>OY720179.1:14210806-15460806 GCA_963082885.1 Parascotia fuliginaria | reverse complement strand
TTTCTCTCCTTTCCTCTTTCCTTACCTCCCCCATTCCCTTCCCCTAACCCTATTCCCAGCCGCCATAGTGGAGGCCACCATACTAGCAGTTTAAGACGATGGCTTTTGGTATGGTGGCCACCACTTCTGGATTCCACTGACTGCTTACCATCAGGAGGGGTGGGGTCACTTTAGTAGGCTAATATCTATATAAAAAAAAAAATCTTGTGCGCCACTTCTAACAACTAGAATAAAATTTTAGAATATAATATTTTATCTCTACATTACTTATTACATTTCCAATAACTATATATCAATGCCTTTATCGCATACATGCTATTATACTTTCTAAACGTCTCACAAAGAGCTATAAATATAATTAATAGATAACAATTGAAGAATTGCATCGAGTGAAAGTTAATTCTTGTTACGACGTAATCATATACTGCGATCATTTTGACCGTGGGGTGTCTAACTATAAAACAGCATTCCAAAAATACTAGGAAAACAGAGTATAAAAAGTTGAATCTGATAAATGTATCAAGTGTATGTAATCTGTTCTTAATCTTAAACTCAGTTTGTGAAAGCTGTAAATCGGCTAACCTTTTTTTTATACGATTTTACTGTAATATGAAGTTCTTCAAGGTTTTAATAGGGTCGGCAAGGCACAAGTGATACTCTGAACTGAAGACTTACCAACAAAGCTTTATGCTTGTTGATCACCTAAGTGCTCATTCACGCAGAACAGCCGTATTTACCAGATCAGTTTTAACGGATACGTAGTAGTATTTTTCTTTTCTAGATCTGGAATACAGTCTTGTGTGTTAGCTTGCTCGTATGACTACATACGCCGATTATAACGATAGCCGAATGAAAACGTATAATATGGTAAAACCCGCCTGTAAAATGATTGTGTGAATGCGCACTTAGTTGTATAAAAAAATGGCGTTGTAAGAAAGTGATACAACAGCTTTATGTACAACTACTTATTTATGGTAGCAAAATAAAATAATTACATAACTTTTACAGTTTGTGAGGTTTAAAAATATTTAATTTTCATTTGTGGAATAGAAAAGTTTCCAGCTTTAAATCATTCACGCTCGTCTACTCTGAATTGATAAATTTTAACTGACTTTTAAGACCAGGTTTCCTCACGATGTTTTCCTTCACCGTCAGTCAGAAATGTCAAAGATAAACTTAGAAAGTACATATGATTTAAAAAATGACATTGGAACTTGCCCGGATTCGAACCCACTATCTCGTGTTTACGAATCGCGTGCCTTATCCACAGGGCCATTTCGACTTAGTTATTATAATAATTGTCTACTGTCTTCGAATTACTTATTATATTAATTTATTTTAATAACAACATTGTCTATTGGATGACGTGCACTATAGAGGCAATGTTACTTAAGTTCATTAGCAAGGCTTGTGATACGTACGCACAACCAATGATAGTTTGACGTCGAGAAAAGGTTTTTTTTTTAATATTTGCCTACCAAAGTGACTCTACCCCGCCTGATGGTAAGCAGTCAGTGGAATCTAGAAGTGGTGGCCACCATCTTCTTAAACTGCTGGTATGGTGGCCTCCACTATGGCTGCTGGGAATGGGGTTCGGGGAAGGGAATGAGGGAGGTGAGGAAAGAGGAGGGGGAAATTGGGTCTCCGGCGCTCTCACTCACCGAGCGAAACGCACTAGTACGAATATTACTACTCTTACGTCGATCTTCTATGAGAGGATAGTACTACCCCGGACGATCCGGCCCATTCATGCTGAAATCAGCGTGGATCTACTACCGTCAGTTACCGTAGATAAAGATATTTCTGAATTTTTATAATTTGTGAAGCGACTTCTAGGCCATTCTTCAGATCATTGGACCTAACAGTTGACTTTACTGTAGAACATGTTTAGGTATTGCTAAACTAATCACAGGTAACACTCACTGGTAGAACCTTCGTTATAAGGCAGTTAGATAGTTTTAAAGAAAATATATTAAAACTTAATTCTCTGATTGCTTTTGATAAGAATCAATTATAAGTCTCTGTCTCGGTGTTTGATAATTTAATTACCAATCTGTCTTTTATTGTGATATTTCCTTGCAAAAATAAGTAAAAAATGTTTCTCACGAACTACGAGTGTAGAATATAACGTGGCCACAACAATATGATAGATCGATTAAAGCGCCTTTGAATCCATTAATATCGCTGATTGAACCAAAAAGAGGAAAAGTTTCCTTTGATCAGTCAATAGAGACACTCAGGGGAGCAAAGCGAGAGTATCTTTTATTCTGTCTCTTGATGAATAAATACAAATTGCATTATTAGGAAACGATTTGGATGGTAATAATAGCAGCAAAGTTTGCACGAATATGATACTTAATTAATATTACTAAGGACTAGATTTATGTAACCGTTTGAACGGTAGTAGATCCACGCTGATTTCAGCATGAATGGGCCGGATCGTCCGGGGAAGTACTACCCTCTCATAGAAGATCGACTTAAGAGTAGTAGTATCCGTACTACTGCGTTTCGTTCGGTGAGTGAGAGCGCCGGAGGCCCAATTTCCCCCCTTTCCTCTTTCCTCACGTCCCTCATTTCCTTCCCCTAACCCCATTCCCAGCCGCCATAGTGGAGGCCACCATACCAGCAGTTTAAAACGATAGCTTTTGGTATAGTGGCCGCCACTTCTGGATTCCACTGACTGCTTACCATCAGGCGGGGTGGAGTCACTTTGGTAGGCTATACTATATAAAAAAAAAAAAAAAAAAAAAAAAAAAAAAAAAAACCGATATCTGTTCCTTCCAACTTAGTGTGATTGAAGTAAATGCAACCAAAATTCGTCCAGATTACATTTTTATAATAGAACTAGCTTCCCGAAGCGCAGTTTCACCCCAAAAATGAGTAACCATAATGCTACTTCAGTTTCAAATGTAATAATTGCATATAAATAGAACTGTAAACGTAATGATTTCTTACTTTTATACAGCTTTCACCTAATTCTAGCATTTACACAGAACATATTTTTAAAATATAGCTCCGATTAAATGATAAAAATTGAAAACCACGAAATATGACACTAAATTGCAACGTTCCCACTCATGACGCGTAAACGCTCATAAAACGTATAAAATGTTTTGTATGCACGACACTAGACATAACATATACGATCATAGCGGTAGCATACCTCGGCGTGGGAAAGATTGATATCTAAGCGAGATTAATGCTTAGGATAAATCCCGCAATGGAAGAATGCAGAATACGTTTTAGTACTAAGTTCATAGCTAATATATTCTGACTTATTCTAATTTATTGGCTATGTACTAAGTGTGTTAATTTATTTGTTGTTTAAACCTCAAAATCTTTGACTATTTAGAGATTTTCAGAGATATTCTTTGATTATTCCTGCTCAACGTATGTCATAGATAATTACGCAAAAAACAGATGCTTTTTCTTTGATATTATAAAGGTCAGTAAAGAATAAATATTTTAAACATACACGATTTGTACCGTAATCCAGTGAATTCGAGTTCCATAGCCGGGGTCGGGATCGAAACGTCGCCGTCGGTTTAATAGGTATAAACATTATTATAATCATTTTGAATCGAGTAGACCCGTGTAATTATCATATAGGTTAGTCGATTGCAGCGTCACCTACTGGATGCAATTGCATGTTTATAGCTGTCTAAAAGGAAGAATTGTTGTAAAGAGCATTAAATAGATATAGGTTAAAATTTCGAGTTATTCCGGTCTGATCCCACAGATCTGATCCCCTAGGGATCGATTTAAAAAAATCTCAGGATTTATGTCGTTCTTTTATTAAAAGTGCGAAATAATGAGGCTGTTCTCATGGCCTCAGTTTATGTTGTAACTATTGAACGTTATCTCATGGGTGCCATAAAGAGGACTTATGTTCATGAGTTTAACTTGGCCAACTTCCAGCTTTGTAGCGGGATATGGTTCCATTTTACGATTATGAGAGTTGCAATTGTTTGCAACAATGTAAGTTTTATGTCTTAAGCAATGCCATATTTTAAGTAAGCGGGTATATAATTATGCACTACTTGGTACCAGACCTGAAGCACAAGGTAATTTTATTCATATACTACCTTTCCGAGGCACCGTTTCACCCGCGTCTTTGCTTACTGCTCTGCTCCCGTCGCCAGAAGCGAGATGTTACATAGCCTATAACCTTCCACAGGAACTTGGCTATCATACGCAACAAGTAGTTTCAGAGATTAGCGCGTTCAAACAAACAAATAAACAACCTTAAATACATCTTCACGAAACTCAAAACTCCGCATTCACATTTTTAGGTATTCGTGTAAATTGTCTTTCACTACACATGCAGAATGTTGTAAAGTCAGGTAAAAAGGGTAATAAAGCCATATTTAAAAAGACAATTCAACTTGGACACAAAGGTATTTGTTGCTCTGAAAAGTATTTATGTAGTTTTTTTGCTTTCTGTTTCCATTGTCAATAAAAAATTACAATAATAAAAAAAAACAATTTATTATATTTATTTGTTATTAGTCATTACACTAATTTCAGCATCAAAATTCCAGTGGTGTATTAGAAGTTTGAGTTTAAAATTAATACGTTACAATTTTAATTATTATTTCCCACGAAAATAAGATATTCACTTACATGAGTGAAGTTTACCCTATTATCCCTTCGGTTCTTTTTATTTTTGTTTTTCACTCACATTCTTTTGGTTTTGTTAGTGGCTTGGTTGTATTTTCTTAGCGTTTCTGCAATACTTATAAAACATAGCCATGTCCGTAGGTCACGGTTACCACTTACCATCATAGGGGATGCTTGTGGTATTATGCTGTTAAAAATATTGGATATTTTTTTCATGCTCTTTATTTTAGTTCAATCCAAATTAGCTAGCTAAGTTCAATATTCTTCAATACGGTTAAATACATTAACCTTATCGTTGAGCATTAAATATTTAGAGATATCGCACGAACTATTATTACCTATCACAATTAAATGAACTTGATTTGCCATTGTCTAATAGTTTTAAGTAACATTTGTGTTAAATCGTCAGCATTTAGACAAATATCGCTAAATAATTTCACATTTTGTTGTTGTCGAGCATTTAAAAACTGTAAGTTTTACAAAAAACAATATTGAAATCAAAAGAACACATAATAATATGCCACTAAGACATGTCATGTGTTTCATTCTAATGAGAAACTAGGATGATAAGCACCACAGCTGGTCTCAACTGGCACAGTGGAGTAATTTGGTAGCCTTTCAAAGGTGTACAACTGGTGTACAGTACATGTACAGGTTTTTCTAGACAATTGTTACAATGAGATTTGCACCCAAAAGTATTATTTGAGCAGCGAACCTCTTAGATAGATTTTTTTTTATTTTTTTTATATTAGCCTACCAAAGTGACTCCACTCTGCCTGATGGTAAGCAGTAAGTGGAATCCAGAAGTGGCGGACACCATTCCAAAAGCCAAACTACTGGTATGGTGGCCTCCACTATGGCGGCTTAGTGAGATGCTTTTTCACGCCCCGCTTAAAAGACCCAGGATCAAAATTAGATGGAAACACATGCGCTGGCAAAGAGTTCCAGGCTTTAATTGAGCGACAAAAGTATGAAGTGCTGAACCGTTTGGTTCGAGACCCTTTAGATTCCACTGTGAAAGGGTGGCACTTTAGTCCCGCACGTGTTGTTCTGGATAAAAAGGGAGAGGGTGGGATTAATTCAAAGAGCTCTTCAGAACACTCTCCATGGTAAAGGCGATAGAAGACGGCCATTGAGGCGATGTCTCTTCGCAGCTGTAAAGGCTCAAGGGTCTTAGAAGCCTCCGGGCTTCCGATGATACGGACTGCTCGCCGCTGCAACCTATCGAGTGCATCCAGTAAGTACTGTGCGGAGCCATCCCAAAGATGAGAGCAGTACTCCACGCAGGAACGAACCTGTGTCTTATAAAGAAGACAGAGCTGCTCGGGCGTGAAGTACCGCCTCACCCTATTCAGGACACCGAGTTTACAGGAGGCGGTTTTAATGACGCACTCGATGTAGTTCTTGGGGTTGAGATCTCGGCTGATGTCCATACCCAGGATACTTAGGCTATCTTGTAGTGGTAACGCTGTGTTCTGAAGAGAGGGAAGGGGAAGGAACGGAGATTTTTTTGCAGAGAACGCGCACACCTGTGTTTTCTTGGCATTGAACTCGACCAAATTCTCACAACCCCATTTAGAAATGCGGTATAATACTTGGTCGAGCTCAGCGACAGGTTCTAGGCGTTTTGCCTCGATGTCAGTCTGTTTAGCCGCAGGATGTCCGAGATATCGCCCATGCACTGTACTATCATCTGCATAGCAATGAATGTTGCCAAACTACACAACGGATTTTGATGCGGTTTATTTTAATAGATAGAGTGATTCGAGAGGAAAGTATATATGTATAATACGTGCAAAATATAATAGAGAGCACTGGTAATTTTAGAGGTTTCTAATGTAATGCAGGAACATAGCGGTTGCGGCGATATTAAGCGGCTGGGAGCCGCCGGCCTCTAAAGAAAATAATATGTTTGTATTGTCTAATGACAAAAAAGCTGTAAACGTTGTTTAAAAGACATTCTGTAGTATATTTAGTATCAGCAAAATACCTGTGCAAAGCCAGGGCGGGTCGCTAGTAATAAATAATAATACCTTAATAAAATAAAATAAATGGCCTAAATAGTTGAGATTGTCTTTGCAACATGTGCGTGATTGTGCGCGTAAGAGATTTTTCGTTCTATTATCAATAAGACGAAAATTTGTGTAATCCTTCATGTTCCTCAAAGAAATGCTCAATGTATTTGATGTATTTGGAGATTGTAGAAGTTCTTGCAAGTTTTCTACAAAAAAAAAGAGTGTGTGTACTCATGTAACAATCCAAAAATACCAAATAATAACACAACGCATACATATATATCAGTTAACCTCAAATCTATAAATGCACTTAAAACAGTATATCAAAACCACTTTTACCACTAATATTCAAAATAAATATTTTTACTGATAAATTATCAATAAAAAATATCTATCACCGTCATAAATATATTGAATTGATATAAACGCCAGTATATTTTTTATTTATTCACACTGATTATTTGTACTGATACGACACACAAAGGTTCGCAACTAACTTCAGGTTATAAAAGGTTCGCAACTAACTTCAGGGTGTTGCTTTTTTCTGTCGGTGTGCGCGCGCATCAAAAAAGAAAATTAACTAAAAATAAAGTATAATAAGTAATAAAGTAAAAATTTACTCTCATCATTTTTCCCAATCACGCCAAAAGAAGTATAACTTCAAAAATTGATTAATAGTTAGGTACTTTACTGTTTTACTAATATACAAACCTACATAGATAGATATCTATATTTTGTAAAAAATATCTATTGTTATTATAAGCTAGTATCCCTAATGAGCACGAATTAACGTCATCTTGTACAAGTGTATTAACAGTAAGAATGATGTGAAATTCCATGTAAATAACCATTTTTTACTCTTGGTGTTCCATTGATGGCAAATGTCGTGAGAAATATAATGTTTATCCGTTATAGAACCCACAGTACAGTGAGTCATCGGGTCAGGTAAATTATTCATTCTGTTTCAAAAGCATAAAAGATCTAAATATCATAACGTCATGATTTTTTTTAGATGGTTTAGGAAATAACGCAGACAAATTCTCAGTTGGTTACGAAACGTGAGTGAGTTTCGTAACCAACAGAGAATTTTTTGAAAAACTAATACCTTTTTATCCAAGCCGGGATCCGTGACACTACATACTAGCACTAAACCACCGTCAAAAATGATTATCTATACTAATATATAAAGCGAAAGAGTTTGTTTGTTTGAACGCGCTAATCTCTGGAACTACCAGTCGGATTCGAAAATTGTTTTTGCGTATGATAGCCCAGTTCTCGAGGAAGGCTATAGTCTATGTAACGTCACGCTAATGGCGACGGGAGCAGCGCAGTAAGCAAAGACGCCGAAGAAACTGAGCTGTGGAAAGCTAGTTACAAATATAAATCATTTTTAATCGGAAAATGTTGTCCTCTATAAAATTCTTTTCTTAAACATTAGGCACATTAGGGAGTCTTTTGCTATAATCACAATGCCTGCTCTGTGTTAAATGATAAGGCAAACCACTATCCAGTTGACCGATTACGTTAGTGACGTATACCACAGCAACCTTGTATATGCTTCCCTAGTGGGCGGTAGGATAATCACTTCTCGACACCGAGTTCTATAAATATGTACATTATCTATACAAAAGTATTATGAACAGTTGAATAAATTAGTTACTACAAAATAATTCAATAGAATCATCGCATAGCAACAAACTATTTTCTTTCAAAAAGGGGTAGACAGAGATAAGTTACACCTACGCTTTATAATAGGTCCATGTAAGGTCGAGTCTATTGTTATATTCCTGGTAAAATATCTAAATTTCTAAAGATTGATGTATTTTCCTGACATAATTATCCTTGAGCGATTCACACACTGCCCCGCATACCGTTGCGAGCTGCGTGGCGAGTTGACGACGACCGGAGCGCAAAATAATTGTCTACACAGCGCGTATTATGCGTTTTCTGTTGGTCGCACAACACGTGTTTACAAACAAAGAGAGATACAAGCAACGTAATAACGCGCTAATGTGATGCGGGACAGTGTGCAAACCACGTTACTCGCCTTTTTAAAAACCCACGGACTAAAAAGGGTTGGAGATAAATTCTTACCCGGCCACAACAAATAGATAAACAGTATGATGTACTATACTTATAAACGCTCAGCCACTTGGTGCTTCGGTATTAGGTATTGTGTATGGGCTGCCAGGCAGAAGTTTCGAGTTCGTATATTATGGATTCGGGAATAAGTGATATTGGGTTTTTCTTGCACCTAACGTAGCTATCTGGCGAATAACGCGTGTAAATACACTTCTGCTTATACCTTTAGAAAAAGGCACGATGCTATGTTATGTTAAGTATTTATAAACAGTTATATTACTATATCAGTCTTATGATATTATCTGTAAGTTGAAATAAGATTTTTGCAGAATTACCTATTATGAACAGTTTCCGGAAAGCATTTACCGAGCCAAGCGGCCTATCGTATTTCAGGCATATATACTCGCGTATATCGATATATTATTCTGAATAATATATTGTTATATAATCGATTTATTAAAAACCCTAGATGCACAGTCTCAAACAAAAATAACACTCAAAACTGTCGCCAAATATACCTATGTAGTTATAGTTATCCTAAAAACATATTTTTTTGCAAATTCAACCTTACACGCATGATTTAAAGTTTTTTTTTACAATGCAGTGTTCAAAAAGCAATAAAATTTTACGACCGAAGTTCGCCGGTAGTACAAAGGATGATGACCAAAATTTTTTTACTTTTTGTATACGATATTGAGTTAGTATTTTAAGGCGAGGATTTCCTGGAGATAGATGATGTAAGGCTGATGATGATGAAACAATTTGATAAATTTCTAGGCTGCACGGGATATATATATATATAGAATATATATATAGAACTTACACGTACACTTAGTTTATAAGCCTTTTAACATAAGTATACGTTCTTGTAAAACCAACAGGATGCAATAACGGTGTACAAGCGCAAATTTAACTACCTACATAATTCTTTATAGTAAAACAAGACCCAGTTTACTGGCGACTATACATTATACTTTTGTTTTAAAAAAAGAAGTACCAACAATTTTATCAACATCTGGTTTTTCTGGGTCACCGACAGGTGCACTAACGAGTTCCTGTACGAAATTATGTGAATCTAGCAATTCGTTAACTTTAACGTGTTCTGGTGAAACTGAATAATTACTACCAGTCTTGCCTTAATCTATCAAAAGTTGTTTAAGTATGGTAAAAGCAAATATTTGGTGAAAATTACAAGCCATCATTATGTTATTAAAAAAAAAACTTGTAATTAAATGCAATTTTATTAAAGTTATTTTTAAGTGCCAGAGAATAAAAAAGTCACTAGCGTAATTTATGAGTAAAAGTAAAATTGTGTTTATCAGTATATTTGTATTGTATGGCCGTGTGCTCCTGACTGCTCTAAGAGGTGACGGTTAGCCCCCAGAAGTGATTGTCTTTAGGCTGAAGTTAGTAAATTAAGTTCTGATTAAAAATAATAGAAGCGCTGTTCATTTTCCATAAATACTAACGAACATTGATACGAACGAGCAATAAATGTACCTTTTGTAACTGAAATCAAAGCTTTACAAAAGTATGTCCTTTTTTAGTTGCAAAATAATTATTCTAGACACAAACATTTCTGGACTAATACAGTTACTGGCTTTATTCCAAAGAGGTCGCAATGATATTAACTCATGATGACATCGGGGAGTACTTAGATGGAGTACAAATCAATGCTATTGACTTACAAATATAAAACAACCATTGTGCAAGTGCATTGTATATACAGTGTAAGCAACACCCGTTTCGTTGACAGGCATGAAAGAAGGTTCAATGAAAGAACGCAAGATCGCAAAGAATTTCACAAATTAAAAATCAGGGGCTCAGAAAACATCCGAATGGAATGGACTAAGTAATTTTGCGAGTTACTGATTAAATTGCCGGAGGACTCTCAATTACTTGACCTGTGTGGATATCGAGCTAATAAACTAAAGTTACATCCGCGTGCTATAAAACCGTATAAAATAGAATAACACAATCCTGTCTTTTATACAAGGTAAGATCATATTCTAAAACAAAATTACGAATAATAATAAAACAATTCGTAATTTTTTGCAGCTCAGAACAATTCTTACCTCTCAACTAATTGCGAAACATGGTTGTGATGACGGCCGCAAGGGAACATTTACATCGATCAAATTATTGAAGTCAAGCTCTCTTGTCACGGTCAGCATACGGATGGATAACCATTGCCTCAATCATATTACGAAATCCTCGTTTCACAGTGAGTTAGTTAGTCCCTTCTTCGTTTTAATACTGAGTCAGAATTCTGAGACTACTCGTAAAAATGCCATTATTTATGTAAAACACAACTTTCTTAATAATAGACTAAAACCCTTTTTAGGTATTCTATTTTTAACCGACTTCAAAATGGAGGTTCTCAATTTGGGTCGTATGTTTTTTTTTGTTATTTGTATGTGTGTTACGCGTTTTTCCCGCCAATTGTGATTAAATTTCAAAGATTCTTCAAAAAGGATGTTTCAGACGACGCCCCATATAAATGTGATTGCTATCACATTTATATGGGACTACGTCTTATACAGCACTTTTTGAAAAATTTTCAAAAACTAAATATACGTTGATATACTTTTGGTTTGTTCAAGTTATATTAAGGAATTCTACTTTTAGTTTTTCTTAAGTTTGTACATACACGAGAACAATATAGGTATAATTTTAAAGTCGGTTTTTGTCGATCATAAGATCCTAGTTCTGTAGCTCGTGTAATCCTCAAGCTATAAGATTTATACCTTTATCTGAAACTAGCTTTTCACGCCACGGTTTCATCTGCGTCTTTGCTTACTGCTCTGTTCCCGTCGCCAGTAGCGTGAAGATACATACCCTATAACCCTCCTAGAGAACTGGGCTATCATACGATTTTTTTAAATATCGTCTGGTAGTTCCAGAGATTAGCGCGTTCAAACAAACAAACAAACTCTTACGCTTTATATAATAGTATAGAAAAATAGACTTGGGTTTAACATAAATGAGAAGATTCTAAATTCACTGAAAGTTCAGCGCGTTTAATGCCGGGTTAAGGCTTTTATCGAGTTTGACCTATTCAGCCTCGAGCAAGTATCGGTTAGAAACATGGCTTATATTCTCGGATAACGGGAGAAACGACCGATGAAAATATATTTTTATACATCTTAAACTAAATAATATAAGTCGCTGTTTTTCTGGATATTTTTGCGCACTTCTTCTTCTAAATTACGCGAAGAATTTTTGATACGAGTTTAACTATGATTCAGAGAATTTCTTTTCCAAGATTTGTATGTATAATACATATTTAATACAATCAATAAATTACATACATAAATAGCTTCGCGCCTTTTACTTTACGCCTTTTTTGGATTTTTTTTTGAACCACATTTGGTCTTTTTTATTTTGGGTCCCATGTAACAGGGGTATACTTATATATGGAGTATAGCATTATACGGATGTGAAACGTGGACGCTAAACCAAAGAGAAAGAGAAAAGCTGGAGGCATTTGAGATGTGGTGTTGGAGAAGGATGGAAAATATCAGTTGGACAGAGAAAATAATAAATGAGAAAGTACTAGGACTAGCTAAAGAGAAAAGACAGTTGTTAGAAACTGTAGGTAATAGAAGAGGAAAGCTGATTGGCCACTTTAAACCGAAACGATAATTTATTTAAGACCATTTTAGGTCTTAAATAAATTAGGAAAAATTGAAGGTAAACGAAGAAGAGGAAACCAAGACGGAGTTTTATAAAACAAATTAAAGAAAATCTAAAAGTCGAGTCGCACCAAGAGGTTAAAATTAAAGCAAAAGACGGAGAACAATGCTCTACCGACAAGAGCTAAACTCTTAAATCAAGAAGAAGAAGTAACAGGGGGCGAGCCTGTTGCCATTCACCGGACACAATTTCAGACTCCGGGCTAATACTGAGAATTTATTGAAAGAAAAACCCAATATCATATAAATAATACATGCATAGTATAGTAAAAGTAAGGGTCGACAATTTCAAATATTCGTAATGAGGTCATAAGTCTATCGTCGATCACTAGTTTTAAATAACTACAAATCGAATATGAAATTACAGTTTGATTAGAAATCCAGTTCAGTTATAATAAATGGCTGTAAAATTAGATATTTGCTCATTGAACTGTGTTTCTTATAATGATACTATAAATATGAAAGTGCGTTTGATTTTGTTTTGATTTTGCTTGTCTTAGTTCTACGATGGATAGGAGGAATAATGTACCTTTTTGTATGCAGATAGTCGGGGAGCTGGAGAATTCCTTGCTACTTTTTATAGCGTCAAAATATCTTCTTTGATCTCCCAGATAAAGCAGTAAACAATAGCCAGTACAATATAAAATTATCCAAGTATAAAAGTTTGTGGGTAGTTAATGGATACTTTGAAAGTTCTTACTGAAGTTGCTAGGGAAATATACGAAATCGTTCAAGCATTATGTTTTCTTTTATATTTTGTTGTACAAGTGTTAGTATTTTGAAGTCCTGGATTGAACACGAGTTTGAAGATACGAAACCAGGTAAGTTTTGTTATTCAAAGTACTTTATAAGTTTATTATAGACATTTTGAAAAAATATACGATACGTCTTACAATAGTGATTCTGGGGGCAAAATGGCATGTGCAAAGACGATTAGTATTTCAATTAAGCAGTATACGTTATTTATTATTATGACGTAAATACAATATTTATTTTTATATAATTGCCTCTTTTACTTCGACTAAAATTCAAGTCTTTTCATTTATGCAGGCACACAAAAGACCACCAGTGTTTTGAGTTTCAATCATTTAAAAAAAAGAAGACAGCTGATGTTAAGGTACACAAAGTTTGAAAAAACAGGAGATCAAGGCTAAGTCGACACCTAATAGTAAAGTGCGAATCTCTTAAATGGGCTCAGTCATTTTCCATTATACATATTTATAATAATATCATTCATAAAAGTCATCTAACGGATCGGATTATTTTTAAAGAAGCAAAAAATGTTGATCAAACCTAAAAAGCCTCCACAAATTATAAAATACGATTTATATTTGTAAGATCTTAGAATAAAATATGATTAATTATAACTAAAGCTAATGTTACTGCAGATTATGACAAGGCCTTTAGATTTTAAAACCTAATGTCAGTTAGTAAGATGTAATATACTTTTTTTCTGAAGGTTTGAACAATTTATGGCTGGACTATCTTAACTTAGCTTTTAACTTGTTTGGTCTTTATAGCATCGCTGATAGAAAGTCGTATCAAACAGTGGTAACTATGTTGAACACCAAGGTGATTATTTCGCGGGTGATCAAAGGACACTAAAGAGTCGCCTGTAATTACCCAGGTGATCAAAGTGGAATAGACCGTTAGTAGGCACACATGCCCACAAGACTTTTATCCAGTGAAGTTTTTGAGGAGAAATTTTGAAAAGACCGATTGATGAAGCTCACGTTCGATCAAGGTGAAACTTCCTATGTTCTATATCTAGCAGTCTTTCGATAATAATGATCAGAAAATTAACCAAACATGTTACAATTGTTACTGTAGTGTTACTGTTACTCATTGACAATGATGCCACAGTTTTTGCGAGATCTAGGTACCTATCAATGACCATTGTCTTTTTCAACACTGTGTCGTCATTAATAAGCAACTATGTTTTGTTAATAGTCACGTCCTTGTAGTGACCTATAGATGAACAACGTCAGCAGATTCAAGACCGGTTTTCTTATGTTTTCTTTGCCATATGTAGCATTTGATTTCCCTGTTTAAATTGAAATGGACAGTTCTTTATTACTCACAAACTATCATTGAGATATAAAATATATTGCATTTTGTATCATATTCATTTTGCTTATGTATTTTAAATTATTATTACCGTGAGTGATAATGAAATAACTGCTTCACTCAGAAACAAAGATTATTTAGAACCTTGTGTTACATAATTTATTAATATTGAAAATAGTTTTGTTTTTGACATAACTAAGGATGTCTAGTAAAAACCAGATATACAATCACTGTCGGAGAATCCAATGATCGAAAAGAATGTTGTTTAAGATAACGCATTTCTACGGAATCTTGTTCACCTTCCGTCATGGCTCATGTTTTGAACTGACAGTATTTAGATATATTCCTTAGTAAATCTCAAATTACAACTACATCTAGAATAGAATATATTATTCCAAAATCGATAAGTCTGCTAATAGTTTAAAAAAAAATACTACCTTATATTAACATTAAGCTGATTTTAAAGATACCTATATTATATAATTTAAGTAAAAGGTTGTCATTTTCATTAACTTCGACCAAAAATTATATATTACAACGCTAACAATAATAAATAAATCACTAACTATAACTCTTTGTTAAAATAGCTCAACGCTTCGCACAACAACCTTCAATACAAACTTTTGTACTAATTTAATCCCTTCTATACGGATAGCCTTCATAATACGGTACAAGTAGATGTTATGCATACAATTTGATTTTGAAAATCGAAAGAATTTGTGTTTCTTAATGTTTCTATTTAGTTGTAAATTTATCCGTTTCGACAATTTTTAGTCTCCTATATTGTCCAATTTATTAAAGAAGTCCTGTGTCCTATTACGTCTAGTCACATATAGTAAAAATACAAAAGTTTGCATTTTATGTCACTAACTATATCAAAATTATTATTTAGAAGTTTAATATCCAAACCTGATCTGATAAAACCACATCATCATATTATTATTATTCTGATAAATCTTACGGAAAAATATTCAAAGTCAACATCAAAACTCTCAGTTCATTTGCCGCTTGTTACAAACAAAAAACTTTATACCCAAACTAACTTTTTACTTTTTGGTTAGTGACCCTGACTGCTAAGCCGGAGGTCGTGGGTTCGATTCCCACCCAGGACAAATCTTTGTGTGATGAGCATGATTGTTTGTTCTGTGTCTGGGTGTAATTTATCTATAATATGTATGTATTTACAAAAAAGAAATATATATAAGTAGTACCTATATCAGTTGTTTAGTACCCATAACACAAGCAAATATAATTGCTTTATTTGTGGCTAGATGGCGTTGTGTGATTGTGGTAGAATATTATTATTATATATTACTTACACTTTATTAAACTAGCACTATCGTGAATGTAAATGGCTTCATCTGCAAGTAAGAGCGATGCTCCCGGATTTAATCAATATAATCGATGGCTGATAAACGGAAATCCTTTAGAATGACCTTGAGCAATCTAAATTTAGAAACGGATTTAGTAGCAGGATTGTCTTTTAATAAGATTTGAATATTTTTAGATTCTACTTGAAACAAGCAATAAAAACGTTTTTGGAAACAATCAATTTATATTCTCGTCTTTGGTAAAATCCTTGGACTTTTCTGAAGTTAACCAATAGATGTTAAATAATCATTCTGCTCTCTCCAAGAACTTATACTCTAAACTTGAACTTGAATAACGAAGTTTATTCATAGAAGAGACTACGAAAATTAACAAAAATAATCAATTAGTTTCTAATTCACAAGATTCACAACCAAGGAAGTAAATCCAAGGAAATCTCACGTAAACAAACAGATTTCTAGTATTGAAAGACTAGCTGCCCACAGCGCGGTTTCACCCGCGTCTTTTGTTACTGCTCTGCTCCCGTCGCCAGTAGCGTGATGTTACATAGCCTTTAAGATTCTCCAAAAACTGGGCTATAAAACGCAGAAAAATTTATTCAAATCCAATAAGTAGTTTCATAAATTAGCGCGTTCAAACAAAAAAAATTTTCTCTACCTATATAATTATAATAGTACCTATAAATATAGATTTGAAAGTATCTACTTTAAAGACGATCACATTAGGTAGGTAACTATTATTACTTCGAAAAGTTAAGTCAATTTTTACTCAAATTTAGCTATTCAGCAACAATTTATTAGGAGATCGTATAAAAATAAATTGCTTCATTTCAGTATTGTTTAGCTTTTAATTCAACTGAACCTTCATAATAGTTTGCTCTATAATCGTGACAGGCTTTTTTACAAATTAGCAATTTCTTAATAGAAACTTTACAATGAGAATGACTTGCAAAGATAAAGGCTGCTTTTGAAGTTCCAACAAAAGAGATGCCAATGTAACAATGAAATTTATTAAATAAAAAGTTTAGCTTTAAGGAAAATCTCGACAATACCGACAGAGATAAAAAATATAACATTAAGTTAAATGTCCTATACGCATTACGCAAAATATTTAAGCAAGAAGTAAATTTTGAGGACCATACATAAGATAAAAGCTATCAAAATTTATGTAGTAGAGTACTTATCACATTTTTGATGGAAGAGAGACATAATATATAAAGAAAGAAAATCTTAGGAAATCTGTGTCTTGTGATGCTTGTCTTACAGTTCAAATGCGCTTAAATGTTGTTTAAATGTCTTTCCTTTACAATTTGTATGGTGGTAGCAGCAGTTGATTGCAGGGTTACATCCAATTGTTCTTGTGGTGCTTCTGAAGCATACATACCATCAAGCAGGACTAGGCAGCTACTGTACCTACCACTATTGTCAATAGAAAACAAAACTATATTTTTATTTCATTTTAATGGAATGTAATATTTTCTGATTATCTTTGTTTTCATCTTTTATGAAATCTGTTAAGTTTTGACGCATTAAAATACGAAAATTCTAAGCTCGGATTGATTGAGTACTACCAAATTTATATTGCATCAGTTATATATATATTGTGTAATCAAATACTTTTCCTACCCGTAGTAAAAATATTCAACATACCTAAAAAAGTTTTATCATATCTAGTAGATATTCAAATGTCACAAGTTCATATAAAACGTGACCCGAAAATTTAAAATCGTAAAATGAACCAACAATAAAAACACGGAAAGGTTAAATTAGTAAAGTTTTATTTACTGTAGTTAATTCAAGTACCAACTTTATAAATACACGCCGAAACGCTTTGACCAGTAAACCGACATTCTTACATTATTGGCGAGTAAAAATCACTTGACAGTCTGACGAACGTCGTTTTCTCTCCGCGAATGTACCATAAAAAGATAGTTATGTGGAACCACTTGACCTACCGTCTTGTCAATACTCGTCATCCGATGTTGTGCTTAATCACTGCTTAAAAAACATACATTATCACTTGTTTAATCGAATGTACACTGGATCACTGCACGTGTTTTCACAACTTCCTGGCACTTTCACTCGAAAGCAGTTCTGTATCGATTTGGCGTATTTCTCAAATCGTTAAAACTGCTCGCGCGCAACACACCGATGTCCGAGACGCACTGGCTGCGTTAGCGCGAGAGCCTCCTTTTCCCCCACTTTAGTAATCACAACAATACAATGCCAATCAAAAATACATCTTGTCCTGTCACATTACTGTCCGTTTTTAAATGTAGGATAATGCCGGCAGTTAGTGACTCGGCTTTTGATTTAAATTCTAGTTTGTAATGCTTTAGTGTAGGTACGTGTATATCAATCAGCTTTTCTGCCTTTATAGTCTAGACAGTACTTTAGCTTTCAATAGATGGTACTGTTAGAAACACGTAGAAGTGAATTGGTTAAGGTTCGAATTGAGTCTTTAAGTACTTTAATCATTACAAATAGGTTGGTCATATATTTTTATTAGTCATAATTGCCAAGTTATTTTTCGCACCATCTAAGGATTAGTAAATAGTTTATTTATTTAGATTATTTATTTTAAAAGGAGACTAATGATGCTAATTTGTAGCCAGTGATACAAATTAGTTTTAACACATGCAGAGCTGTATTTTATAATTAATATTTATTAAAAAAAAAATTAAGCTAGCGATAACACTCGACTTCTTTCTTTTCTTTTCTTCTTTTATGACTTGTGTATCAAGGCAAAATCTTTTCATGCAGAGAAATCATGAGCATTGACCACCACGCAAATTGGCAATTTATTTATTTTATTTCTAATATAGAGAAAATCATGAATGACTTTATGAATTTGACTTAACATATATTTTTTACAGGTCTGGATAATCGTCATTAATTCTAATTTAATTAAATTTAAAAAGTCTCGTTTGTGTCATCTTGACATCAGTTTCGAATGTCCAAACCAAAGTAAAAACGATAATTTTTAGAGAACTTTAGCAATTTAAAGCAAACCCATTAGAAAATTAAGTCAGAATTATTTGACGCAGAATAAGTATATTTGACTGTAAGTATAGGAAAATAAGCTAATATGACTTACATAATCTTACTGTAGACGATCCATACTACAGTTTTAACATTAAATGATCACATAATATTAAAAAATAACATTAAAATTAGTTTGTTCGTATTATATGCAAAAATAATATCGTTTTATACTTTTCCAAAGATATTCTACGGAACCTACGTGCCGGGTACCTGCTAGTTTTTAAAAAAAAGTTTAAATACTTTTGTAAGTGTACTTAAACACTAAGGCAAAGTATAAAAAGGTCAATGATATCCACACATAGGAAAAAATAATTTGTGAAAACATTCTAAGTGTAGTCACGATTTCGTTCTGATTTTGTTATAAGTATGGGCTACGGCGCTGGTGTTTACGAAGGTGAAAATGTTAATAGCAAATGCGTTTTACCTAATTGGAAAACAAGCTTTACTTTCATTTTGAAGCAGTCTAATTTGATGTTGTAATACATTCGTCGATTTCGTATCAATGTCAAAAGTAAAGGTCTTATAGTATAATGAAAGATGACGTGTTGGTTAATAGAAGAATGCAATGCATTGCACTTTATTTTAAAATAACTTAATTGCTTTATTGACTTGCCTTGCATTGTCATGCTCACTCAAATGTCATGGCTTGTGGTGTCGTATTGGCCGGGTCATCACCTTCCCTCTAATATGGCGAAGGTGATGATGGCTGGTCTGTGCGTCATGCTCGTGAACGGGTGCTACCTGGGATGACTGGTCAATCTTGGCATGGCATACATTTAATACTTAATTCAATATTACCTTGTAGCTCAATATGACTGAGAAATGCATTTACTATTTTTAATTTTAATTAAAATACGTAGTCAAATTACCATACTAGATAAAACTAAATAATTGTAATCCTCTATTTTCGTTTCTTTTCTTTTTTCAAAAATGTTATTAAATAATTAGTTATTTTGTAATAATTACTTTGTATGGTTCTTTGGTTGCGTTGATGTGTTAAAATTGTTAACTCATACAAAAAATTGTAATTATCTGGCGATTGAAAAGAGTGGCGTGAGTTTCTTGCCAGTTCTTCTCACAGCTCTACCTCGTCAGCGAACTGGCTGTAGGTTAATTAGCTGACTTCATGTAATTTGACTTTTCATAAGTATCATTCTGTGATCAAAATGAAATAAATACTTTGACTTTGACTTTGACTTTGACTGTTTTGATGTATTATGTTTATGAACGTGAGGCAGGAATTCTCTTTCTAAGTTAAATAAAATATCCAACTAATCTGAATTTTGCCGCGCTTAGATAATACTAGTAAAATATGTGTATTTATTTGGTGTGACAAAGCTATCGTCCGACTAACCTAACTAATGACTTAGATAAATAGGGCCCTCTTCTCCTAGGTATTTGTCGCAGCTGATATCTTGCGCTCGTTTGTAGGAACTAAACGTGTTCGAGATACGGTCAACGGCGACAAATTCATATTATGATAGCATCAGTCACGTTTTCCTTCAAAAATAGCAATATTAGATAAGGCACTATAAAGTATTGCCTACAAAATTTGTTTAGGCGTCTTCTTTTGCGAAAATATTTGTTAAATCCTAACTTTCATATATTTTTCGTATACAAATATAATATAGTTAATTTTTTGGTTATACCATTAATAAAAAACACTATTTTAAGTAACACTAGAAATCTCTGAGACTATTTATTGTAGGTAGATAATAAATTAATAATATATTATATCAACATGAGATATAGTGGATATGATATGATAGAATGACGTCAGTGATGTCGCTGTCAAAAGTATAGTAGTTACAAACTCCATACATCACAATCAACGCCCACACAAGCTCTTTACGAGGAATTTAGTAAAATTCTTTTTCAGCAGATTCATGCACAAAATCCCTGGATGAGGATAATGCGTTCTAAATATATACTTTAAGGACTTTTTATGCTAGTACGTTTCGTAATCTCTGGACGAACTACATTCCATTTTATACCTTATTATTATATATAGTACTATAACTTAACGTCGTCTCTTGTTTACATTTTCGTTAACAAGGTAACTTAAATCTAAATAATATAAGTAATACTGAAACAGACATACTTTCCAATTAATAGTTTAATTATCTATTCATCAAAAGCATAATACAGCCTGTAATCTGCTGGAAGTAGGTAAGACTTTAAATAGTATGGGTGTAATATCTTATTCAAAAATAAACTAAAATCTTTTTTTTATATATACAGAGTGTATACGACGGTATGACATTAAATGCAATTACGTATAGTATGTGACATTATAAAGCGAGACAAAAAAAATCTACTAAATATCTTCAATAGTTTAGACACAGCACAAATTTTTAAATTCTTTAATTCTAAATTAACACTATGTAAGTACGTCAAACGGTCACTGACTTAAGTCATAGTCCACGTCGAAGGATAAACGTTGCCGTTCATTACAGTTCAGTGAACTTGTCATAATAAAATGGTGTATTACTTCGTTACTATTAAAATATTATTTATTTTGTTAGAAAATTTTAAATTTTTGTTTTTCATCAAATTACTTTTGTGATTAATTAGAAATCATTATATGGGCTAGTAACACCTGCCTTTTCATTTAATGTCAAACCGTCGTATACACTCTGTATATTTGAATACCAAAGTGACTCCACCCCGCCTGATGGTAAGCAGTCAGTGGAATCCAGAAGTGGTGGCCACCATACCAAAAGCTATCGTCTTAAACTGCTGGTATGGTGACCTCCACTATGGCAGCTGGGAATGGGGTTAGGGGAAGGCAATGAGGGAGGTGAGGAAAGAGGAAAGGGGTTAAATTGGGCCTCCGGCACTCTCACTCACCGAACGAAACGCAGTAGTAAGGATACTACTACTCTTAAGTCGATCTTCTATGAGAGGGTAGTACTTCTCCGGACGATCCGGCCCATTCATGCTGTAACCAGCTTGGATCTACTACCGTCAATCAAATCTACCGTAAAAAACTTATTTTGGGAAACACAACATAATATCTTCTGACTTCATTTTGTTCCCCAAAACATATCATAATTACTTCTCAGAATACTACAATAAAAATACACAATGCGTATACTCGCCTTTTATTATTTATTCCTATGTTGTCGACGTAATGAAGGGACATAATGAGACTGAACAAGAAGAAGAGCAAATAACTGACAATCTAATTTTCCTTGTTTTTCATAATATACTACTTACTAAACGTTGTTCAAATCCTGGAGAAAATCTTTTGAGATATAGACCTTGAAATATATTCACCAAGCGAATAAAAATCTATTTTTTATATACAAAATTTTAATACGAAAATTAAATAATATGTAAATTAAAAACTCCTAATTTAAAAGAAAGTTTTACTCATACAACGAGAGTAAATTATGTAGAGAGTTTTTCAATTCTGTGAATTTTTTTGAACTACGAACATAATATTTGCACGCTTTTATCAAGTACGATAATAAATCTGAATATTTCATTATGTTACAAAACAAAACAAACCTAACTTAGTAATAACAAAAATATTTTCCATACATCGATGTACGGCGAATTAAGCTAATTGAAAACTGAAAATGTAATATGTTATGAATTTTTATTGTGAATTTCAGTTTATTAGTTAAATAGTGTATTTTTAAGAAAACATCTTGATAAATAGGCAGACGAACAACGAAGTGATCCTCGTCAAACCTCATCCTTATGTCCCCAGGTGTCTATAGTACCATTGATTAACACCATATGTATGTAAGTACCTAATAAAAATATTTAGGCATAAGAAGTTACAATGGTAGAATACTAAAAACTAGGTAAGTACCTAATAAGTCTGGTTGTATGTTGCGTCCAGTAATTGTAAGAACGGATTAACAGAGCTCGGTAGGGAATCAAGACGCACCGTGGACAGTCTTCTTTTTTTTTTTTTTCTATATTAGCCTACCAAAGCGACTCCACTCTGCCTGATGGTAAGCAGTAAGTGGAATCCAGAAGTAGCGGACACCATTCCAAAAGCCAAACTACTGGTATGGTGGCCTCCACTATGGCGGCTTAGCTTATCTTTCCGTTAAAATAATGTTTAGGAGTAAAATAATGTTTTGATGTGGACATATTTTGTAGAAACCTTTATTAATGGTATGAATCCGCCGTTTACAATCTGCCTCGGCATATTAGATAATAAAAAATAACGCAGGATATGTTACCAGCAATGTACTAAGTAATTAGTGATATTTAAAATAGTTTGACAACAAATGAAAATCGTTTATCGAGGGTTTAAAGTTGGTCACAGTTCTAAACTAACCCAATCTGCCTTCGGCATATTACATATCGCCGAACAGCTACCGTTTACAAAATGCCGAGGAAGTATGTAGACGGCAGGCTTCTACAATTTGCCTGCGACTTATCCTATAATTATGTGCCATAGTTATATTTAGAATTTACTTACTTTTTAGCTACCCAATTTCATATAATGAAAACTTTATGATAAAGGTACGATTTAAAGCCATACCCTATTATCACAAAAGTTTCAATTTCTAAAAAGACCCAATTACTAATTTACTAACTGGCTCTAATTAATATTTTAGTGAAGGTTATTTTAATATTTAATCAATTTCGATTTAATATGGCTTTGAAATTTTAGGCGTTATGTGACCTATACACACCTGTGTTTGTAAAAATAGGTTGATTAAATTATATTTTAAAAATATCGTTTAACCCTAAAGGGAGAAGGAATTCTTATTCTTTCATAGGAGTTAGGATAAACAATATTTCACTTTAAATGTTGTCCAAATCATTAATTAACTAGGGTTGTATTGTTTGGTTGCACTATTATAATAATGGTCACGTCAAGTGTTATTTTCATAAAATTTGAGAAAATATATTCATCAGAATATACAGAACTAGCTTTCCGCGGCACGGTTTCACCCGCGTCTTTGCTTACTGCTCTGCTTCCGTCGCCAGTAGCGTGATGTTACATAGCCTATAACCTTCCTCAGGAACTGGGCTATCATGCGTAAAAAGAATTATTCAAATCCTACTAGTAGTTCCATAGATTAGCGCGTTTAAACAAACAAACAAACTCTTCCGCTTTATATAATAGGAGGTAGCACACCAAATACCTCCAACCAAAGGGAGGATCCTCCGACCAGGCTAGGTGATCGTGCCTGGCGGGCTACTGCCCGACAGTTGGTAGTCGGGAACTTGTATATATAGTTAGTTGGTGTGAGAATGTTAATATCGCGATTCAGGCTTCTATGGGGCTTCTATATTTGTTGATAGCGCTATCTTTTGACTTCTATGCTGTAAACTCGTAGTCAGTCGTCTTCACTTAGATTTTTCTCTGTGTGTCATCATTGGCCAGATAGATGACGCCACAGATAGAAATACAATTTCATCATTTCATCACTCCCTTTTGGCAAGCGTCGGACACTACAACTTCTAAAACTAGAGATTTACATTTGTGGGGTTCGTTAGCGATAAAATCGAAAGGACTTGAACTGCTAAAGTTTTCCAGCGCCAAATTGTGCATGCATTCAACCTCATAGTTTTTTACTAAGTTCACGAGCCTGTATCTACATATTATACAATGTACCTTTATATGTAGATACCGTGAAATTGTATATTATATTACCTTTACCTACCTGTACCATATAGCACAATGTTTGTGCTGTTTCGTTCATTGCGCATCGATATATTTCTACCGGGTTAATGTTGCACATACGAAAGACGATACGATTAATATCAGATGAGAAAATTTCATTATCCGAATACTTAATAATAGGTAACTTAATTAGACCTAGAAAAGATTTATTTTACTCAGCCATCTTTTGACCTAGGTGTGCAAGATTTCAATCTATAGTTAATTAAACCAGGTGTTCTTTGCTAGCAAAAATATTTTTTCTTATTCCAAGAAATTGAGCTGATGTGATTCCTAACTATGCAGAAAATTTACATGATTTATTACAAATAGTAATGTAACGATTCTTGATTAAAAATCTAACAAGCACTAATATTAATTAATTATTATAAATATTATCGTTCTTAGAGATACAACAAAGCATATTATTATGTTATACTTTTAAACACTGACACATAATTAACTGTTTATTATATTTTTATAAGTATGTTTAAGAATTGATGTTTGTGAATGTGATTTTTGAAATCATATGTACATTCTAAGTTTATCTTGGGCATTTCTGACTGACGGTGAAGGTCATCATCGTGAGAAAACCTGGACATAAAAGTCTGAAACTGCCGATCCACCTTGAGCAAGCGTGATGATTAATTATCATGCCTTATCTATATGAGAAGAGGCTTTTGCCCTGCAGTAGAACAGTAAAATAGGCTGGTGTTATTTTATTAAGAAGAAGCCTAGAGATTTATCATACAAATTTCGGACACAGTCTGGACTTCAGTTCTCTTAAAGGGTAACAAAACTGTTGCTATGTTCATATATATTGAATTAATTAAATTTAATGCACAAAGATAATTACAATAGGCGGACCAAATGCTATATTCATACTCTATCAATAACCTTATATCTATTAAATATATCGACAAATATATTATACTTACTAGCTTGCCGCGTCTTTGCTTACTACTGTGCTCCCGTCACCAGTAGCGTGATGTTACATAGCCTATAACGTTCCTTGATAACTGGGCTTTCTACGCAAAAAGAATTTTTAAATCTGACTGGTAGTTCCAGAGATTAGCGCGTTCAAAGAAACAAACAAACAAACAAACAAACAATAAGTATATACGGCCCGGATAAGGAGTATCAGTAAAATGGCAGTTGAGATAGAAAGCCATAGCTTTGATATAATTACAGTACTATTAAAAAGAATATGAATTAGCTGAGATACTATCAGTAATCCCACGGTTATACCACGTTTTACCATGCGTAGCAATTTATTAGTGTAAACAACTGCAACAACTGCTCGTGGTCATTGACCGTATCAGAAACGCTTCAAAGCTTTACCTGCAGGTTAATGCTCCTTTTGAAGAAAAATATTTTACTTTTAAACTATAATATAAAGCAAAAAAATTTCAAAGGTAAGGAAAAGCAAATAGAAAAATAAATAAAATTTTCATTTGTAAAATAAACAAAAGAAAAACAAAAATCAGACACAGTTTTTATTATGGTAAAAACTCCAAGTTACCTTTCAAGTTCTGAGAATCTTTTAATCAACTTTCCTTGCATTGAAAAGGTAAGTGGCCTTCGTACTTTTATACTATTTTATTTGAAGTAAAATGGTTGAGACATTATTTTGTTTTTATTGCGTGGGATATGAGCCAACAGCCTATCTGATGGTAAGGGGTAACTCGTGTTCATGGACTTATTACATCAGGCATTCAGCAAAAGCGGCTCCTTACCGTATAATGAACGATTTCTTTAAACATTGTTTGAAGAAAAACAAGTCATAGCGTGCGGGAGTTTACATGTTATGGGAGAAAAGAACGCTGGAAGCAAACTGTGATATACGAGATCGTAGTTAGTCCATTTAATACTTGTGCTCGGATTATGATAATTATTTTATTCGAAAAATTAATATTTGAAACAAATTGCTTATGATCAAAAATAGACCTTACTTCAGTGTATTTTTTAACCGACTTCTTCAAAAAGGAGGAGGTTATCAATTCGGGTCGTATGTTTTTTTTTTTTTTTTTTTTGTATGTTTGTTACCTCATATCTCGGTCATTTATGAACCGATTTGAAAAATTTTTTTTTTTATTTGAGAGGGTATACTCTGAAATTGGTCCCATTTTTTTATTATAAGAAATGGTTCAGTGGTTGTATGTTTGTTACAACTTAACTCCGTCATTTATAAACCAATTTGGAAAATTCTTCTTTTATTTGAAAGGGTATACTCCGAAATGGGGTCCCATGTTTTTTTTATAAAGAATAATTTAATATTTTGCAACAAATCGTTTGCAAGAAGTGAAGACGTGTAAAGCAACACGTCGATGTCTTTTGCGACGAATTATCTGACATTGACATGTCCATGCTACAAGTGCGAAGTGATTTTCAAAATTCATTTTTTGTTAGAAACGAAGTAGCCCTGGATGAGTGACCATATGCATTTTTTGTATATCTGAGCGATTGCTCGGTCAGTTAAATTATGATTTTTGATGATTCTTTATTGTTGGTAGATCATCACTTTTTTGTTTTGATTTGTGGTTTCTGGGATTCAGGGTTTAGCGATCGAGAAAGTGTTGACAAGGACCTTATATTTCTATTTACAATCTTACCTCTCGTCTCTACTTTCTTTCAAACGGCGCGGCGCTGTCTCATTTGCGCAGCACGTTTAGTAGGTCTACCCATATTGAATATATTTATACACAATTAATTCCCACTAAAAGTTTAAAAATAAAATTATTTTTAGAAAAAAAATAAAAACCGACTTCAAACAACACCTACATGTTCAATCCTTAACTAAAAAGTAGAAAATAATATTTTAATTACTTCATAGCAAAGAACATTAAAGGGGAATCAACGCAATCCTTGATACCTATAATACTTTACTATTTATAGTTTTTAATCAGTTATTTTGGAGTCGGTGCCAGCCAAGAAGGTTCATAATGACCTTCATAAAAATAACCTACCTACTAGCAAAAAAAACCTTCTTGATTAATCTATTAATACATGAATGAAAAATATAGATTTAATACAAGAAATCGAACGGAATCTGATAAGTGCGCGTCAAATTTTTTATGTATATCTGAACACAACTATCAATGACGTCTGCGTTCACGAGTATGACCGCGTTCGGTCAGTGCACTCAGGCATATCCCCCACGCGTGCAATTACCGCCCCGTGCACTACAAAAGTTGGTTGCAAAGACAGAATTAAAGATCCTTCTTAGCTGGCACCGACTCCAAAATAACTGATTAAAAACTATAAATAGTAAAGTATTATAGGTATCAAGGATTGCGTTGATTCCCCTTTAATGTTCTTTGCTATGAAGTAATTAAAATATTATTTTCTACTTTTTAGTTAAGGATTGAACATGTAGGTGTTGTTTGAAGTCGGTTTTCATTTTTTTTCTAAAAATAATTTTATCAAGTGAATGTATTTTAGGCCGGTATTATTTAAATCATATATATATGATTTCCTATCTAAATTCTTCTATGATCATAGTTCTATAATGAGGTTCTTCATTTTCACTTAATACACTTATTGATCATAGAAATGTCATATACTATCAAGCCGTGTTTTCCGTTGCTATAGGATCCTTTTCCTTCCCTTCAAATCAATACACTGCACCGTCTATTTACATAAAGACTGTGCTAGTGTGTTGAATATGATCCTACTTGTACGCTAACTATCAAAAAGGATCCCCTAACTATGATCATAGAGAATATGAATCACATGTAGTTATTATACCGTCATATGTTCTTCATATAAAAATGATTTACACATCTATGATCATATTTCCATGATAGTCTAATAGCGGCTTTACTTTTTTGCAACTAACTTAGTACAAGGTTTTATGCAAATAACTTCGTGTATAGTAAATTAAGTAAAGAGATGAGGTGAAACACCTCTTTAGATCTGTCTGCATTCAATAAATGCTTCTAAAACTTTGATTTCTCTTGTGAAATTACTAGCTTTACTTACTGTTTTAACGAATACTAAAGTAAGAACAAGTTTCTTTCTATCTTCGTTAAAAGTTATACTCTAAAGTGTACGTAGTAATTGCATGAAATTAATAATTGTAGCAGTTCAAAAGTCTATCAAAGCGCTTTTGATAGATTGATTGTGAAAAATATTTATAGTAGGTCAAACAAAAATCTCCCTACTGCCAATAATCAAAACTATACTTATTTTATGAAAATCATCAGATACAATAGAGTTAATTTTGCCAGACCAAAAACAGCATGTAATTCCTTCGAGAACCGCAAATAACAATAGATAAAATAAACATTTATAGCAGTCCTTGAAAGTGAGTACATTTCCTGATTACTCATTACATTTTACACAGATGCGGTATGGGGTTTACGTGTACTTTAGTGTTATGGTTTTTGGTTTATTTGTTACCTAGCGACCCGTCCTCGCTTTGCATCAGTACCCACCAAAAGCTGCCGTTTCTGCTCGGTCCCCACAGATAATGTAATGTAATGAATGACGATGACTAATGTATTATACACCAAAGCGATTTTATATTAGTTATATTTTCGACTGCTTCTGTGGTTCGGCTGTACTGTGTACGGACTGCCACGAAAAGAGGTCGCGGGTTCGATTCCTGCTCAGTGAAAATATTTGTTTGCATGTACAATATGTCTATTTGCATTGGTGTGAGTGTTTCTATGTATAATAAGTACATGCTTATACAAAAAAAAAAACTTTTTCATATATGTATATCCGCATTCCAGAACCCATAACACAAGCTATAATTTATGTTTAGTTTGGGTCTAGATGGCATTGTGTGTAGTTATTGTGATTATATTTGTCAACTTTATGTAAATCGATAGAAGGATTTTTGATATTAAAATGAGATTGATGAATGATGATTGAACGAATTGATGATGATGTGTACAACCCACGGAACAAGAAAAAGGTGTTTTTTGTTGTTCCGTGGTTGTACCCGCAAAATCATAGTACGGAGAATCGCGTGTAGTAAGATCGTTTTTTAATATTTTGAAACAAATGCAACAGGTTGTGTTAAAAAAAATAGGGTAAGTATTTATTTTATTCTGTTACTGATTCTCAACAAACTATTTTATGTTTTGCATTTACTAATATTCGGATTGTCGATCTATAATTTGTTTATTTCTAAGATTTTATCGTAGTGGTTCAAAAGTGCGATTCGTAGTTTGTTTCCCTCGGGTCGAGCTAAATAAAACCTTTTTAGTAGAAAAAAATCGATAGCCGAAAAATCGATTGTTAAGGTAGTAGATCCACGCTGGTTTCAGCACGAATGGGCCGGATCGTCCGAGGAAACACTACCCTCTCATACAAGATCGACTTAAGAGTAGTAGTATTCGTACTACTGCGTTTCGTTCGGTGAGTGAGAATTTCAATTTCCCCCCTTTCCTCTTTCTTCCCTCACTCCCTTCCCCTAACTCCACTCCCAGCCGCCATAGTGGAGGCCACCATACCAGCAGTAAACTATAGCTTTTGGTATGGTGGCCACCACTTCTGGATTTCCACTGACTACTTACCATCAGGCGGGGTGGAGTCACTTTGGTAGGATAATATAAAAAAAAAGCTTCAGATGTTTTTGGAGATGTGTTAGTGTTTACTTTACCATGCTCCGGCAGGCGTATCAAATTGTTGACCCTTTGTCTGATATAAAATTACAAATTTTAATGCATGTTGAACTTTTACTCGTTGAATATGGCATTTAATTTATTGAGTACAGTGTCTCTAATTTGCACACAAACCACGGTGGAACATGCTGTACCTAAACACAACATTGTAACAACTTGTAACCATGTTTCTCGCAAATAAAATTTTATTCTATCCCATTTACAAAATTTATGAGAGTTTTCTTGTCAAATTTCTTATTATTTACATAACACACAAGATTTTTATTGTTTATCACAAGAGCTTGTTGTTGAGACATTTGTAAAAACTCATTTTTAAAATAGAACGACAAGTATAAGCAGTAAAAGTTCATTTTTCGAGATGAACAAAGATGACTTTCAAAGACTTTCTATTTGGAAGCAATTAAAGATTTATTTAGGCAAGTTTCAAATGATTTTAAAGGAGGCTCTATACTGTTGTTGTATTAAATTATTTGAATAATTTCGTGATATATGATTTATCATTTTAGTTTGTTTACATTTGAAATTGAAATTATTATTTTTTTTTTATATTATAGCCTACCAAAGTGACTCCACCCTGCCTGATGGTAAGCGGTCAGTGGAATCCAGAAGTGGCGGCCACTATACCAAAAGCCATTGTCTTAAACTGCTGGTATGGTGGCCTCCACTATGGCGGCTGGGAATGGGGTTAGGGGAAGGGAATGAGGGAGGTGAGGAAAGAGGAAAGGGGGGAAATTGGGCCTCCGGCGCTCTCACTCACCGAACGAAACGCAGTAGTACGGATACTACTACTCTTAAGTCGATCTTCTATGAGAGGGTAGTACTTTCCCGAACGATCCGGCCCATTCATGCCGAAATCAGCGTGGATCTACTACCGTACAATGAATGGAAATATTATTAAATATAAGTATGTGGGTACATACCTAATATCCTATTATCTTGTTATACTCATTTGATTTTTGCAACGATGTATAAACCACAAAATCTAAACGAAATATTTATAAATATGATCGCGGTTTCTTTCAAGATCGTTGTTGATGTAAGGAATTGGGGTAATGGGTCAAGGAGTGACATACAAGGGTATTTATTGGATGAGTCTGGTACTATTGTGTGATTTAGATAAGACCTTGATGTCTATTATCGTTGTTAGTTTTTGTGGTAAATAAAAAGCGTCTGACGAAATTTAAATCTGTTGCAAGTTTTGGCGCCTGCACTTTCTATCAGAGCAAAGTTTTTGTAGTTCGTTGTAGGTAAGTGTTGCTAACATTTGCATCATATTGGTTAAAATTCGAGCATATATTTTAATATACATTTAACAGACACAGAGTACACCCAGACTCGAAACAAATATATATGAATCACACAAAGTTTTGTCTCGTGTGGGGATCGAACACACAACCTCGTATACAGTAGTCCCTGGCGCTCCCACTGCACCACGTCGGCAGTCATACATAAAATTATGCTACTAGCGTTCCCAGAACTAGAAGTAAAGGAAATCCCGAAATATTCGACCTTTGTTAATAACCAGAGGGCTTAACATATTGGCTATTACGAGAGAAAACAAAATCACAAATTTTCCTTATAAAATACCACCAAAAGGTTTGAGGTTTAATCTCTTTAATAACTGGAATTTATTAAATGTTTGACCCTGACTGAATTAAGAAAAATTTTCAGTATTTAAATAAGCATTTCTTTTTATATCCTTATTAAAATTGTAAATACGAAAGTAACTGTCTGTATGTTACGTTTTCACGCCTAAACCACTGAATCGATTTTGATGAAATTTGGTATAGAGGTGGTTAATCCACGAAACATGATGATGATATAGACCTTGGGAAACAATATATATTTCTTGCGATAATTAGCTTGAAGCTGGTAAAGGCTTCGTAATCACGAGGTTGGGGGCTCGAATCCGGGCAAGTACCAATGTAATTTTTAAATCATATGTACTTTCTAAGTTTATCTGGACATTACTGCCTGACGGTGAAGGAAAACATCGTGAGGAAATCTGGACTTCTGAAGAAGTCTGAAATCGCTAATCCACCTTGAGCAAGTGTGGCGATCAATGCTCATACCTTCTCTGTATGAGAAGAGGCTTTTCCCTGTAGTGGGATAATAATAGGCCGATATGATGATGATATGTTCTGGCAAAGAGTACCAGGCTTAATTGAGCGACATAAGTATGAAGTAATCGTTTGCTTCAAACATTTCCAACATCTGATGTCAAGCTTACATAAAGACTTTAGCTCTGGTCTTAAAGTACCTACTTCAAGACATTTTCGCCTTTATTGTTAGATATCTCGCCTCTATAGATAACATAACGCTAAGTTAGTACTCATTCGGTTTTATTGAATTGTTTCGTGGCGTAATGTTCCTAATTTGTTGTTTACTCGTTCATTAAGTTAGTCGTTCTATTGAGTAGTCAAAAAAGACGTCACTGAGGAAATGAAAGTAATCAACTTGAAAGTTTAACCCTTTCATTTCAGTCTTGGGCATTTTTTTTTGGAATTACTTAAGACGATTCCCATAAAGATGCAAAGTGGCTCAAGTGAAGGGAATGAACATTAGTCAAATGCAAGAAAAAGGTTGAAGGACTGAACGAAACCACGAAAGCTTTGAGAAAGAAAATAGAATTTAGGGAAAATAAAACTAGCACTCCTTACCATACTTTTTATTGGGAAACTATAGTAGGTTCTTTCTGGTTTTAGTATTAATTGGAGACTCGGAGGATAATTCTTTTTGTTCTACTTTTGGTTTCGTATCCGTCCGCATTTTAGCCGTATACTGGTTTCCAACTAGTACCACCTAAAAAGTGTTATTTTAATAAAATAAAACATAGTGTAGAGTACAAAAATAACTAGTAAAAGTATTATTAAAAAAGGTTGTAAAAAAAGAAAACGATGAATCTCTTGATATTACTTTATCTACTGATTAAAGACTATTTAAACGCTTTGTGGAAGTGATCTAAATCTTTAAGCTGTTTTCGTAAGAAAACAAAGGGCTTTTGTCTTTCACCCACAAACCACTTAAAAAGATTGTCCTAAGCCACATCCGCTATCTGCGTTCCAATGCGAGGATTATTATACAGAAACGGGATTCTAAAAATAAGTATTTTTAAAATAAATAAATGTATTAGATGTTACTGATATAATTATTCTGGATGAAAGTCCAAGAGTGATGATTTCTGTTTAAATCAAATTCATAACAAGCCTCTTAAGTTTTGTTTAAAGGATCTAAACCAACCACGTGCTTTATCTGTATGAGAAGAGACTTTAATTCTGTGGTGATCTTACAATAGCTGGGACAATTGACGATGCTATAGTTAATTTTCCGGCTTACAAAATATTTTTATCCTGATGAAAATATTTTATATACCTATTTATTCATATAGGTTAATTAAATTAAACTTTGGTGTTGGTTTGGTGATGAGAAGAACTGGCAAGAAACTCAAGCCACTCTTTTTAATCGCCAGGTTATTAAAATTTTTGTAAGTTACAATTTAAATTATCATGCAAAGTAACACAGGAAATACACTAAACTCTCGTGAATGTAAAACTTGTGAGCACATATTGTTATATGCAGTCTCATCAGATATAACAAGACTGTTACAACTACTACAATATAAACAAAGAAACTACCTACGTGTTATTGTAAAATTTGGACCTCAGCATTGTAAAATCACACATTTTGTTTTACGGCGTATACCTTGAGTGTCAGCTTTTGTTTGTCAGAATAAACAACTATAGATACTGAGTTATAGTTATTACAATTGAGGAGTACCGTAATTTGTTTAATTTTCAACCTTAATCCAAGACCAATAAGACTCACATAAATCGTTTTAAGAATTGCAACAACTGTAGATGTAAAGATACCGTAGTGTTTCGTGTTATTGTCAAAATGTTCAAGGACAACGATTTCGTTAATTAAAATCATAGTCTATTGATACTTAAAGGGTAGTGTGATAGCTCTGTGATGTTGTGGGGTACTTAAAACGCAGATTAAAGTGTCATAAAATTTCTAATTTTAAAGCTTATAATATTCTGCGGCTCTCTACCTTTTAATTTATATAAAAGAAAACCTCCAAAACTAGCCCAGTATCGCTGCGGACGTTACAAACATTAAGAATTAATGGACACAGAGGACACTTAGACTCTAAAAAAAAAAAAGTATAGATCACACAAAGTTTTGTGCCGTGTGAGACTCGCAACCTCGTGCACTGCAGTCTTGCTTCCACTCTCCTGCAACACTCATGCAGTCAAACATTATTGCACTTATTGCGATTGCGACTGAGATATCGTACGATAGTAGATAATACCTAGAGTTCATGATTATAAAAACATTAATAATCTAGGTATCTGTAAAGTAAAAAGATAAATGTTTTCTGACTAATGTTGAAAAGTATTTTATAGGTATACTAGCTTTCCATGGCACGGTTTTACCCGCGTCTTTGCTTACTGCTATGCTCTTGTCGCTAGTAGCGTGATGTTACATAGCCTATAACCTTTCTCAAGAACTGGGTTATCATATGCAAAAATAATTATTCAAATTCGACTAGTAGTTCCAGAGATTAGCGCGTTTAAACAAACAAACTCGTTCGCTTTATAAAATAGGAGAGATTAATTATCTGGATATCTCTAAAGTAAAAAGTTAAATATTTTTGACCAATGTTGAAAAGTATTTTATACATACATTAGCGCCGTTGCCCAATTTCCCCCCTTTCCTCTTTCCTCACCTCCCTCATTCCCTTCCCCTAACCCCAGTCCCAACCGCCATAGTGGAGGCCACCATACCAGCAGTTTAAGACGATGGTTTTGGTATAGTGGCCGCCACTTCTGGATTCCACTGACTGCTTACCATCAGGCGGGGTGGAGTCACTTTGGTAGGTTTTATAAAAAAAAAAAAAAAACATTAATTAATGAAATATGTACATCAACGTTTTAAAATGTCACATCGCTTGTAGAGTAATGGTTGACAGAAAAATATACTATATTTTATCTAGAGTTGCTGTTACTATTTTCTACATACTTCACTAAACTATTTCTCTACGCTTTGAATGTGAATATAGCTGTAACATTAAATTCCGTTTCAAACAATACAGTCCTCAAACTATCGTATGTAGTTTGATATTTAACAATGAATCGATAGGTACATAAGGCTAATATTAACTCTGTCTAATAATGTTTTTTTAAAGAAAAAAATAATCAATTTTTAACTTATTAAGTTAGGTATTACCTATAGTCCATAACCTTTGTTATCAGGAATCCAAAGCCATTGGAGTTAATTGTCTACAAAAGCGAGCAAATTAAGGGCCCTTTCAAGTAAGAACATAGTAACAAAAGTTTATGTCGGATTAAAAACAAACATTGCAGGTTACAAATATATTTACCCATACATCAGTATAACTTACTACGTTTCTAAATAAAGTCCAGTTGACATGTCGAGAACAAATAAAATGCTCCTCAAAGCAGGGAAATATATATAATAAGTTTTAAGGTGCCGTCATCCGTTAATATATCTTACGACAGCCATTCTAATGTTTAGACAGCCGAAAAGGCCTCTATTTACTAGGATAAATAAATAGTGACTTACAACCGGCACCTAAAAGCCTATCCTTTCAGTACAAACTAACAATAAACTAACTTTGCTATAGAAGTTGACATAATCCTTAGGGGGTCGAGGTTAGACCGTATCATAAATCAAAGAAACCAAATATCCCAAACTTATATATCTTTATGTCTTATAATAATGTATAGTGCCATCAAGTAGACCGTAAAAATAAGGTCATAGTTACTTTACATACGAAGATGAACTACACGAGGGTTAACGTCTCAAGTGTAATGGATTTAAATAGTGAAGATACTAATAAATTTGGCAATAACTGACATAATTTAAAAATTTGGCTATCTTGGTTACATTTAAAGAAATGAGAATGCGTGCAATATCTTCCGGATTAGAAAATAAGTCCGTGATACTACATTGCACACAATTAGACAGTATTATTAGATTTGTAAAAATAAATATGAATTGCACAAGGTTTGTTCCGTGTCTTTAAAACTTTAAAGATATAAAATTTGATTAACAAAACTACATCGAACAAGTTTATTCTCCTTCCTCAAGAATTTAATTTTGTATGTCATTACCCGTGTGATATTCGATGGCTGAATTAAATGGCAAGTGTGATCTTGAGACATCAAATCAACGTCGCGTCATACCAAAACGGCTAGACTAAGCAAAAAAAAATGTATGTTATATTACAGTAACTCACGCCTATCAATGAATGGAGTAAGCAGAGATTATAGAACGCAATTCGCGTTTCCATTGACTCGGAGCTGGGCAGAGTGGAGAGGAGCGGACTGTGAATTGGCCAATCACAGTGCTCGAAATCTCCACTTCTCATCAGCGGAAATACTGTGCTCCGCGTCAGTGGAAACACACCCTTATCTTCCTGTACACACATGCCGGATTACGAGTGCTTGTAATTTTGCCCTTTGCACCAAATGTTGATTTCAGAAATTTTACTTAGGTAGTATAACTACAACCTAGATAGGTAGGTATAATATCAGCCTCTTCATTGTCTATTATAATACAGATATATGAAATGCAAGATTCAATATAACTTTGAACGAGCATTTCATAAGTGTGGACCCAGGGCGCGCACAAACCGAGCATATACGTATTCGCATCTGGCGTGCGCGCGAATATGAAACGAGTAAAATAAAAAACACAGCTACAGTAGAGGCTACTCTTGTAGTAGTCTCTACTGTAGCTGTGTTTTTCCATGGCCATGGTTCACGCGTGGTTCGTGCCCGTTCCGCAGTACAGACACACACAACACGTACACACTGCACACACTGCGCGCCCCTTTGTGTTTGGCGAAATAACCGACAAATTGCGGATTGCGGCGAGCACGAGTTGAAATGCTCTGTTCGTGCGCGTATTGTGTGCGGTGTGCGCTAGGCGTCTACACTATGGAAATTCTTCCATTTTTGCGTTTTACATTTTGTAAGTCTGTACGCGGCATTATACAGCTCATTTAATGTGAGCATAATGCAAGGGATCACGTATAATAGCACCTAAATAGTAGCGACGTAATAGACCCAAAACAAGATGGCGAAATTGTAATTTATCAGAGTTATTCAACGGTAGACGTTTGCGATGGAATGGGTAAAAGGCAAATAATAATAAATAAGCAATTCAGTCTTGCTTTTTGCAGAAAAATATTTTTAAAAGACTGCTAGGAAATGAAAATTCAATTTATAAACATAATGAACACGCATGTACAGAAGAAATTACAATTACAAATATTTGTCTCGTTTGTAAATCCAATCCACAACACGAGGCACTGTATGTACCAAATTACGTAACTAGTTTTGAAGCACACAACACCTTAATTAATCCTATTAATATTATAAATGCGAATGTGTGTGTGTGCGTGAGTGTGTGTGTGTGTGTGTGTGTGTGTGTGTGTGTGTGTGTGTGTGTGTGTGCGTGTGTGTGTGCGCGTGTGTGTGTGTGTGTGTGTGTGTGTTTGTACCACTCAGCGCCTAAACGGCTAAACCGAATTTAATGAAAATTAGTATGTAGATACTATAGACTCGGTGCCGAAGACGGACATAGGCTACTTTTATCCCGAAAATCGATCTGATTTCCGAGGGATACAACAAACCATATTTAATGCGCGGGTGAAGCTGTAGGACGTAGCTAGTATTATATATTTTACAGAACGGCCGGAGATAGAAACGACATTAGAAGACCTCACGCGTTGGAGACGGAGCTGCGTGACAGTGGGCATATATCAGTAGGCTTTAGGAAATAGAGGACATTAGCTAGTTCATTACAACCACTTCACGTTAAGTCGCCATCCCACATCGCCCGCTGTCTGTTCTGGTCTCTAAATGTAAGCACTTAGGTATTACCGAAGTACTATGTCCTCGCACGTTCCAGATACAGTAAATAAATCGAGACGACTGAGGATATATCAATCTTATTACCGATAGTGCATTTCCACCTAATATGAACTATCTACATTTTATACTAGCAGTGGAAGTGATTGCGGAAACTATACAATACGTGCCCTACATAGTAATTGGGACGTTGTTATACGATCCCAATGGAATATTGAGGATGATCTGATATTAAAAATATGTATTCGATGTTCGCAGTTTACTCGTTCTATATTTATGTTGATCTCCTGTGAGACTGTATAAAGCACTATTGATTTAATCACGCTTTAATGGATTGTATATATTTCTGTATAGTTTTATCATGTTAATAATCTTTATTGAAACCAAGCCTTACATTATATTATACTTATTTTTAGTTCACAAATATGTGCTAAGACACTTATGATGGATACAAAATATTGAAACCCTGATATCTAAACTAGAGATGTTCCTGTATCTCAGATATCAGTGCCTCTCCAAACAAAGTATAGGTAAAACAAGCGAAATTTAATATTTAAAAAAATAAAAAGCCCACTTGCCTAAAACAAACTGAAAAGAAAGAAACCCATTTTTGTTCCTCCCGACGCGACGCTACCTTGCAATAATATATATAGTCTATGTCACTCCCACAATTAACAGGAATCTAATGATACCTCCTGAAATCCATTTAGCCATTTAGACTGTAGAGCGTGCCAAGAAGTGGATATTATGGATATTTTGTTTTCCATAACTGTGCAATTTAAAATGATTTTATTTAAAATAGATCTAGGTATGTGTAAGATAGTTGTAATTTAAAGATAGATTTTAAAAATATTACCTATTGATTTTCAAATAACTTGGTAATCGATATTATGTATTCGATTAATCAGAATTAATTTGATTTGAGATTTTTCATACATATCTACATACAAACGTTCCAAAAACATTACCCTTCTTGACTTTGGCAGTCAGTCATGTGTGTGCGTGCGTGCTTGCGTGTGCATGTGCTAACGTGCGTGCGTGATAGTGTGTATGTGTGTGTGTGTGTGTTGTGAGTGGGTGTGACTGAATGAGCTTCTGTATTAAAAACCAAGACTGAATCGGAATATAAATATGCACGTCATCGTCGTGTTCACAGCAACAATGACCTTTGTCACTACTCTTTGCTACTAACACCAAACAGTTTTGTGTTTTGAGTTTTTAAACGCTCAAAGTTAGAAAATATTCACGAAATAAAATTTGAGAGTCGTTGACTTTAGTGGAATTTTCATTTCCAATAAAGTCGTAAACACAAACGTACTCGTACCTACCCACGAGAAGCTTTGGTCTCGTGTTACTCAAACCAAAAACGGAAAACATTTGACTTTTTCTTTCGTCACGGACATTTTTTATGAATTTTTTACAAGTATCTTGTAGTACCTACTGAATAATAATATCATCATAGATTAATTTCAATCTTCTAAATTTATTGAAAGTTTTTTTAGTTATACATATTAAACTAAAATATTTGTAATAAACAAAACCTAGTGCAGAAATAAACTTTAGAAATACATTGCATTATATGGTTTTTGAAATAACGCGTGCAACTAAATTTTTTCATCCCTCACATTAAAGCTGTTTTACGTGATAAAAATACAACGAATTTTCTGCTATTGAGTCAATTATCCGAGCAATTAAAATATCATTAACAAAGGTGGTTTGTATAAAATCATAATGAAGATCATAAAATAAAATTTCGTACGTGTTTAGAATTTAATAGGTAGTTTAACTTATAACGATAGCCCAAGAAATGAGAAAAAGTAATCTTTTAAATATTATTATGTTACACATAAAAAATAATTATGACGACGACGAGCAAGCGGCTCTCTGATGGTAGACGCGTTCAGCTACCGAGTATTTTATGTTATACTAGTTGCAACCCAAGGCTTCGCCCGTGTACAAATAATTACACTCTGATTTAATAAGTTAAAATTTTGAACATACTTTTGTTAAGGCGACGTGTAAGACTATTTTGGTAGTTAAACATGCTAATTTTGTTAGTATTTTATCAAGCATCAAACTATCTGATTTATCATCACAAATCTGTATCAAGATTTAGAGTATTGTTTTGTTTCAAATAATTACACTCTGATTTAATAAGTTAAAATTTTGAACATACTTACTTTTGTTATGGCGACGTGTAAGACTATTTGGTAGTTAAACATGCTAATTTTGTTAGTATTTTATCAAGCATCAAACTATGTGATTTTTCATCATAAATCTGTATCAAGATTTAGAGTATTGTTTTGTTTCAAATAATTACACTCTGATTTAATAAGTTAAGATTTTGAACATACCTTTGTAAGACCATATTTTGTTAGTTTATTAAACTGATTTTGTTAAGTGTTTTATGAAGCAACAAACTAGGTATTCTACTAATCATTATAAATAGCAATTAACATTTAGAGACACACTTAGTTTAAAATAATAATGTTTCAATTTTATAAATTGTGACTTGAATCTATCTACATTTGATATTGCCAATACTTTTAGTTTTAATTAGTTTAAAATGGCTCAAATAAATGCCCTTTAATCTTAAAACATTATTTTGTAAATAGTAATGCCTAAAACTATTCAAATAGTGATTGTAAATGTTATGCGTTTATTTAATATCTAAAGTATTGTGAAACGGACGCTCACCAGTGGCGCCGCCATGGCGGGCGAACTAATCGAGTTTTTTCTAGAGAACTTTGTGTGCTTGAGCGCGGGACTCACTTTTGTTGCGGATCTTACTGATCTTAGGACTCTTGTTGGAAATTGGGATACTAAAAACACTGTAAGTAGAATCTATGTTGGCTTGATTAAAAATGATTGTTCTTTTACTTGTATTGTTTCTGTTGTACTATGTCGATTACCTTTAGCTAGGAAAGTAGTAAGTAGCTACTCGTAAGGTGGCAAAAATCGAGAGCCATCTATGTCTAGCAGATTAGGTACTTTAATAGGTTGATATGATGAAATGGTGCTCCTTTAGTTGCAGTTTACCTCATAGGCTAGGTATGTGTCAAATTATAATAACTATAGCAAAACCGATGACCTAGACATAAGGTCTGCGGCAGTTCTGCACATTTTTAAAACCACTGCCCTGTATGATATTCGACATAGGTATATAGGTATATTATGTTAGTCTGTAAGGTATTCATAATATGGGCTTATGCGACTTGAAATAAATGAATTATTATTATTATTTATTTATTTAGTAGCATTGGCAATGATTCACCAGCAGGAAAACACTAATACGCTAGTGGTGTACTTGATAGGACCTATATAATTTATTTATTTATTGGCACACAGTACAAGATAAAATAACATTATTATAATAGTATACAGTAGAAAGCCAGATTGGTAGTGTATAAGTCTTCTAAGAGAAAACACCGCTGATTAGTTATTTTCACTAGTGTTTAGTTTATATACCTATACTCAAGTAGGTAATATCTCAATATTTACTTTAGCACCCACGCTAGCCCAGTAATTTATATTTCAGATGTTTTATCACATACAGGGCGATACATATTTAATCATGGTCGAGTCGAGATACAGGTTATAAATTGTATCTTAACAATGTACCATAGCTTTTCAAATGGTGTCCATAACTCATGACATTGACTGGCCTGTTGGTCTAGTGGTTAATGACCCTGATTGCTAAGCCGGAGGTCGTGGGTTCGATTTCCACCCAGGACAAACCTTTGTGTGATGAGCATGATTGTTTGTTCTGTGTCTGGGTGTAATTTATCTATAATATATGTATTTACAAAAAAATATATATATATAAGTAGTATATCAGTTGTTTAGTACCCATAACTGAAGCAAATATAATTGCTTAATTTGGGGCTAGATAACGCTGTGTGAATGTGGTAGAAAATTATTATTATTATTATTATTACTCATCGACATCACTGACTGCTTACTATCAGACAGTGTAAGGTGATCATGGCAGGACAATATGAAAAAAGATAATATACTTAATTTATATTAAAAATAATAGCAGAATATGATCGTCTTTCTCGTTATCATCGGTATTATTGGCTTTCCTAAATGCCTCTGCTTCAAACCTTTTGTTATGAAAATTATTATGAATCTTGCGTCAAAATCCTTGCCTCAGGCGGATTCCTCGAAAGGGTCAAATGCAATAACATACGCCTAGGGGTGGGCATCTACCCGGCAAAAACCTGAACTTTGGGTAAATAAACATTTAAAATTTAGGTATATTAATTTTATAGATACGCTTAAATTTCTTCCGATTCCTTTGTATGACAATCCGTAAGCAAGAGCCACGAAACCATCGGCAATCGATATTTTATAATTATTTTGCTAAAAATAAAAAATAAACTCTTGTAGAACATTTTTTTAATTTTAGGTAAGTAATTTAGTATACCTAATATTCCACAAAAAGGAATATTTTGAATCCCATAAAATGTCCCAAAGCTGTCAAAGACGTAAGTAGGGTTATTTATAATGGCTAATTGTGAAATCGCTAAGTAAGTTAATACCAACACGTTTTGTTATAAAATTTAATTTGCCTTATAAATATGATATTTCTTTCAAAAGATTTTATGATATGAAAAGTATTGCCTCAAGCATTTAGTCACAAAGAAATATAAGTACACAATTAAATATTTGCGAGTATTTGTGAACGAGCAAAGAATCTTTTAAAAGTTTTGAATTACAAAGGGTTGTATTTTAGTCTGAATTTCGAGAAATCTTAAATTTTACTTGTCCAAATAACTTAAATAAAATTATATTTAATTATGTCTTATTTATAAAACGAGATTTAAAATTTACATTTCAATCAATCCAGTACGTCAATAGAGTCACACTAACAACAAAAATTGACTGAGAGATAGAATTACCTACTATTTTATTTTGTCATGGTGACATTAGCTTAGTATTATAACTAACCAGCTTTCGACGGCACAGTTTCACCCGCGTCTTTGATTACTGCTCTGCTCCCGTCACCAGGAGCGTAATGTTACATAGCCTATAACCTTCCTCGAGACCTGGGCTAATATACCCAAAAAGAATTTTTCAAATCGGCCTGGTGGTTCCAGAGATTAGAGTGTTCAAACAAAGAAACAAACAAACTCTTCCGCTTTATATAATAGTATAATAGATAATCGAGGTTGTGGATTTAAAACCGGACAAGTACCACTTTACGCAAAACACAAAAAGGAAAGCCTGAAATTGCCAATTCAAAGTCAAAGTCAAAGTCAAAGTCAAAGTATTTATTTCATTTTGATCATAAAGAATGATACTTATGAAAAGTCAAATTACATGCAGTCAGCTAATTAACCTACAGCCAGTTCGCTGACGAGGTAGAGCTGTGAGAAGAACTGGCATGAAACTCACGCCACTCTTTTCAATCGCCAGATAATTACATTTTTTTTGTATGAGTTAACAATTTTAACACATCAACGCAACCAAAGAACCATACAAAGTAATTATTACAAAACAACTAATTATTTAATAACATTTTTGAAAAAAGAAAAGTAACGAAAATAGAGCATTTCAATTATTTAGTTTCATCTAGTATGGTAATTTGACTACGTATTTTAATTCAAATTAAAAAAAGTAAATGCATTTCCCAGTCATATTGAACTACAAGGTAATACTGAATTAAGTCTTAAATGTATGCCATGCCAAGATTGACCAGTCATCCCAGGTAGCATTCATTTCGAGCAAGCATGGCGATGACATGCCTTCGCTGTTAAGAGGTTTGGCCCTATAGTATAAAAAATATTTTGTTATTTATAACATAAGTTTAAGGTTTTTAAACTTCTGAAGTATTTGTATTAAACAATTTTGTTTACGTTGTTGTAGGCTTTGTTTATAGATGTTCAACAAATTTGAAACGATTGGCATCCGATGTTTTTTATTGGCTGCCGCGAATATTTCCTTTTCCAAACACCTAGGATTTCTTGAAAACTTTTTTATTAAATACTTATGCGAGAGCGTAGTATGGCACAAAGGCTACTGGATATTATATCTTTTAAGTATTACTTAGTTTAGTTCTAAAACAGATCAACTATTTACAATTATCAACTGTTATAAATAGGTATTAAATTAATAAAATAATTTTTAACAAAAAGAAAACCGACTTCAAACTGGAAGGAAACTAAAAAGTAAAAATAAATGTACATAGCACAAAGTAATTCGTGTTTTGATTTAGTTAATCAGAAATAATTAAATAAGTATTTTATAATTTTGAAGTTGCTGCCAAGTAAAACAATAACTAGGTACCTATAAGTATTATCAATCTTAATTTGCCATTGTAGTCAGGTTCTTATAGTATTTAGTTATTTAGTATTTACTTGGCACCAACTTCAAAATTATAAAATACTTATTTAATTATTTCTAATTAACTAAATCAAAATACGAATTACTTTGTGCTATGTACATTTAATTTTTACTTTTTAGTTTCCTTCCAGCTTGAAGCCGGTTTTCTTTTTGTTAAAAATTATTTTATTTTACCATTTTTAGTGATGGGTAGACCTAAATCTTATTTTTGTATACACTAAATATTTTGGCATATTGAACTGTATGAAGTAAGCCCGACATGACTGCTGTTGAGAAAATCCCTCGACTGTCTATGGTCACCTGTAATGGCACTTATAACTAATATGGGAGCAAAGTTCCCATCATTAGAAACGAATTAAGTCCAAACACCAAGTAGTTGCTATAAATCGTAGAGAATTTCCCTCGACTGTCTTTGTGCATCATCAGATCGTCTCCAAACCTTAACCAAATAGTAGTGCCTTAAAATACTTAATGAAAAACATAACAAACGCACTAGTCGTCAGTACGATTTTCGAAAGTTCCCCTCGATTTCTCTGGGATGCCATCATCAGATCCTGGTTTCCTTATTATGGTACCACCTTCGAGATATCTCCTTTCCAACAAAAAAAGAATCATCAAAATCGGTTCATAAACGACGGAGTTATCCGCGAACACACATAAAAATATATATATATATGTATACAGTCGAATTGAGGAACCTCCTCCTTTTTTTGAAATCGGTTAAAAATATAAATAGAATATTTACCTAATTGCTTAACTTTACAAAACATTTAAGAAATATAACTTTTTATCGGTGTAAAATTAAAACCGTACAATGCAATAAGCACCTGTAGCGTACCTACATGAAGAAATATAGACTATAGAGGATAAGAAATAAAAAAAAGTAAAACTGTCAATCTGACTTACTCACTGATTTTTTACTCCTTCTATTTTTTGTGGAACATTGTGAAAATTTTGTAAATCACAATATACGATATTACATAATATATAAAAGTAATCTTATTTCTACATTGGTGACCCCGTGAACTCGAAAAATATGAGTGACAGTGAGTCGGTTCACAGTGCTAGTGAGCACGTGCATATGGATAAACACGATATGATATTTCGTGTATCTATAAAATTACCTCCGTTTTGGCCTGATGAACCAGATTTGTGGTTTGCGCAAATAGAAGCACAGTTTGCAAACGCTGGCGTGACTGGTGATGTCACAAAATTTAATTACGTGGTCGGACATCTAGAACCGCACATCTCTAAGGAAGTGAAAGATGTTATCATGTTACCGCCTAGTCAGAATAGGTACGACAAGCTGAAGATCGAGCTTGTAAAACGCCTATCAGCGTCACAGGAGCGCAAGGTAAAGCAGCTGTTGATGCATGAGGAGTTAGGAGACAGAAAGCCATCGCAGTTTCTGCGTCATCTTCAGAGCCTAGCAGGACCTAAGGTTCCTGAAGACTTCTTGCGTACTTTTTGGAGTAGCCGCCTTCCTTGCAATATCCAGCCCCTTCTAGCATCCCAGCCAACATCCACTCTTGAAGCGCTGGCAGAACTGGCAGACCGTGTGCAGGACATCGCAACACCACCCATCCACATCGCTGCAGCTTCTAGCACTGAACCAAGTGTCAACGAGCTCGCGTGGGAGATTGCTGAGTTAAAGCGCGCTATGCAAAACCTAACGACGCAGCTCAGAGGCCATCAATCTACGCAGCGTGGTGGTCGACCTAGGCAGCGTCAGTATAGCGAAAATCGAGAACGAAGTCGGTCTCGCTCGAATTCAAGCTATAGGAAGTTCCCCGTGTGTTGGTATCACAATAAATTTGGTGAGAAAGCTAATTGTTGTGTCAAGCCCTGCGACTTCAAGGCGGGAAACGCAGCGGGCGGTCGGTAATGGCGACAAACGATTGCCCGACTTCTACTGGTCGCCTGTTCGTCGTGGATCAATCGTCGAAGACACCGTTTTTGGTGGATACAGGAAGTGACCTGTGCGTCTATCCCCGTCGCATCCTTCGTGAGCATCGCGTGCAGAGCAACTATGAACTCAGTGCTGCAAACGGGACGACTATCAAGACGTACGGTTACGTGGACTTGAACCTCAACCTCGGTTTGCGTAGAGACTTTAAGTGGCGTTTTGTAGTGGCGGACGTGAGTAAACCTATCATAGGTATAGATTTTTTATCTTTTTACTCATTAATCGTTGACTGTCGTAATCAACGACTAATTGACAGTAATACAAACATTTCTATTTCTGCTGCCAATCGCTCAGACTCTTTTATATCTTCTGTAAAGGTCACAACTGGTGATTCTAAATACCATAGGATTTTAGATCAATTTCCAGAAATCACTCGACCAGCTGGCATTCAACGTACTACACCACACAACACTGTACACCACATACGCACGACTCCTGGCCCTCCAGTTTCTTGTCCCCCTCGTCGTCTAGCGCCAGACAAACTAAAAATCGCTCAGCAGGAATTTCAGCTCATGCTGAACAATGGTACTGCACGGCCATCTGAAAGCCCTTGGTCGTCACCCTTGCATTTGGCTCAAAAGAAGGATAGCAGCTGGAGGCCCTGTGGCGATTATAGAATGCTCAATGCGAGAACTGTGCCTGATCGGTATCCGATTAAACACATTCACGATTTCGCTCACAGCATTGCTGGTTGCCGTGTATTCAGCACAATTGATCTTGTAAAGGCATTTAACCAGATACCGATCAGTCCTGACGACATTCCAAAGACCGCTATAACAACACCTTTTGGGTTATATGAATTCCCCTACATGACCTTCGGTCTACGAAATGCAAGTCAAACATTTCAGCGTTTCGTAGATGAAATGACAAGAGGGCTTGATTTCTGTTATTCCTTCATTGACGATTTCCTACTTTTTTCCAAGAACGAAAAGGAACACGAAGAGCATCTCTTTACCATCTTTAGTAGATTAAGAGATTTCGGCATTGTCGTAAATACATCCAAGTGTGTTTTCGGTGTTCCGGAAGTAACCTTTCTAGGTTACAGCATTTCCGAAAAGGGCACTAAACCACTGGATACAAAAGTTGAAGCCATTAGGGACTTCCCACCGCCTAAAGATGTTCGCCAATTAAGACGCTTTCTTGGCATGATTAATTTTTATCGGCGATTTCTACCCCACGCGGCTCAAATTCAGGCACCGTTGCATAAATTGCTTGTCGGCAATGTAAAAGGTTCTCATCCCATTAGTCTTAGTGGCGATACCTTACAGGCATTTAACAACTGCAAGGAAAGCCTCGCGAACGCTGCACTATTGGCACACCCCGATTGCAATTCCAAGCTCGCATTAGTCACTGATGCATCGGACACAGCAATTGGTGCCGTATTACAACAGTTTCAGGACGATGGCTGGAAGCCATTAGCTTTCTTTTCGCGAAAACTTAGTCCTTCCCAAACTAAGTACTCGCCGTATGACAGGGAACTATTGGCCATTTACGAAGCCATTAAATACTTTCGCCATATGTTAGAGGCAAGGCACTTTATCATTTATACCGACCACAAGCCACTTACCTTTGCTTTCAATGACAGGAAACGCAACTGTACACCGAGACAATTCCGTCATCTGGACTACATATCTCAGTTCACCACCGATATAAGGCACATATCCGGCAAAGACAATGTCGTAGCCGACACCTTATCTCGTGTGGACGAACTTCAAATGCCAGTAAGTTCAGACAGGATAGCGGAATCACAACTCTCCGATCCTGAATTGCAAAAATTGATACTGGAAGGGTCCTCATTACGTTTGGAGAAGATACAGGTACCTGGGAGTCGTACATACTTGTACTGCGACGTCAGCACAGCGTCCCCCAGACCATTCGTTTCTAAAATATTACGGAAACAAGTTTTCGACAGTTTACACTCTCTCAGTCATCCTGGCATATCTGCAACTGCTCAATTAGTAGCGGAACGGTTTGTTTGGCCGGGTATCAGGAAAGACTGTAGAGAATGGGCACGAGCTTGTCTCGCATGTCAACGTACCAAAGTAAGTCGGCATGTTTCCGCTCCTTTGGGATCATTTAACTTGCCTCGTGCCAGATTTACTGAGATCCATATTGACCTTGTAGGTCCACTACCCTTGTCTCAAGGCTTTAAGTACTGTTTAACAGCAGTCGATCGATTTACAAGATGGCCAGAAGTCATACCTATCGTCGACATCACTGCTGAAACAGTAGCGAAGGCTTTAGTGACAGGATGGATATCTCGCTTTGGATGCCCTAACAGCATTGTGACAGACAGAGGTCGTCAATTTGAGTCGTCTTTGTTTGAGCAATTATCTAAAATTACTGGTTTCCAGCACAAACGTACAACAGCGTACCATCCAGCATGTAACGGTCTTGTGGAACGCTTTCATAGGCAGCTTAAAGCTTCTATTATTTGCCATTCCAGCGAACGTTGGACCGAAACCTTGCCGTGGGTACTTCTCGGTGTGAGGAGTGCATTTAAAAATGATCTCCAGGCGTCGTCAGCTGAATTAATTTACGGTGAGCCACTTAGACTCCCTGGAGAATTTTTCGCACCCAGTACTGTTGGTACTACTGACCCAACGGAATTTATTGCCCGTATTCGTGCTTTTGCACAGAAATTACAGCCTATACCAGCCTCTCGCCACACTCATGGTAAAATATTTATATTCAAAGACCTTGCGACCACTGATCACGTATTCCTACGAGATGACGCATCACGTGGATCCCTACAACCAGCTTACACAGGCCCTCATAAAGTTATAGAAAAGGGAGATAAATATTTCAAAATTTTATTAAAAGGCAAAGCGGTCACTGTTTCCATAGACCGTCTTAAGCCTGCATACATATTAGCTGACAAAGTTGACCCTAATACACCTTCTAATAATACTGAAAATTATCACACTCGATCTGGTCGCTGCGTCAGATTTCCAGATTATTATCGCCCTTGACGGTCTCTGGAGGGGAGTGATGTAGCGTACCTACATGAAGAAATATAGACTATAGAGGATAAGAAATAAAAAAAAGTAAAACTGTCAATCTGACTTACTCACTGATTTTTTACTCCTTCTATTTTTTGTGGAACATTGTGAAAATTTTGTAAATCACAATATACGATATTACATAATATATAAAAGTAATCTTATTTCTACACACCTATTATTACGTAGATAATAAAGTTTGATTTATTAGTGTAATAAAACCTTTGATAAAATTAATTCGTTATATTAATATTCTTCACTTGAACTTTGAACACATTTTTCTTTATATTTTTTATAGCAAGATCAACTATGGCAATATTCTAATATATTATTTAGATCGACGTGATATAACTTTCTCCTCGATTCACCCGTATCAGTTGTCAGCAGATCCACTCCGCGATTCATTAATATTATATTTGATTGACCTCGTCCTTACCGACTTATATTTGTCTTTTCGTCACTGTTCTAAGCATTCATTTTGCAGTTAGTAACATAATTTTAGTTTGAAAAATAAAAAAAGTTTTTCATTCTATTTTCATGATCGTCATCCACAGCTTTAATTTACCCACCGCTGGACATAGGCTTACATTAGTTTGTGCCAAACTCCACGCTCTTGTGCCAAGCTCCACGTTCTTGTTCAAACTTCACGTTCTTGTGTCTTTCTCCCTAAGCTATTAGGCGCTAGAGCTTTACAGTTACACATTTATTTTAGGCATTTTCTCACCTTGTGCTTACAAGCATCATTTCTGCCAAAGACTGACTGATGAATATAAGTTTTATATCAGAATCACTATGGGTGTTCCTGAGCAACTCTAATCTATCGGTTACCCAGAAAGTAGTAAAAATATTACTTACTTTTTAGGATAATTCAGAAGTTCATTTTTAATATTTTGACCTTATTTCTTGCCTCAATTGTGAAATATGCCGCTATTTCGATAAATCGTGATTGGAATTTGAATATTAGGCTACAATAATGTTATCGTTTAAGAGCGAAGATTTTCCCTAAAGACTATTAGCAAGTTGTTTTCTTAAGTACAATAAAATTATTTTATCGAATCTCAAAGGTATGTGAATTGTTCCATTTAAATTACTAGATAGTATTTTATCTATTTTTACAGGATTACGTTTGTTTTTAAAGAGCGGGCATTTTCTAGCAGTCTCTTTTTAAAATGGGTTACCATTACTGCGTTCTGTGATATAAGTTAAAATCTACTTGTGTGTTAATTTTTTAACATTACTGATTTAGAAATCTTATGTATGATATTCACAAATGAATTGTGTATTTTTGTGAATTCGGCACTGCCCTTATTTATCGATTCCCCGCGCCAGCCAAGTAGTCTACTCAGAACACTACTGTCGGAAGAGCACCTGCACGTTGAGCACCAAGCCTAGTCCAGGTTAAGCACCTATCAATATATTTTTGGCAGGTATACTTTCCTTCAAAAATGCTGGTGCTCAACGTGGACTAGTCTACTCAACGCGCAGGTTCTCTTCGAGAGGTTGTTCTGGATGGACTAGTTCGCGCCACCAGACTACATCACGCCAGGTCGTGGATCTACAAAGTTAAAGACTACTTTGCTTCGTTTCTTCCAGTATTTATGCTAAACTCACGCCAGAAACCTTCGTTCTTCAAATAATCTTCTCCTTGCGTGTCCTTCCCATTCAACTGAATTTATTCATCCCCATTTGTAATCCAGGCTGTTCTTCTCTGGAATGACCTACCTCTAGAAATCAGGATGGCCACTAACCGGTTAACATGTAAGCTGAAATTACGGGCTCTACTCTTCGAGAAACTGTTGGAGTTATCACGTTAATTGTCTTGTTTTTGTACATATTTAGTGTATGTAGTAGTATTTATATATTATATGTTATGTATGTATAATAATTGTTAATCAGTGTACATATTTATGTATTTTATTATGTTTTTATGTTGTTTTACAACTTATACATTTCTTTTTTTATATATTTTCATATCATGATTTATTTACTGCACTTACTTCGTTTATTTCTGCACCACCTAAGGTTGACTGGTAGAGAATGCTTATAGCATTAAGTCCGCCTATGTACCTGTGTGCATTAAGTTTAAAAAAATAAATAAATAGATATGGCTTCAAGAGAATCTGTCAATTTTGTTCTTTTAGCACAAGAGCTCATTATACACAATAACGGTTTAAAATTATACAATAAAGTGAAATGTAGAATTATTGGTAGTAGATCCACGCTGGTTTCAGCATGAATGGGCCGGATCGACCAGGAAAGTACTACCCTCTCAAGATCGATGTAAGAGTAGTAGTATCCGTACTGCGTTTCGTTCGGTGAGTGAGAGCGCCGAAGGCCCAATTTTCCCCTTTCCTCTTTCCTCACCTCCCTCATTCCCTTCCCCTAATCCCATTCCCAGCCACCATAATGGAGGCCACCATACCAGCAGTTTCAGACGATGGACTTTTGGAATAGTGGCTACCACTTTTGGATTCCACTGACTGCTTACCATCGGGCGGTGTGGGAGTCACTTTGGTAGGCTAACATAAAAAAAAAGTAAAAGTTAAGGATCCTATAGAATGTTAACTGCTAGTATAAAGTTTCACACATGCATTCAATTTTGTGTACTTTTCTGTCTAATGCCATATTTTGTAATCCTTGCCAAACCTGCGCAGATCGTTACGATAGTGTTATATACGCCAACCACTTTCTTTACATTCCAGGCACCTACTGCATAGCAATAAATCATTATGGACTGCCTTCGTGGCGCAGTGAACAAGCAAGCAACTGCTGTGCAAGTCGGGGTTGTGGGTTCGATCCTCACACGGGACAAAACTTGGTGTGATCCATAAATATTTGTTCCGAGTCTGGGTGTGTTTGTGTCCGTTAATTGTAAATTTGTGAACGCGCGACACAGGGCTTGTTCCCTAGTGCGGGAGTTGATTTTTTTCAAAGAAATTAAATAAAGAATAAGAATTACAACAATTTTGAACTTCTAAGAAAGAACACATCAATATTCCACTCCTTAGAACTTAATGGTCAGGCAAGAAAGAACGCTTAAAAAAAAACAAAAAGTTTTTAAGCAAAAGTTCTTAAACAAAAAGTTTAAAGAAACTTACGCCACGAGCTTTTTTCTTAGAAAAATAGACGATGATAGGTTCTAATATCATTTCCAGACTAGTGGGTGTGGCAAGTAAATATTTGAAATTAAGCTATTCCCAAAGTTCAATTTAACTTTTTGCTGGTTTACGGTCAAAACTACATTATTATTTAATTGCTCGAATTATCACGGTGTGAAATTCTGATTTTAAAGTAATTGACAATTATTGGGTCCTGTTCGTGATCAAAATGCAAATGGTTTGTGCGTAAAATTATAATCGTAATAGCAACTTTATTTTAGGTTAATAATAGTAGGTATAGGTACTTGTATTTGAATAAGGATTTGCTTAGAATCACAGAAAATATAGTTGAAATAGTCCTAACGCCCCTTAAATTTTCACCCTTCAAACAAACTTTACGATATTTAATTTGAAGGGCAAGATTCAAGGGGTAAATTGGCCATAACTCGGCGCTCTCGGACTGGTCGCACTCGGCGCCAAACATGAGTGGTCGCGCGCGGTCTCTGAGACCGCAAACTCAAAATAATAGGTACAGTACTTGCGCGATGAATGTCATAGGGCTTCCAAACAGCCCTTAAGTATATCACGGAAGCGCAACCGCCTACTGTTCATAGTTTAAGAAAAAATATTACTTAATTGCATTCCTCAAAACATTATTCATTATTAAACGAAGTTATTACATTAGTTACTCCGTTTTGAGGTTTTTACATTTTGTTTCAATCTGGAGTATATACACGTTGTTTTTAATACATTCGTACAGTATAGTGTTTTTCTCGCATCAGTAATTGCAAAATTATTTAACTCTGCCTTTGGTATTCACTCTGAGAACTATTTCTCTTTTATGTGACAGTAAATTCCATGTAATGTTCTAAAAGCACTGCTTTCATTTACTTTTGTAGCCGATTTCAAAATTAACCATCATAAATTACCCCGCTAATGCCCCTTTACTCGAAACCGGCACTTCGCCTTTGACAGTTTGGGTACGTTTTATGGCGTTTAAAATATGCATATTCTTTTTTGTAAAAAAATTACTCGACGATTAGAAATTTTTTGATTGGAAATTACCCTCATGCAAAAATTTCAAAAAAGTATAATAGGTACATAATTTTTTTTGCTTTAATTTTCTTAGTCTAAGTATTTCTAAACTTATTTTTACGTTTTTATACATACTTCCTATTTTATGTTTGACACTAAAGCAGAGATAAGCAGTACACATACATATTATGTAGGTTGTACAAGTAAGTGATAGCAATTGGTGCAGAAAAGCTGTAAACTTTGAAATGGTGGCTGGGAACCGAAAGACGCAGCATGAGCAACGTCACTTTCAATCTTGAACACATTGTGAAGGTGGCGAATCGACATTAAGGGACCTTGGCTACGTTGCATATGCATCGCCTAGAAACGTAATAGTTTTGGTAATTAATGACGTGTATTTATTACGTTAGACACATAATATAGAATAAAAGATAGTTATGAAAGCATCAAATCAAATCAAATTAATTTATTGCGAACATAAGTCAATACATTGGTGTTAGGGGTGGTAACAATATCACAGTCATGTTCTGCCATAGAGCATGCAATACGGTTAGTAAAATGTCATTAGTCATAAAATGTTATACAATCTAATGTCAATATCCTAACTGTTTCATTAAATTTGTAGCCTAGAGTCTAATTAAATTACAATAATGATAATAAATAGATATGTCAAATAAAAAATAAAATTACAAAAAATATTAGAATTTGTCACATAAATATTGATTAATAGTATAATAAATAACACTTTTCCAGTAACAATTTTTGTAGCCTTACTTTAAAAATATGTATCTCTTTAACATTTCTGATTTTTGATTTTAGCATAGGGTTGTTTTATATTTTAGATTGGAATCTGAATACGTAGGGTGGTAATACCACATTTCTTTTCGTCGGTGTGCTAAGAGGTGACTAAAGGAATACCAGATAACAGCTAGCAATATTATTTACTTATTAAATAATATTTTATTGTTACCACTTTGTCTGTCAAGCTTGAAATGTGATCATCAAGAGTGGTTAAAGAGGACATTAATCCTCAGTCAGGCTGCTCAACGAAAAATTAACTAATCCTGTTAAATCTCGAAGTACCTTAAAGCATGCTAAAAGTTTAATTTGATCTGGTTTATTACTAATTAAATCAAATTAAACTAATTATTCATGCTTTTAGCAATGCAATTGGTACTTCACATGAGATTTAACGGGTGATTAGTAAATTTTTCGTTGATCAGCTTTTCAGAAACTGGGGGTAAGTTTGTCAGTTTGCTATTGTGTCTTTGGCTGAAGTTATGATGTTTATGTTTTAAAAATTGTTACAAAATACATGTACATTGTCCTAGGGCATTATATTCCCACTGATGAGCCTTTTCTCACTCAGAGAATGTATTAACATTGATCATCAGCGAATTGGCAATTTCATACGCATCCTTATTTTTAATTTAATAGGCCAAGTTTATATCACATCGTTTTTGTTCTCCGTAAGACAGTTAAGCCCAAAGTAAACTTAGAAAGTACATATCTAATAAGAATATTAAGTGACATGTTGGCACCGTGAGTTATATAATATTATACCAAATTGTGAAAGGCAATAATCAACATGAATATACTGAGTTTGTCAGTTCAAATTAAACGCTTTATTGTTATGTTTCATTTTGACAATAGTTCTAATGCCCGTGTTGTTTGAATTTGACAATGAGAACATTAAGTGAAGTCTCTTTAGTATTATTCCTTTTGTTTCGTAGCGATATAAACGAATAGGTGTATGCGGAATTACGGCTAGATATAATGCTTTTATGGGACACTTAAGACAAATAACAGTGCTATCATGCAAAAGTTTAGTTGTTAGCTCCTGTCTGTGGCAGCACCAACAGTATAATCAGAATAAGTATTTACTAACATTAAACAAAAAGTTTGAAGTATACTAACAAAATGGGTTTTAATTTAAATTAATTTTTTATTTTGTGACAATAGTAACATTAATTCCAGCCAGTGGCGTGCACTTTATATAGGCAGAAAGGCACTGCCTACCTTAATAATTGCCTGAAATCACAATTTTAGCAACATAATTAAAAAATGCCTATCTTGTCAAAAATCTATAATGCCTACCAGTGGCGAAGCGTCCATATAACACGATTCCTGCCGGCTTTTCTTTTACAATATGCCCTGCTCTCCTTATACCTATCACTGCTTGAGTGTCTACTCAAAGTCTAACTGGCCTTCCGAAACTCAAGTATTTTAGTCCCACCGGCTTCTCTCCTCGGAAAAGTGACTCTTCGCTACTGATGCCTACCCTGTCAAAAATCTCTGTGCACGCCACTGATTCCAGCAACAGAATTTCATAAGAAGCAATTACATATTAAATGAAACGCCACGAAAGTAAATGTTGTTTGAATGTTTAATTGACGCACGTTTGTTAATTGATACAGCTTTTGAGTATAAAACTAATGTTTTTCATTCAGAATATACGAGCATGGAAGTTTAATAGATAAATTTATTTCAATTTTATGCTTTACTTAGATAATTAAGATTGTACTATACCTAATCTAAAAATATATGTAATCCCATATAAAATCTTTATATGAACGACTAGCTTCCTGCGGCGCGGTTTCACCTACGTCTTTAGTAACTGCTCTGCTCTCATGGCCAGTAGCGTGATGTTACACAGCCTATAACTTTTCAAGAACAGGGCTACCCTACGAGAAAATAATTATTCAACTGACTGGTAGTTCCAGAGATGTGCGTTCAAACAAACAGATATTAGATTTATATATAGATATTATTTTATTCCTATAACACTATATAGCTTTTCATGTGGTACTAGCGTACCGGAATCAAAACATAAATAGGCATAAATCTTAACGTTATAAGGGCAACTTAAAAGCCACAAGTCATTTGGGTTATAACAGAATTACCTGCCAGAATTGCAACTAATTAAGTAATACTACGGCTCCAGTAGATAAATAAACTGTATCATTAATAATTATTACTAATATCGACTATCTATATACCAAGACCTAATGGTCAAAGTTTAGTATTGGAGAGTGTTTCCACCTGAACCGACAAAGAAGATACTATCAAAATCCTTAACAGGACTGTTTGTTAATGGAGTTTCCGGGAAAATCTATTAACCAATCGGACCCGGCTTTGAACCAATGGCATTGTTTATACGCCTTAGGCAATACCTTGCCCATGACTTTACTACTTAAATAATTATGTCGATATTTTAAGTGAATAAAATACACCAGTTTAGTTTAATTACTTGAAGTAAAATTTAGTTAATTTTCTGGAATAACCAGTGCGATATTAAAATTATGATTGTCAGTCTTCTAAGGAAATGACCAATCAACGAAAAGACCTCGTTTACATGGCTGTTTTTTTTTCAATGTATATGTTAACCTCTTTAGCGCTTGTGCAGGCATTGAGGGCCTAAAAATGTGTGTATGTGGCTATTTATGTACCACATGAGTCTAAGGAAGAAATTTACCATTGTCATCTGATCGCTTTAGACTGGCCTATTTATTTATTTATTTATTTATTTATTTATTTATTTATTTATTTATTTATTTATTTATTTATTTATTTATTTATTTATTTATTTATTTATTTATTAGGATTACCAACTAGAGAAACACATACATACAAAAGTAACAAAACATAGGAAATGCATGCCTGGTGCTCTCTCAATTATAGGCAACCACATCTAACTTAAAATATTTATACTGCTAAACTATCACAATATAATGAGTAAAAGTAAAAACACAATAATAAGTTGTAATGAATAATAAAATGAAATGAAATTATGACAAAAAAATAGAGTAAGTATAAGTAGGTAATTACAAAGGCCAATAAAATGTAAGTAGACAACAAACGTAATAAATACCACTAAGAACGCATATATTCCATAATTTTACACCTGAAATTAGACTGAGTATTACCAAAAATGTCCAAATCCAATGATCGGGAAAGATCGTTGTATTGTTTGCACATTCTATTTAAAGGTGAATTTAGACCCAGATTAGTTTGGTATTTGCTTAAAATGAACAGCTTGTAGGCACATGATCGCGGTAATCTGCTCGGGGCAGCAATTTTTATTTCAGATAATAATTCTGGACAATCTATCTTATTATTACATAATTTATGCAAGAACATAAGATCTAAAAACTTGCGTCTATCGTTAAGGGAAATCAGTTTGTTTAAAGTATTTAAGACGAGCATCATACGAAGTTAAATGATATTTTACATGCAGGTTATACGCAAGATGAGAGAGAAATCTTCTTTGTACTCGTTCAATTCTGTTTCGATGAACTTCATAAAAAGGAGACCATACCTGCGAGCAATATTCTAAGATGCTACGAACCAAAGAGTTAAATAAGATAATTTTAGATTCGGGACTTTTAAAATTATTTGTATTTCGATTTATAAAGCCACACATTTTGGATATATATTATTATAGATATATTGACATATATTGGCAATTTAAGATATTTGTGTCTGCGCTAGTGACAAATTTACAGGAAAATAGTCACTAGCGCAGACACTACGCTTGTTCAAAGCGATCTGAATAATATCCATATGTGGTGCAATGCTAATGACATGGCTTTGAATTCTTAAAAATGTTTTTATTAGCTATACTAGAAAGATTAATCCTATCGCATCGTCATATAACATAGATGGTCATATTTTAGGAGAAGTTGATGAAATATGAGACTAATTATTGACAAGAAGTTAAGGTTCACATCTCACATTAATCAAACAGTAACTAAAGCAGCTCAAATGTTAGGTTTCGTTCTGCGGAATTCTAAATTCTTTAAAGATAGTACAAAAATAATACTTTACAATGCATTAGTTCGCAGTCACCTAGAATATTGCAGTGTTGCGTGGAACCCTCAGTATTTTACTCATTCCCAACGACTTGAAAACATTCAGCGAACATTTACCAGACGTATAGCGTTCTCGGCAAGGGGTATATATCACAGATGTCCCTACCATCAGCGCCTGACTTTCTATGGCATGCAAACTTTACGCGAGCGGTTTGGTCTTTCTTTACAAATGCATGAACGGTGTTGTCAAGTGTAAATCTCTATTGGAGCGCATCCCAATCTCAGTTCCCTATAAACTCCACCAGACACCCAATCAAAAAACTTTTCCATACGACTTTCAGAACAGATCTGGGCAAACATTCACCTGTCATCAGATTATGTACAGAATATAACGAACTAAACGTTACGTATGCTCAAATTGATGTATTTTCTGACTCACTTCGTGAATTTAAACATAATTTAAAAATTAGTTGCGCTACACTTAATATATAAATTGTACTTTTTTTTATTTTCTTTATTTTATTACAATAAGTAGTTGATTATGTATTATTTTAATTTTAGATTACATTTTGCTTTTTTGCTTCTTTTGTTTGTATAGAAGCACAGTTTTAGTGAATGATGTGCATACCTATAATTGGCACACATATACAGCCAGAACGTTGTCTTAGTTTTAAGAAAATGTTTTTTAAGTATTTTGTTGGTGTACCTTAATTAAATAAATAAATAAATAAAAATAAATTTATTAGGTTTTCTTACTCGTATTTACTTTTCTATTAACGTTTTAATTTTACATTAATAGTTGAAATGGTCCAGTGGATAAGGCACCCACTTCATAATCAAGAGGTAGTAGGTTTGAGTCCGGGCAAGTACCAATGTGATTTTTCAAATCATGTGTACTTTCTAAATTTATCTGACTGACGGTGAGAGAAAACATTGTGAGAAAACCTGGACTTAAAAGTCTGAAATTACTAATCCGCCTTGAGTAAGCGTGGTGATTAATGCTCATACTTTCTCTTTGTAAGAAGAGGCCTTACCCTGAAGTGGGACAGTAAACAGGTTGGTATTGTTAATATTATCCAAGATAGACTTAATTGATCGTAAAAAGTAAAAATTTTAAAAGCTGTTTATTAATATTTGCAAGGCAATCCACATGGTAGATCCTCAGAGAACTTTTCCCTTGAGTAGTTGTGTTACTACTGGTAGTACGACTGGTACTTACACGGATAACAAATTATTTATTTAGTCAGTTATAAATTACTATTAGTATATATTATTATAATATTCATTTTAAAATAGACTAAGATATGAATAAAATGTTTTCCGCCCTTCTTAATCATATAAAAGCAATCGAAGTTATTAGTTCCATCCGATTGAGTTTCAATCGTCTTCATAAAAGACATATTGGCAGTCTTTAAATCGGATTTTCAGTAGATATCGAGTTTAGTAGAAGTGGGTAATAGAATTAGTACAGAGAACTGAAGCGGCATTTGTTAAATGGAGCTCGCAATTTATATTTTATTAACTTCTATCTACAATATTTCTCGCATGACATGCTGATAAAAAACCTTATGTTACAAGGAAGATTGTAGTTTTGGCTCTTTAGTCAACTGAGGCCGCTCGAACTTATCTCGCTGGGATGAGTTGACATAACAATTAATATATTTTTTTTGCTTTGATTTCACTGATTTCACTTTACAAAGAAGCGAATTATTTATATGTATTATGTTCACGTGTGTACATCTATACCTACTATTATATAAAGCGGAAGAGTTTGTTTTTTTGTTTGTACGCGCTAATCTCTGGAACTACCAGTCAGATTTGGAAAAATCTTTTTGCGTATGATAGCCCAGTTCTCGAGGAAGGTAGACTATGTAATATCACGCTACTGGTGACGGGAGCAGAGCAGTAAGCAAAGACGCGGGTGAAACCGCGCCGCGGAAAGCTAGTATTTAGTATGTACACATGTGAACAAAAGTTTTTAGGAAAAGTATTGTCACACCATCGCTTGGTTATTTTATTATACCTAATAAAAATCACAGTTGTTTGATTAATAAATAGAAAACTAAATGTATATAAGTAGGTAATTTAAAAATTTGAAGCAGTCGTCGTGTAATACCTTTTTAGTCTGTTAAATATTTTATCTAGTCGAACTGGTAGATTTTTTGTTTCATCACTAGCTGCTAAAGTATGAGATATATATCTTACAGATAAAACATCTTCTAGTTAAATTTGTCTTAAAATATTTTTAAAGAGTTAATTTGTCAATTAAGCCGTGCTATCTACGCTGCTGCTGTATCATGCTGTGCTGTAGCATTAATTGAGAGCCTTCAATTTGAATTGTATGTTTAACAAGGCTTCATTCTATCAATTTGACGATATATCACTGAAAGCATAACAGACTCAGCTATTTTCTTATTAAAATCTCCGAATTTTGGTACTCCAATGGTAGATTTACCTTCGCTGGATATTTTCTAAGTTAATTTTGACAGACATCAAGAACAAGCTTCATTTAAGGATGCGAATAAAAGCCTGTCAGGATATCTGATTGAACACAGTTTATTGTAAGAAAATGAATTGATATTCATTTGCTAGAAAATCACGAATCTTACGGATGCTATTGAGACTTACTTGTACCTTTTCGTTATTAAAGCTTTTAAGAGTCGTTCGTGTAGCATTCTTACATTAGAAAAGTATCTAACAGGAAAAAGACTTGCATTTATTAATTTTTTTATGACAAATATTTTGAACATTAAGATTTCGAACAATATACTGAGAGATGGTATATTGAGTTATCGATTTGTGTTACTGAATATTGTAATTCAGAATAATATAATACTACCGAAAAACTGTAATTTGAATGTGAAATTTCTAGTAAAATTAAACATTATTCTTGTTTGTTAGTATTTAAAATCGGAATCTTTTTATATCTTTTAATTTTTACCACTGGACATAAACCTCTACCAAAGTATGCAGGTAATGAATTACCTGGTGCCAAGAATACTTGCAACCCGCTCCATTTCTAAATTTCTCCGTGACTAAAAGAATAGTACCTTTAGTCGCTCGGATAGATGGAGTGAATTGTTATGGACCGGAGAGCACATTGAGCAGTATTTAACAGTAAAGCCAGTTCCTAAGATTTAATAGCACCTATATTTTTTGCTTTCACACGTCCGTTACAAGTGCTATTTGGGCATTTCCGCATGTTAAATATTTTTTGCTTTAATTTTACTGCCTCATATCCAAATTGTTTCTATACATCCAGCTCAGCATATCAGTTTATGAGCGTCATATTATTTATATGAACACAAAGAAAATATTTGTAAAAATACATTCATTCTTTTTTCTTTGTTAATTCAATTTAAATAAACATTTAAAGGCGTTTACAGAGCGGATATTTAATATTAGTAATAACACAGAGCTTCAAATTTCTACATGACGAGATGACGGCGCGTTTTTACCTAACGTCGTCATAAAGTAAATGACTATTCAAAAGTGTCAAGTGTCGACGTAACGGCCAAAAAAATATTAAAGTACTACAGAATATTGGAGACTACCTAAATTTTCCTTATATTATTACTTTATTATCGGTTTAGAACAGCTAACAGACAAGCATAGGTCGACTATTACCACTTATAATAAAAAAACTTCATTAAAATTAAAATTCAATACGAATCATTAAGACTGTGACCACTGTCATAAACTGTCGCTGTACTGAGGTCACTTGCAAGCAAAAAAAGCATTATTGTTTTATGATAATATATAAAGGACATTTATAAATATCCCGAAAGTAGATATTAAACTGAACCGACTGTACCATGGCAAAATAAACAGTTCCTTATTTCCGTTAAATCACGCCAGTTTGTGTTACACTTTATCCAATGAGAAAATAAATCCCAAAAACAAAATCACCAACATGAATATAACTTTGTTTATTTTACACAATTCATGTATATTTTTCTCTGAGTACACCATGTAATGATTAAAACAAGAAATATTGTAAACAATTTTGTAAGTAGTATAGTTATGTAAAAGATTCATTCATGTTAAGGGTCGAATGGGCTCGTGGCCATTTATTCTATCGGTAGTTAAGTTTACAGCACCAGGTTTTATCTCTAAAAAGGAGTATTGTATTGTCTTTGATTATATACTTGTCTAGATAGAGCAATCCAAACAAACAACACGCAAAAAAGCGGCTACAATTTCACGCTAAGTGTGAGTACGCTCGTGTACTTATTTTGGTCAAACTGTCACTGTGTGTGTGTTTAGGGATGCCTGCTCTAAATTATTTACTTACCTCTCCTTCAAAAATTTTAATAATGAAGACTAAAATAAAATATCGGTTTAATTTTAATTGTTTTATTTCCTTACAAAAGCATAAAAAATGGATCAGTTACCAAAGTAATAATAGTAATAAAAATAGATCAGTTATCAAAACAAAGGTAGATTAAACGAGTTAAATCAAAACCCGTCTCTTTGAGTTTGTTTGCGGAATAATTTCCTTTTTGATTTTATTTGGTGGGCTACATTATCAGACTTACAAATATGATGACATCTTATTTGTAAATACTTTTCTATTATGAGTTTTAATAGACTTGTTTGGTGAAGTTGTGTGCAATCACCAATAAAATAAAAATTAAAAAAAAAAAAGCAAAATTTTAAAAAGTAGGTACTAATAGCAAAATGTTATTCAGTGCAAGACATCATATACGTCTATTATAATTTTCATCAGAGATCATTGTAGCCATTTTGTAATTAACATAAACTACTTTGATGTCGGAGGCCAAGATCTAATTTGGGTCGTTGAGCCAGTGAAGTAAATCAGTAGTAGTACTACCATAACTACAGATTATTTAATATTTACCTGTCTCCCACAGTTTCGGCAAATTACCCCAGTATTAAACTGACAACACCGGTCCTTCCCAATAACCTACGAAATATCGAAATAAATAATTGAATCATCTTTAAAAAAAGTGGATAAATAAAGTAACTTACCGGTGGAAAGTGATCTTGGTGTTGTTATAATGTTTTCCCACATAGTTACGACACAATTTCACAGCACAAATATTTATTTTTTTCTCGTGTGCACGTTACCGCTTAGTGATTGACATGACACTGACGTAGGTGACAAGCAAGTCTACCAATTTTAGTAGACTTAATTTGAGCCGTTCTGTACGGCGAATGTGCTATCTAGACAGGTATATAATCAAAGTGTATTGTATTAGATTTAGTGTCACTTATTTTATTATTGACTCAACAGTTTAGAAAAATAAAAAAAATTGTTATGAGTTATGATGACTTACTTTGCATGCCGCTGAGACAGTAGAATATGGTGAAAACATCTGACATTTATTGTATACCTACCCATATTTCGCAAAATAAAACTTAGTTTGATTTGATTTAATTTAGGATTGTAAAACCTTTTTAAAAAGCTTATCTTACAAAAACCTAACGATATTTCATCAACACATTACGCAATGATAAGCTGACGACTTTAAAAATTCATATTAATCAGAAGAGTTAATATTAATCACGCTGCTTGACCTAGGAATCGAACTCAAGATTTCTGCCTACCCTTACTGTTATACTGAACTAAAAAAGCAGTCATATTTCAAAAGTAAATTATGAAAAATTGTACTGTCGATAATATCATTTGATGTCACCGTCAAATCATATATCACTCGAGATTTTCTTAACTAAATTGGAGTCTGCTTTCAGTGTAACTGATTGCGACAGTATCAGTAAGTACCTATTTTACAGGGAGCTGTTAGCCGATCCTCATATTTCATTTACTGGATATCCAGTAAGGCCTTACCCATCGGCTAATGATATTACCCGTCGTCCGACTACTTAGTCTTCCTCAGTCCTATGACTAGGTCCCGGTTGGCATACTATAAATCGACACTTGGTTAAACTTGACAGTCACAATTATTCATGTCTAGATAGCACTGAAAGCATTAAATAACGATCTTCTATGACATTATCTTGAAACATCTAACAAACATTTGTCTCATGTGTCTATCGAGTATAGATACGCTTTAAAATAAGTTATTTGATGGAGCTCTAGCTTGCCGCGTCGCGGTTTTACCCGCTCTAAGTTTCATCTTTGGTTACTGCTCTGCTCTTGTCACCAAAAGCGTGATGTTACATAACCTTCTTGAAGAGCTGGGCTGTCAAACGTAAAAATAATTATTCAAATCCGAATGGGAGTTCTAAAGATCAGCGCGTTCAAACAAACAAGCAAACTCTGCCGTTTTATATAATAGTACCTATAGATTAATTAGGTTTATATCACATTACATTAATAAATACTAATATGTAAATAGCAATTGAGAATACCTTTGTGTACTTCTGAGAAAGTTGACTTTTAAAAAGCTAGTATCCATATCAGTGGAGAGTCATCAGTGGGGATATAGGTAACAGAATAGAGGGAAAATTTCGACGAAACCGATCGCAGGATATTAGATGACACGTATTTACCATTATTACAAAGAAAAGCTTCACTACAAGGTGAAATGTGATACGTGGAGTAAATAATACGTAACACGTAATTTGTTGAATGAAAGTTCGGCGTTTTGTCCTAGCTCTTTGTAGCCCTTTGTCTGCAGGGTGGGGGCCTCTTGTCTTAGAGAAGGCGTGAGCGATGATCATCTCGTCATCAATCATCATCATCGTCATCATATCAGCCGATGGAATGCTAGCCACCTTGGCCAGTCACCGCCCTCATCCATCGGTTGCCCGCCACCAGCCAGTAGTAAGTCCACCTCAAGAGGGATCTGCCCACGCTGCGTCTTCCGATTCGTGGTCGCCACTCTAGATGGATAAAATACCTAACTTGTATTAAATATGTCGCATGTTAAATAATGATGCTTTTTATACGTATAGTTTTGTTATTATCAAATTAACACTCGGTTTCTAAATGGCTAGTCGATTGGTATTTAATTCAGTGACAGTAAATGAACAGTGTTTTATTTTCGCGACAAATTTTTATGTAATCAATATATTGTTGCTCCAAGTCTGGTAATAATTAATATGTTTGTTTTGCTTCCACGTATCTGAGCCCCAATTTGAGGTTGAAATTTTCCACATTAATTTAATAAGGATAGTAGACACTGACTCCGATAATAGATTTTGATTAAATGTTGTTTTAACCACTGCATTACTACGATCTTACGATACAAAGTTTCATTAAGTAACTATAAAAATTACTATAGAAGACCCTAAGACGATGGAGACTGATATCTTCACATGTTCTTCAAGGCGCAAAAATTATATGGCTTCGGCAATTGTCTAATATTGTAGATAACTCAATTACCTACCTTACCTATAATCTACAGTCTACACCTTACATTTTGTGATTTGATTTTCTTTATCAAAAAAAATATCGATCATAACGCCATCAATAACCGAAGCTTTACGGCTTCAGTCAAAGATACACAGGTTATAGAACTCCTCAAAAATACTTTAGGAAGTTCAAAAATATTTTGAAAACGTTCAACACGTATTGTTGAAATATTATCTCAGACTTTTACTTTCTTTGATAAGACGACCCAAAATAAAGAGATCACGTTTCCCTCTATAAGATTTCTTCGGATAAAAAATCTTTTTGGTAATATCATATATGGGCAAATATATGTTATTTGTGAACTGGATATTACTCTACTCAATGCATTTTGCACTGTTATGATTGTTACGGACAAAAGTAAGTTATGGCGGGTACATGTAAAATGTTTAGTCTTGACCAAAGATTATGAAAGTAACCGCTGTCTGACTTGTCGACGGCTATAAATATGGGCGCCTCGGCAAATGATTTGTTCATTCGAGCAAGCACCAGTAGCAAGAAAGGAACTCAGCAGCACCAGGAAAACCACACCAAAGAAGCCGAACAGGAACAACATTTAGAAGAATATTAAGAAGATACAGTCCATTGATCATCGATTATGAAGTTGCTGTGAAAACCAGAACAGGAGCTTCAAGAGCAAAGAACGTGCCGATGTCGTATTAGATACTATAGTGACCTAGGTAGGTCACTATAGTAGTAGTAAATAGGTATTTGTGTTAATAAATACGGCGTTGTGGCTTTCAACGTTTATTCGTTTATTCTAGTACTGTCACTCACAATGATTTTGGTTCTCTTTCACAAATTTTCTCTATCAGAAATAATATGGGCCTTCAAATTGTTTTTGTGGATCGATTTTTTGGTCATTGAACTCTAAATATTTGCTCTCGATCAATTTCTTGCAAGCCAATAAGCCGCTAAGCCTATTTGGGTTCGACATTGTTCCAAATACCATTTGAGATTTTTGTAACAAAGTGTATCGTAACTTTACATAATCCTGTTATGAAATAAAATTTTTCTGATGTCATTTTTATCTAATATTTTATTTACTACATAATTCATAACCATAGATAAGAGTTTGTAAAGTAATATTCATCATCATCACCATTATCTGCAGGAAAAGGCCTCTTCTCATACAAAGAAGATATGAGCACTGATCGCCACGCTTGCTGAAGGTGGATTCGAGATTTTAGACTTTTCGGAAGTCCAGGTTTCCTCACGATGTTTTCCTTCACGGTCAGTCAGAAATGTTGTATGTAAAGTAATACCTGGTAACTATTAAAATACAACACTAACATTTAAACTACTCAATCAGGAGTAAAATTTGAATAATAATCATATTATTAGGGCATTAATAAATTGTTTTCATATTTTAACTTTGTGATAACAAAGTTAAAATATGAAAACAAAAGGATTTAATAGTTTAAAGTACCAAATAAAATATTCATGAATTATAATAACTAAAATTTAGGCATTTAGTTTTATATATTACGTAATTGAAACTCTTACTGTACAACTTTTAATTCATTACAAAATACATTTCTTATATATAACGAGCCTTTAAACTTCGCAAAATTTTACTTTAAATAAAAAAAAGCCTGTTATTATATGAAACTGTTTTTGACAAAGCAGTCTAAAACTCAAATATAAAGTTTAAATTTAATAAAAAGTTGATCTAGTAAGCCAAACAAAAATGACATACTCTCGTTATATTATACTATACTTTCACTTCCAACTTTGAAAATATAATTTCTTCCAAGAACTTAATGGCAATGTTCAGGCAATAAAAAGATCATGTTCCTAAGCAAGAAGTTTGAAATTTATGTTTGGTACGCAGCGGGTGATTTTTTTTTTTTCATTTATATTTTTGACCCGACCTGACCCCACCACCATGTGGGATAAATAGTCGGGAAGAGAGAGAAAGAGGGAGAAGCGCTTTTATATTCTACCAGCTTTCCGCGGCACGTTTTTACTCGCGTATCTGCTCTACTCCTATCGCCAGTAGCGTGATGTAACATACCTTCCTCGAGAACTGGGCTATCTTACGCAAGAATATTATTTCAAATCTGACTTGTTGTTCCAGAGATTAGCGTGTTTAAACAAACAAACTCTTCTGCTTTATAAAATAGTATAGATGTCATTGCCAGATGACTGACTAAAAGTTAGTAACCATTTAGAAATTAAAAAAGAACTTTAAAGCGTTATTAACATTCTATTGGAACCTAATTCCGGCAATTCGATGTCTTTAAAATTGATGAATCATAATGATTTCTGTGCGTGTCCAAAATCCACGCATTCTTGTATGGAGATATATTATCTCCGCGCGTATTCCTCTTTTTTCAAGTAAATCTGTATTAAACTTAGTTATATATAGCTAACTTAGGTATAAATTGTATACATATAAAAGCTTAAAGGAATGTGATTGATAAGCAAAACATAGACATAATACAAGCAAACGAAAATTAATATTGTTTTCAACGAGTCTCATGTAACGCTATCACTAGGCAACAGTGATTAAATTTAATAGCATTTTCCTAAGTGGAAAATGTAAAAATGTTAAGAGCGAGACAGATTGACTACCTATTTGTAACAAGATGTAAACGTCATGATTTCAGCTAAGAAACGTCCAATGCTCATCAAATGTCTACGTTAATTAATGTTACTGGCGCACATATTTATTTATATGTACATTAGCTATCCACCGCACGTTTTACGCTCGTTTTTGCTTACTGCTCTGCTTCCGTTCGAATTCTACTGGTAGTTCCAGAGGCTAACGTGTTTAAACAAACAAACTCATCCACTAATAAACTATAAACACTACGCTTTACAGGCGGGGGCAGGCGGAGGCAGGCGAGGGCGATTACAGCGACAGTTTTATCACTAAGACGCTGTAAGTTTTGTATTGGATGTTATGCTTGCCGCTTTCTCATTTGAATGTTTAACAACCACCGCCCAATTGACTGACTGTGCTAATAAGACATCGATCGTTAGTTTGTCTACATATTTTTTTGTGGGTTACGACGTTGTCACTTCCAGATGCCTAATGGATAATGGATAAATGAATTGTAAATGTACGTGCCTACTGCCTTATATTGATCGCTTGTTACCAAACTTGAACACACATTCCACAGTTCGTATTTCATTATTAACAATACATATATTACATACTAGCTGCGCTCACGGTTTCGCCCGCGCGTAAAATATGTTTTTTTGTATCTCTTGAGAACCAGACCGATTTTCAGGATAAAAAGAACCTTATGTCCGTCACCGACACTGAATCTATCTACATACCAATTTTCATTAAAAATCGGTTCAGCCGCTTAGGCGATGGGTGGTAACAAACACACACACACACACACATACACACACACACACATACACACACACACACACACACAAACATACACACACACACACACACACACACACACACATACACACACACATAAACACACACACAAACTTTTGCATTTATAATATTAATAGGATAGCTTTGAAAATTTCACCTACATAACTCTGAACTATGATCGTGAGTCGTCGTAATGATTGACTGTTCACATCGTTAGATATGTGAGATTGCGTGAAGTGGATATAAACACTACGATTTCAACATAGTTGGTGGCCATAATAAAAGATGAGGGCTATAAAAGTGACGTATAACTGTGAGATAAAATTTATTTCGCCCACACAGTGTTACTCCCTTTAATTGTTTACTAGCAAAAGTTTTTATGTGGCATTTACGTAGTGTGAACAAATTTGTATAATTCGATAGTTTAGAGGGTTTAATTATAAAAAAAGTACTCAGCACAAAGTAATTCGTATTTTGATTTAGTTAATTAATCAGAAATTATTAGATTTTACAAATTTGATGTCGGGCCGGTTGAAATAGTCACTAGTCCTAGTGACTAAGCGTAAGGGCTAAGTGTAAGTTCTAAATTCAAACTAAAAAAAATGAAATTACTACTTAATATCCTATTATTTTTTAGAGGTAATTTTTAATGTTCTTTAAAAGTGATCTAAGAATTCTAGTACTAATGTTTGAAATTTACTAAAATAATGATAATAATAATAATAATAATATTCTACCACATTCACACAGCGCCATCTAGCCTCAAATTAAGCAATTATATTTGCTTGTGTTATGGGTACTAAACAACTGATATACTACATATACACATTTTTTTTTGTAAATACATACATATTATAGATAAATTACACTCAGACACAGAACAAACAATCATGCTCATCACAAAAAGGTTTGTCCTAGGTGGGAATCGAACCCACGACCTCCGGCTTAGCAGTCAGGGTCACTAACCACTAGACCAACAGGCCAGTCAAAAAAGCTTGCTTTCAAAATATTATACATTACAATCTGTTACTAGGTCATAAGTCCTTAGAAAAAATTTACGCATTTTAAGAACGATAACATTAAGCTAATATTCAGATTCTACTCACGATTTATACAAATCATAAGCCAGATTTTACATTTAGAGCAACAGAATGAGAGCAAAAAGTTTTATTTTTATTTTTTGTATTCCTGGCCACCTGTTGTTATGCGGTTACCGTGATTTTTAAGTATTGCAAAGAGAAATACTACCACATATTGACGACTGTAAAGGAAAAGGTAATGACTTAATGAGGGAGGAGCAGAAAAACGAAGAAAACCAAGGAGGTCAGTTGAAGTTCAGTACGCTCTCAGTCATCGAACGAAACGCACTAGCATAGAAACTAACACTACGCCGATAAATCTGTGATTTAATGAATAAAACCGTGTCGTGGTAAATTTTACAAAAAGGCAATATCCTCTTGGACCACATTTAATTATGGGACTCACTTAAGTATGTATTTGCCTCTAATGTAAATTAGATCCATGGCTTAACGTTATTCAGTAAAGAGAAGTCCTGTCGATTAAATTAAAGTCGTTTAAAATCTGAAATTAAATGTAAATATAAAAATCTGAAATGTATGTGTAATTTATTAGTAAATTGCGTACATACACACTACTTATGCTTATTAGGCATCTTGTATCATCTTAAAATTTACTGTGGTTCGTTATCGGCCAACTAAAAAAATATGACTGCGATGACGTAGTAGGCTAAGGCTCTGGTTTCGATGCTTAGGTCATGTGGTGCGTGTGATGTTAGGTTTTTCGAATTATTACATGACAATAGAACCGCAGCTCATTCGATAGGAGTACGTGACAGTCAAACAAATGATGATTTGACTGAATGTATTATAATTATATTTCTAAATATGTTCCCCAATACTTCGTTTTATAGAAAAAATATATTATCCTTTTTCTAATACAGGGACTGTGTTTAAAGTAACTTTTTCATTTATAAACTCAATGACAAATCTCGAAACACTTTACTTGTTAAGCTTAAATTCATTGGATAGTAAAATGGTGGGAAATACGTCGAGTTTAGGACAATCCGATAGAGCCGAATTAAAAGGGATCTATGCAAGCGAAAGAGAATGTAGAACGCAAGTGCATGCTACTTTAAATTGTCACTTACAAAAATTGTAATAACCTGGCAATTAAAAAGAGTGGCAAATAAGCATACCATCCGATTATTATTCAATTGAATATAAGAAGAGACAGAGGTGGGCAGAAGCGTGTTACACCCACGCTTTGTCGGCCATATTGATTCTCATCTCGTATAGACGAAACTATTCTCATATTTAGAGTACAATTCCAAACGATTGATCTATATCTGAATACAATAGGTAGATAAATCCTTTGCTAATAACCAGAATGTTATCGTAACAGTGAACTGTAGTCCAGCCAGTCTCAAGAGACACCTCTTAGGGTGATTCTTGCTGAGTCACTACAAGAGGTGTAACAACATAAAAACGTGTGTGCGTGTGTGTGTGTGTTTATGTGTGTGTGTGTGTGTGTGTGTGTGTGTGTGTGTGTTTGTGTGTGTGTGTGTGTGTGCTAATGTGTGTTTCTTACCACACATCGTCTACATTACCACTCATCGCCTATAAAGCTGAACGGATTATGATGAAAATTGGTATGTAGATAGATTTGATGCCGGAGACGGACATAGGCTTTTTAACCCGAAAATTGGTCTGGTTCTTGAGGAAAACATAACACATATTAGGCGCGTGCGAAGCCGTGGGGCGCAGCTAGTTATATAATAATATCAGCATGTTACTGTCATAGAATCCAGGCTTCCTCGCGATTTTTCTTCACTGTAAACCAAGATAAATTTAGAAAGTACTTAAAATTTAAATTATATTAATTATACACAAACCTAATAAGAAGAAGGTCTCTTAATTACAATGAAAATGGTTTAATATGCTTCATGGTTTAGAAAGATATAGCACAGAGACGGACTTAAACAAATCGCGACTTTGATTTATATAATTTAAAGATTTTGCTATATTTATAGATTCTATTAATTTAATATCATAATTACAAACTAGCTCCTACATAGGGCAATAGACTGTGCTTAAGGTTTAAGTCCTGTGGGAATTTAAATAATCATAACTCATAGAATTCATCTAAACTAAGTTATGCTAATATGTTGAATGTCGTTGACATCAGCAAGTTTAACGACAATAGTAATGTTTACTTTGATTTACAGTAAACGGGTGCTACCTGGGATGACTGGTCAATCTTGGCATGGCTTACATTTAATATTCAATCCAGTATTACCTTGTCGTTCAATGTGACCAGGGGGTGCATTTACCAGTTTAATTAAAATACGTAGTCAAATTACCATACTAGTTGAAACTAAATAATTGAATTCCTTGTTTTCTTTCTTTAATCTTAGTATTATATTAATTAGTTAATTTGTAATAATTACTTTGTATGGTTCTTTGGTTGCGTTGAGTGTTTAAATTGTAACTCATTCAAATAACTGTAATTATCTGGCGATTGAAAAGAGTGGCGTGAGTTTCTTGCCAGTTCTTCTCACAGCTCTACCTCGTCAGCGAACTGGCTGTAGGTCAATTGGCTGACAAAATGTAATGTTGACTTTTCATAAGCATCATACTTTATGATCTAAATGAAATAAATGCTTTGACTTTGACTTTGACTTTGATGAAACCATGTAATTACAGTTATATTGCAATTAAATGTAGCATGCCTTTACATTCGTTAGTTCGATACAAATTATTAAATTTTTAATTACACAATTTAAAAGTAATTTTAGTCTGTTGAATTGCACTGTTATCAATCGACTAACAGATTGCGCTTGTAAGACAGTGCGGATGGCGGGGTCGAATTTGGTACGAGAAAAACCCTTAAGTCCTTCTGTGATTATCTAAGCAGTGTCCTATAAAACCCACAAAAAAAAGAGTGTGTGTACTCATGTACGCACGTAAGAAGTTATACTTCTTTAGCGTAACAATTCAAAAATACTAAATAATAACACAACGCATACATACATAACAGTTAACCTCAAATCTATAAATGCACTTAAAACAGTATATTAAAACCACTTTTACCACTAATATTCAAAATAAATATTTTTATTGATAAATGATCAATAAAAAATATCTATCACCGTCATAAATATAATTGAATTGACATAAACGCCAATATATTTTTTATTTATATACACTGATTATTTGTAGTGATACGACACACAAAGGTTCGCAACTAACTTCAGGGTATAAAAAGTTGGCAACTAACTTCAGGGTGTTGTTTTTATCTGTCGGTGTGCGCGCGCATCGTAAAAATTCACTCTCATAATTTTTCCCAATCGCGCCAAAAGAAGTATAACTTCAAAAAATGATAAATTATTCTTCAGAAAATAAACATGACATGTAAACAGGCAATATTAAACTGAACTTTGTTCACGTTGTTGAAATAAATAAATGAAATTCTAACGATGTTTAAATTTTCCTTTAGTTATATTTGTATTGTATATTACTAGACCGTGTAATGATGTATTTTATTGAAGTCGGTAGTCTTGACGACGTGTTATGCTTGGGAAAGATTAATATTATTCATAATGATAATATTCTACCACATTCACACAGCGCCATCTAGCCCCAAATTAAGCAATTATATTTGCTTATGTTATGGGTACTAAGCTATTGATATACAACTTATATTCATTTTTTTTTTAAATATATACCTACATATTATAGATAAATTACACCCAGATACAGAACAAACAATAATGCTCATCACACAAAGATTTGTCCTGGGTGGGAATCTAACCCACGACCTCCGACTTAGCAGTCAGGGTCACTAACCACTAGACCAACAGGCCAGTCAGTCAGATTGGTGACAATAATATATTATTTTGAGAATGTATTCAATAATCTCGACTAAAACAAGTTGGATGTCTATTGAAACATCGAATGTTATAGACTACGTGACGCTATAGGATCGGTACACATGTGACAGAAGATACGTTTCGTAATCGCAGAACAGACAAGTAACATAAATCTTGGAACAAACAACTCCGACGCGACGGTTGTAAATGGATTAAAGTTGACATAGAAGACATCAAATTGGCATCTTATATAGGTACATACTAGTTTCCTACAGTGCGGGTTCGACCGTGTTAAGTTAAATCTTTTCGTTACTGCTCTGTTTCCGTAGCCAGTAGCGTGATGTTAATCTCTGGAACTTTGTTTGAACGCTTTAATCTCTAAAACTACCACTCGGATTTGTAAATTAATTTTTGCGTATAGTAGTCCAGTTCTTGAAGAAGGTTATAGGCTATGTAACATCACGCTACTGGCAACGGTAGCAGAGCAGTAAACAAAGACGCGAGTGAAACCGCGGTAAGCTAATGATTTATAATTAAGAAATAAATGCTTTGACTTTGATTAATGTGTTTTTTTTTTATATTAGCCTACCAAAGTGACTCCACCCTGCCTGATGGTAAGCAGTCAGTGGAATCCAGAAGTGGTGGCCACTATACCAAAAGCCATCGTTTTACACTGCTGGTATGGTGGCCTCCACTATGGTGGCTGGGAATGAGGTTACAGGAAGGGAATGAGGGAGGTGAGGAAAGAGGAAAGGGGGAAATTGGGCCTCCGGCGCTCTCACTCACCGAACGAAACGCAGTAGTACGGATACTACTACTTTTACGTCGATCTTCTAAGCGAGGGTAGTACTGCCCCGGACGATTCGACCCATTCATGCTAAAAAACCAGCGTGGATCTACTACCGTAGATCCTACAAAACAGTTAACCTTCACGTCACGATATACCTATCGAAAATCAAGCTCTGTTGAACTGTCTAAACTAACAATAACGGTCAAAATATAATGAACATAATTATTATAATCCCCGTAATACAAAATAGCTTGCAGTTTTCAGTAAACTTTATCTCAATACTATGTTAAATTTGTTCTGAAACAAATTCTAATGAGAGTTTTGAATTGTCGTGATATTTAAATATTTTAGAGCAACAATAGTGTTGCTCTAAAATATCTACGGCACTTCGAAATTGCTCTGAATTTACATTTAAAATAAATTTGGATCTAAGGAATTTGTTGTGTGTAACATGTAAGTAAGTAGTTATTACTTAAAATTAAATTAAATAACATAAATATTAAATACTGTGCTTTATTTCACAATATTATAGAGAATCGGAAAGTCTACAAGCTAATAAATTGTCTTGTTCGTATATCATCTATTGCATCTAAATTAAAAAAAAAATATTTTCATTTGGGCTTGAAAAGATTTTTTTTTGCTTTAATGATTATAATATGTAACTATTTTAAGAATACCTTTTTTAATGCTTGAAATTATTATGTGCCAAATTATAAGCACTCGTAATAGTAAATTCCATTTGAACTAACCACGAGTGTGTAAGAAAATATGAATGAATATTGAAGAGCGTTTAAAATTGTGATCTGTAGCCTCTGCTTACCCCGTTCATGGGAGACAGGCTAGAAGTTACGTATATAGGGGATGTCTGATATTCATTTTATCATACTTGTTTTGTGATAGCATATACACTTCGACATAAACAAAGTTGCGGACAAAATAACTTGTTTACTTCGTTGATGGGAAACCTACGTAAGCAAGTTACTACACGACTCGCCGAAATAACTATGTTATACAGTTTTAGAACTTTATACGAAGACGTCAATATAGAAGAAAAATATTTCAATCTTGTTCCAATATTGACTCGCAAATTTAATATTTGTTATTTAATATTTTACTCGTCGTACAATAAAATTAATATGGGATACGATATACCTTCTTATGTCAAACAGATATTACAATAGCGAATTTTCTTTATTGTATTTTAATCAAAGAAAAGTAAAAAATATTTTTCGAATAAAGAGAAAGTCAAAGCATGTTTATTTCATACATGATACTTATGTACGTCAAAATTACAGAAAAATATATGTCAGTCAATTAACGAGCAAACATATTTAATGACTGTTTACCATAAGACAGAGTAGAATATTTTGGTAGGCTTATATAAAAAAATTACACAATACACATTTGCAAAGCAATTTTATATTGATACCTTTTGACTTGTTTTTTAAGACAATCACTCAAATAGTTGACTAGCTTTCCGCAGCGCGGTTTTACTCGCGTTATATTACATCTTTGGATGCTCTGCTCCTGGCGCCAATCGCCTATAACCTTCTTCAAGTAATGGCCTATCAAACACTAAAATAATAATTTAAAACCGACTGATAGTTCCAGAGTTAAGTGCGTATATAATAGTTTAAATTATACAGATAATATAATACTCAAGAGAAAAGGTAGTTGAAGTTTAATTTTCTGGTCAATAAATATTATGGGCTAATTAAATCGACTTTAATTTCTATACAAACAAATTAATGTCAATTCACTGATCCTTAGTCACGTGTAAGCAGGTGCAACGTCCTGTGTTATTTATTCATTATCGCATTCATTGACCTCTCTTGATTGGATACAATTCGCCCACTGTTCTGCGAGTAGAATAACAGGAATACTGAAAATATACTCTATTTAGGCAACCACTATATACACAAGTACCCTATACTGCATAGCAGTCAAAAATTACCTAAAACAAAGTCAAAGTCAAAGTCAAAGTCAAAGCATTTATTTCATTTAGATCATAAAGTATGATGCTTATGAAAAGTCAACATTACATTTTGTCAGCCAATTGACCTACAGCCAGTTCGCTGACGAGGTAGAGCTGTGAGAAGAACTGGCAAGAAACTCACGCCAGTCTTTTCAATCGCCAGATAATTACAGTTATTTGAATGAGTTACAATTTAAACACTCAACGCAACCAAAGAACCATACAAAGTAATTATAACAAATTAACTAATTAATATTATACTAAGATTAAAGAAAGAAAACGAGGCTTTCAATTATTTAGTTTCAACTAGTATGGTAATTTGACTACGTATTTTAATTAAACTGGTAAATGCACCCCCTGGTCACATTGATCGACAAGGTAATACTGGATTGAATATTAAATGTATGCCATGCCAAGATTAACCAGTCATCCCAAGTAGCACCCGTTCACGAGCAATATGCGATGATAGTAGAAAAAAGTATTTTTGGATAATTTTAGTAAAATAATGATCTTTTAAATGAAAAAGTTATAGGTACGCACTATACCATACAAGTATTTACTTTGAAAAACAAGTACTAAGTACGACTAGACAGATTATATTGTACTAGCTTTTTGCGGCGCGGTTTCACCCGCGTCTTTGCTTACTGCTCTGCTCCCGTCGCCAGCAGCGTAATGATACATAGCCTATAATCTACCTCGAGAACTGGGCTATCATACGCAAAAAGAATTTTCAAATCGGACTTTTAGATTCAGAGATTAGCGCGTTTAAACATACAAACAAAGAAACAAACAAACTTTTCGGCTTTTCATAATAGTAAAGATAGATAATAGTTACAAAGGATCCATTACAATATAAAATAAGAAAATAATTTTTAATTACATTAAACCATCATTGCATTTTATTATAAATTAGCCTACCAAAGTGACGTCACTCTGCCTGATGGTGCCTGATGTGGTTTTCCACGGTTCGCTTAAAGACTCAGGATCATAATTAGATGGGAACACATCAGCCAAATATGCGAACTGCTTACATATGCTTTTTTTAATCCAAAGTTCCCTCCCAAGTTTAGCCATCTTGACCGGTTATGAGCCAGTCACATCTATCGGTTGTCCGCTACTCTTATCAGGTCACCAATTGAAGAAAGAGCCCATGCTGCGTCTTCTGGTTTTTAGTCACCACTCTAAATCTTCACGTAGTACATAATTAACATAATTACCAACCTATCAATTAGGCTGAGAACGCTAAAAATGCAAATTAGTTTAATTTTATGTAATTAAACTTAGAGAAGTCAGATTCAATCAAGAGGTCAGTGATCCTGATGGTGCGTGGGTAACTCAGGACGTTGCACCCCATTTGTACGTGACCTCGACTAAGAAATTTTCACTTCGAATTATAACGGTTTAGTTGCTTTTTAATAAGTCACTGTTTTTTGTAAGGTGACTTTGATTATAACAGGGTAACCGCCGCTTCTAAGCTTCTGTAATATAAGCCACACCAAAGCCGTTTCAATATAGGGTTAGTGCTACTGAACTGTATTATCGATAGAGGTCAGTGGTTAGTGCCCTTTTAAATTTAAGTAAACAAAAATTTTAATTTTGTATTAACTTTTTGCTGATACTTTTATTCCATTGTTTGTTCGTTTAGTATAATTTTCTAATTTGAGCTGTCCGGTTGGGAAAGCTCTAGAAACAGACGTAAAGTTAAGTATTTTAGTGGCAACGATTGTGTCGAGAACTGTATGTACACTTTTGCTTTGCGTAGTGCAACTCTGTCCTTGATGTGCAACGTGTAGAATAATGCCTTCTTTTATCATTGGCAAAAAAAAACTATCCGTCTATCTTTTTGGAGAGATCGGGAAACGTGTAGTATAAAATTAAATATCCTAAGCTGCCTGAAGTTATCAAATATTTTTATACAACGGTTATGTAAACGCAAATCCAAACACAGTTTCAATTCCGTTTCACCGTAATCCGCTTAAGTTGATAACTCATCGGTTATTCATCGAATTTTTGCCACATGCGACCATTCCGAAGGTTGTTTCAATAAGCCCTTAATAGCTAGTATAATTATGCGTATTTAACGCATATTGGATATTGTTTGCACTATGTATATTTGAACGGCAATAATTAAATTTTTGGTTGAGAGAGCCATTCAGCTGTGTAGTGTGTTTATTAATAATAGACCTATATGAGTATTATTAAATAACTATTATGTATTACCATCACGAGAGGTAAATGTCTTAAAATGATTAAAGTACTCAGTAAAAAAGTTATCTAAAATCACAGTCGCGTTTTAGCAATTTCAATCTTTGTGTCAATGAACAAAAAGTAAATATTTCTAACACACATATTGACATAAGTCTCTTTACCACTGAAGGTGTGGTATAATAAGTCATGTTATTGTCTTTGACAATAAATAATAAGAAAGGATAGTGTTTTGAAGCTAAATAATGCAGTTTTCTTATTATGCTAGTCAGTTTGTAAACTGTATTTATTACTATTGTTTATTTGTATAATTATTACTGTCATTTAGCTCTTATTTATTTTTATTATTTGTTGCAGGATCAGTTGACGCGTCATTAGACAATTAACATTTTCCCTTATCTTTTTGTAGCGAGTTACTACTCGCTACTAAAACTAAAAAAACCGTAAGCTATACATACTATTTATCAACATTTTCTGCATCACTTTGTATGTTTTACTTTAAATTAAAAGCCACAAAAGATTGAAATGGGTGGGCTGAGTTGCTTAAAAGTTCTTCACTCTAGCCAACGAACATCATTTTTCAGGTCAATTTTACTTTGAAGTGTCAATTATTATTATCTAAATAAATAAATGAGTTTTACTTTGGTTCACGACATTGAAAGTTACTAAGCTTCTGTGACTTTATTAAACACAAATAATAAAATTTGAAAACATCTTTTGGATTGATTAAATTAAGTACCTACAACTTACTAGTTTTATAGTATTTGCTGTTTAGTTTAACGAAACACAGAAAAGAAATACATGTTTGAGAACTATAAGATTCTTTACACATTAATGACAATGAATTTTGACAGGCGACCTCAGCCTGAGGCGTAGTGGTAGAGCGGTCGACTGCTAAAGCAAGGGTTCGATGCCCACTTAGTGCATACTGCGTGTATTTTTGTTGTAACCGTTCGGCTTTGACTATAAGTGCTGAACGCTTATGTGTAAGGGTCTACTCACACTTATTCAGCTCTATTCAGCTTATGCCCATAGAAAACAACGATTTTGTATGGAAACGCGTACGCATGCCGAAAGCTGAACGGACGCGTACGCTTCTCCATACAAAACCGTTGTTTTCTATGTGCTTATGCTGAATAGAGCTGAATAAGTGTGTGTAGTCCCTAAACCGCCGCTGAGACATAAATATTAAATTAATGATAATACACCTTGTGCATTGGTGTTTTAAAGTGACATAAATTGTTGCATTTTTTTGTCAAGAATACGTCCTACTTATTGTAACTTGTAATTTGTAGATTACGGCAACTTGTATGTTAGGTATACGTATCAAGCCTTGCACACTCATTATAATCTATACTATTTTATATAAAACTGAAGAGTTTATTTGTTTGAACACGATAATCTCTGGAACTACCGGTCGGATTGGAATAATTCTTTTTACGAATGATAGCCCAGTTTCTGAGGATGGCTATAGGTTATGTAACACCACGCTACTGGCAACGGGAGCAGAGCCTTAAGCAAAGACGCGGGTTGACCCCGTCGCGGCAAGCGAATAATGTTTATAAAGTGCTGTTAGCGGTATCGTGGCGTAGCAGTGCGTCACAAATGTTGTTATGATAAATTTGCTGTTTACAAATGCAAAAGTGGATGGTTTCCACGCAATCGTACGCAAAATGTGGTGTCACTGTTCCAAAGACTACGAGGTAGCTATAACAGCATTATAGCATCCCGTTACGACTGCACAATACAGGCTCACTGGGTGAGACTTGTCACATATTAAATAATGTATCTTACATGTACTGTTACTAACAAAGATAATAAGAACATTGTTACTAACACATAGTTAAGGATACTTTTCGAAATATACGTTATTACCCGACTGCCGAAGTCAGGGAGGATATTGTTTTTCAAGCGTATGTATGTATGTATGTATGTGGGTATGTATGTTTATTTATTTGGCAGGCTCTAAAACCTAATTGGCTTAATAGATTTACACGTTTGATGTGCCATTAGATTCTTATTGATTGTGGGAGTAGTATAGGGTAGAGTTGGCACGGAAAAATGTTTTTTTTTTTTACTTTTTAGTTTGTTTCAGGCAAACCTAATATATTTTGCTTGTTTATTTAATTAATAATTTATTATTTTTATCGGTGGCTATACTTTTGGCGAAATAAGCTAAGTGATATAAATAATTATAGAAGTGGTCGAAAGTATTCTCGCTTCTCCTACCAATCGGAGTTTCAATCGGAGGACAGGAAAAAACCCGTTAATAATGATACCAGCGTGTTACTGTTCCACTGCATAGCAAAGGCCTTTTTCATACAGAAAAAAACATGACCATTGATCACCATGACTCTTTGAGTTACCAATTGATCACCATTGATCACCATTGGCCACTATCGGTAGGTAATCAGAAAGCCGTAGTATGACGTTAGGTGGTAATCTGTTTATAAATTTTATTCATCGCATCCAATCATCGTTTTATTTCGTAGCGCCTGCCCGCAGTCTCAAATTTTTCTTATAGTTACTGGCACTGACCTTTAAAATATATTCGGCGCATCATATAGGTTTAAGATAAAACTTCTACTTTTTTACCTTTACCTTTTACTTTCCTTGCCGGTTTACCTAATTATTATTATTTTTTAGTTGTTTATTTTAAACTAGTAAAATAAAAAAAAATAACAGTTCATTCACTTTAATTGATTAAATTTTCATAAACTGATTTATCAAGGTAGACACATAATACGGCTCAAGGTTGTTTAATCCATCTCAACACTGCTTACATTTTATTTACGCACATACGTACAATGCTGCCATCTGTTACCTAAATTTGAACTAATCGAATAAGAAAATTTTGTGAAATGACTCTTCATGGTAAAATACGAACAAACTTTTGACCAGAATATTAACAAAGTTCTTATAATTTTCAACAAAATCTTTGGTAATTCAACAGGGTTTGAAGCTTTTTGCAAAATTCCTCCTCTTAGTATTAATTACTATGGCACGTGACACAAATCGAATTATACACAAAGCCACACTGCCTATAGACATTAAGCGAAACCTCACGTCTAAGAGCGACATTGATTGTGTTACGACCTACTCATAATTTAAATAATAATTAAAAATTAATTATGTAGCTTAATATAAATCGTGCTACAAAAGAGGTTTATTATATAAATATTATATAGTTTACCGCCGCTAATTTGTTAAATAAACATTTATTTTTCTTTATTAAGCTAGAATAACTGGGTACTTCAGAACTTTATAGGTCCTAGAAAAATATTTGCTATATTATCTAGTAAATACTAATTTGACCAAGGCAGCTAGAAAAGTATGAAAATCTGTATAGATCTGAGCAGTAGGAAAGAAGTGTTTTTTTTTTTTATTGGCAGTTTATTGACAGTGGCAGACGAGCAAACAGCCAACCCGATAGTTAGTGTTAGCTGTCGCTCATGGACGACTCAGAGTCTCTGATAGTTTTGCTTCTGCGATGCCATTTACTCTGCGAGGCCGCTGTCTACCGTGAAGGAAGAAGGGTAGGTGAAGGAAATTAAGGGAGGTGAGGAAAAAAGAAAAAGGGGAAATTAAGAAACGAAACGCAATAGTATAAATACTATCACTCTTACGTGGATCTTCTATGAAAGAGTAGTACTTCCCCGGTCGATCCGACCGATTTGATCGACCGTAAGTTACCAAAGTATCGTAGTTAGTTATTTAAAATACATACAAAAGTTAGAAATGATGAAAAACAAGGCAAGGCATGGCACTGAAATTCGATCCATAAGCTATCTAAATCTCCTAACAAAACGGAACAGTATGTTTATTGATATTTTAGGACGACATTTTATTTACGAGCCTTTGTATAAATTTAATTTAATCAAACGTTGACTGGTTATGGAACTGCGTGTGACCAATATGTTATATTCACACACAAAATATACTTTAAATGTTCCATAAATATTACAATCCATGACCCAAATATACTACAGATCTACTTTGGGTCCGGGGTTACTTTAAGTTCGTTAATTGTGTGTTTTTAAAATCACACGTTTAAAATAAAACTGTAATACATTGAACACTTATATCAAACAAAAATCTTACTTATAAAAGTAATCTTCTATCTAAAGTTACAACCCACGATGTAAATTAAATGTCTAGGAAACAACCTGACATTTATTATACCTTGACGGCCTCTGCTTTTGTAGCTCGTCTCAGCTCTGAGGCAGACTCAGGCTTACGCTACAATATCCAATACCTTGTTATGACAGCCGACGGTACTTATATAAAGTAAACAAGATTTAGTCTAGTGCTTGCAATATTGAGCTGTATTATGTAATTAGGTGCATAATTGATTGATTTTTTTTTAACTCGCTCATTATATAAGGCTATTTTCCATGGCAAGCACAACTAGTGTTTAGTAGTTATTAATTATTAGCTCTATGCTATTCTCTCCACTAATTGCAGAAATAATCCTGAGAAAATATATACACAAATTATTGCCGAGCCTAAAGAAGAGGGAATGACGGAGAAAAAGGTAAGACATGGGACTAGGAATAAAAATATCACAACAACTACACACAACGCCATCTAGACCCAAAGTAAGCATATTTATGTAGCTTGTGTTATCGGTTCTAGAATGCGGATATACTTAATTAAGTACTTTGTTTTTTTAATTAAATCTCTAAGACCTCTAAATCTGCTAACGCAACGAAGCAGCATACTTATTACTATTTTAAGTCGATATTTTATTAAAGGATTTAACTTTTCCTGTCAATCCGATTCATACTTAAACCAAAATGAAACTACTACTGTATAACCATAAAATAGAATTTGAAAACACTACAACAAAATAGCTTATACTTTTAAAACTTCGCAGGTCATTTGTATCAAACAATCACACTAAAAGGGATCATTCCGTTCAAATAAATGTTTCAAGGCTTTGTAACCTTCTTATCTACGCCTACTGTATTAAACAAATTGTACATTTTATATTGTTAACTGAATTAAGTGATAAAATAAAACGAACATTAAATAAAGGTTGGAATGTTTTTTTACTTCTAGAATATCATTGTTTAAATTAATATTCCAGCTGAGTAAATAAAAAAACAGAAAAGCATACATTCTGCAACTTTATAAGTCTTGAATTAAGCAAAAAACTTACTTTTATTTGTAAATCTTTTAAACAATTTGAGCTTAAGACTTTAATAGCTATAGAATGAACAACGTGTTACCACAACGTAATACATTTAACATTAATAAAATAGAGGTAAAAAGTATTTATTTTAATGATTTATTTGAAGTTTGGTTAAATGACGTATTAGATTGAAAGGTATACATAAATCGGCCCGAGACCTACGTCTCTTTCTTTTATGTGTACAAATCGTGTGAGTTTAAAATATTGAACACAATCATATTCAAGAAGTTTTTAATTGACAATATATATTATTTATGTATTTCAATGGTTTAAATTTAATAATGTTTAAAAATTTACTGTAAAAACTTATCGTCAGCTTAGTTATTTTAGTGCGCATTTACACAGAAAGTACATATTTACCGGATCAGTTTTGTTGGGGTGTAGTTTATGTAGCTTCTTATGTTTAACAATGGCAACGTCTTGTTGCTGTATCCTAGAAAATCGACGTAAAATATTAGTTTCCATGCTAAAGGAATCTGCCCACTATGCCGTACCATATCACTGCTTCTGTGGTTCGGTGGTACTGTATATGGACTACTACGCAGAGGTCGTGGGATAAAAAGTAGCCTTATTTTCACTGAAATCGGTATAGCGGTTTAAATTTAATATGGTGATTAAGTATTCTTAAACTTTCTAAATCACCGCGCAATTTTCTTAGTTTTTCTTTCATAAGAACCTTCTCCTGAAAATAACAAACAACAAAAAAAGAATTAACGAAATTTATCTAGCCGTTCACGCGTGATGCCATGGCCAAGGGAAATAGGGATTCATTTTTATATTTACTGATATAGTTATGCGTATTATGTTACAGTTACAATCAGGTGGGTCGTATGCTTGTTTGCCATCACAGTAGTATATAAAAAATCTGTTACGCAATATAATCTTACGCACAACTTGCGCGTGTAACTTTGTATGCCAATAATGTATAATATTGGATACTTTTAGCAATTAGCTTTTGTTAAACTTATTTAATAAATGTTGAAAAAGTTGTGGAAGAGATTTACGACTGCGCCATTTGGAAGCCAACTACGACATCGTAACTAAAGTTTTGAATTTCCCCATTGCATTGTTACGTCTTAGGATCTTAAGCCTTTACAGTTGCGAAGAGACATCGCCTCAATGGCCGTCTTCAATCGCTTTTACCACGGAAAGTATTCTGAAAACTCTTTGAATTAATTCCAACCTCTCTTTTTATCCAGAACGACACGTGCGGGACTGAAGAGCCACCCTTTCACAGTGGAATTTAAAGGATCTCGAACCAAACGGTTCAGCACTTCATACTTTTGTCGTTCAAACTATTTACCAGCGCATGTGTTTCCATCTAACTTTTATCTTGGGTCTTTTAAGCGGGGGGATGAAAAAGCATATCACTAAGCCGCCGTAGTGAAGGCCACCATACCAGTAGTTTGGCTTTTGGAATGGTGTCCACCACTTCTTAATTCCACTGACTGCTTACCATCAGGCAGAGTGGAGTCACTTTTGGTAGGGTAATATAAAAAAATATATAATAATCAATTTGTTCCCAAATTAGATAGAATAATACAGAGCATGAGACCTCTGATTGTTTACCATCTTATAGAAAACAAGTTCTATACCTACGTACCTACTTTATATATAATGTGAAACTAACTTTACGTAGTCGTATATTTATAACATTTACTGATAATCATATTGCGTCAGTATGTCGTTGCCAAAAAAATTTTCGTTGATTGAACAAACGCCAATCAAGCTTTTTTTTTTGTCAGTTTACAAGGTCAATACGAACAATAGCAAAAGTACGGTTTCAAAATTAGATTATATTTTATTCAGACAAATTTATCTTTATAGAAATTATTTCTCTTATATTTAGAAGATTTGAAATGTCTCCAATTATAATGATAAAAATATTTCATAACATTGAATCCTTGATAATTACGTTGAATTTTAATTAAATTTGAATATTGAATAATTTATTTAATGATTAGACCAAAAATTAATAAAATTAATATAATAACTTTAATTTTTATCAAATGGCAACTTATTATTTGTGATTATGGTATATGAGACCAGTGGAAACTACCTAGAATTAGTGCCACGGGTAAGATTGGGAGGTGTTCCCTTTACAACGGTGTACCGGTTCACTTATCTGGGCCATATATTGACGGCCACTGACCTCAAAGATGATGAAAATATTGATAGGAAACGAAGGGCGCTGTGTGTGAGAGTAAACATGATTAGGCATACCTCTAATGAGGCTAAGTACACTCCCTTTGGGGCTTACTGCACGTGTTTTTAAACGTGCAGGCTCGACTGCGTGTATTTGGATCACTGTTGCAGGATATCAGCTGGGCCTGTAACACTGTGAAATTTATTATTGATTTATACTTCTTTAAGCCTTTACACATTGACAGTGGTTACGTACTCGTGAGATGAGGAGACAGATTTTTCATAACAGAATAAATATTTAAAATTAATTTCTGTATCTTACTTATCGTTGTTTATAATTTGAATGTTCTGTAATAGTATTAAATTAATTTTGAAAATGTTTTTAAGAACATCATTATTAACATCTTTCTGCTTGTATATAATATAATGCACCACGTAGACCTTTTATTGACTAAGATTTATATTGAGTCTGCCAGCATGGCGCTTAAAGCATTAATGGTAGTAATAAACAAAGTTACCACGGTAAATTTCGTATAATATCCTTATGCCATTACAGTAACTAAATATTTTCCTACAGTAGTTTACGACCATAACGAGATACAAAAGGAATAAATCAAACACAATTTGACGAATTCGGATTTTAATTGGTCGAAAAATACCATTTCTTTTAACATCACTGCTTATTACTAAAATGAAGTGGCTTGCTTCAATATTTTAAACTATTTACAAAAATATATTTGATGTAACGTTAGCTACTGTAAATAAACCTAACGCATCATGAAATACAGTTGCTTATTCATTGTCTTAAACTCGTGTTGCGTTTCCACTAGAGCTAAGCGGTGCATTGACACAAACTTGCCAATAAGAATACCTACTTACTTTATTTAAACTCGATTAGTGCTATTATAAGTGGCTTACATGCTGATGTAGTTCTAATAGATATAAAATAAGAAAGAGATGTATGTGATGGTCAAACGGAGTAGTAGAATATAAACTCTCAGCCAACAAACTGTTTGTTAAAAGTACTATCAAGCACTTCAATATACACAACTTTATTTAAACCGTACATTTAACAAATTAAGTTCGTTAAGACATGCTCGCAACAGCTCAGTTTTCTCTCATCTTATTCCGTTGGTTTTATCTTTAACTTTCTTAATATCTTTGCATAGCTCTAATGGAAAGGCGCCTTTAAGCCAGCAAACTCAGAACGTGGCAGCAAATACTTTGATAGGTATATTTTCTTATGTATTTAATGTATGTGTTTTACAAATGTATAATTTAAAATAATTATCTTTTTCAATTTCAAATAGCTACCTACTTAAACAACTATTTATGCCAAGTCATTACGGTAAAAATTATATAAAAATTAATTAAACATTGCACATTTTTGCAATTAGCACACTAAATAAAAAGTAATAACGTAACAATTATACAACTATATTTAAATTGCCTGTAACTTAAAACTACTACTTATATTATTATAAACAACAACAAAAACGTCACTATCAATATTTATTTTTAAATAAAAACACATAAGAACAATAATAATACATTCCTTTACAATCCTTTACAATCTTATCATTATTTGTAGCATTCCTTTAATCGTTGTTTACTAACAAGTCTATTTGTTTCAATGGTGCAAAAACAACAAACAAATTTAGAATTTATTTTAAATATTATGTATAATTAATAAAATAATAAAGTAATTGATATTAAAAAAATTTAAATGAACTCGGAGAGATTTATTTTGAATTTAATTTAATAAATTATTAATAAACTGTTGCAGACCAAGTAGCTATGATTCAAAATTTAAAAACCATACGTCAACTTATAGTTTCAATCCGTTCTATGTAACTATAATGAAATAAAAATAGACTGTACTAAAAGTATTGTCGGATTAAGTTGTAAAACAAACAAATGCTGAACTACTATATTTTAGCCAAACACAATGCCACCATAGTAAGGACCTCCATGTCAAAAGCTTATCACAATAACATTTTATATGGTACCTTCTACATCTGCACTCCACCGACTGCATACCTTCAGAAGAAGGGAATCATCTTAGTAGGTTAATATAAAGATACTCATACATAACTAACAGTAAACGAACAATAATATTTAAATCCTTACAATTCCCAAAAAGATTTTACAATGACAAAATATACGTATTTAATAGAAACATGATTTATCATAAACACATACAACCTTATTATAAATTTTATTATTATATTCTTCAATTATTATTTATTATCTAACAACATATTTAATTTAGATAATACTTTTGATTTTAATAATTGATCATTAAAAAATCTATTACTGAGCTCTTTATTACTCATGAACGAGTAGTTCATAATTACAACAACCTTAGATTAAACTATCTAAAAAAGTTATAATAATAATTAATAAAGCTAATTTATCTATCTAGATTAAATATAAATATATATATATGTATAATTAAACTTATCAACTATCAATGTAATGTCATTTAATGACAAATAATTGATGAGATCAGAGTTTTAATTTTATCATTCAAATACACTTTTACAAAACGCTTGAAAACAAACTCAAACTATTTTTTATTAACTTGCATACATAGATCACATGAGTGACACTACGTCCAAAATTAGAAAAAAATGTCAGCCGATTTACTTACCAGCAATTTGGTGACCCATGAAAAGAAAGCAAGAGACTCAAGTCACAATTTTTTATAATTATTTATTTATTTAATTAATAATTATAATCGCCAAGTTGTCATAATTCTTGCAGAATTATAATTTCAAGTAGCATTAACATCCAAAATTAAAATCTAAAAAAGTACCTACCTACTTCAAACGTTTTGTAATTCAAAAACATTTATCATCAACATCATATAAGCTGAAAGATGTCAACTGCTGGACATAGGCCTTCCCTAATTTTCTCTACCTCAGCCGGTCGTTCGCTGCTTTCATCCATCGCTTGCCCGCCACCCTTATTAGGGAAAGATCTGCACACGCGGTCTGATAAATATTTATCAATTATAATGGCATAATTCAATAAATACGATAACTTATAGAAAACAAGATTATACATACATTTTAAACATCACTGCATCGTACCTTAGAGACAAGCTACGTAATAAATCAAATTTACCTTTAACCACTTCATATCTCTGTTTTTGCCACATCACTATTCTTATTAGAAATATCCCGACCTTCATCATTTTTAACTTACCGCTTTTATATAGAAACTGTGACCCATAAAGGATATAGTAGCGTGTAGATATAGTTACCCTTCTCAAGCCTATTTTGTAGGAGATAGCAGTGGCGTAATTTATTGAGCATATTAATAAGATAAGCTGTATTTTCTAACCATGCCTTTGCTAACAATGTAAGGAGAATAGGGTGTTAAAAGAATAATGAATAATGAAAGACGGCGATGGTTAATGTTCCTAACTCACAGGACAAAACGCAGTAATATGAAAAGATTACTAATATTGTTAGTTCAATGAGAGGATACTACTTCCTCGGTCGATCTGATCATTCATGCTAAAAACGGCAAGGAAAAATATAAAATAGATATAATAAGTGGAAAACATAGTTTTCTGTTACATTTGTAACACTTTCCGGGACAGTAAACGAATATAGCCGTAATGACAATAAAACATCTATTGTGTCTACAGTAGTTTCCATGAAAGGGTAAATAAAATATATGTGTTGAAGCAGCGCAGGCTTGCCTCTTCAAAACTTTATCTATACATATAATAAAATTGAGGAGTCTGTTTGTAATATTGAAATAACCGTTTTTTACTACATGTATATGAATATATATACGGTACATACACCAAAATAACATATTTTACATTTTTTGTATGTCTGTCTGTCTGTCTGTTTGTTCTGGCTAATCTCTGAAATGGCTGGACCGATTTTGACGGGACTTTTATTGGCCGGTAGCTGATGTAATAAGGAGTCACTTAGGCTACGTTTATTTTAGAGAAATTCTTTTATTTTAGAAAAATAAAGTAATGTTGATCGACTGTTAGGCGGAACAAAGTTCGCCGGTCAGCTAGTACAAAATATAAGAAAGCGTCACTTCGTAAATACTGGGTGTATTCCTTCCTTGAAGGCCAGGCGCGGGTAAGCTCTAACAAAATCCATTCATGCCTACGTAGTGCCTTCGACTTACCTCACTTCTATAAAATTCACGATATAAAAATAGGAATGGTTATTTTAGTTCAAACAAAATCGATACAATAATTGTCACGCAGCAAACATAAAATATGTATGTTGTGGTTATAGTGATAAAATAATTACTAACAATTTAATAAAAAAACGCTGCGCCCTTTGTAAACTTAAACAATTTATAAAATTATACACAACAACGTATTATTATTCTAAAACCGATTCCTTTCACTAAAATGTTTAAGGGACATATATTTGTAAGCTATTTAAATACTTTTAATACTAAATAATAAAATATCTCTTAAAGTCTTCATTAAAATTTATCTTACGTTAATTTCTTTACACTGAATGTTCACTTATGTTAGAAAAATAAATATATTATTGTTTGAACACCACAATTCGTCATAGGAGCAATTTTCAGTTTTTATTTACACCCTCCTTCCATGAATGTAGGCTGCAACAAAAAAAACACTATTACAACATAATTCTTAGGCAAATCGTTATCTGTATCCGTTCTCTCCTCTTATAAAGTGCTATACTTTAGAAAGTGCCTTAATTACTTAGCTATAACAACGCGATATATACTACCTCGGTGGCGCATTAGGCGTGTGAAGTGAAGTTTAAGAAGTTGTTTGCCACATGGGACAAAACTTTGTGTGATCTAAACGTTTGTTTCGACACTGGGTTTAATTTATATCTCTCAATGTTACGTTTGTAAAATACCTCGCTAAATACGGCTTATTCACTAGTATGTATGGCTGTATTTTCATCAACATCATCGGCAGTGTTTTATTAAAAAAAAAAACCTGTGGCACTCGGGTCTGCCACGGTAAAGCTATTGCATAGCATTTTTATCAACTTATCTATATTAAAAAAGCAGTTAGAAGAGCTGCAACTTGTGTTTGTGATACTGATAAGTGTATTAATATAATACAGTGTGACAAGCTACAATTGTAAGTATTTTGAAAATGTATAAAAATTTAAAGCGATTGTTTACGCTTGCGCTCGGATTTCGCTTGCGCCCAGCTTTGTCAAGGTTTAAGATATTTTGTATGACTCTATATTTAATAAAAAACAATATACCCTCCATATTGTTTCTTATTAAATATAGAGTTTAATGTATATTAATGTATTATTACGTGTCAGGATGGAGGTTCGATGTAAAATGCCAGTTACGCGATAATGAGTTTATTCAAGATTCGCACAATACACTAACAGTAACAATTAAAGATATAAACACTTATACTGCACTATAACGCTTCGTATATCGCTCTTCTTAAACTTCCGTATCGCTTAGATGTTCGCTCGAGATCGCTGTATTCACAACTGAACGAAGTGCCGACGGTCGAATCCTTTTTATAGTCATTTAATAGATTTCTAGAACCTTCCAGTTATTACTACAAAGATGCCGACAGTTCTCGAAAACAGAACAATGAGTGTAGGTACTTAGCTGCGACGCGTAGGTATGCCTACCGCCGATGATCTATTGTTATACGTGTAGGTAGGTACATGCGAACGTTCTAGCGTAGGTACTTGTCGTATACGTGTAGGTAGGTACTTGCGAATGTTCTAGAGCTTAGGTATTCGTCGTACACGAGTAAGTAAGTACTTGCGAACGTTCTAGCATAGGTAATCGTCGCAACAGTTAAACATAACTTTTGCCAAATACGGGTATTTTTTTCGAATAATAGCGATTTTATAACTTTAGCCGTCAAAAAGTACTTACCGATGTTTTTTGAAATGAGTATTAACAATATAAAAACTCATTATACGGACCTAATATAATGTTTTGTTTTGAATATATATTAAATGACGATTCCAATGACATAAGTTTTATATACACCTGCCACATAATAATTAAAAGATATCACGATATTAAAACTGCGCAGCCACGAGATTTAAATGTAGGCGGAGTGGGGGTGTTAGGTTTTATTTTCGTTACGGAATTTCTTGATTTGGTCGCCGCACTCAAAGCCCGCGATAAAAGTTATACAATAGCTAAAAAAAAAATTTTTAAGGTAAAATACTTATTTAACTCATCCTAAATTTTAAATTATCTCGTTATCAAAAATTGCCTTAGTAATTGAGACGCAAATATTAGGGCTAACAAGCTAATTATTCCACAGTAGATAGGATGTAATTAGAACATAATAATTATATTAATTGAGCTATTGTTACTCACGTACAACAATGATGGCGTAAAATTTGTGTTTAAGATCATTTATCTTAATCTACTGGCTTTTTAACACTATTTTTGCATTAAGTACTAGTCAATATAATGCTGGTTGACTAAGAAAGAACATAGCATGCTCTGAAAACATAATACAGCTTAGCTAACCAATAACACAGTAGCTGCGAAAATAAGTTTTACAGAAGTAGACCTAAAGTTACATGGAATAAAATTGTTAACCCTGTAGATGGGAAAGTTATCCTTAAGGTAGAACACAGTAAGACTGGTTTTATTGTTACGCGTTTCGGCAGCGCCGTGGGAGCGCGCGCGTTCGGAGATCAAAGTCACGCGCTTGAGCAGCGCAAAGTACTACCTCATACATCACCGAACGCGCGCGCTCCAACGGCCTAAGTATTAATGCACTTACTGAACACTTACTGTGTTCTTCCTTAAGGGGCAGCATAACATTTTTATAGTGTCTAACTACGATGTGTTTGCGATGTTGTTTTATACAGTTATAGCGTTCATGATTAGGTAATCTATTCTATTGTATTAGCATTTATGCCACTTGTCTAGGCCCTCTTAATACTATAGTTAGGTGACCTGGTTAAACAATGACCTTTCTTAGTGGCGCAGTAAGAATGTGTGAGACTGTTGTTCAAAAGGGTGTAGTTGCGATCTCCACACGGAACCAAACTTTGTGTCATTCATCAATTTTATTTTTAAAACAGAAACAAGTTCAGTCTCTCTTTCAGAACCAAAGTTATTCCCATTTCTAATAAATCTTTAGTTAAAGCTATCTTTGTCAATATACCTATAGTTTCAAAGATCGAGGCAGTTTTTCAACTAAAATAGGGTAGAGTTCCAATCTTCGCAGTCTTTGATCCCGAACTGTAGTTTACACAGTGAAACTGTTTTTAAATCCCAGAGCACTTATTGAATATAGTGAGTCTGGGAGTCAAATAAAAGTCTCTGTGTTTGGCATACTTTTTTTGTCTGATTATTATTATTTATTAATTTATTTAGTAAACGGCGACTCCTTTATACATATACATAATGTAGTTTCAGCTGCCGCCATTGATTTTATTGTAACAAAAGATTTTGACGCTAACAAACTTTAGCAATAAAATATTCTACCACATTCACACAGCGCCACCTAGCCCCAAATTAAGCAATTATATTTGCTTGTGTTATGGGTACTAAACAGCTGATATACTACTTAAATACATTTTTTTTTGTAAATACATACATATTATAGATCAATTACACCGAGACACGGAATAAACAATCATGCTCATCACAGAAAGGTTTGTCCTGGGTGGGAATCGAACCCACGACCTCCGGCTTAGCAGTCAGGGTCACTAACTACTAGGCCAACAGGCCAGTTTATAAAATGTATAAAGAATAGGTTTAAAGGACCAATAAAGTTAAATAATGGCTCATCAGGTAATATGAAAATCAATTAAAATCGAAATTTAGTATTTAATATTAAATGGATGTACCAACCTTTGAGAAAATGGAGAAACCTACACTACGATTTATAAAAGGTTTACACAGTTCTCTGCTGATTCATGTTAATGACAGGGATTTAAAAGCGCCCTTCGCGGCGATATCTGTCAGCACGTCTGAATGAAAAATGTGCTGAAGGCGATGTTGCGTTTATGAATACCTACTTAATATCTACTTGGATTAATCGGCAGAGCTTTGTTAAGATTTCGTTTAAGCTTACTACGTTTTTGCCATTAAACATGTACTAATTTTTCATCTGATGAATTAATAGATGGCACTGTATGTCAATAAGGTGACCTGTTTAACAAAAAAAAAAAAACTAAATAAATGACTTTAATTAAACGACTTTTAATTTTAATACAAAGCATTATGTTGTAAATTCCATTGCCCACCAGAACAAACTGGCGTGCTTTATTAAATACTAGGTGGATTTTCTATCGTCTATTTCAATGGTCCAATAAATTGAACTAACAACGAGGAGTCCTTGCAATAATGCAAGTGTAAACAGAATAATAAATACAGTATTTACTTTAATAAATAATCACTGAATAACATGTTTTGCATTGTGATGAGATTCCTTGTATCTATTTCATAACCCATGGAGGTTTATCGTGTTGGAACCACTTGCACTGTGTTACTACAATTATTAAAGTATACGGCTTCATTTCGTAGTAATTTACTACGTCTTAGACTTAAAAGGTAAAACACCGTTTGTGTTTGTAAATTAATAAAAGCCACGTCGATCTCTGTCCAACTTGTATGAAAAACCAATATGTAAACAGAGTCGAAACGTAAATTAAACTGCCAGTTTTCCTGCATCGTTACAAGTGTGTCATTGGATTGAATCACATTGGTGTTACTGTGTAACTGACGTCGCTATATAAAACTTTATATCTTTAATAGACATCTCAGTGTGTTTTATGTTCTAATGATCGTAGTTAACTCATAGTATTTGAACTGGTTATAACTTGCATATTTTAATATATCGTAAAACTTTCGTAGCCAGCAAATTATGATCTTGGTCTTATCTATACAAATATTATAAAGAGAAAAGAATTTATTTTTGTATGTTTGTTTGTTTGCAACGATTTGACTGCACCGTTGGTCTAGTGGTTAGTGTAACTGACTGCGACGCCGGGTGTCGTGGGTTCGATTCCCGCGGAAGGCAAATATTTGTGTGATGAACATTTGTATTTGTCTTTAGTCTGAGTGTTTCCTATGTATTATAAGTATGTATTTACAAAAAAAAAAGTATGTATATGTATTATAATTCAGTTATCTAGTACCCATAACACAAGCTCTGCTTAGCTTGGGACTAGACGACAGTGTGTGATAGTGTCCACATATTATTATATTATTATTATTATTATTATTATTAACTAAAATCTACGTCACCGATTTGAAAAAATCTTTCACCTTTAGAAATGAATAAATTGAGTGGGTAACATAGGCTATATTTTATTATGTTTGTCAATTTTGTCAGTCATTATCAGAATTTCAATATTTTAAGCGCCTTCGTAAATTTGAATGATGCAATACGACACTATTGCTATGGTATTCTCCGTAAGGAACTTGTTAAGATCGAATGAAACTTTTGATACTCAAGCAAAACCAGGGGGGACCTCTAGTTATATATATAACAGAGAATCTAAATGTCTCAAAAAGTTTGCGGTCTCAGAAATAATAACTTAGACTTGTTATGTTTATGTCAAAAATTGTTATAACACAATATTTTTTATTAATGTGTTACTGCTATTTTGGCTAGACTGCTATTTAGTAACTACTACAAAAGATAACAAACGGCTTTATGGTTCTAGTTTCATAGTCATTTGGCTCAGAAAACCCAGTATCCATATCACATAAATAAACAAAATTGATTTGTGTATCAGTAAATTAGTTAATTAAATTCTATCAATTACTTTTTAATTAGTTGTGTCTAGTTTTAATAAGGAATACATTAAATTTGTTTAAAAGAGAGATTATATTTGTCTTTTAATTAACTTTTTATATAAGTTACTTGTTATTAAATGTCTCATGAATTTGATAAAGCCTTTGTTTGCGTGGTCAGGATCAAATCCGATCTCTAATTGAAAAAGTTTTTCTAATTCGAACACAAGGTGACTAATATAAATTGTTTTATTAAATACGACGAGAGAGTACGCCAGCAATAGTGTATAAGTAATATTTTATGCAATATTGCTTACTTTAATTCCACTTATACCTTCTTCTCACATTAACTTATATTTCATGACAAAAAGTGCTGCATGCATAGCTATAATGACTTAATTGAATTTGATTTGTTGTCTGTACTCAATCATACGAGGATACTCAATTATAGCATAATTTGGGTTTCATTATACAATTATGCTATTCTCCTTAAAATAAAGTACAATTTTCTTATATAAAAAGAGGAATTAAATTGTCAGTGGTCGTGCCTTTTGTGTAACAAGAGACCTTTGAATAAATTATTAAAAATTAAAATATATATTATTACTATTTTTTTAAATATTTTGTTTCTTCTCGCACATTGATTGCCTATAAAAGTTACAGCACCTAATTTTTCATTTGAAGAAATTAAGATTTAAAATATTTGTTTAGTTTTATTACCATACACAAACCGACACTGCTATAACTAAGACAAATAAAATTATTTTTATAAACTGCACGAAAATTAACTTTATGAATAAAACAAGTACTTAAAATAATAAATGAGGTCTTTGGTATAAAAACATTTTTTGTTAAAGTAAATTTCTTTTCAAGAATTTTTGTATAATTATAAATTATCTATATTTTTGAATAACAACAAAAGCACGTTAAATAAAATCAAAAATTGTTACTGTGCACAAAATAGAAAATGGCGTAACGTTTCAGATCATACTAATTCATAACCGAAGTGCTCAGCGTTGCTTCTTCACTTCACTGGTCAAATTATTTCGCAGTCAAATCTAATATATCTATACTTTATAATATAAAGCGGAAGACTGTTTCTTTGTTTGATTGAACGGGTTAATCTCTAAAACCACCAGTCGGATTTAAATATTACTTTTTGATAGGCCAGTTTTTGAGGAAGGTTATAAGCTATATAACATCACGCTATTGGCATCGTGAGCAGAGCTGTAACCAAAGATGTAACTTAACGCAAGGAAACCGCGCTGTGAAAAGCTCGTTGTTAAATAATCGAATCACGTTATCTGGTGGGCGATACTAAGATTAAAAACGTTTTATTGTACGAAAAATCAATATATATATCATCTCAAGTATAACCGGATACAATATTTTAAAAAACATAATATAATATCAAATTGAAGGCTCGGAATAATAAAATGCTAATCCAATTACTCTTTTATATGAAAATAGCAAGACGATTTTAAACGATTTTAAATATTATATCACCTTTTAAATTACTTCGTTTCCTTATATTATTTGAAGGAAATCTATTTTGATATTTATATTTAAGTAGCTGCATCCCACGGCTTCGCCCGCGCGTAATATATTTTGTGTTGTATCCCTCGGGAACCAGATTGATTTTCGGAGTAAAAAGTGACCTATGTCCGTCTCCAGCACCGAATCTATCTACATACTAATTTTCATCAAAATCGGTTCAGCCACACATACACACACACACAAATTTTCGCAATTTAATCTTCATAGTAATGAATTTTAAATTTAACTTAAACACATTGATTGTAGTTCTACTTAATCTCTAGTAAAAAGTTAATGTGACACTAACTTTTACAAATATTTTCATATAAATGAAATACGTTTGACAGTTTTAGCGTTGTCGTAAGCCTCTCTGAAACTTTGACAGATTTATTTCGTCTAAAAACTAATAAATCTATTGGATAAAATTGAAGTTACAATTTATGACTAAGGTCCAATGTCTTTATAATAAAATACAAAAAAAAAATACAATTAAATCATGTATTTATTTATTTTAAAGTATTTTTTTTAGGAACAGGAAAAAATAAACTAAATCTATTAATTTCATAGAATTGAGGCCGAATATATTATTAGGTACTGAAAGAAACAATAAGTACCTACTTATATTTTGTAAATGCAGAAGACTGCCTGGAAATAAAGTAAACATGAAAAAGACGCAATTTACGCTTAATTTTAAATAAAACCACGATTTAAATAGCCCATCTATTTTTACATCCAAAAGGGTTGACGGGTGAATTTAGCTCCATAAGCAGCACTCGGGCTCTCTTCTCATATAAACTGTCTATCGTGTAAAAAGGAATACGAATGACGCCGCGAAATACGTGGTACATAATATTTATATTTATCTAGATTTAATTAAATATAGTTTTGAGAGTTTATATGGGCGATAAGACACCGAATGTAAGACACATTCAGTGTCTAATGTCATACACTCATGTTTGTCGCGAACCAAGCGCCATACTTTGTTATACCTACATTAAGTTTCTTCTAAGTATTCTTGAGACAATCCTTGCCATTAATAAACCCTGTGTTGCGTATGAATTAGCTAAATATTTAACCTAACAAAGACACAGCATACCCGAACTTGATAATATGGATAAACGTATATAGATAGCACAATGTTTTGCTCCAAGTGTCAATCAAAACCATAAGCCTTTGCACGCAGCAGTCTCACGCACGCTTAATATACTACAAAAGCCGTATCTGTAGCGTTTTAGTTGTACAGTCGAAATTCACATGCTATCCTAAACAACGAAAAAATAACAGAGGATAATTATACAAACAAGGAATGCTCAAAGAAATATTAAACAAGTATGTATTAAAGTTTGTGTGTGTGTGAATGTGTGTGTGTTTGTTACCACTCAGCGCCTAAACCGCTAAACCAATTTCGATAATTGGTATGTAGTTAGATTCGGTGCCATAGATAGACATAGTCTAAAAAATCGAAAATCGGTCTGGTTTCCGAGGGCGAAAAACACATTTTAGTGCTTCATAATTTGAATAAATTTTATTAGTTATCGAGCAAGGACATAATATTTCAAGATATAAGTTAAACTTGTAAAAATATGCTGAGTATGATCCTGAAATATACTTAGCATACTCAAACCGGGTATCTCATAATAATATATAAGGGTTAACCTTTACTTTTATATTATGAGATCGTGACACAAATATGCAAATTGAAAGTACTCCAAAAATAGTTAGGAGTACTTTTGCTGAGACCTCTTGTTACTTATGAGGTGTTCGGAGAGTGTACGTGAAACCCTTACATTATTTAAGCATGCTAGTGTTGTTATAAAATATTTATTCATCCACATAGGAAAAATCTTATCTTTGGATTTCAACCTATAAAACCGCAGTGCGGTGAACCGACATTTTATATAGGGTTGGTATAAAATCATTTATCATTATTTAAGAAAAGGTCTCGTATCTGAATACGTAAATATATCTAAATGTTTTTTTACGCATTTCGTACACGAATGAGTGAAGTTTGATATTGGTAAAATTCATGAGAATAAAATAATAATAAAAAATACAACAACAAAAAATATTATGTTATATTAATTTACTTCGTTAAAAAATAAGGCGATTTGATAATATTTAACAAAAGAACCTTAGAAACATGCAAAATTAAAAGAATAATTTAAAAAAATACCGTGGAATTGACTGCACTGTTGGTCTAGTGGTTAGTGTAACTGACTGCGACGCCGGGTGTCGTGGGTTCGATTCCCGCGGAAGGCAAATATTTATGTGATGAACATTTGTATTTGTCTTCAGTCTGGGTGTTTCCTATGTATTCTAAGTATGTATTTACAAAAAAAAAAGTATGTATATGTATTATATTTCAGTTATATAGTACCCATAACACAAGCTCTGCTTAGATTGGGACTAGATGACGGTGTGTGATAAATATAAAAAAAAATAAAAAATTAAACGACTGTTACTAATTTTAAAAAAATACTAACTGTATTCTTGCGCGCACGTAGAATGTGAGATTTGACATAGCTGAAATTCATATGAAGAAAGTGAGAAAAAAGATAAACCGAAGTTTCATATGAAAGAGTGCAAAAAGATAAAAGAAATGATGCAGTAAGATATAATTATGTGATTTAATGAAGCTTTCTCACCATCATAGTATGTCCTATGAGGGCATTTTGGGCAGCTAGCAAGCGAAAGTGGTCTCTGCAACTGGTTGTCGATGAGCATCTGAGATGACAACCGCGGCCATCCGCCCTCTGCAGTGCCTCTTGAATTTCTGAGTTCCTCGATACCTGTAGAGACGTATACTTCAAGGGGATTATTAGAATTGTTCTAGGTTTCAAGACAAAACTTTTTAAAAAATGTAGAGTGGATTATTAGATGATTAATGGCTTTATTTATAAAAAAAAACATCATCATTTCAAGTACTGGCAAAAAAGATCTCCTGCACATTAAAGAGTTTTTGCCATTAGCCCCTTTTTTGGCAGGAAAATTATTGGTAATAGCAATAGCGGCAGTCTTATTATAGAATTTTGCCCGTTCTGAGGACCTCGACAAGTAGTACCTATAAGCGTTTAGAATAAAATAGAATTAATGAATCAATGTATGGGATTAAGTTAATGCCAACATTGTCATTAGCTTATGTCAATCCCATACATTAATTAATCAACTAGCAGTGCCCCACAGCTTTGCCCTCGCCTCACAGACACACACACACACTAACTTTCACATTTATTATGATAATGGGATTCTATTCTATTAGCATTTATGCCACTTTTCTAGGATTACTGTATTGTATAATTTTTCTATCAACGTCTCATAGTGATGGTTTTAATAAAACTTATTGGTCTAATGAATTACTTAACATTTATTGTTGGTTGACTACTTTCAAGCACCTACCTCATTTCTGTATAAATTTAAGCTTTAAAAGAGTAATAAAACATAGCCCATATTGTTAGACTCTCGTAGACTGCCATAAGCTCTCCGTAGACGTCTACGAACGTAGCAATAAAATTAAATTAAATATAAAATTGGCGTAGAAAATTTATTTTACAAGTTGAGTACTCTTAAACCAACTTGTAATGATTAATTTTTCTCCAACAACTTTCCGGTAGTTTTATGAAACGGGAAAGCAATTTCGCCGCCCCGCGTCTTCCGTAATACTATAAAAATGAAATGAAACACGTGTTCGGAAATTTAACTGTCAATTGCTTAAAGTTTATTAATAGTATTTTAAAATCGTCTTTTTCATAAGCGTTTATTTAAATCTGCTTTTTTTATAAAATGTCCGCACCAAATAATATTAATTTTCCTTTTTTATTTCTTAAAGTTACTAATATGGTAAACAAAACGGTAGATGAAATTAATTTTACTATAATATTTACTATATAGTACGATTTAGACATCTGCCCATCATCAAAAATATGCCTACTTTTTAACTACTTTTTATTATACAGTATGCATATTAGAGTAAAAACTCCATGATAAATGTAATACCAAAGTTATAAGCTTTCACTAACTAATCCTAAATACCAAACTTAAGACTATATCCAAATATCTTGAATATCGATATACTCGATATTTTACCAAAAGGGCTCTTTTTCTTTGCAAAATTAATAAACCATGAACTAGATATTTATTAAGATATATTATTTTATGTATACGGATTTAAGAGTTATAATATTGTCGTAGTCTTCGCGCACTCTCTACCCTGTATTCCATCCTTACATCTCCCAATACTCCCTCCTATTTAACTCCTCAGTTTCAGTATCTATGTTCTACTCATGACCGTAATCTCCGCTCTACAAATAATCTCCTTCTTCTTTGTCCTTTTCACACCACCGATTTCATTAATTCTTCTTTTCCAATACAGTCCATCCTTCTTTGGAATGCTCTGCCTCCAGAAATCAGGATGTGCACCAGTCGAATCGTGTTTAAGGCAAAAGTTAAGTCACTACTTCTAAGCAAATTGGCAGAATCATCAGAATAGTAAGATAATTATATATGTATATATTTATATATCTTTATATATAATTTTAATAATATGTACTATTTATGTAAGTAATTTATATTTATATTGTGAATTTATATACGTACTGCATATTTGTATAAGTATTTATATTATTACACATTTTATCATTTTCTAGTCTTAACTTATGAATCTACCTCGCTTCATCTCTGCATCACCCAATAGGTTGACTGGTAGAGAATGCCTCAGGCATTAAGTCCGCCTTTATACATGTTTTGTATATGAAGTTTAAATAAATAAATAAATAAATAAATAGAGATGAAATTAAATGCAATATTACTATAGTTCTAGTTACAGATATAAGCACTAGCTTAGTTTGGGACCAAAGGGAAACTACCTATATTGTATATTGTATGTAATTTATATTTATTAATAAATTGATTGATTGATTAATAAATTGATTGATTGAGTTGGAATAACTTATTATGTCTAAACTTACATTATAAATAGAAAAGATCTTCTTTATATGTTTGTTTGTAGTGGATAAACTCAAAATGTATGTAACCAGAATTGGTTACATACATTTTGAATTCATTTTGAGTGTGAAAGAAGTTTTTGAATGAAAAATTCTTTCACATACAGAAAGCTATAATATCGGCGAGTAACATAGGCCATATTTTTGTGGTATACCTACGCGAGCGAAGCCGCTGGCAACACCTAGTCTTACATATAAAATTATTTTTATGTTTGTCCTTTATACGTACTGAAACTAATGACCAGATGACGAATAAAACTTAACGAGGGTGTACTGGAGACGCCCGTGATGATTACTAGCTCATTTTTTATATTAATTAAGTGACATTGCAGTAATTTAGTAACTTTTTATAAAAATAATGAATTAATAAATATCACGACGACTATATACAACGCCGTGGGTTCTAGAATGCGGATAAACATACTTATATATTTATGTGAATACTTACATATTATACATAGAAACACCCAATGCAAATAGACATGTTCATGCACACAAGTTAATATTTGCACTGAGCGGGAATCGAACCCGTGACCTCTGCGTGGCAGTCCCTGCACAGTACCACCGAACCACAGAGGCAGTAACTGTATATGAGGAACAGCGGTGATTTCTAAAATGATACCAAGGATCACTTTTAATAATTACGTTAACGAGTAAAAACCTGAGCGGGATCGACTGCCCGACTGCGAGGCGCAGTCCGGGGGCGAGCCCGGGAGAGGTCGCTTGCGTCTGCGTAGCACATCGCGCCAACGGCACAGTATTGCCGTTCGGAAGTATGTTCTGAATCTGTGGAAGAATACGGCAACGTTAATAATATATTATAACACCTGTTCAAGGTGGATTAGTGGCACTGACAAAATAAACCACTTAACAGTGCATACGGCTTGTTATCGCTCGCCAAACGTAAGCGCTATAAGCGCTAATATTTGAACTCATCTCGGTAATTTCTAACATTGTGTCAAGTCAGGCGCGATTGCAACCGACCAATCACAACCGTGCTTTTGTGCTGAGTTCAACGTCATATACGAGCGATTCATATTTCAAACAACATTATTTACAAACAGAAATTATTTCATGAACAATGATGCTTATGTCTTCTCTGTATGATAAGAGGCCTAAGCCCGGCAGTGGGGCAGTTCCGGAATAGTATTATTTATTCACTATAAAATTAATACGACATACTATATTAATTACTTATGTCTACTATTTTACGTTTCTCTGACACATGCCAGTCATAAGGTTTTGTCTAAATGTCTAAAACCTCTTATATTTAGGGTCGGAGCTTTTATGTCGGCTTGCGGGTCACCACAGCGGCGTGTTGATTGAAATTAATATTTAAATGAATCCTTGGAAAACATGTATATACGGGCTACGTACTACTATTTAATCACATGAAGATCTTACCCTTTTTCAGCATTAAAAGGTAAGCAGAGACGTTCATTTTATTGGTAAGGTAGAAGTCCATTTTGAATCGAACTTTTTCTTTCATAACAGATACTCCAACTGCACATATTTCGACAGAAAACTTCGATTCTTCTCTTTAAGCTACTGCTAGTGTTTAACGTAAGGATATCAAAACAGCCTTCCCAAGGAAGACAGTAAGTGCATGTCATAAGTAATAGAATAAAGGTCTGTAAAACATTCATGTTAAGAATCATTCTTCGAAACTTGTTAACAGGTATACGTCGTTTTCCGTTAGTAAGGCAATGAGACAGCTAATAAAAAAGTAATAAATAAACATATCTACTCTTTTCAATCCTTGTACTTTACACATATCCTAAGGGTATTTAATTATGTCATTTACAATTCCAAAAAAAAATTATCCTCTCATATTATATTTTTTTAAGAAGTTTACACAAGGTTTAAACAAGGTCTAATATTTGCATACAACGTGAAAAAAAGCTCACCAACGTGTGGGAGTAAAATTACACATTAGTGAATATCTACCTACTAATGACATTTTTTAAAATTAACTAGCTGAGATAAAGTTTCTAGTTAAGTATGATAATAAACTAATGTATAAGACCCAATTATAATTTTAAATTAAACTTTTTTCATAAAAAACTTGAACTTATACAAAATACTTTTAAAGTCAACAAAATTTCTTTAAATCTAAAGAATGACACAGTGCGTTTATTTTATAGGAACTTTTGTTTGAATCTAAATAATACTCAACAATAAATATTTAGCTTTATAAAAAAATAAAATTTAACTATCTAATTTAAATTGAACTTCAAAAAATAGAAATAATAATAATAATAATAATAATATTCTACCACATTCACACAGCGCCATCTAGCCCCAAATTAAGCAATTATATTTGCTTGTGTTATGGGTACTAAACAACTGATATACTACTTATATACATTTTCTTTTGTAAATACATACATATTATAGATAAATTACACCCAGACACAGAACAAACAATCATGCTCATCACACAAAGGTTTGTCCTGGGTGGGAATCGAACCCACGACCTCCGGCTTAGCAGTCAGGGTCACTAACCACTAGACCAACAGGCCAGTCTATATATATATAGAAATACATAAGAATACACACATACATTTTTAAGCAACGTCTCATACAACGTGGTGTTAGAAATACCCAAGGTTCGTTTTATGTGCGTGCACACGTGAGCGCAGTCAGCGTGGCAATGATTCAAGGTCAGTAATAAATAAAGCTCAGCTGGGAATTTCAACTTAATTGCTCCATTACTACTTATGAATTGATGCATTTTACTCGGGCTGAGGTTAAAAATACCCCACCTTGTATGCGAAAGATTAAAAGATATTTTTTAATAAAGAGTTTCATTAAGTCATGTCTCATTTATGAATGCTTAAATTTCTATTTAGTACAATAAATATTTGAAACATCTAAACTGTAAACTTAAAAAAGCTAGCCAAATGCTAACTCAACAATTCCTCCTGCCTCTATAAAGATACAGTGTAAAACATACAAACTGTGATACAAATGCCAGTTGAATTTGTTCCTTAAATACATACACATAAGGGCGACTATTGATTGCTACAATTAGACTGTAGACAAGAAAATACCGTTCCTAAGTTATAATTATGTAAGGCTAAACCTCCAATCTGCCAACTACGTTTGTTCCAACAAAGGCGACAAATAAACCCAAAAAAAAGGTAAATCAGGGTAGCTTACAGATCTTACAAATGTCACAGTTCTAACAGCTAACGGGTTGGTCAAATCTGTGACGTTGCTCTTAGGTCTTTCATTCGAAACCATTTTACAATTGCATAGTCGAAGTTTTAAACCCTTTTTGCCCGACTGCCGAAGTCAAGAAGGGTAATGTTTTTCGAGCGTATGTATGTATGTATGTATGTATGTATGTATATATGTGTGTATGTATGTATGTCTATTTCTTTGGCATGCTCTACAGCCTAAATTTTAACATATTAGGTGTCATAAGATTCGTATTAGTTGTCGGTTGGGGTACATAATATTTCAATGGCCTTATTTCTTTTTACTTTGTTTTAGGCAGGCGGTTTTTGTTTTTTAATAATATAAATTACATGTTATTACAAACATACGTATCAGTTCGTTTTTGTTTTACTGCAGGCTGAAGACCTCTTTTCATACAGAGACGAGATGATAATTGATCGCTACCCTTACTCAAGGTGAATAAAAAGGCGACATTCAAAATTTCGTAAACTAGTAATGATTTTAAAGTTTCAATGTTTGTCCAGTTTAAAATTAATAATAATAACACTAGATGACTGATGTAGAGGAAAGTAACAGTAGTTAGAAGTCAGTTACAAAGAGTTTATATTGCCAACGTATAATTTAACAGATCGTCGCTAGCGGACTTCTGTAATGCTCAGCAATGTCACTTCCTATCGTAAATTACAGTAAGAAGCCTTCTGCTGGACGATGGTTTACGCAAGGTTGTGAAAATCAAGAGGTCAAGAAACCACAGAACACGAAAAAGCCTAAGGCGAAAATTAATTATTATTATTACATTGTATGAATGGACTATTTCTGAAACTTGACAACTAAGCGTCTAATTTGCGTACGTGAAGAATGGTAGTATTACATCTACCGCAGGTCCCCCAGAAAGCTTGAAAGTTTCTTCAACCTAAAACTTAGCGCGTAAATTAGAGGAGCATAAGTGTTTGACCCTATTTTTATTATTTATTTTTTTATGAGCAAAGTCGTAACCGCTGCCCGTGAACTTAATTAGCGTGAAGGCAATAACTGGTCGTAAAATATACGATACTTTACAGGTAATATCCAAAACATCCTACAAAATTATAAATAGATTTTTTATAGCTTCGAGAGACCATAATCTTACATTTTGTTTATTTATGAGTTAAAATGTGAGAAACATATCTTGACAAACACAGATAAATACAATGAAGTAATTCTACAAAGAAAGTAATTCCATTTTTCGTTTGGAGTACAGAAACTACTACAGAGACAAAAATATACCAAAACTTACAACTGTGTAAATATTTTGATATGATAGTACAGTATGTATTTTAAACTGCAAAATTAAACTAGTATTTTCAAGTTTTATTTGCATCCGCAAGAAAATTTAAATATCTGTTTGAATTTAGAAAAAAATATATTTATAAGGTCGAATTGAGAAATCGGTCGGTTAAACGGGCCAAGACAGACTAATGAAGTGATCTATTTTATTTTTTTGATGTACAAAACTAAAATGGCATATCTTGAGACAAATTCTGTGAAGTATAAAATTCATAGTGACTAGATTTCCAAATTCAAAGTAAGATATATTTATTTGTCGCAACGACAGTGGGTAGTAAGAACTTAAGCGGATTACGATAAGGGTATGGGCAGCGTTGTTTGTATGCCTGTATAGCCTCGCCCGCACCAAATTACAAATTATACAAAACAAATAAAATACGCAGTTTTCTTGGAATTATTGCGTAGGTGGTTAACCAGTCACTGATTCTACGAGTAAAATAATAGAAGAACAAAAGAGCTTTTGTGAATATTGTTTGTAAACGGTTATATATAATAACTTTAATTATCTTTCATTAGTACGCAAATTACTTCAATAACCTACCTAAGAGACTTCCTATGGCTGGTAGCAGATTGTACGGTGCTGATGTGCTTTACAAGTTCTATAGCTTACGGTAACATTTATCAGGCTGAACTTATATTTAAGCAATGTTCCATAGAATCGTCGTAGCACACCTCTACGTAACCGTAGCAAATTATACGCTACCGCTACATTTCCGTAGCAAAGAAGCGCAACCACTACGATGTTGTAGCAACATTTGGACGCCACAATATTCCACACCACGTGAAACTTTTACGTGTACTTTATCAGCTAATTACGTTTAAACACCAGTTAGTACCTTTTATCTTTTATCTTTTCATTCTAATAGTTTCCTTTGCGATACAATTAATTTTATTCATCGTACATTATTCGAAGTATAATCAAATATTTGCATTTAATTTCCTTTAATAAGTACCTGCCATATATCGTATTTCCATTTCAATAATTGTATTCGGCCTTAGTAAATACATTATGTAGATAAATGTTGAACTATTTTGCATGTATAATCATTTCTTTTGTGGTATGGAACGTATTTTCTTAGTACCTATTCAAGCGTGAATGAGGCGTAGAAGTATTTTCTAACGTTTGATTTAACAATATAATCCTTTTTGGTCTCATTTGGCTGTTTCCTTTCAAAAGTTATCTATTTATCTCTCATTGGTTTCCAAAGGGGCTAATTCGAAGTAGTCTACATTCATTTAAATTGGCTTTATATGATCGTCTGTATATTTTGTTGGCAAACTTACTACCCTATACTTTGCAGTCCATGGTCTTAGAGAACTTTGCATAGTGATGTCTGAACATCCAACTAGCCATATCCATTACAATAGCTTCAGTACATTTATTTACCTCAACAATAATAAAATGTTCATAAAAATTTAATATAATTTCAATATTCATTTTATATAATGTATTTTTTATGATCTATAAAAGTAGCAGATAGAATTAAAATTATTTATAGCTTTAAATGCAATCTCCGAATAAAATGAAAGCCTAAGAGAGTAATAATAATATTTAACTTTGAAGGAACAGAAGGAGATTAGAAAAGGGTATAATTTTACCTGGTTCACATTTGACAAAGCTGGTATTTACGTAATGAGCGTAAATATAAATTTGGTTATTAAAAATATTATAAATGTGTACGTAAAGTGCTTATTCATAATATCAATATTATACTTAAAATAAGTAAAAGAAAAAACAAGTTATTATTTGTATTAACAAATTAAAATATTTTTATTTCAGGCACTTGTCCCATATATACACTTGCTTTCCGCGGCGCGGTTGTACCCTCGTCTTTGCTTACTGCTCCCATCGCCCGTAGCGTGATGTTACATAGCCTATAACCTTCCTCGAGAACAAGGCGATCACACTCAAAAAGAAGCTTTTAAATCCGACTGGTAGTTCCAGAGATTAGCACGTTCAAACAAACAAACAAACAAACTCTTCCGCGTTATATATTAGTATAGATATATATAATATAAAATAAATAATATAGATATAAAAATAAAAATTAACACTCATAAAAATTAAAATAAAAACAAAATTTAAAATTCAAATTAAATACAAAATCACATTGCACATTAATTACTACTAAAATATCCGTTTAATAATAATAATTATACCAGCCTGTTTGTTTACTGTCCCACGGCAGGGCAAAGGCCTCTTCTCATAGAGAAGGAATGAGCATTAATCACCACGCTTGCTCAAGGCGGATTGGCAATTTCAGACTTTTAAGTCCAGGTTTCTTCACGATGTTTTCCTTCACCGTCAGTCAGAAATATCCAAGATAAACTTAGAAAGTACATATGATTTGAATATCACATTGGTACTTGCCCGGATTCGAACCCACTACCTCGTGTTTACGAATCGGGTGCCTTATCCACAGGGCCATTTCGACTTTTTATTAATATCCGTTTACTTACTTCAAATGCCCAATATATAAAGAATATTAAAATTTAAGACTTTATGATTCGGATATTTGATTTAAACGATTACGTTTTGGTTATAAGTTGAATTATAGTATACTATCCGTTGCCCGCAGCTCCACCCACGTGAATGTCGGTTATAGCCTTTTTTATACAAACTTTCATTGCCTATTTCAACCCTTTCAAGCCATTTATTCACGATAAAACATAGCCAACGAACTACAGAGGCAGTCGATTAGTATGGAAGTATGGATTATTAGAAGTATTAAATACAGAGTGTATACGAAAGTATGATATGAAACGCAATTACATATAGTATGTGACATTATAAAGCTAGACGAAAAAAAACAACTAAATATCTTCAATAGTTTAGACACAGGACTACTTTTTTAATTTCTTTAATTCTAAACACTCTGTAAGTACATCAAACGGTCACTTACTTAAGTCATAATCCACGTCGAAGGATAAACGTTGCCGCTCATTACAGGTTAGCTAACTTGTCATAATAAATGGTGTATTACTTTGTTACTACTAAAATATTATTTATTTTCTTAGAAAATTTTAAATTTTTGTTTTTTGTGAAATCATTTTTGTGATTAACTTGAAATCATTATTACGAGCTAGTAACAGTTGCCTTTTCATTTAATATCAAACCGTTGTATACACTCTGTATATGACAATTAATCGTCAGCCCGATGACGTTCACTGTTAAGAACTCTTCAAAGGGAGGAGTTTAATGACTAAACCTGAGTAATCTACCTGATATCAGATTTTTATATTAGTTAAGTCGCCCTAATGTCATAAGTATGTCTGGTACATTCTTCGGTTTTAAATACCTTCATACTAGTATGAATGTTTAAATAAAATCTATCATTGTATTAGTATTACACGATTTAATAATTACATGTAGCTAGTTTATTGAGTCTATATTTAATGAAATCGATTCATATGTGTACATGTGAATACGAGTATAATGACAATAATGAGTGAACAATAATTCACGCAGATTTATTTCTGCTTTGCCAAGCAGAGCAGCTATCATAATAACTAAGCTAAAATGACTTGGGCCTGGTTAAATCTGTGGAGGATCTGACAACAATTGAAGAAGGTTTAAGCCGATTTATACACAATACATGTTTTATTGTCATCACGGTCATATTCGTTCACTGTCCCAGAAGGTATCATGGAAGATAGTTTTCTAACAGTAATAGATATTGTAACTAGTTACAAATAACTTTTATTTGTAGCCTAGTATATAAAGTAACGATATTATTGCTACATTTATACAAAATGTTGAGTTTTCAGTGCAACTATAATATTCTTCTAATTATCTGTTGTATGTTTTATAGCTTTTCTTAAACAAAAGAACTTTTTCGTGTGAGTATTGTATATAGGCGGACTTTAATACAACAATAAACTTTTAGCAAGGATTCTTTAATAGGTAAATATAAAAAATGTTTTATTAGTTCAGTTCAATTTCGATCATAAATGTCAATGTATATTACACAATCAGTTTAACAACATGCCAGATTAATTAAATTAGTAAGGTATTTGTCATGAATCTTTTAAATTGTATTACTTACCAATTAAGTTAATCTACAATTCATAAAATTCAGACAGTAATCATTTCAGTTATTTGTTCAATAAATACTGATTCCAATTCTGCTTTATTATTAAAGTTGGTTATTCTGTTCAATAGGCATATAATTTCAGTTCAGTTCATGAATCTTTTAGAAAATTGCGTGCAAAACAAAACAGATATTTGAAACGAAGTAAATGAAGATAAAATGTTCTAGTAAAAATTATAAATTACATTTCAAATGATTAATGTAATTGCATAATTTTGTGAATTCATTAATAGGTACCAATTTATAATTAAAAATAAAATACATGAATGATTGATGTTATGATTAATTGTACCTCAAATTACAAAGTGTTTAAAATATTTGAAAAATCATTAATCAGTTTTTGTAATTATGACTAGGTACCTACTATAAAAAGCTCCTTGGAGGGCAAGAGAATTTTCTTACTTAATATATGAGATGCAATTAAAAGCTTATCTGATCATTTTATTCAAAAAATAAGCTATTGCATTCCTCTATTGTTGATTTTTTTTTTGTTCTGTGCCTCTATGTCTACTATTGGATAGGAGGTACTACTAAACTGAAATTTAGTAAAGCACTAAGTATTTATTACTAGCTGCGCCTCTCGGCTTTACCCACCCGTTAAATATCTCAGGAACCAGACTGATTTTCGGTAATGAAAGTAGCCTAAGTCCGTATCCGGCACCGAATCTATCTACATGCCAATCTCCATTCATATATGAAAAGTAAAAGTACATTCTAAAACACTAAAAATATATTGAAATCTTAAAAGAGTAACCATTTCTTGTACCGCATGCCTGACGGCGCCGACCGGCAGCAGTGCAGTATACAACCGCACTATTTGAACTATATCTCGTAATAAGACAAAACTTTGTACGAGGTTCGAGTAACTTAAAACCCAAAATGCCAACGTATGCACTTCCACTGCCATATCAAATTAGACGATGATTAAGATTTTGCATCCATGGGAAATTGTTTTACAATGAGGGTGTTTATAAAACTTTTCGACACCAGTTGGCGCCACACAAATATTTTTTAGTGTTCATTTCGGAAATATTATTGTTTAATTTACAAAATGTTTATTTTACGTGCATATGGACGAAAGAAAATTGCTGAGAGGTTTTTCTAAAATAGCGCACACGTTTTTTTATGGGTAACCTCTGATTGGCCCAATTTATTGTAGTGTATGTAATTGTAGTAAAAGTTTAATGTGAAGTGGATGCATATCATGATCATTATGAGTTCGTAAGGCATAATACATTTTATTATGGTTCTTTTACTACCCATGCCCTGCATTGTCATGCTCACAAAAAAGTGTCATTGCTTGTGGTGTCGTATTGGGCGGGTCATCACCTTCCCTATAATACGGCGAGGGCGATAATGGCTGGCCCGTACATTAAGCTCGTGAACGGGTGCTACTTTGGATGACTGGTCAGTCTTGGCATGGCATACAATTAACATTTAATATTCGATCCAGTATTACCTTGTCGTGCAATGTGACCAGGAGGTGCATTTACCAGTTTAACTAAAATACGTAGTCAAATTACCATACTAGATGAAACTAAATAATTGAAATCCTCTCTTTTCTTTCTTTAATCTTAGTAATTATAATAAGTGGTTAATTTGTAATAATTACTATGTATGGTTCTTTGGTTGCGTTGAATGTTTAAATTGTAACTCACACAAATAACTGTAATTATCTGGCGATTGAAAAGATTGGCGTGAGTTTCTTGCCAGTTCTTCTCACAGCTCTACCACGTCAGCGAACTGGCTGTAGGTCAATTGGCTGACTTCATGTAATGTTGACTTTTCATAAGCATTATACTTTATGATCAAAATGAAATAAATACTTTGACTTTGACTTTCACTTTGTGAAGGTTGAAGTGGCGCCAAATGGCGACAATTTTCCTAAACACTCTCAATAAGTAACAGCCACGTTGATTGATAATTAATGTATGATTGTGAAGTTTTTTAGAAAAAGAAGAACTTTTCGTCCGCTACAAATTAAGGAGATAATAACTTGAGTGTGTCGTAAGTATAAAGGAAATTTAGGGAATGAATACGTCATCATCATCCTCATGGGTATGACCTCGATGCTTCCCCACTTCATCCAAAGGCCTCTTCTCATAAAGAGAGGGCATGAGCATTGATAGCAACGATTGCTCCAGGTGGATTGGCAATATCAGACCATTTTTTTATTAGTCCAATTTCCTTCACGATGTTTTCCTTCACCAAAAAGTCACTAATGTCCAAGATCCTCAAACTTGAAAAGTACATATAATTTTGAAAAGTCACATTGGTACTTGCCCGGTTTCAAACTCATGACCAGGTGTGACCAGCGGGTGCCTTAACCACTGACCCATCACGACTACTATAAGTACACCAATTAATTTATTTAAAATAGTTTTAATTAAATTATTATTCATTAATTGCCGAGATTATTATAACTTTTATTAACGTACAGTATTGTAAAGTACTACTTGCATAAAATAAGTAGGTAATTATCCTTTATATTCGTTACAATAATAAAACTTATCATAAAACTATTATTGCCTAGCTACACGGAGATGTAATATACACACAAACTATAATTTGGTAGTATTGAAAATGTATAATATATAAATCGAAAGAGTTTGTTAATTTTGTTTGTTTGAACGCGCTAATCCGTAGCACTACCAGTTGGATTTAAATAGTTCTTAAGGAAAGGAAAGTTATAGGCTATGTAACATCTCGCTACTGGCGACGGGAGTAGAGCAGTAAGCAAAGACGCGGGTGAAACCGCGCCGAATAAAGCTAGTTCATATAATAATCTTAAACTTAAATGAAACACTTACTTGGCATTCATCCAGTAGTAGATAATAGGGTTAACCATAGCGTTGGCCATGGCCAGCCAATAAAATCCAAGGTATACGTGTTGGACGTACTTCATATACAATATTGAAGGATTGAAGTGTGTGTAGATGAAGTACGAATGATACGGCAGCCAGCAAATACCAAATATCACTATTACTAGGATGAACATCTTCACGACCTGAAACAAAATATGGTTTACTATTCTTCGTATTACTTAAAGAGTAAAAGTACGTAATGAGTGAAAAGCGTGCTAAATTGAGAAGTTTTTTGAATAGCGTTAAAAAATATTGTATTGTTTTGAATGTTATAGTGCCCAACTTGAAAGGAGTAAATAATAATAATAACACAACTACACTACGCTATCTAGACCCACAGTATGGGTTCTAAAATGCAAATAAAGGTGAAAATAAATTTTGAAAAATAATAATAAGTAAGTTAAAGTGGTTTGAATATGTGGGGATATAAAAACAAAAAAAAAACAAGAAATATATCAAGTGGAAATCCCTAGAAATATAGGTAGGAGTTGCTGTTGGTTGACATACATCGCCTGATATGTTGGCAAAAGGCCAAATTCGAAGCTTTCGTAATCAAAACGTATATGTTCAAGAAATGAAAGGATTTATTCCCAACCTAACCTGAAATATCCTAACCCGAGTTAGATTAGGAAGTAGAAAAAAAAGTTAGGTTAGGCAGTAAAAAAAAGTTGTTCCTAAAGTAACTTTGGGGTATTTTTAGAGCGTAACTTAATGCCAATAAACTAACTTAACCATAACTTAACCATACCAGTAGTTTGGCTTTTGGAATGGTGTCCGCCACTTCTGGATTCCACTTACTGCTTACCATCAGGCAGAGTGGAGTCACTTTGGTAGGCTAATATAAAAAAAAAAAAATGCCGTCTATGCATATTTTAGTTTATAGCAGAAAAGCGTAAAGTTATGTGTGTAAAAGGAAAGGGATGAAATTGGGCCTCCCCGGCACTCTCACTCATCGAACGAAACGCAATAGTACGGATACTATTACTCTTACGTCGATCTTCTATAAGAGAGTAGTACTTCCCCGGTCAATTCGGCCCATTTACGCTGAAACCAGCGTAGATCTACTTCCGAAAAAATTCTCCAAAAATCTAATTAGTAATCTAATAACAGAAATATCACATCATCCGAAAGCTTCTGGTAGTTTATCTATTTAATATTTTACATATCGATTATTCTAGGGGCTTATTAAAAGCTGAGGAATCAAATTCTTCTTTTTGGAACTCGTGTTAATATAGCATAACATATTATTTGTATATGAGATCTAAATTTAAACCTAATTGAGCGTTTGCGTTCTCCTTCCTCGTCAATGAAGTCTTTTTAGAAAAAATCATACAACTTATTTCATTTTTTTAATTCATTATTTATAAACTTATATTATTATTATTTAAAAACTCTACAAACAACTAACAAAAAGTTTATACAAAAAAGTAATATCCACTTCATTTTTGTCAGTACGTGTACTAAATTTAGAATAGTTGGTGCTTTGCCAAGTCTGGTCGTATTGTTTTGGGTGAAAAGGCATAGCGTGGAGAACGAAAATGGTAAAAACAATAGGTATGTTTTCAAGAAGTTAATATTCTAAACATTTGTAAGTAAGATTTAATCACCTAAATCTAAACTAATATTATAAAGAAAAAAAATTCATTTTTTGTATGTTTGTTTGTTTGCATCAATTTAACTAAAAATCTAAGTTGACGAAGTGAAAATTCTTTCACCTATAGGAATCAATAAATGAAGCGGGTAACATAGGCTATATTTTATTATGTTTAACATATTTTTCAGGCATTTTCAGAGTTTCAATATTTTAAGCGCCTTTTTAAACCTGAATGACGAAAAACGACACTATTGCTATGATATTTTTCGTAGGTGTTGTAATAGCTAGAAATAAAATGGTCAGATTACGGCGCCTAAACGCAAGCTAAATGACTTGATATAATGATGATGAAAGTTATCATAGTTAGATTCTTACCTTTCGTTTTGAGCGTATCGAGTCAACTTGTCGCTGCGTAAGTTCGCCTATTGATCTTGAACCCCACAGCACTTTACCCATCGCTGAATAGAAGAACGTCATCCCCAACATGGGGATCGCGTAAGTCACTACGAAGAACAGCACTTGGTATCTGCAACAAACGAACTAAGTTAGGGACTTAGAGGCAACAAGAGATTTATCTTTGATAATTCTTGTTGAAATCAGAACAATTTTGCTACAACAAATCATATTAAAGCAGCAGACACAGACAATGATTTGTAGACATTTGAACGAAACCAATCGTATTTTTATTTATTTATTTTTAAAACATAAATACAAAAATACAATTAGTGATTAAATGTTAAAATAGACACATTGTATTATTTTACTATAAGAATACTATGTACCTATTACACCGGTTTGCGATTTTTGTAGCTCGTAAATTAATGATTACTTGCTCGACTAGCCAAGTTATCCGTGATAGCCGCGTGTCACCAGAGCAAGTGCGAAATACATACCGCGGCATACCCACCGCGCGATTTGTCACCAACACTTATTCATTTTAGGTAGTATGAAAAAGTTATCGTAAATAATATAAAAGCGAATAGTGCTTTTACATGTTGTGGTACTTTATTATACTTATATCTTAACAAAATACAAGAAACATTACTTAAATACTACCAATGCCCGTCTTTTCTAATAAAGAAAGACTTACAAAAATACAAGTCACGAACACAACGGACACGCAGACCTCAAATACCTCTCTGGGTCACAAAATATTAGTTGCGTGTAGGTATCGCACCTTTAACGATAGCGTAATCATAAAAAAATGAACATCTTTTCTGTAGTTTAATTGCTTGGTAACCGAAAAGTGGTTTTATTTAATCGCCCTTCAGTATTTCTTCACTCTATGTGTAACACAACATGTAGGTATATATCGTCTGCTTACTGGTAAAGTATGTTAACTGCACATTTCCTTGAACTGAGATTTAAGCTTTGAAAGTTTCATCGATTTACAACTAATATTAAAATATTTATTATATAAAATATTTTAATGCCAAATGATAGATAAAATATTCAAGTGTATCTCAATTAAATTAAAGCAACACATTTTTCAGAAAATTAGGCAGTAAATCAGTTATTATTGACCTAGGGCATGCACTTAACTGGTTTTACCTGTAATTGAAAAACACAGATTTAGTACCTTTATTTGCCATAAATGCTCAGTCATTTGAATGGAAACGACAAGGTAATGGTAAAAGCTAGGTATTACATCAGAAAAGATGTGCGTATAGAATGAATTTATGGAATTATTGGGTGAAATTCTGCATTTATCTCATTTTACTTGTAGGAATTTAAATACATTATGCACTTACTATTAAAATGTTCATACAAATTCAAAACATTAAAAGTGTTACTGAAATGAAAATACCAATTTATTAAAACAATTAGACAGTATTTATTGTAATATCAATCTTAAAGCTTATAATCAAATAAATTTAGTTGTAAAAATTCTTCTGAAGTATGAAAATCATCCATAGTATTGATTTTCATTCTTCAGAAGAATCTTCATCATTCGCTGGTTTTTATCATTTATGACGTTTTACTAGTTACCATTATCTAGCACGGGTTTGTCAACAAAAAAACATTAAATAAATTTATATTTATGTATTTTTAGCCAAAAAACGTAAATAAATGAATTTAACTTATTTTAGCTTAGCTTAAACTTTATCGAAAGAATCGTAAAGTGATATATCGTCCTTTACTCGTGCTGTTTAGTTTTATTTCGATGGTAAGGCGATTTACCTCTGTTTATCTGAATGATTATTACTATTTCATTGTCGTTTACCATATTGTTAATTAAGGTATCTTTTTATTAAACGGTCCTAGTAGTTATTCTGTTTTACCAGTAGATAAAGCATCGAAAATTACATGTGTATGCATACATAAGTCATTTTAGATAAAAAATGCATTTATCATGTTTTACCAGTAAGCAGACGATATATTATATAAAAAGACCTTTGTTTAATCCAAACAGTTTTAACCATATTGTTAAAAATTATTCGGATGTTAAAAACGTGTTTGATGTAAAAGTAACGTATGTAAAGTAGTACATAAAATCATTATTTAATTTCAAAATGCCTAGGTAATGCTTAAAACAGCTGTTTCAGACCTATCAAAAATTTACAATCAAAGCTTTTGGTTTTACGTTTATTTCATAATATAATGTTATAGGTGTTAGACTAAATTTTAATGAATTAAGTGGTATAATATCTTTGGAAATTCACTATTTTGTTTTTTGATTACCTTGTTACACTAAGATGGCGGGCATCCAATGGATGAGGGCGGCTCAAGACCGGGCAAATTGCCGAAAATTGGGGTAGGCCTATGTCAAACAATGGACGTATTCCAGCTGATATAATGATAATGAATAGGCAATTATAAAATCTTAGTACTAAAGCAATCACCGTACAAGGTGGTAAGTATTCACAAAAGATTAAACTTAACCTTGTTATATTATGCAAATGTATTGTACTTGTTGAATATATGTGGAGCTTAGTACGCCTCAAGAGTATGCAAGATACCTTTAATGAAATACATAATGACATGAAACATATCTACATTGTATTTTATAGCATATGCTTGTGTACATAAGTTTCAAAATGAGAAATTCAATATTGCAAAAATATCTTTATCATCCGGCCCGAAAAGGTCCAATAATAATAATAATACCAGCCTGTTTTACTGTCCCAGTGCAGGGCAACGACCTCTTCTCATATAGAGAAGGTATGAGCGTTAAGCGCCACGCTTGCTTGGATTGGCAATTTCAGACTTTTAAGTCCAGGTTTCCTCACGATGTTTTCCTTCACCGTCAGTCAGAAATGTCCAAGATAAACTTAAAAAGTACATATGATTTGAAAAATCACATTGTTACTTGCCCGAATTCGAACCTACTACCTTGTATTTACGAAGCGGGTAACTTATCCACTGGACCATTTCGAGAAGTCCAATGTTACACATAAATATGCTTTTTTCAAAGGGAGGCGTATATCCGCGGCTAGTTTGTTGTTGACAACAGAAAGGTAATAATTTAGTGTAGAGGAAACACTGCTATTTGTTTTTTAGTATATTACTGAATTACGTTGACATCCTAAAACACATTTCCTCATTGTTATAACATGACCATTACACAAAAACTTCTACCAAAAGCACAATACCTTAACCTAATTCATTAAACACGAGATATCCTAAAGGCCCTGCGTGGGCCCTATTATACAAAAGTAATAATTCACCGAAATTTGTACCACTGTGACATCTAAAGGAGGATTAACAATGAAAACTCACGGAACATCAGCTCTCGAGAATTTTTGAGAAACGCAAATAAAGCCTTGGAATACGTACGACCTATTTATGCTAGAATTGTGTCCCATACTTGTTGATTTCAGCTTGAATACACCAAATAGACCAAGACATTCACCCAATTAGAATATTGATGTATCGTAAAGTTATGATATACTACTATATTTTATTCGATAAATAAAAGCACTGGATGCAAAATTATACTTTTGGCATCCTTTTTCTACATAATTTCCTTCTTCTTCACGATTGCCAATAACTTGGTTATAAACATATTTTTTAGGCTACGTTGACGACGTCATCATGAGGGACGTATGTTTGTTTGTTTTCAGTCGTATCAATAAAATAAGCCGACTTATCAGTAACGCATCAAATAAAGACCTTGAAATATAAAATTGATACAACGAATGAATATATCAAATGCAGTATATCAAAGTCGGAATACATCATGTATTTTGAAGGTCCGATATTGGAATGAAATCAAATACGTTATACACGTAAAAAAATAGCTTTTGGGGAAAGACGGAGCATGAATTATGTAACAGAGCCGCTGTCATCGTGTATATTTTTCGCATTGAAAGTAGTGAGTTTAGGAATCGACAAGTACTTAACTGAAGCAATAAAAGATATTTGCGATATTTTATTACAAAATTACAAATTGAATTTACAAGAAAGCCACAAAATTTAATATAGCAAATGGTCACCTTAGTAGTAGTAAATACGTTCTTCTTCTTCTCTTTTTATTATGGCAACTGAGACGACGATTGTGTCAGCTATTTCTTCCAGCGTCAAGTGTAAAATTGTCTTTAAAGTCACAGAACAAATTAATATTGAACCCACTTGTCAATAGATAGCTAGAACCTTCTTCGAGACTAAACTTAAACGCGGTATGTGTAAAAAAGCTCACTTTTCAGTGGTCTGGAAGGTAATGTAGCGTTACTGTGAGCCTAAGTCATCCCACAGCTAGGCAAAGGCTTCCCCTCATGACTTTCATTCTCTTCGTAGCGTATGTAATGTAATAACATATAATCACAAGTAATTTAATAAGGTAAACGAGAGCGAGCAAAGAAATTCTCAAAGATAGCATTTAGCCCATATTCGTTATTCACATAATATATTATGTTAGGTGCAATCGGACTTTATAATAGTGAAACATGGCCATAACAAACCTTTAACAACTCCTGCTGGAAAAACTGAGCGTTGATACCTAAATATAATTGTATGAAAAAAACAACTTGCTATCTTTCATCGAAATAGTAATGTTACACTAATGAAGCTGATTTAATTAAAAATATAACCTAAATGTTCAAGGATATACATTAGTGGAAACAAGAGGCTTTTTTGCATTACAACCATTTCCTCAAATAGATAGTTAGCGGGCCTGAAAACCTCATTTTGCCACTGAAATTAAATTCTATGTAATAGCGGCGTATTGCCTATCACCTTTACAAACCAACGTTATATAATTTTAAAGGAGTCTAAAGTCTAAGCTTAAATACAGCTAAACGTAAAAATATATTTTTTTCGTCACGTTATCATTTTAGCGGCAGCTATTAGCGTAGTATAAAAAATATCAAGGTATTTCATATCTTGTAATGGCGAAATTCACTGCTAAGTGAAACCCAGAGAACGCGAAAATGACGCGGCGGGCTCAATTATAATCTCAATTTCCTCCCTTTCCTTTTTCCCACTTCCTTAACCTATCCCACCTCCTTCACGGTAAGCAGCGGTTTCGTAGAATACCTAACATTGCAGAAGTTCAGAGCGACAGTTACCACTTACCATTGGGCTATTAGCTCACCTGCCGTTGCCGACAATCAAAAAAAAATTCCATGATGACTGGACCTAAATGGCGATAAAACGGGCGATTTCGAAGGACTCCTTGTCTTCTTCAAAACCTCCAGATTTACCGGATAATAGGAAAAATAATCACAGAAAAAAAAATATCTTATCTTTTTAAATTTGCAAAATATATTTAAGTATTACATTACTTACACTATCAAAAACAATATATAGGTGTATCTATGTATCTACCAAATAATCGCTTAACAATCGAACAGAAAATCAAGAAATCAATAAAACACATGGTGTTAAGACAAATATTGGATACTAGATCACAAGATCTATCAATATTTACACAATATTTACGAGTACATCGCACGAGCAATGTTCAGGGAGCTGTATGAATAATGTACAACACTCAGGGTTTCGAAGATGAATGGTCTACCATTGGAACCCCTACAATTTCTGCCTGCATCTGTCCTTAAATATCAGTAATTTTCTACGTATGCCTATAGTTTATAGCTTTCCGCGGTTATTGCTCTGCTCTCGTCGCCAGTAGCGTGATGCTACAAAGCTTATAATTTTCGAGCTATCAACCGCATAAAAAATTATACAAATCTGACTAGTAGTTCTAGAGATTAGCGTGTCAAATAAACAAACTCTTCCGTTTTAAATAATAGTATAGGTTTGTGAAATCTAATCATACGGGAGCCTTAATTTGGAAATCGGAGTTTCTAATATAAGTACATACAATTTATTAAGCTAGCTGACTTCTTCTATCTATAAACTACATAAAAATTAGTTGTATTAGGTAAAAAATCAGTGAATAAAAAACCTATCATTTGATACTCATCACGATATATTTTAAACATTTTTTAATCAAGTACTTTATGTCCGCCAGAATGCACCATATTGTATAAAAAATTGTATGGTAAGTGGATGTTTGTTACTCTTTCACGGAAAAACTACTAAATAGCTTTTAATGAAACTTTACAATAATAATATAATGCATCATAATAACATAGACTATAATGTGTAAAGGTATTGTGTGTTTAAAATTTAGTGGCTTATATATCCGGGTAAAGCCGCTAGTGAGAGCAAGTAAAGAATGTTTCTGTAAATGTTACAGTGACATTCACTATAAGCTATCAAATGCACTGGGTTAATCTTATTATAACACTTGCCCTATTTCAGGTAACTCCAATTTTTACAACAGAAAATATTTACAACGTTATAAAATGTCTCGTCTCAAAACATTTATAGCCTACCTATAGCCTGTTTCTGTATTCTCTTTGGAGCACTAAAAATAGTAACCGAATTTGGATTTAGCTTTTGCTAGCTTTATCTCTCAATCGGTCTATGTCAAAAACTTTTATAGTCTTGTTTCTCTATTTTTATTGCTTCATATAACATGTGATGCGATAAAATTTACATTGAGTGAATGGTTGACACCTGCATCAATATTATGTGTCATAACTTGGTAATCCAACTAATATTATAAATGCGAAAGTATGTGTGTGTTTGTTACCACGCAGCGCCTAAACGGCTGAACCGATTTCGATGAAAATTGATATTTACATAGATTCGGTTCTGGACACGGATATAGGATTTTTTATCCCGAAAATCGGTCAGGTTCCCCAGTTACATTAATTAATTACATACTATTTGCCGTGCGGGTGATGCCGCAGGGCGCACCTGGTTTCTTATAATGCCACAATATCTTTTTGGTCCAATCTGTTATCTGTGTAACGAATTTCTGTTATAAATCTAACTGTTTGCAACGATTTTAAATCCACTAAAATAAAGTCAATGACTCAGTCAATAAACTACATAATATTATAAAGAACAAGAACAAAGCATATTCTTGCCTTTGTAGTATTAACACAATAATTGCTAGATACCTATTATTGTTATATTTTGTTCAAATTTAAACAGTAATCTAACAGTAAGTGCATCAAACGTAAATGATATAATGGTTTTGTATACGATAAGTGACACAGGGATTTATGTTACTATTTAAACTACAATTCTGGCCTGGTAATCAAGATCACAGTAACTGTATACAGTTACTGCTATAGCACAGGTTTTGGCAAAGTGAATCTTTAGATTAACACTTTAGAATTGATTTCCCCATAGCTTATGTCATGTACTTATGACATTTTAGTATTGAGATATTGCAGTATTACGGAACCGTACACTATACGCGATACTATAAGCGATTCGACCCACTCTTGATCTTTATAACGTTGTCTGCATCGGTTAGGTAACAACAATTTTGCCAGCAGAAATAGTTCGAACTTGGATATCAAAATATTTATAGCTGCCCTATGACACGAGCTTCTGTATTCTCTTTGGAAAATATTGTAACCGATTTTAGATTTAGGTTTATTAAATTCGATATTGATGTCTTTTATAAATGTAGCATTTGTCTATTTTTACTTTTTTTCTGTCTGAAAGAGTCAGCAGCTTTGTATTGGTTAGCAAAGTTCGTCTCTATTACAATTTTAGAAAATTTTATCGAAATATTATATCAAAAGTAAACTGACGGCTAAAATGATAATAAAATTTCTTAACGCCTTAGCAACAACGATTGAATAACAAACCATAGCTACTAGGTATATATTAATTATAATACTATTCAATATATGACAAACAATGCTGCATAATAATTGAGAGTTAATTTCCATACATCACCTAGACGTCGATCAGTCAAACAATCACTCTATTGTAGTCTGAAGGACAGTATATCATCCTATACTTTTGTTACGTATTGTTGTGATATTTTGTGTCACGACCTTCAGACGACACTCAAAGAGTTTTGGTGTTGCTTTGAAAAAAAATATTTTATAGAATAGCGGCTTTAACAATTAGTATATAGAAATATTTCTTACGACAAAACGAGCAGTATATATTATTTAAAAACATAAAGCCGTCACCTCATAAGTTAAAATCCATCAAGCCATTTAGGCTGTAGAGCGTGCAGAATAAATAGACATACATACTCACATACGTACATACATACGCTTGAAAAACATTACCCTTCTTAACTGCGAAGTCGGGCAAAAAACTAATCCTACTTTCTCGGGTCCACTGGGTGGCAGTCCGTATAGAAGAACAAAAAACAGATGCAGTCATTTCATCATATAAAACTTATTGTGAATTTTGTGTATTAAACGCTAAATACATTCAACTAAACCTAACAATGGTTCATTACACTGCCTTTATTAGCTGAGTAACAGAGTGAAACGATTAAACTCATGACAATACCAAACACCCACACGATACAAAACAAATTGATAGCATAATTAACACAAATTATTGGAATTACAATACATGCTCTGTGTATTGTTTGTGACCAACGATTCGTGTAACCATGAGAGTATCCTAAATTAGACAAAGGTTTATTCCTAGTCACTGTTGTTTGAAGTAAGTCAAGTATAATAGGAGATAGATATTGTGTACAATAATAGGAAATTGCGGCGTTAAGATGTGACAAGCCTAATCGATATACAAGAATATACTAGCCTACACTAGTGTAATTGTTCATTCGAATGATGGTGGCCAAACCATGTTGCGTAAGAAGTTCTAAAAAATATTATTCAACACTGGATACAGAGCAAAGTCCTCATATAAGTCTTCCATAAAGCCTGCAAGATTTGGGTGAAACCTGTGTGTAAAGAATAGTAAGAAATGTAAAAAAAGACAGTAGATGATATTGTCACAAGTCAACTTATTTGGTACTTACATGTTGTTTTGAACGTTATCTATTATGACAGATTCTTATTAATGTTAATTCTTCATATTATGTTTGGCAGAAATAACTCGCAATAATACAATCCATGAATTATTCATAATGTGTGCGTAAAATAATAGATTTACTAAAATAGACAAACGGGATAAACTAACTTATAAATTGCGTAGGAGTGTTTACGTTACAAGAATATTTATTTGATGTAGATAAAACATTACAATCACATTCCACAATGAATGTCAGATATGAAATAACAATTTCTATTTTAAAACATAATTAATCAAAAATAGAACTATACACTATTTTAATAATGTTTAATTTAGTTTATAAAAATTAAGAATCTAAGCAGTTTTGTAATGAATGAGAGCGGTGGAGGTGTCGGTTTGGGAGGGGAGATAGGGGCGGTCAAAGTGACTGGTGTGTATATTATGTACAAACGAACCAACTGAAACATGACCCAATTTGCCGATAATTCGTTTAAAACTGTAAAACTTGTAAAATCTATCGTTATTGCACTTAAGACGTTTTTAATACTAACAGTGTACTTAATAAAATGTCAGTGTCTAATAAAATAATAACAAGCTCGTTGCCAAGGAAATCTGTTTTGAGGCGAATTTCGACCTACTTGCATTTAGATGGATTGCCAAAATAAGCTTAAGGTGGGTCATGATTCACTGCGATAGTACAACAGTAAACGTCTTTTTGTTAGCCAACTTTTACGACTTCGATCATTAAGACGTTTGTAAATAGAATATAACAGAATATGCTTTATTGTACAACGCATGTAACTTACATCTATACGTACTGCTTACCATCAGGCGGACCGCTATGCTTGTTTGTCACCTAGTCGTACAAAACAATTCCTAACCATGAAAAATACCTACGTAATTATTGTTTACTGTTCTATATGCCGCTAAAATAAGGAGCTTTGTTGAAAGCTTTCAAAGTACCTAGAATAATAAGAACGATTTATTTTATTCAAACGGTTATCTTACTCAGATAAAAAAGCTACATACATATAATTTTAAAAGGCATTTGTCTGATCCCGCATCTGCACTGACGTTAATGTGAACAGAGCTTATGTTTTATAGTGATAAATGAGAGCGTTGATAATCTCTATTATATAAAGCGATAGAGTTTGTTCGTTTGTTTGAACGCGCTAATCTCAGGCATTACCAGACGGAGCCTAGTTTTAGAGGAAAGTTATAGGTTATGTAATATTACGCTACTGGCGACGGGAGCAGAGCAGTAACCAAAGACGCCAGTAAAACCGTCCTGCGGGAAGCTCGTGATCAAATATTTTTGTAAGATAATGTGTACTAGATTTATGCGATCCACATTATTTTTCGGCTGAATAGATGATAAATGTTATGATGTGTCTTTATTTTATGATGAATAAACGTATTTATTTTCTTGGCCTTGAAAAAAATAAAATCTTTATAACTAATTAATATAGTAACTTCGCGCATTGCTTTGTAACCCATTTTTTTTGTAAAGGAGAAATGCATTGACGCATACCTCCTCGTCCAAGGAAACGAGGTGGCTATGTCGGACTCGCTGGCCTGAGATGGTAGGTGGCCGAAATACCGACTAAAACCCTCTGTGCACCTGCTCTCGCTCTAACGGATAGGTCGCCGGAATTTTATACTACACACTCACTTTATAAAAATGCGTTAAAAACACACTATATACACATAAGGTTTTAGACTCCTTTCACTACATAAACTTAGTTGCTTAAATCTTGCTGACGATATGCTAATACAGGATATTATGATTAAAGATTAATTAAAATCAACCCTGTATCGTGTTTGGTAAGGAAGAAGTTTTTAATTTAAATTTAATCAACATTTTACGCCTCAATTCTAAACGTATTTTTTTTATCTAATTGCAAAAACGTCAAGTTTGTTTGGAGCAGAATCTGTATCCGCATTTCAAATACCAAGCTTTAATTTAATCATAGTCTGATCTTGAAGCTCGCTTACTTTTATTTACAGTTCAATGTATTTCTATAAATCTTCAGTTTTTTAATCTTAAGGTGCTTCCTCGCCGAGAGCAGTCATCTGTAATGTTTCGTTACAAATCTGAGCACTACAGTGCGTAACTTGATGATACAATGTGCAATATATTGAATCTGTAATGTTATATTACAAGTAAATGCTCGGCAGTCAGGGACGTAATGCTCAAAATCGACTCTTTAACCTTACATTACAGTTGAACAATTGTAATAAGAGAGCACTTTTACATTACATTTACATTGTATCGGATAGCATACACGCAAATTCTATATTTGTAGTCCCTGTTTATAGATCAGAAAGCACTAATTTACTAATTAGGATCATTTTTAATATCATGAAATGATAAACCACAACACTGCATCAATTTTATAAAACATTTCAGTACATACTTACATAATATACATTACAAAATATACAAAAAATTACTTACATAAAATCCATATATGACACATCTGGTAATCCGTCGGGCCAGGAGAGCAAACATGCAGTTTTCATAGTTCCCTTGGACCTGACAAAGAGAAAATCCGGTGAAATTAATTAAAATTTCATGAAACATAAAAAAGTTTATACTACTAAACCCCTATAACGTAACACAGCTTGTACGATATCACAAAACTATAAACACTATGTATGGTATAAAATATGATTTCAAACAAAGTTTTAAATTTATGTGATAAACAGTTTCTCGTTTCGGTAAGCTTGCATATAAATTATTATACGATAAATGGAAAGTTAACAAGTATACGATACATTTATTAGTAAGTTGAATAGTTTACTGACATTTATCATGTAGGAACCTGTCTTAATTTTTTTTATTGTGTATTATAACAGATTCTGTTATAATTATAATTTTTTTTATTCTGTTATAATTATAATTTTTTTTATTGTGTATTATAACAGATTCTGTTATAATACACAATAAAAAAAATTAAGACAGGTTCCTACATGATAAATGTCAGTAAACTATTCAACTTACTAATAAATGTATCGTATACTTGTTAACTTTCCATTCAAGTTGACCAGGTGGTTTACTGATTCATCTGATGAATCAGTAAACCACCTGGTCAACTTTCTGCTAAGTGATAATTGGATCTCTTAGATCTTAGAACCTAATGTCTCCACCTTTTTTTTATACGACTTTGGTGGCAGACAAGCATACGGCCCACCTGACGGTAAGTGGCAAGCGTAACATATAGAGACGACCGTATTTTCAAAGCATTACGAAAGTAGTAATCCTTTGAAAACTCAACCAAATCGTTGCCGACCACGGCGAAGGGGGTGAGAAACGAAAAGGGAAAAGGATCAGAACCGATTGGATATTTAGGCTGCCGGCGCTCTCACCCAGCGAAACACATTAGCATGAAAATTAATATTCTTACGTCCATCTTCTATGAGAGGGTAATACTGCCCATTCATACCTGTCGTTGCAGATACAATTTCTACTTCCGCAAATACAATGGCTTCTTTAAAAGCACTGGTATCAATTGTTTCCTAGCAGAAACTCTGCATTATCTGGCTAATTGGCGTCCAACGTGGTTTATAATTATGGCTGTCATCACATCAGGCTATGAAAATTAGTAAGGCACATTTATACATGTCCTTAATGTTGGTGTTGTCTATTTAAAAGACGGTATACATAAAAATAATGTCACATTGTAGCAAATTTGTCTAACAACGGTATTGACAATATAACGAACTACTTAAACTATAGTCTCCCACTCAAGTATTCATAGAGTTTGTTACAACTTTGTCTTTTCATACATTTTAACTTTTAATATTACATACACCGGCAATCTGTAAAAGGGTCATAGGTATATTTCACCTACGATTCGCCAGCTATATTAAGTTTCATATAATAGGGGGGCGAGCTTATTGTCATGATTAGGACACAAACTCAAAAGATTAAGGTATTTTCCTACACACACACACACACACGACGAGGCTGACCATTATGAACATCTTTAGTCGTTTTGTATGACATCGAATGATTGAAAGGATTGGAAAAAATATTAACGACAAGGATATTAACGCAAAAAAATGTTATATAATTAAATAAAAATTAAAGGTTTATGTAACTGGTGAATACCCAGCATACGATCCGGTGTATGGTTGTTGGTCACCGTAACCTATGGAAATATTCATTAATTTATTTATTTATAATCCTTAACATTATCATTACAGACCTAAATCTAATTCAATAGTGTGGCTAGCTTACTTTTAATCTAATAATATGAATCAAATGACTTACACTTACTAACTTACATAACTATCAATATATAATATAACCCTTACGAGTTCACACAAACTGAACGAGAATATATCAATTGTGTGGTGAAGTTTCATTTACTACTCGGATGGCTCGTGTGATAGATGTTTTCGCCAGTAGATTGGTTCTGGCTACTGGCACTGCAAGCAGCTGTGGTTGCCGCCGTCTCCATACGTATCTGTCTGGCACGTTCAGTTTTATGTAGCTCAGCACTCCGTGGTTAGGTGCTACTTCACGCAGTAATTTGACTACGTACACAGCTAATGACAAGTCCAGTCGCACTCTAAGTTCGTTGTATCCCACCATCCCTAGCAAGAACAACGTGGGATACATTAACGGGTACAGCGGATACACTCCGTACAGTTTGCAATACAAGTGTCTTTTAAACTTGTTTTGCACACGCTCCAACATCACACTGTATTTTATTTCATGTAGAGCCAATATGGCAGCACTATGCTCCAGGTGGCTTCTGACTAGTGCGTCATACAACACCTTTAAAGTGGCAATGTTCGTGTTTCTGTAGACCTTCTTACATATCTTAATGATATACTCACGGAAGGTAAGGTCTGAAGAGAGATGTACCCCTATGTCTCGTACCTGTGACACACGTTTCATAGGTGTATTTTCTATTGCATACTCGTAGTGCAAGGGTGTTCGCGCACGAGAGAACGTTATTACCGAACATTTGGAGACATTGAAGTGTAGTTTATTGCCATGGCTCCATTGTACCAATCTGTTGATGTCATCCTGCAGGCGTTCACAGTCGCACTTGTCTTTAACCTCGAGCAATATTTTAAGGTCATCTGCAAATAATAAACATGAACCATGTCGGACTACCTCTGGTAGGCTGTTTATCATTATGATAAAATCGAGAGGCCCGAAATTGCTGCCCTGGCTTACTCCGGACCTGGTGTAGTATGGATCAGATTCAAATCCATTGTATTCAACATACTGTTGTAGGTCTTTCATATAGCTAACAAAGAACTGTAACAGGTGTGGTGTACATCCTACTTCTGCAAGCTTTCTTAACAATACGTCATTATCCACTGTGTCGAACGCCTTTTTAAAATCATAATACGCAGCATTGACTTGCACTCCGTTATCGACTGCTGGTATCACCTGTGCCATGAAATTTAGCAGGTTAGTGGCAGTGCTACGTCCTGGCCGAAATCCGTGCTGTGCATCCGATATCTGTGCACTCACCTGTCTCTGTACGCAGCGCTGAATAGCCGACTCGAATACTTTAGCCGGCGTCGAAAGTACAGCCACTGGTCTATAGCCACTAATATCAGAACTAGCCACTTATATAGATGACGGTGTTAAAAACAATGTGTGAAAAAACACAATATTACTATTATCAACCGTAAAGGCAGAAAGGAACCCATAGGAATTAAAGGTGTTCAACAGTTGAAGGAAAATGGAGTAATCAAAGATCTCACAATGACAGAGATACATTTTTTTTCGTCGCTAACGTTCATTTTTTCCAACTTCTATGTGACAAACGGCATGTTCTACTTTTATTATAGACTTTTGAAATAAAAGGCTCTAAGGTTCAGGGGTGAAAACGCATACAACTGTAAATATATTCAGCTAGCGGTGGCTTAGTTCGGTTCTAGAAATGTAGGTACCGTTAAACACGATTTTTACATTTGCCACCTGTCGGTTTCAGGTGTGTGCATTTGCAAGCATTAAAAATGTTTGATTTGAATTAAATAAAAATGTGGTTTAAGAAGGTTTTTAAGTGCAAGTAATGTTTCTAAAGTTTTTTAAAATACGGCGTTAGCTCTTCTGTTACAGTTTTAATGTATACTAAGAAATTAGAGAATGAACACATACATAAACATCATCAGGCAATTTGCCTTTAGGGGTAGGCAGAAATATATTAAACCCACAACACAAATTTAAAATATATTTATATATTGTGATAATAATGATTTAATGTCAAGTGACAAAGAGTAACTGCTTATACGTTCTAAACTTTATTAAAAATTATTACAATACTTATTGTTATTTTAGGAAAGCAAAATAAATAGCTTCATAAAAAATAAGAAAGAAAACTCTTTTAGTAAAATTTCGTTAATATTATGAAATGTTATTACATACGATATATAAAGTTTATTATTTGTCATCATTTTACCTCAAAAATTGTTGATGATTGTAACATATTAAAGTACTTTATTTATTCAAAGCTTATGAAGGTTATTTGAACTTTTAGGGCTACATCTTTTAGTCCTGCTAAAATGTAAATGTTGCCTTTCAATGTTTTGAATTGAGAGAAATAAAATTTACATTTTGTTTTTCAATGCCTAGGCAACATTGATAAAAGAGTTGTTCTCGATTTTATTTGTTTATGAATTAAATGAAAAGGAAATTAGGTAAGTGTTAAACCTAAAACTTGTAATAATAAGAAGTACGAAAATCGTCTCAAGAACGCACTTCAACATTATTTAAATATTTCTGAAGGGCTTGCTGCGATTTTGTTTTATTAAATACTTAAGAACCTCTTATATATTTCGTTTAATTACAATCTCGATTTGATTTACACAATCTGAAATAGATACTCTAAAGGAATGAAATATAAGCTTACAGAGTAAGTTGATGGTTGATCTAATTTTTAATTCTGTTCATAAACATTTGCTTCAATTTTGTGCAGAGTTCAGAGGGCATATGTACAGAGAGGCGTAGAAGAAGCTGAGAGGTCTTAAAATATAGGTGGATTTCGTAAATGAAAACGTAAAGAAAATGTAATCTGTTTTGGTGACTGTTAATAGAATAGTTGTGTTTTTTTGTTAAACTAGAAAAAAAAACGTATTGCTAGAAAACATTGAAAACAAAGTTCGCCCAGTTACGTTTTTTTTTTTTATATTGTAGCCTACCAAAGTGACTCCACCCCGCCTGATGGTTAGCACTTAGTGGAATCCAGAAGTAGTGGCCACTATGCCAAAAACCATTGTCTTAAACTGCTGGTATGGTGGCCTCCACTATGGCGGCTGGAAATGGGGTTAGGGGAAGGGAATGAGGGAGGTGAATAAAGAGGAAAGGGGGGAAATTGGGCCTCCGGCGCTCTCACTCACCGAACGAGACGCAGTAGTACGGATACTACTACTCGTAAGTCGATCTTCCATGAGAGGGTAGTACTTCCCGGACGATCCGGCCCATTTATGCTGAAATCAGTGTGGATCTACTACCGTAAAACTACCTTATGAAAAGAAATATAATTATAATAACTGATATTACAAAAGCCAATAAACCTATTTTAAACTTACCTATACTCCTTAGTAGTAGAATAAAGCAAGCACGGTATCGCCAGAAGCATGCCACTGACCCATATCACGGCTATCATGATGAGGGAGCAGGTTTTAGACATCCGTGGTCGCATCGGCCTCACTATAGCTTGATACCTGTACAAAAGAGCTCTTATTTAGTATAAATGTTGACATCCTAAAAGTAATCTTAATTACTATATCATAAAATATGAATTCGAATACAAAATAATAGAAATGTTACAGATCACACAGTTATTTATGTCAGTCAAAATTAAAATATCATTCGTAAAAGTATGTTTTGATTTGTTTAAACGTTCATAGTATTTCATTAATATCAGCTTCTGAGACGTGTTTTTATGACTGAGGGGTGTATTATGAGTGCTAAGAGATTGACAGTATTTTATCGAAAGATTGAGAATACAGAAGTTCAGCATTATCATATACCAGCTTCCCGCAGAGCAGTTTCACCCGCATCTTTTCTTGCTTCTCCAGTCGCCAGTAGCGTGATGTTACATAGCCTAAAACCTTCCTCGAGAACTGGGCTATCAAACGCAAAAAGATATATTCAAATCCGACCAACTGTTCTAGAGATTAGCGCGTTTAAACAAACATTCGCTTCCGCTTTATATAAAAGTATAGATATAGATTTGACTGCCTCTGTTGCGTAGCCTCTGTGCTGTGCACGAGGTTGTGGGTCATTTCAAAACATTGTGGGATCCAGAAATATTTGTCACAAGTCTAAGTGTTCGTTAATTCTTTGTTTGTAAAATTCCTCGCGGCACAGGGCGTGTTACCTACTGGGAAAGTTGCCTTGAAAAATCAGACGGCGCTATTTTCAAAATAATAGATGAAACGTGAGCAAGTGTACACATTTTATCGAAGTAATCTTTATGCGAATAAACGCTTAAATGTGCTAAACCTTTGCCGGAATACTTAGGTCAGTAATAAAGTATTATGACTCTATAGCCAACACTAAATAGTACTCAGATGCCAATTTAGAATAAATATATTTTCATGGCGGCCCAGAAACCTTAATAATCCTTTATTGTTTAGCACTAGAAGCCTTAGGATTGTTATGGTTCAGAAATTAGGCCAACTATGGTTTAGTCATAAACTTATGTTATTGTTTTTTTATTATATTATAGTTTCGGGCTCAAAATAGATTAGATAAAATACGTAAGCCAGGATAAATAGTAGAAGATTCTTACGCTGGCATCCCAGGGATTACTAAGCTTACTGTCTTATATTTTCCAATGAGTTTAAAATAAAAACTATTTACCTCCTAATTACAAAGCGACAGGCGAAGGACAAATTTAATATTGTATAGATTACAGTGCTTAGTGTTCTGCTTAAAGAGGAGGTGACAAAGTAATAATAATATAATAATAATAGTATTCTACCACATTATCACAGCGCCATCTAGCCCCAAATTAAGCAATTATATTTGCTTGTGAAAAAAAATAAAAAAGGAAAAAAAAAAAGATCTATTAATCTATACTATTATTTAAAGCGGACGAGTTTGTTTGTTTGTTTGAACGCGCTAATCTCTAGAACTACCTGTCGGATTTAAAAAATATTTTTGCGTACGATAGCCCAGTTAACATTATACTATACACTATAACATTCTATAACATTTCTGGCGTTGGGAGCAGAGCAGTAAGCAAACACGCTGGTAAAACTGCGCCGCGGAAGGCTAGTAATTATTATACGTATTGATTCAGAAGCCTGTATATAGCAATGCACATATTTTGGCTAAAATTATAAAGATCGTAGCTATTTAGCCCTCTTGTCGTAGCAGTTGTAGCTATTTGTCGTAGCTGATCGTCGTAGCGCTCGTAGCTAATATCCGTAGCTGTAACCAAACTATTGTCACTATCGTCTCTGATAGACATAGCTGTGGTATATAGCGTACTTACAATTAATTGTATTTGCAATGCATTGTAACAACTTACACTAATTATGCATTTACTATCTCCAAATAGTATATAGCAAAGTAATTGTTTTCTTATGTCTGTGTCTTCGTTACCGTCATCTAAACTACGCAACGAATATTGATACGATTTTCAGAGATTTTCAAATATTTTTTCAGAAAGGGTTTATATGTGAAACACATGTGTACTATAGACGACCTCTATGGTTCGATGGTACTGTGTATAGACTGCCACCCAAAGATCGCGGGTTCGATTCCCGCTTAGTGCAAATATTTGTTTGCATGATATTTGATTGGTCTGGGTTATGTATCTATTTACAAAAAAGTATTTGTGTGTTGGTAAGCAGTCAGTGGAATCCAGAAGTGGTGGCCACCATACCAAAAGCTATCGTCTTTAACTGCTGGTATGGTGGCCTCCACTATGGCGCCTGAGAATGGGGTTAGGAAAAAGGAATGAGGGAGGTGACGAAAGGGGGGAAATTGGACCTCCGGCACTCTCACTCACGCACTCTCACTCACTGAGAGAGTAGTACTTCCCCGGACGATCCGGCCCATTCATGCTGAAACCAGCGTGGATCTACTACCGTCAAGTTGGTAGGGATCGCCCAAGACGAACATACGCTGACCAAATAGGTGATGTATAGACAAAGGGCACAATTACAAGCACCCGTAGCCGACGTGTGCGTAAGATAAGATTAATAAATGTTGAGGAGGCAAAGGAGGTATGTTTGGGTCGCAGCAAATAGCGTTTTAAATTCTCTGCTTACTCCATTAATGGGTAACAGGCGTAAAGTTATGTATGTAAGTACTCGTATAATTAAAACTATATTACTATCTTTGTTTCGCTTGTAATCATGATCTAATTCGATCAGCTGAAAGTAAACAATGGATCCATTTTGTATTAATTTGCCAAATTGCTAGTGACCTCGATATAACTTGGCACAATCTCAAGTAAGCCAGCAGTAAATAATAGTCATAATTCGTTTAATAAATTGTATATAATACATTGCTATAATTTTACTAATCGAAGGACTTTTGTAAAAGAGTTTGTCATTAATTTTGATACTTGATCAGTTAGTTTATGACGAGATAAAAAATTTAGTCTGTTTTATTGCAGTAATGTGGGACTATACGAATAATTTGGTTATACGGATAGATAAAGCTAAATCGCCACACATTTTTTTTAACATAAAATACAGAGTGCTATTTTATTATGTTAGTAATTTTAAATTATTACTATAACCTATAAATAAGTTCAATCGTTTACTGCTCTGCTCCCGTCGTCAGTAGCGTGATGTTACATAGCTCAAAAAAGGCGAGAATAGAAAACTTTTATTCTTGTAATGCCGGTTTTTTTCTACTTACCTCACAATCGAGATTTAAAGCAGAGTAGTTAGCTCGGGTGTAAGCATCAATTGCACCCTCGAACTATAAATATCTCGGGCTGCAATTGATGACTTACAGCCCTTGGCTACTATTAAAAGTTCAAAGTTTCCAATAACAACAATAAAATGTCATTTTTTTTATCGTTGTCATTGAATTTTAACCTAAGTTCGTAAACTTCAAAAAGTAAAACCAAATAACGTGTCTCGCGGATAAATTTAGCTATGCGGGTATTTCAATTAGGAATGTAAGACAACTTACTTATGTAGAAACCACTACACTAATTTAGTTTTGTTATTTCCACAGCAACATAAGTTTCACTTTAGACTACATTTACACACAAGGGAAATATCAAACAATAAAACTTTTCACTTTCAGCAAATTAACCTAAACCTACTTTACTTTATCTTTTAGATCATATGACTGATTCAATATATAAAAATGCAAATATCATTTTTAAATTCGGGCTGTATAAAGTTAAATTAAGAAAATCTCTTCTTTTCGTGAGTGACAATAAAAAGTAGCTTGCAAAGTTACGCAGCTGAAACTCTAAACGAGAACACAAGAACACTCCATGGAGATAGTTAATCGTTGTAACAAACATTTTTATCAAAATAAATGAAATTAAAACTCAAGCCGTTAAAATAATTCGTGTTTCAAATTTAATACGCAATCTACTACACACGTCTAATATAGGTATATAAAAAAAAAAAAAAATTATGCCCTTGGATATTCAACAATTATTTGCTTTGCATACGAATATGACAAAACGATATTAGGTTCATATTATATTGAGTCAATAAAACGTTAATATTCCAAGACTAAGCTAAAAACTTTGTACGGATAAAGGACAAGTAATATATTAGATTTGTTATGACTATGATGAATATATTCATATGTGACCGCTGTTTGTTAGGAGTTAGGTTAGTTTTATATTCATAGAGTACAACTGTTTTGTAGTAGTATGACATATTTTCATATCAATGTCTAGATTACGTCGAGCTAACCATGATTTTATTAAACAAAAGTATTTTTACGTATTCTTTTAGCTTCATAATATTGAATTTTTTTTCTTTTTTCGTTGTAATTCGCTTCCTTCAAGCAGACTAGAAACGAGCGACAGGGTTCCATGCAGTATTTTTGTGTGTCGACCTCTGCGACTTGTTGCAGACACGTAGACATGAACACTACAGCAGTAACTTATATTTTATGTATATATCTTTAGCTCCTTCTATATTTTATGTCATATATGATTCCATGCAGTATTTTTGTGTGTCGACCTCTAATAATAATATCACAGCTGCATGAGTAAGCATATTTATATAGCTTGTGTTAATGGTTCTAGAATGCGGATATACATACTTAAATACCTTTTTTGTAAATGCATATATATTATACATAGAAACACCCAGACCAATGCAAATAGGTGTGTTCATGCACACAATTATTTGCACTGAGCGGGAATTGAACCCGCGACCTCTACGTGGCAGTCCATACACAGTAACACTGAACCACAGGGATGTTCATATATTTTATGTCATACATCCAATTGCAATTATTACAATATGATCGTTTTATAGCGTATGCATCGAATTCCAATTACGACACAATTATTCTTAACCTACTTTTTTCGGACCAGATCTTGACTAAACCATTTATTTTTAAGTTTGACACAGAGAACTTGATTAATAAAATCATTCTATTTATTCCGAATAGTTATATTAAAACGTCCTTGCTATAGAATATCTTATAACATGTGGAAGTTCATCCAAGCAATGGTCTTGACAGACAGACAAATGGATAACAAAGTGATTCTATAAGGTACAAAATCCTAAAAATATTTGTTATACTTCATAGCAATCATAAATTATCTTTTTAGAGCGGTGCATAAAAACTTTTATGAGATGTATATATTTAGTGTCGAACAGCGTTCGTATAATAAACAATCTTCAAACACCGCAGCAATTTGCAGAATCATGTCTTCAAAATGTGAAATATGGATTCGTGAAAATAGATACATTAAAGTTGCCATTTCAGTACGAGATGCCTTTCAAAACCGCTATAGTGACAATGTATTTACTATAGTGGGTTTTAAAGGTCAATATATTTTATAAAAATAAAGTAACATTACATTTTCTGTGTAATACTTTTGATGCTTGAATAAAACTAAAAATGTAAAAGACAGCTCAAAGGAAGAGAATAAGCCTAACATTTGTACGAAACACAGATGGTATATATTACTGTATTAAACAGTAGGCTTTGCATGTATAATTGATATCAAAATCCGAAATCAGAAATTTCCTCGAGACGCAAGGAAATTATGGTATCAGTCGGTCTGTAAAAAAATCTGTCTTTAATTGTTTATGTAAAACAAAAATAGATATCATAATTTAATATTTTTAAGTAAACCCTATATTACCATCCGATGAAAACTGTCTACAAAATAACAAAAATATATTAAGTCCCAAAGTTATAAAAAGCTTAACATAATAAAAATATAAAGACTCAAAGACTCACTGTTAAAATAATAAAAGTCATAAACGTAATAAGTCGCTCAATTTGTGAGTCAAGTAAAACCTTTAGGCTTCGGACAGACTTATGTTTTTGTACAAATAATTTATATTCATTTATTCTAAGAACTTACTAAGCATTTATATTGTTCTATTAATAAACTATTGTAATTTTATATTTCGCTTTTCACCGAAACTATTAAACTACAAAGATGATCATAAAAGAAAAATATTACTAAAACGTTTTTTTAAATTAGCCTGTAAGCACTAAGAAAACTGCTAACAGTAATTGAATAAGAATGTTTTAAACATAATCACTTACTTATTTGAATTTTTAAACAAACGTTCCATTATTTTAATGAAATGTACCTATTATAATAGTTACACAGCTTTAACATTATTACTGTAATGTTAAATTTACTTGCTTGTGATATTATTAGGGATACCTTTCATAGAATTACGAAAGCCTCTAGTCCGAAATATGGAATCAAGTCATGGTTTTTCATGTGAATGATGCAACTAAGAGCTTATCAGGCAGTCCACAGATTTTTTTGATCGATATATTAAGTAGGTAGTATAGCGCACATCCCTAGGTAGATGTGTTGGTCACGTCACTAGATACCAATTCGATTGTCAGTCGTGATTATCACGTATATATTTTTCTTTGAACGATGGAGCTCTATGTTTTTAGTTATTTTATTTTAATGCTAGCTGCCCCCCATGGCTTTGCCCGCGCGTAAAATATGTTTTGTTGTAGCCCTCGGGAACCAGACCGATTTCTGGGATGAAAAATCTCCGGCACCGAATCTATCTACATAGGTACCAATTTTTATCGAAATCGGTTCAGCCGTTTAGACGCTGAGTGGTAACAAACGGTTTACGGTTTTTTTAACTTTACTGTAATATGACAGTTAATAATTACCTACCTAGTATTAGAATAATAGCTACCTAGTATGCAAATTAAAAGGAACACAATAAAATTACGAGTAGGTACATGCGATTGATAAGGAGCAATTTTTGGCAGTATTTATGAGGTTCTGCGAGAGAGATGTATGACTGATTTGAAGATAAAAACAAATTTTCTGAATAGTGTGTAAGTGGCCACGGTACCGTTCTATTATAATTACACATTATGACTAAAGCATGCATTATTTGTACTTGTCTTAGAAAGTTAGACTTTTCAATTTACAGTAATGTTCTGAGTCTTGAAAATCAAACTTGAAAATATTTGCTGAAACGTTTCGTGAAGTCATGTCATTGTATCACATTTAATATTTAACTTTTTAGAAACAGTACTGATATAAGTTTGTTTTGTATAAGCTCGTTGCGCTCACTGATCGGTAAATGATTAGCGGGTTAAGTAACATAGAGTGCGGCAGGCACATGGATGGGTGACCGCAAAGTGGTATTTGATGTGTGCGTCATCGTGCTTCGAAAGTGCACGTCAAAAGTCCGTTCCGGTTGTTACCTAGTTGATAACAGTCGTTAGGTCAAGTCGGATACCTATATGAGCGACCTAAACAAATCCTGATGCTAGGTTGACCACTAACCACTCGATATTTAATTATATTTTATGTTAGCTTACTAAACTTGCTAAGCTCTGACTTATGGTAAAGTCAGTGCGGTTCAGGAAGAGACGGACACCAATTTAAAAGGTATTGTGACTCCGCTATTCTATATGTACAGTGTTTTAGTTTTTCTTAATTTACATTAATTCTTATAATCTATACTATTATATTAAGCGGAAGAGTTTGTTTGTTTGTTTGAATGGGTTAATCTCTGGAACTAATAATTGGATTTGTATAATTCTTATTGCGTATGATAGCACTGTTCTTGAGGAAAGTTATAGGCTATGTAACATCACGCTACTAGCGACAGGAGCAGAGCAGTTAGCAAAGACGCAGATGAAACCGCGCCGAGGCAAGCTAGTGTTGAATAAAATATTACTCTCATTCTTTTATTTTATCTCCTCCTGTTCATTTTCTGTTGTGTTGTAAACGAAGTAGTTGTCTTGTATATGTTTTATTATCTTATTATGTATGTTCTTTACTTACCCTCAGTTTCTGAAAGGCTGATCAACGAAAAAATAACTAATCATCTGTTAAATGTTATGTGAAGTACCTAAAATTTTCGTTGATCAGCCTTTCAGAAACTGGGGGTGAATTACTTGTTGCTTGTGACTAAAGAGGACAAAAAGAAATCAAATCTGAAATCAATTATATTGATCGGCTGCTTTTAGCTTTACGCAGCTAAAACATCTCGACAATATTCTTAACAATCATTTTCAGTAACTACAAATAAATTAGTATAATTACCTGTCAAATGAGATGCCAGTGAGGGTAAATACGCTGGCGGCGACTGTCACGTTTGCTATAAAGTTGCTCAGTTGGCAATAACGCACACCGAACACCCAGTCGCTGAAACAAGGAGACATTAAAATGGTGGTGAATCTGTTAAGTAATTAATGGTTTTTCTACTATCATAATAACGCAGTGTATATTAATGTATAGTCAAGAATGTAAAGAATCATTTTAATTCCACATTAGCTGTAATGTGCAACTATTAAAATTCGATTTACTTTAGTGCCTGCTTTCGCTTAGGAATGCTCTTATTATCATCAAGGCATGTAGACTTGATTTCTTAGTTCATTATTGAGCTATCTTACAACAATGGACCAGCACGTAACAAATATTTAATACAAATAATTTCAAAAGATTCCAAAGATTAAATTAAAAAGTATACGCGATAAAGTTGCTTCGTTGTTAAAGCGAAACTTGAATTGTAAATAATATTCTGTGGAGTATCGATAAAGTAATAATCTTCTCTCTAACCGGACCTTATAATTAATATCAAAGTTGTATCTGTTAAGATTAAGTTCGCCTTTCGCCGTTTGTCAGTTTTAGGAACTGATTTGGAAGCCAGTAAATTACTCATACTTTAAATGAGTTTCCGAAACTGTATCAAATAATAAAAGTTGTCAGATCTGTTAAAGTCAAAATAATTATTTTATTTGTATTTGATTAAAAGATGATTATCATTATGAGTGACAGTTGTGAATCGTGATTCATCAACGATGGAACGAAGGCCAATTCACTTAAAAGACACATTTATAGCAAGTAATATATATTATTAAAAAACACCAGATATATTAAATTCTTACAACTTAAAAGAATATTAGTTTTAAGTTCAATTTATACGACTCATAATATAATTCTTAGAAAAATATTGAGATATCTTAAATTTAAGTGACTGTTGTAATAATTTAAGTGACTACATTATTGTATTATCACTGATAAAATTTTCATTAAAATATAATAGTTATTAATAAAAATACCATTAAAAATTATAAGTTTAGTGTAGCTGAAATATTTATTTAACAACAACTACCTCATCATCATCGGCCACGGTGGCGAAAATTGTGGGATGCCTATGTCCAGCAGTGGACGTCTTTTGGCTGATATGATGGTGACCTCATCATTATTAAGTATAGCTCGCTTTCTTTTGGAGATGTTTATTTCTAATGCGTAATAAAATGGATATTTACACAAATATCGAAGTGTAGTGGAGCAGTACATACACTAACAAGCAATATAGAGTATTTAAAAACTAAAAGCCCGTTTGCCTAAAACAAAGTGAAAAGAAAGAAACCCATATTTTCTCGTGCTGACGTACATTGAAATATTATGTACTCTATGTCACTCACACAATTAATACGTATCTAATGACACCTCATACGTTGAGCATGCCAAATAAATAGACTTACATATATTACCCTCCTTGACTGCAGTAGTCGGTCAAAACATCTCAATTAACTCAAATATTTATTGTCAAAATCTTTTGCAATAATTAAATAATGACAGTAAACAAATATTTTATCCATTTTAGTACCAAGCATTACATGGAAGATCATTTGACTACCAATTTATTTATATTACCTTTCATAATTTGTAAACGTGTGTGATGGACTGCTCTAAAAATAGCACATAATACAGCCGTAATTGTAAAATTTGTGAATAACATTATCATTGTTGTATAAGTACATCGACTTTATCAAATATTCAGCTAAACGACAAAATCAAAGTTGATTGAAGCTAATAAAAACATTTATTATAACGCAAAATTACGCTTTGTAAGTCATGAATGTATTACATACTAACAAAGTGTCAATGAACTTTTTATACAAATTGTAATCATGCACCATTAGCTAATGACACCTATTAGTGAAATGTTTTCTAAAGAAAACTCTGCCGTCATCAAGTTCTAGTAAATTTTAACGATTCCCACAAAGAATAAGCTTCGTATCACGAGGGCTTTTACAAACACAAAGTTAACCATGTGGTCTCCGTCTAGAGTATGTTACCAACTATCTCTTGCCAAGGGTGTCGTAAGAAGGAAGTTTTGCAGTTCACGCCTTCATACGCATATGTTAGTGACAGCAATTCTAGACTCAAAAATATTTATAAACTTCATATAGTTATAACTTTGTAAGTTGTACCTAACTTTTATCGGACGCGTGACGCTGTGCATTACCCATAGGAATTGCCTTATTTTCTTAAAGTTTCAGGACATCTCTCTCATACCCTAAGAACTAAGCCTCACTTAAGTAATTCTATTACGTAACCCAAACCCACCTAATCTGTGCAATCCTAGATTCTAAGTTAAATAGCTACGAAGCAATTTTATGTGGTAGTAGATTCTTACCAGTTTTACTTAGTATACACGAGTCAGATTGGCCAGAGAAGTATCTAATTTGTAAAATCTTGGATAATTAAACAAAAATATATAAAAATTAATACAACTCAATGTTATGGAATTGATAAAAAATAAACCAGCATTTATGGAAAAGTACTTGAAAAAGCATTTGATAAATGGGCATTTATCAAATTGTCCAATGTCTATAAAAGCCACAAACGGTAATTGTCACATTCTAAAACCCATTGTGAGAAGACTAAAATACAGTATGACTGGTAGAGTCAGAATATCCAACTTATTGCTACGGGTGGGTCAACAGCACGGAGGTATTTCACAAATTATTAGGACTCCACAAATCACACTGCTTGCTGCTTTCATTTGGAAGAAAAATACGTTAACCGTTTATTAATACTAATCGATTCGTCGATGGAAATTAAATTGTTGTAATTTCATCAAAACTAAAGGGCTGGAACATAATCTCACGTGATCCAAGTTGATCTTTGCTCTTTGAATTCATCATAATATCAGCCAAAAGACGTCCACTGCTGGACATAGGCCTTCCTTAATTTTCGCCGCCTTGGCCGGTCGTGAGCTGCCCGCATCCATCGGCACCTTTGGCATTAAGTCCGCTATATACTTTGTATATGAAGTTGTTAAATAAAATAAAATAAATAAATTAACCAAGTAATTGTCTCTAAGTTGAGACCAATCCAAGAGATACCTAATTTAATTGATAACATTTAACTTTAGCTAACAACACGACAGCTATCAATTGCCATACATGACACAAGTTTAGAAAATAAAACAATATTATTGTGTGCTCATAAAAGGTAAACATTATAAAGAGGTAAAGTTTGTGAGTTAATAAGGTTATAGGGGGTAATCTCTGTATCTACTGAAGCGCTTTTGGCATTTAAGAGTCAAATTTTTTAAAAAGATTATATGGCTATGTAACATCACGTTACGAGCGACGAGAGCGGAGCAGTAACCAAAGATGTAACTTAGCGCGGGTGAAACCGCGTCAAGATAATAAAGATAAATAGATAGGTATATTGCGACGCACAAGTAAGTTTCGAAGATTTCATTATTCAGTGCCGCAGACATTAATTAAAATTTCTATTGACGTACATTCATATAACAGGAAGAGATTTAATGTTTTTAAAAAATACGTTGTTTTTATTACTTATTCATCATTTTAAAATTTGTTAGAACCTAATTATGCACCTAAGCCCTATTTAAAGACCAAATTTGTACTAACTTTTACGCAAATAAAAGATTTGAAATTGCGTTTATATTGTTTTATGCGAAAGTTTTCTGGTTGGTTAGCTCGTAACTGGTTAATGTGACTGAGAATTTATTTAGATAATCTCAATAATACGTTGTACACATAAATTGTGGTTAAACTATTGTTAATACATAAATAAATAAGGTCATTCGCAAATAAAACGTAATGAATTGGGCGTTTTAATGCAGAAATGTCCACTAAAGTTCAGCGGGGTTATCTATTACGGTTACAATATACGGTCAGTAAAACGACGGCTGTCTATATTAAAATACTCGTAATTTTTAATACGATCCATTTATGCACTTTTCCGTGGTTCATTACACCATGTATGCCAATAAGGGTTATGAAGCATGAACTGTGTCAATACAGTAGCTCTTTTCAAACTGACAAAACACTCTATTTGGGGGTGAAGTAACTACAAAATTGTGACGTCATTGATTATAGCCAAATGGCGCTTTATTAGCAACAAAGTTTTGGAATTAAATGGTAGCATAATTTATTAATTCTGCATGACAATAAAGAAATTTTAAACCATTATTGTTAATTAAGCATAATTTCATATTTTACTTTAACCTTGTTTCATCCCTATTTCTATGACATCTATTTCGTTTGCGTGTCGTAAACAATAAATCTAATGAAATAGTCAAAGTCTTAAAATGTCAAAGTTTATTCCATTTCACTAGCAAGTTTTTATAGCGAAGACGAAATTAGTAACAGAATGACTAAATAAAATGTCTTCAATTAGTAGTGGCGTCGTAAAAATTAATTATGGTTTTGCGGAGTTTGGAACCTTAACTAATATTGTGTTATAAATTACCTATTTAATTAATGTAAATAAGATACTTAAATGAAAGTGTCTTAGTTTTATATAGTTTCTAATTGTATTAAGAAACTAGCTTGCCGCGGCGCGGTTCCACCCGCGTCTTTGCTTACTGTTCTGCTCCCGTCGGCAGTAGCCTGATATTACATAGCCTATAACCTTCCTTGAGAATTGGGCTATCACACGCAAAAAGAATAATTCAAATCCGACTGGTAGTACCAGAGATAAGCGCGTTAAAAAAAACTATGTCGCTTTGTATAATAGTATAGGTGAGAATTCTTCATATAAGTAGGTTTGTGTATGGTCTGTGAAAGCATGAACAAAACTTTCTAAGATTGATATATTTTTGTTCCAAGTTTGGGTATACTTTGTGAACGTTTATGAAATGTTTGTAGGTCCGTGATTTCTCTCTATACTAACAGGAAAATATTGATATATTTATTTTCGATGTTCATACATAAACTGTTATAGTTTATGTATACACAATATCGTTTTCCTAGTAAAACTATTTCGGTAAAGCACTTACCTAAGTCATTAATGGACACGTGTATTATGAAGCTTAAACGAGTAGAAAATAGGGCCAAATTATAACCACACTAATTAAATTAAGTTTATTCAATTAACAGTTAATTAGATTATGAATAGAGTTGAAAATTGTAAAGTTATGTGATCGTTACCAAGTAGTTACAGTTTTATAACCAGAATACCCGGAACTTACTTCTCTTACTACCCATGTTGTATACGTACTAGCTTCGCCCTACGGCTTCGCCCGCGCGGAAGATGATATATTGTGTTTAATTAATGTTACTCGGCAACCATATCGATTTTTGGAATAAAAAGTATTCATGTCCGCCTCAGGCACCGAATCTATGTACATACCAATTTTCATTAAAATCGGTTTAGTCGTTTAGGCGCTGAGTGGTAACAAACACACATACACACACATACATACACACAAGCTTTCGAATTTATAATATTAGTAAGGTTATATATACTTATTTTAATTTTTTAATACATTTTATAATAATCAACGCTATAATAAGGAAGATGCAAATATAATAATATAATTTATGAAAATTTATGAATATAATGTTAAAAAATTATAAAAGAAAGGCCCCTGCAACGTTTTTATTTTACATAATGTCATTTTTAACAATAATTACGAATTAGAAATTACTTGAATCAAAACGTATTTCAAAACAACAATCAGTGTTTATTGACGTTACTCGTGTTATGACAACTTAATTGAGATTATGGTTGTAAAAGTGAATATTATTTTATGTGAATATTAATTTAGTTTTTTTAATAAAATTGGAAGTTAGGTTTTATCAAAGTAGATCCAGGAATTTACCAAGAGTTGTCATGGTTGTAAAATTTTTTGACGAAAGTGCAGTTTTCAAGTGTGGATATGAAAGGGACTAAATTACTACGGTAATGTATAAATCATAGTTGTTAAACTTTGTATTTTATTCAGCAGCTTCTACACATAGCAGTTATTTCAGCTTAACAAGAGAATCTTACGGCGATAACGCAATCGGCTATGTCCAAATTAAAACAGATGGAGAATTATGTACCTACTTACATAAAGTAAAAAGTCGAGTTACTCCCACAGAGTACCTACATTTGTTACTCCAGAGCATAAAGTACGTGAAAAAGGTACAGCTATTATAAATGAGATACAAAGCTTGGTTCAGTCCTGTCAATGTGAAGAAGTAAGTAGTGCAGATTCTGAAGGTACAGAATTAATTATTTTAAATAGTTAAACTGTTATGAAAATAATTAAAATTATAAAGAAATAATATGCAAAAGTAAAGCCAGCAACGAACAAGTACGACCAGTGAGACTCGCTGGTCGAACTTGTTCGTCGCGCGTTGCGTCGTTCGTGACGAATGACGTCATCGAAACAAAAGGTCCGTTTTCGAGCGAAAATGTAAACTAACAATTTAAAACCGCATTTTTTTTTCGATAAATTACAATGTTTAAATTTTTTAATATATTTGTGGTCTAATAATAAAAATTCTACCTGGAATTCTTTAAAATGAAAACAAAAATATAAATATTGCATGTTGTCTATTGGGCAGAAGATATCGTCAATTTCCTAATGGCTATATAAATATGTCTATGTTTATGCTGCAGGGCGCAGCTAGTACATACATAAAATTAAAAAGCTTAGTTTATAGAGATCGAGGCAGGCATTCGATTATTGATTTAAAAGGCTAGGTAATTGTAAGCCACTGGTACAGTGAAGATTATCTTAGTCTAGATAAAAGATCTCTCTATTATTATTTATAATTTTTATTAATTTCATAAACATATACACTGAAGGTTGTTAACCTTCAGTGTACGTATCATCTGTATTCCGATGACTTGCATATACTCTGCATATAGTCTGCAGTCGACAAGATTAACGTGGATCTATAGAGTAATAAAACTTGAACTGATAAGTTTAGCTTACAATCAACCCGTCTTAATGACACGCCCGTCTTATGGGCTTTTGATCAGGTTGGGCACAGCCAGTCTCTCGCCAATACTTTTTAATGGGTCATTCTTAAGTTTGTTTGTTCATTAAGAACCTTGACATATACATCGAACTCAAGAAGTTAACGTTAGCCAATGTAGTTTGATATTTATAGATACAGCAGACCGCAGACATATTTTTATCAAATGACGCAGTCTGTCTGGAAAATTATACTACATATTAAGGCCGATTAAGTTTTATTGTCAGTTTTACTACTTTTATAGTACAAACATAAACGATACAAATATTAAATTAAAATTATGTTGTTTTCTTTTCGGCAATAAACGAAAAATAACGGTATTGACGAAGAAACATAATTTTGTATTTCTGTCTATTTTATTTTTAGGATTCCGTACCAAAAGAGTGTCAACGGAACCTTATACTTAGCTGCCGATGTCTGTTTATCTGTCAGTGGACTGAACCTCATAAACCTTAATAGGAACACGGTTGAAATGTTTAACAAGGTGTGTATTTCAGTGGGCGCCAAACGGCAAATAATAAAAATAAAATAAAAAATTTGGAGGGTGCGCCAACAATAAAATTTTGGCTATGCTCAATGTTAATAATGGTTACATCTATTGAACTGTAGCGTACTTCTAATCAAAGGGAAACAACATAAAAAGACGTATTTTAGGTGTTTTCTGTCCTGTTTTAATAAATTGCTACGAAACTCTGCATGCGAGTTTGACTCACGATTTGGCCTTTTTTATTTACAAGGTTATTGTTATTACCGTTAATGGTATTATTTTCCAAGTTATATAGACATTAGTCATTGTAATAGAATTGACTAACTATTGGCTATGTCATCAAGAAAATTCCGACGACGACACGGCAAGTTTAATTTATTTGTGAAAGATAATTATGTTTGTCAGAAAGTATTAGAAATATACGATATTGCAGCGTCGGGTCGCAATGTTGCATGTAAGTTGCAACATGACACGTAAAAATCATGATAAGGATTTTGTCAAAGAGTCTTTAATATACCGCTAAAACATCCCACATTATTTCTTTTTGGGCAAGTGTAAAATTAAACTGTCTTATGTTCAATGGGAATTCTGCTTAAAGATTTTGATAAGATATTTTGGGAACAGACAGGTCAAAGTTGAAGTGTATAAAGGTGAAGAGAAAGTTAATTTTTAGTTAGGTTTTAGACGCGGGAATGACTGACAGTTCTTAGCCTATAGATAAAGCGGTCATTTTATAAGTAAACTAAATCTGAAGATATAATTATAATAACGGATTTTTTTAAATACAACTAAGGTTTTCTTCCTAGAAATGCTAGCGGTATTATTATACGTGTATTTCACACTTGATGTCAAAGCCGGTTTATTTAGATTTTGGTGCTACAATAATATTACTATAAGATGATTCTGTAGCTTTGTAAGTAACATAATAGTTTTACTGACCTGTGCAACATATAGATAAAGTTAAACAAGCAGTTGAGAGACGCCATCATGAGGTCAGCGAATGACAGGTTGACCAAGAAGTAGTTTGTGACTGTCCTCATCCGTCTGTGAGCTGTAAACAAAAATATATGTTTAAATGTTGAAATTTTTGGTAGCTTTATCTTGTCTGGTTAACATAAACGACGTAACTGACAAGTGTAGGTGCTTGGAAAATGAGTTTTGATACTGATATTTTAAAGGTGTTTATCGTGTATCTTATGATATATACTTATGGTCATTCTTCATTAGGAAAGCAGAAATAATTTTGATAACAATATTAAAAACGATAATATTACAATAATGTTCGTTTTAGGGTTCCGTACCTCAAAAGGAATAAAACGGTACCCTTATAGGACTACTTTGTTGTCCGTCCATCTGTCTGTCAAGACCCTTTATTTTGAGAACGCGAGAATGTATCTTGAATTAATTGAAATTCAAACGACATGCTTAGGTCTATAGTCTCTTGAAGCAGTGAAAAAACTCCTAAGTTAACGTAAAAAAAGATACGGCCATTTATGCCGCAAAAACGTATTGGACACTCTCAATTGAATCAAAATATATAGCGTATTTTCCGTTTACTTAGAACAAGTTATAAGTCTTATACTACAGGTATAGGGAAAATCTGAAGCTATACACATGTAAATAAATCATAAAAAAACAGGATCTTTATGTCCGCAACGGCGGTCTAAGTTTTGAACTGAGTTAACCGTGTCATGTGGGATATCGTATGAAAAGGCTTAATTAGCACAAGCTTAAACAGATTTTTAATTATTTTTATAATAGTTTACGATTGATGACGAAGTATGAAAAAAAACCTCTTTTCTTTTTTATAAGTATACATGTAGTACCTAATAATTTTAGTGTATGTATAGTATATTTTAGTACCTGACAGTTTGCACTGTAATATGCACCTACAAATTTATACGGAAACCTCGGTGGACGAGTGTGACTCGCATTTGTCCGATTTTTATAAAATTATTTCTATACTGAGTGGAGATTTATGTGTTATATAAGCCTGACTTCGTAGTAAGTTCAATTACCAGAGATGGCCGATACCCCACCTGCTGTCATAAAACTTTTCCGACTACCTCTAGAGATCCAAAACTAAAATACGAATGGATGAACTGTACAAAGTTATTTTACTATCTATGTCGGTACAATTGGCTATAAAGCAAACTTCAAATAATTGTAGCGCATTTTTAATTTGAAATAGTTCTTGGAAAATGTATTCTGTCATTGTTAAGAATAATTGAGAGAAGTTTTATAGACTTATTTATATAAAATTGATATTTTCATTTATATTAATATTTATCGAAACTATTCTTTAGAATAATCAAAAAAAAAATGCTAAGAAAAACAATATTAAGTTTTTCTTAAGTCACAGGAAACATGTCTTTAAAGCTTTCTAATTAGTACTCATTTTCGTTTTTTTTTAGTGTAGAAGAGGAGAGGCTATTTCGATGTATTTGAAATTTAATCAAGCGATCAAAATTTATTAAAATTACTTTTTGTGTATGTTATAATAGTCTCATAAAGTAAACTCAGGTGAAGACCTGTAAAACTTTACCTAGTGTTACATTTATGTTTTCTGCTCGTGTAATTTTAAATTTAACGATACGAACGATTTTCGCTTTTGTTTCTTTTAGTTCATGTATTATTTGATTTATCATTCAACAAAATTTTGTTTGATTCCGAAAATCGGTCTGGTTCCCGAGGTATACAACAAAACATATTTTAGGCGCGGGCGAAGCCGTGTGGTGCAGCTAGTATAAATAGTATATATTACATCATCTACACACTCGCCCCTTGTTACATGAGACCCAAAATAAAAAAGTTAGCCGTCTAGTCAGTAGATTGGAATAATCTGGGATAATCTTCGGGGATGAAAAGGCTTCAAGTTTGTATGTATGTATTATAGCTACAACATGAATAAATACATGCCTGTGACTATCCAAATAACAATGACATTGCCTCCTATAGCAACAGCCAGCATGGCCGCGAACAGACAAACCCAGGAGTTATGTGCCCAAGTCGGCATGGTGCTCGAGGAAGGTGGAGCAGTAGACTTCGGCACCAATAGCGTGGCCGCATCCAGTATGCTGCGATTGAAGTCCATCTTCCATGTATATACCACCTGAAAATACTCTGAATTTAGTTGTTACCCTTTATAACTATACTTTTTTCTTACAAGGGCATCATAAAGGCGTCTTCATAAGTTACTTTCATAATAATCATCAGCTATGTTAGATCGTAGATACGTAATATAGATGGTGAATCTTTTGCTATATACAGAGTTTAACGTCAGACTTAACCCCAGTTTCTGAAAGGCTGATCAATGAAAAATTTAATAATCACCTATTAAATCTCATGTGAAGTACATAAAAGCATGCTAAAGACATGAATAATTAGTTTAATTTATTAATTAACTTTATTAAACATGCCTTTGGTAACCCAATTTGTAAGTTTTCATTAATCAGCCTTTCAGAAACTCAGAGTCAGATGGTCTATTTTGTGGTATTGATATATTAAAACTTTAAACTCAAGTTATTCAAGTTGTAACTTTTTAAATAAAAAGGTTTATAAAACAGAGATGTTCGTTGTTAAGCCGCAAACCGCCTTAAACAACAGTCTCATCAACTGAGCAATATTCGACCTAAAAATTCAAAACTAAATGTTACCATACACTATAAATAATACTTATTAAAATAAATATAAAAACACTGGCCTTAGACAGCGTTGTTCATCCGCGTTAAGTTACATCTTTGGTTACTGCTCTGCTCCCGTCGCCATGATATTACATAGCCTATAATCTTCCTCAAGAACTAGGCTATCAAACTTAAAAGAAATGTTCAAATCCCACTGATAGTTTCAGAGACTAGAGCGTTCAAACAAACAAACAAACTCTTCTGCTTTATTAGCATAGATTTTGAAAACGTTGTAGACAGTAACTCTCTGAAATCATCTATATCTGTACTTAACGTTTAAAATACAGTCACCGTGTCAAAAGCCACTACCTAAAGTATACATGTCTTGCATAAAATACAGCACATAAATTCTGGGTCAAACATTAATAATGTACAGTAAACAGAAAAAGCAAGCAAGGACCTAAAACAAACAGAAAGCTTTAAATATTGCACCTAGTTCAACGTCAGAGGTTTTAGGTCACAGTCGTAAACCGAAATGAACGAGTCCCTATAAAGTCTAGATAAGCCAGACATTAACACAGACAGCTATAAGCTTATAAGTGTTGCGATGAATGTAGTACCCAAGTGTCAATGAAATTATTACACTAGACGTCGTCGCTTCGCTTCGGTATCAAAAGTTTTGTTTGGTTTCACAACAAACGCCTACGGAAAACATCATTGCAATAGTGTCGTATTGCATCATTCAGATTTACAAAGGCGCTTAAAATAATAAAATTTAATGACTATAATTAAAAAAAATAATGACGAACAAAAAATATAGCCTATGTTACCTGTCCTATTTGTAGCTTTCTAAAGGTCAAAGAACTTTTTAAATCGGTTACGTAGATTTTAAGTTAAATTAAAACAAACAAACATACAACAATCAACTCCTTTCTCTTTATAGTATTAGTTTAGATTTTGATATTTTAATGTCTACTAAACATTTTTTCTGTAACGTTTTTGCCAACGTTTATATAAAGTTTTGTATAAGACCCTAACCTTATTTTTTATTTAGGAACTGCATAAGTTTAAATTTTAAGAGATCTTAAACTTATTCAGTTCCTAAATCTGCTGGAGTCTGCGTACTCTCACGACCCTCTATTCTTTCCTTACTTCTCCCACTCCTCCCTCCTACCTATTGGACTATTTTAAGTTTCTATATACTAATTACAACCGAGTCCTCCGTTCTTCCAATAATTTACTACTTCAATGACTTTCTCATAGTTCTAATTTTGGAGGCTCTTCCTTCTCTGCCCAATCTGTATGACTTTGGAATGCGCTCCCTCTCGACATGAGGATGTCCACTAACCGCTTGGCGTTTAAGATCAAGGTGAAAGAACGCCTCTTACGTGGGCAGGCAGACTCATCACAATGATGTCTATCATCTATTATATTATGATATGTTTATGTATTATTGCTTACATATGTAAGTTTATGTTTGTGTGGTTTATATTAAATATATTTAAATAGTTAATCTCTTTTATAAGTATTAGTCGTCTCTACTCTACTGTTCTTCAAATGTTCCTACTTTGTTTCTCTTTGTACCACCTGTACTGGTTGACTGGTAGATAATGCCTCAGGCATTAAGTCCGCCAATATGTTTTTTATGTATATGAAGTTTAATAAATGAATAAATAAATAAAATCTTAAAGATATGTTGTAAAACTGACAATGGACAAAATTCATTACATTTCGATTCCAAACCACCAAAATAATTTCTTCTATACATTACTACTCTCACTCACTAAGTTGTAACAAAGTTTACATTAATTTATTTTAAATATTTAAATGACATCAGTTTTCGTAAGAGTATCAAATATGAGCATTGTATGCTAAAGACATGTACGACATTATGTTAAGCTACCAGACCTTGAGACATGCACAGCTATTACTACGATGATAGACATTTATTTATGTCCTCATATCAGCCTTTATAACATTTTGTGCTATGTAATAATATACTTAATTACCAATTTTCTATGTTCGCATGTTTTGCCATCTAAAAGCGTTCCATTTTCAAGACTTACCTCAAACGTCAATCTTTAGTGTTCATTCAATCATTCTTCATTCAAAGCGAAAGATTGTTTAGAATTTAATAGTTCTACTAAAAATATTTAAAAACATTTTAATATTATAAACCTTTAATCATAATGGAAGAACAAATAGAAACAAAAAAACATTAAGCCGAAGGCTAAAATACTTGTAAAAGCTAAAAAACCTAAAACAAAAAAGTACTCGTACCTACAAGAAATTGAAGAAAAGATATTGGATAGAGAAAATGAAAATTAATAGACTGACAAGTAGGCAACGCAAAAGTTTTCAATTAAGGAAACGTCTATACCTATAGTAAATAAAGATATAATTGTAGACGAGATAAAGGTAGACAAAGAACAGAACTGCTGTGCCACAATTTCCGGCCTAATAAACTTTATTTGAATAAAAATCCATGCCTTTTGTTTAAATGAATGACTAAAATTTACGTCGGCAATCTTTGCAAGACTGACTTCATATCTTAGCAAGAAAACTCACTTGTGAATTCAGAATGGGGTCAATGTAAAACATTTTGTTGATCGTTGAGATGCGTTTAGTCCTAAGTGATTGGGTAATCACAAAGAATTCTTTCTTAAACGCCTACTTAAAATGAAAATGGAGGTAATGTAAGTATATTGGTCTCATACTTTGAAGTTCAAGTAGATGATTGTGTACAATTTTATTTATTTTTATTCGTGTGTATATACATATACAGTAAAATATTGTTTTGTTGTTGGACTGATATATATTGGATAATCGTTAGTTAGTTAGTTAGTGTTAGTATATGATATGATTTATGATTTAAAAGTGCTCCACTACCTCAGTATATGAAAAAGAGAATACTGAATGAAATTTTTTCATGGTAAAAATTTCATAGCTCATACTGTAAAGTAAATTTAAAATTTAGTTTTAAACTTATTTTTAGTTTTTTAATATTCATGAAACCACATTGACAGTGTTAGAAAAACAAAAACACACTAATAGCATTCAATTTTAACCGAGTTAAAAAAGGAAGGGATTCTCAATTTTGGTCGTATATTTTTTTTATATTTGTGTTACCGTAGAACTCGGTCATTTTTACAAAAAGTTTTTCTTTTATGTTTTGTTGACGTCTCAGGTGCAGACAGGTCAGTAAATTAACCCTTTGAAAAACTAGCTTATTGTGTGATAATTAATGAATATTGTATAATGCTCTTATTCTTATTAAATAGAGAAGGGTCCTGTTGTATTTGAGTGACTTGCAGACAATGATCCCATGCCTTCCAATTTTAATTAGTTTAGCAAATCAGTGTCTTCTATGGACGTGTTTTAATAAACTAATTAATGTTTACAAAATTAAATCTATTCATTGTGTTTGGTGTAAATGAAATGAGTCGAAGTTATTTCAATTGATTTGATTTATGGTTTTTATTAATATACAGGTATTTATTATAAAAAAAATATATTTTATATTAAAGTTTTATATAAACTTTTAAAGAGCCTATCTACACACAATAAATTACGCGTATTTTTTACAAGGAAAACCGTGTACATTGTTTTTCGACTGCTTTAACAGTATTTTATCTTGTTAAATCAAAGTAACATAAAAAAATCACTGAAGTATTTGTATTCATTTGCCTAACAACAGTCATTAGTCGTTCGTTTGTCTACAAGAATTTTTTCTAAGTAAAACGCCACAATATAAATTGTTTTGTTTTTGTTTATTGGATATTTGCCGACAGATAATTCCGTGAAATTTTCTGATTCCATGTTTGTTGCTGAAAAATTAAATGTGAATTTTCTGGATGTTTGAATATTACCTATGACTTCGCATCATGATAATTTTTATTGCCTTAAGTGGCAAACGAGCTAGCAGCTCACCTGATATAGTAAGTGGTAACTATTGCTCTTAGAATTTTGCAAGGCTAAGGACTTTGTGAAGGCACTGCCTAAAAAGCGTAACCACAGTTCTGGCTAAAGTCATCTATACTTTTATACAAAGCGAAAGAGTTTGTTTGTTTGAACGCGCTAATCTCTAAAACTACCAATCGGATTTGAAAACTCTTTTTGCGTACGATAACCCAGTTCTCGAGGAAGGTTAAAGGCTATGTAATATCACGCTACTGGCAACGCGACGGTAGCAGAGCGGAAGCAAAGCCGCGGGTGAAACCGCGCCGCTGAAAGCTAGTTATAATAGTTATATATCTACAGTGTCATTAATCTCACATCTTGTGATAACTGGTCGAAATTAAGCATTGTGCTATATTGGTCATTATAGTTTGTAAATACTAGTTTGTAATTATTATCAGCTCGTGACCATGGTCAGCCCGTGACCATGGTCAGTATAATTCAATCGAAACGTCGGGTAAAGAGGTATAGCACCTTATAATAATTTTTTAACACGAGTAGACCCGTTTCACAAATAGTTTGTTTACAAATCGTGTGACTTTAAAATATTTAATATTATTTACACCTGAAATTTAAGAACAAGATCAAATAACGATTTTATAGTAAACTAGAGATCCGCTCTCGCTTCGTTTCGTTATTAAAAGTTTCATTTGATCTCACAACAAACTCCTACTGAAAATATCATAGCCATAGTGTCGTATTGCGTCATTTAGATTTACGAAGACGCTTAAAATATTGAAATTCTGAAAAGGTCTAATAATGTAAAATGTAGCTTATGTTACCCGCTTTATTTATTCATTTATATAGGGAAAGAATTTTTCAAATTGGTAACTTAGAATATTAGTAAACACTAGGACTGCTCCTAAGTTTATACACATTAGTATACAGTATGGTAGTAAGAAGTATAGTAGTAGTGCAATATATATACGTACGGGAAGGGAATGGACTCAGTACTACCACAAACAAAAGAAGACATAAATGTTTCGCCAACAATAAGTAAATAGGCAAAATTTAAACCAAAATTATAAATATACAAATAAATAATTTTAAAATTTGCTACACTGAACCAGATGCTATTAAGACAGCTAATTTCCATAACTCAGCATTTACAAGGTAACACATTAGATTTATACGTAACGTAAATATATGGGTAAGCGTTATTTAAGCTCCTATTACGGAACAATTTCAAAATGTATACAATCACAATTTCACGGGTAATAAATATGAGGTAAGTAAATTTAAAATTTAAAATATAGAATTAATGTTTTACATAACTTTATAGTATATTGAAAACTGCTAGTAATACCTACATACAGCTCTAACATGACTTACAAGCACTTAGGTACATATTTATGTAATAATATGGTCACAGCTTGAAATATTGTATGATGAACGATGCGTGTTGTCTTTTGGTAGAGCTATTGAGCTACTATTACCATGACTAGATCAAGTATAATTATTACCTACAAGTTAAAATTCAACTTTACATTTTCTTAGCGAATGCTGTAAATCAATAAATCTTAATTAAACCTAAGACCAGGTATGCTACAGGCAATTGACTATATTGCGGCTGTTTTCCTGCGTAGGACAGATGTCCAAGGTTCCACTGGGTTGGAATAATTAAATTAAGGTTCTCAACAGTCAAGTGCCTATTTTTAGTAGACCGCAATTGGTGATCCTAAATCAAGTTGACTTTTTATTGACTTTAAAATACACGCCTACAACGCATGTCCTATACGAACTAAATTAATCATATCGCTGACATTCTTGCAGTAGGGTATTACTACACTCATTTTTTAAAAGTGTCTTAATTAGATTCCATAGTGCTCACAAAAAAATTAACAAAAATTTGATCCAATTATAAGTGACATAAAAATGCATTTGAATTTTGTAATTTGACAAAAACGCTGGACGCAGTTGACGCCATATTGCTCTGTGGTCATAACGACAGTTGGCTGTGTAAACAAATGAAATATGAAATATCACTATCAAATAGATTTTTAAGTTTATTAATTATTTGTTTTATTTCTTTTTTTTAAGTATAAATTAAAATTACTAATGACTTGCAGAATGTACAGCATTCCACATAAACTTTCGTGGTTTTTGGTTTGCAAATATTGTAACTATTGTGTTATTATGTGAAAATAAACAGAAAAAAAAAAGTGTAAGAGAGTCAGTGGACATTACTCATCTAGAAGTTTTAACATTTCGTAACTCAGCAGAACTGAAATTGGGATTTACAGCAAGAGTTCCACCATCAAAAAGTTTATTCTTTGTAAATTTGTGTTGTCTCCTTTTACAAGACCTTACTCCATAGTATTGTTTCAATAAAAATTACGTTGGTTACAAAAAGCCTGGTACACTGATGGTTTACACTTCTAAATTAACATGACGTAATAACATGACGAATACTATTTAATGCTGTTATGAAACAGATTAAAAAAGCTGGAACCTTTAAATAGAATTTTAAAATTAAGTTTGATATTTTATGAACAAAAACAAAATTTTTCCGACTGCTTTTTGCCTAAGCTATCTCACTAATATATTTCTAGATTTTTTCTCGTATAGAGTAAAATACCTTATTATGATGTTCGCTAGTTTAGTATTTGTGTTTGATAGGCAGCATATTAATGTAATTATACCAGCCTGTTTTACTGTCCCACTGCAGGGCAAAGCATTAATCACCTCGCTTGCTCAAAGCGGATTGGCAATTTGAGACTTTTAAGTTCAGGTTTCCTAACTATTTTTTACTTCACCGTCAGTCAGAAATGTTCAAGATAAACTTAGAAAATACGTATGATTTAAAAAAACACATTGGTACTTATTTGGATTTGAAACCACTACCTCGTGTTTACGAAGCGGGTGCCTTATCCACTGGGCCATTTCGACTTATATAGGCAGCATATCCGAATCTAATACTAAGTACGAATAGGCAGGATAGTATTCTTTCAAAGTAATAACTAATATTATAAGGGCTGAAAATTCAGTTACAACAATTTGCTGGCATGTGTCTCTGAATTTTCATTTCTCTATCAAGTACTAAATTTAATATCTTCATAACTGCGAAAAATAAATTGTTTGATTTTTTTATATAATTGGATCATTTTATTCATCCAATACACGTATGTAGGTAAAAGAATTGGACAAAAGACCGAATTATAGATGGATATTTGCGTTTTCTTTAACTGTATTCTATCGAATACAGGTAAATCTTGAAAGGCTTTCATATTGTTCAAGGCCATATTTTTTAATAATAGTAAAAGGAAACCAAAATTACATAGAAGTAGAAGGTAGATTCTTGACGTGTGTAGACCGTTTTGTATTTGGTACCTTTTTCTTAATAACGACATGACGACATTAAGATGATTTTAAGGGCATTTTATTGGGTATTAAAGCCTTATTGATTTATTGACAAAGGGCACAAAACAAGAACCCGTAACCGACGTATGTGCATGAAAAGATTTATTAATGTTGAAGAGGCAAAAAAGTTACTTATGTATGGATCGAAGCAAATGATAAATAAATAATAAATAATTTTGTATTACAGAAGAATGTACAACAAATGCATACAGTGATACATAAAAAGTAGACAGTACAGTGACAATGATTAATGGTATCATACATAGGTACTCTACTGTAGCATTAGTTACAATAGTTATATTACACTAGTAGTTGTACATTAGCAAGTTAGGGAGGATTGCACACTGGTTTCCAAACTGAGTTGATCTCGTATTCTGGAAACCAGTGGTTCTCTATATTAATTACCATATTATGTAGGTACATATATCAATAAGTGCTGAGCGGACTACTGTTAAATACGACAGAGTAGGCACTAAAATAAAAGCATATTTAATACGTAACTATGTTGTATTACATATAAATAATATATAAATAATTATGTTGTATATTGTCTGTACCCTTTTCTACTTTGTAACAGTTATTAACTGTTCTGTTTTTTCATAGTTAAGTGTTACCAATTCTTTAGTTTTAATTTCATATTTATTGAGTGTATATATTGCTATTTTTTTATTTATATTGATATATAACCTTGTTTTTAGAAATTTCTCTAATCGACGCGCGAAAGATGTTCTGCACTTTATCGGTTGGCAAACAATTGCACCTCGTCTCTTTTTCATCAGTACAGGTGTGACAGGCAGTTGCGAGTGTTACCGTAGTATGGTACGGTGTATAAATATTTGCCTTATTGATAGAACCTGACTTTCTTCATAAAGTTTCTTAGTCGAATAAATGCGAGGCTTGAAAAACATTACTTTTGGAAGTGACCTTTGTGCTCTTTCTAATTGTAACAAATTTGTTTTACAACTACTATCCCACGCCGAAATTAAATACAATAGCTTAGTATTGATTGACATAAGCTAATGTAAACACTTCGCATGACCACCTGACTGGCCGAAGAGCATAAATTTTTAAATATGATGAAACAGGCGTGAACTTATGTATGTACATGTATGTATTGATTTATTTGCCAAGCTTGCAACAGTTTACATAAAATGTTGCGCTTTCTATTATAAATATTGGGACTGACGTATCGGGAAAATCAATAACTACTACAAGTTTTCATTTTAGAGTACCCTTATCTTATGACTACCTAAAGTTCTAATAAAAACAACTATAAAGACGATCTTTACTGCTTTCATCGTAAAAAAGTACCTGCAGACCGTCATAATATATTTTTTTCAATTTTCAACCATTATATCGACATAAATCAGAAGTAACGATCAGTATTTTTTTTACTTGGTATAAATCATCAAGTTGTCTCATAAAATTTGTCACTAACACCTAAAATAATAACTAAGATTACTCTGCAAAAATTGTTTAATATTGAGAATTAGATGACTTATTGTATTGTAATTTTATCTCCAGTGAAGCTATAATCGATACGTTCTACAAACGTTTAACAGTAGTAGATCAGTTTCTTCATTCTCCTCCCATTTTCCTCTCATAGAAGATCGACGTAAAAGTAGTAGTATCCGTACTATTGCATTTCGTTCGGTGATTGAAATACTGCTTTAAGTAAAATACTCTTATCAATATTCTGGTAGGAAGTGGCTTCAGAAGTGAAATTAGAGATTAAAAGATAAGAGAAATGATATCTCCTTTGATAGTAAGAGGCGTGAATCTTAAATATGTAAATAACATAAAATGTAAATTTATAAACATACGGGAATTAACGCGATCGTGCATTAGGTATTTACATACCTTATTTTGCTTGACGTTTCGACCAGGTTACACCGGCCGTGGTCACAAGCGGCGTGGTCAGTCTGCTTAATTTATATCATGCAACGCGAAAGTTTAAAAGTAAACATAAAATGTATTTGGAAAAAAACGATATTTACGCAAGCGAAGCCGTGGACAAAAGCTAGTTTTTTATGAAATAGATTTGAAAGACACCTCATTGTATCGAATCTATTTAAGTTGTAATCATAACATAAACAATAAAATCTTTCATTCTATTAGCAGCACTGAACCCTTGAAAGTTCTTGAAAAGGGCAGAATTTCATAAAACTTTAATCTCTATTATGTTCAGAATTTAAGATAAAATACTTAATTTGCAGAAATTATATTAACTTCAGATTTTAGTTAAATTTAAAGCCTTGAGTAAAAACTTGGTCTAGTGTAAAACTTACATCCACGTTGCCAGTTTTGGCCAAGTTCTTGAAATCGTGAGTCGCGTAGAACTTTTGCCTCTCCAACGTTATATTATTCATCAGATCCATTGTAATGTAAATTAGTTGATTCCATATTTATAATGATTTTGACCAATCACAGTGATTACTTAATTTGAAATATTTCTCTTCTTGAATCAGTATCATTTTACATTTTACTGAAAGCCTCGGGAATAGTACCTGAAACAAAAGACGTTTATTTGCTATTAAATTAGATATATCGTCAATTTACAAGTATAATATTAAACCATCTATAATAAATGATAGCAATTAATACAGAATTACTGTTAATAATTTACAAGCCATCTGGTCAGTTTGTATCTTAGAAATACGAATCCTAAACCATTTACATAACAAATAGCTCCAAATCTATTCATTTATTTGGTTTTGAATCCTCGAAATATCTCAACAAAAAGCTTTCTGGAGGATATTGATCAGTATTATCGGTTGCGTAAAACAACTTATAAAAGTTGCCAAAGCATTCGCTTAACATTCACAAAATTTCTTTAAAATATGTTACGATGCATTAATTGTATATTTGATAACTATTTTAAAATCTTAGTTTATAAATGCTTTTTTGTGAGAATAAAAGCAAACTTCAGATTAACCAGCCTCGTGTGTGATAAAGAGTAACATGAGCGAGTTTGATGAGGCCTGCTTCACTGCTTTCAATTATGGTACCTGGATTATTATAACTGTAGTTAGCAACGTGCTAATAATGATATAAACGAAAGTTGACAAAATTTGTAGAATAAAGCTCATTGGATAAAACACTCTCGATAACCTCCCTCATATAATGTGAACTGTTTGCATTGGTCTGGCCTTTCTATATATTAACAAAAAAAGTGTTAACTTATGTATGTTTACGCACACTTTAAAACCAACAAGCTATATCATATGCTCAATTTGGGTCAGCACTGTAGCCTTAAATAAAGATAAAATGAATATTTTTATTGAAATAAGCCTCAAACTTAATTTATATTTTGCCAAACATTGTTACGTAAATAAGTTCATCAAAGCAGTACTAAAATATTTTCACAATGGTGTGAATGACGTTCTTCATATTGTTGTGGAAATATTTTTAGTAGCTCTTAAACAGTCTTGGAAAACTGTAAATATGTTTGCCAAAGAAGAATCGAAACTCTCGAGTTATTTATTAGAATTATGTAAATACGAAAACCTGGTACTAATAAAATATACAATGAAAAATAAAAAATAAGAAAACAGTAAGAGCGGTATCATAAATATGAAATCATTTAAATATGATTTCATATCTGTCAAATTCTATGATCATATTTCGACGACCCTCAAACTATGATCATAGATAATCACATGTATCTAGTTATTATACCGTCATATTATTATGTTCTTCATTTAAAAATGACTTACACATCTTTGATTATATTTCTATGATAGTCTTATAGCGGCCTAAGATAAAAAGACAATAGGTACAACACTTCATTTTGATATATTATATACGTATTAAAAAATTCTAGCTCCTGTTGTTTGTCGATTTTGGATTCTCACGAAATAATAAGTAAATAAAAAAACATCACAATGGTCCATGTTTGATTGTCTGATCACTGCTTTCTAACTAAAAACTTCTAATTAATACATATCACGTGAATACTAACACTAAATTGTGAATGTCATAACACAAAATTTTGGCCGGTCGGGGCCGCCCTCACCCATCGGCTGCCCGCTACCCTTATAAGATCAACTAAAATCAAATTACCTAAATCAACAAACTCGAAAAATTAAGAGGTTTTTACACGGTAGTAGATCCACGCTGGTTTTTGCATGAATGGGCCGGATCGACCAGAAAATTACTTATTTGATTTAGTTAATCAGAAATATTTAAGTAAGTATTTTATAATTTTGAAGTTGGTGCCAAGTAAACACTAAATAATTAAATACTATAAGAACCTTATTACAATAGCAAATTAAGATTGATAATATCTATAGGTACCTAATTATTGTTTTACTTGGCACCAACTTCAAAATTATAAAATACTTATTTAATTATTTCTGATTAACTAAATCAAAATACAAATTACTTTGTGATAAGTAAATTTATTTTTCTTCCTGTTTGAAGACGGTTTTCTTTTTGTTAAAAAATATTTTATCTTTATTTACTATATGTTGCAGTTTTCTAAAATCAGCCTTGTCTTAATTAAAATTATTTTCATCAGCTTTATTAAATTAAATTCATTTAGATATGCTTTTTATGAAACAATTCTTGAATCGGATTTGTGTGAAAAACGTACAAAGTACTACATAACTTTATATGTTGTAAAAACATCTCAACCTGAGAAGTAACAAAAACTTGCTTATAGATATTGTAATTCCAACAAACATTTACAAATATCATTTTAATTATAAGCGGCTGCTGTCTAAATGTGTAAAAGTATACATTTTACGTAATTAATTTAAAGAATTATTTTTTTAAGTAGTACTTAAATCAGTAAGCGATAAATAAAACAGAAAACAATCCTTTTAATTGTCTGGCAAGGTTTGAAATGACTGTGACCTTGAAATCTCGATGTAAATTAGCATTAGCAAGTTATGGGCACTTGTATTTCAGTTTGCGTGGCACAAAGGCGGCATTTGAATACACGAAAGTCGTAAAATTCTGAAAGATTTGTGAACTTGTATTTTCGGATATTTATCATTGTGTTAAATGTCTTAATGGTAAATTTATCATTGATGACTATTTGCAGAATTTTATTTCTAATTTATACATATTTAGAGCTATGCAGAAACCTATTATTAAAGCATATGCGAGTATATTGTATCTACGTAGGTATACTTATTAATGACTGTGGTACTGTGTACGGATTTACCACGCAGAGGCATCGGGTTCGATCTCCGGGTCGGGTAAAGTGATATTGGAATTTTATGTCAAGAAATTTACAGTATTAGCACGGAGTCTAGAATTGTGCCTAGTAAATGGCAACAGGCTAGCCACCTGTAACATGAGACTCAAAATAAAAAATGGCGGTGGTTAAACACCTCTGCCTACCCCTTCGGGGATAAAAGGCGTGAAGCTATGTATGTATGTATACTTTTTTAATCTGTTACCGAAGTTCAGTTTAATAAATGTTCTCGTTCGTATTGTTTTATTAGGCCATATAGCAAGTTGTAATAATATGACGTAAAATGTAGACAAAGTATATAGGTATTCTATTTACAGCTTTAAAAATTCTAGTGAAACACACTAGTTTATCTAGTTTTACACTACCTTCAACAATCTTTAGCTAGGTATAAGTAGAATAGTAATATTTATGCAACATATTATCTCTATTATATAAAGTGGAAGAGTTTGTTTGTTTGTTTGTTCTCTCTGGAATCTCTGGAAGTACCAGTCGGATTTGAAAATATTTTTGCTTATGATAGTCCAGTTCTCGAGGAAGGGCTATGTAACATCACGCTACTGGCGACGGGAGCAAAGCAGTACGAAAAGACGCTGGTGAAACCGCGTCGTGGAAAGCTTGTAGTAAATAAACAGGAAAATATTATTTGTCTAGGCCTGTTAGTACATAACAATGTATATTGAATTTAAATACAACGACAATATTGCTTTCTATCGTAAGTAATGCCGTATTTATTATCCAATTACATAATATAAGTAGTTTCATTTTTATATAAGTCAATAAAAATGTCCTTATAGGCTACATAATCTTTATATAATAGACATATGGCTGGAACAAATCAAAATAATTTCAATAAAACTGTCTAAACTTATATTCTCAATGCTAATTTGGTTGCTAATAAAACTCGTATGTCACAAAGGTCAAAGATAAAACTTTGTATCTGATTCGGAATAAAACTGTCTCCGCATACTAAGTTCCAAATTATCATAGCGTGTCTGTAAATCGAATTTTTGTGACATAAATAGAATACTTATCAACCTACTGAAATAAACTGATTATTATATTTAAAATTGAAATCCCTCGAACTGAACCAATTTAACAAAGTGAGAAGGGTAAATTAATTAAAAACTTAATCTTTAGGATTTTACAGTATCAATAAGGGGTGTTTATCATAGTGTAAAGGGATGAAAAGGGAGATTATTTGTTATTATTATTTATTGGGCTAGATACCGTCAGCGGCCTTTTTGCTACCTCGACTAGAATTATCGCCTTTGTTAGTGTCGCCTGCTTAGTCCTACAGTCTAGGTACTTCCAGATATTCTGAGCAAAGAGAGATTGTATCTCATCTGGTTGCGCCTGGTGCTGTCTTCAATGGATGCTTCTTTTGTGCATGAGTGGTCCACAAGGACAGAGGACATGCATTGCATTCCGCGCGAAAATATGAATTAATTAAAGATTTACATAAACATAATTATATTTATTATAGACGTTAGGAGTATGTGTTCGTCGGAATAAACACCTCTTAACGTAACGATAAAAAAAAGTGGGAAAGTTTTTGTATGGACCTCAAGTAATATAAGATCAGAGCAAACAGAAGAAGAGTAGGAGTAACTTCTTCTTCTTTCCGAGATCAACCTAGTGATTTGTTTAAGTGGCCCATAATTATAGAGTTATTAAACAATAACATTTAAGTTAACTTATGCAAACAATTTTTAACTGCTTTTTATTTTAATAAAGAAATTTTAAATTACTTCGGCAACCAAATACTAAAAATTTTTACACAAAGCTGATGAATTTTTATAATGACAAAAATCGATAACAATGAACTACTCTAATACCTATAATATCGATAAAGGTAGATTACCTTATACTAAGTAGTTTATAAACAAAGAGAAAGGTGCCGGCAATCAGTTAAGACAGTTAATAAATGGTACTATTAGGCAGCCCTGAAGACATTCGCAACTATTTGCCTGATTAAATTTTCGTAGTAATGGACTTCAGCAAAAACTTTCTTTCTGTTTAGGCACTACAGAATGTCATTTATTTTTTTGTATTTTTCTGAGTTTTGTCCCTTGAGTTAATTTATAGGTATTTAGAATAAAAAGCAGCCTATATCCGTCTCCGGCACCGAATCTATCTACTCACCAATTTACAAACAAACACACACACAAACTTTCGCATTTATAATATTAGTAGAATTACAGTCATCGTACTGAATGTCTACTATAAATACTATTCATATTGGCCTACTAGTAAAGGTACTTTACTTACCCCTCTTACACGAAATTATTGGCTGTGACTAAATTTACGGTAAAGAAAAACATCGTAAAGAAACGACCATATAAAAAAAAAAATTGCCTATACTCAAGCCACCTCGAGAACATACTGCGCCTCACAGTTAAAGTACTTTATCCACTTTATGTGGAATCATTATTTTTTACGAGAAAACAGAAGATAGACAGAAAACACCCGAAAAGAATTAATTTGTACTTATACCACAGAAAATTACTTATTATTGCTATTACAAACATATCGAGGGATGAAAGGCTATTTGTTTGAAGCGACATTTTGGGCGATATGGAGTTATATACATATCTGGATTCAGCGATTTTTCCGGGCCCCAAAATAGTGCTCAGAATGGAACGGGTTTTCGTTCCATTCTGAGCACTTTTTTGGCGCTTAAGACAATGCAATTTTAGTAACTAATTCACAAAATGATGTATGACCCGACATCAAATTTGCCGCATTTTTTTAGAACTTTATTTAAGCTGTGCACAAAACAGAAAATCGAAGCATAAGCTGTTATTTTCGTCCTAATAATTTAGTAAATTGGCAGATAAAGCTTTTTTCGATATAGCAAACTTTAGATGAAAAGTCACTTAATACATTTTGCTTGCTACTACTAACAATATGCAATGTCGCTTCAACGAATTGGCCGTCAACCAAATTTAATAAGACACGTCGGCTGAACTCTTTTTCACTGCAACTATTTTGTACTCTGTTTGAAGCCTTAAAACAATAACTCTATTCTTTAAAAAAAAAAAATTCCTGACATAAACTAATAATTGTGTACCTGTTTCATTACTACAAGCTCTTTCTTAATTTACTTATGAATCTGTCAATATTATCTTATCTATATAAAAATGATTTATAAAATATTTTCGAAACATGAGACATCTAACTTATTTAGAATGTTTACCGTCGTCTAAGTCAATTTGCCTATATCGTCAATAATACCCAATTGGCAGTTAAACAAAATACGCTATTTCTATTATCATTATGTAACGTAGGTTAAATCATTTTACTTTCTGCTCAATAAGCACTGTAAGGTCACTTAAACCTTTTTTCCTGCTAATTAGTTTTACTGTTGAAAGTTAAATCATTTTTCTTTACTCTAAAAATAAGACGATACAAATCATTTTGTATTAAGCGACATTTATCTTGGAACTTAGAACTGTTTATTTATGGAAAATTACATTAAGTTATTTTCTGCAATAAAGATTTCTTGTTCACGTTAAAGTAGGAGAAGCAGTTTTTTATAACGATTTTTTTTAGAAATTTTGGATCTTGAAATGGCTCTCCTGTAAAGTTTGTAGAATGTCGCTTCATACAAATAGCCTTTTACTCCTCGATATGAAGCTTACCTATTCACAGAACCTAATATCGGTCTAAACTTAATGAACTACTAACATAGTAATAATGGATTAAGCATGTCAAATTCCATAGAAAAAATTATGAGAAGAGCTTATATAAAATGAACCTTTGTTTTTGCAAATATATGAGAGTTTTTCAGCTCCTCAGAAAATAGTTTAACACACAGACCATAATATGGTCAGAATTATTTGAAGGCAGAATTCGTTTCTACAGTTTAGATAGCAATTTATATTTTTTTGTAAATAGTGCAACCTATAATAAATAATAATTTTATAAAACAGAAGAGTTTGTTTGTAAGCGCTAATCTCTGGAAGGAGCAGCAAACAAAAACACGGGTAAAATCGCGCCGCTGGAAGCTAGTAATTGAAAACTAAGATGGTTTTTGAAAGGATTATCAACAGAAAATAAGTTGCTAAAGAAACGTTTCACCATTTTTGAGGAATCTCTCTAAGCTTTTCCGTAATACCCTTAACTATACCAATTCCCACTTTCGTTAGTCTGCACAGCCAATATTTCTAAAGAAGTAATAATATTATCTATGTTTTACGAGAATATAATATATAATGTTGTACATGGCTTGGTACTTTTACTATGACCCTCGTTTCAGTTACCAAAACTATCACTTTATTACTTTAAATAGTAATTAATGTGTACCGGCAAATCTTGTACTTAGGTGGGTCCCACTGAAAACCAGTGCTATTAGGTGGCCAGCAGCCGCCTTTGCTGGCGCCTGCACAGATGTGGCGTGTTTTTTTATGAAACCTAACAATTATAATATTTTTTTTATGCTATAAGTACAAAGAAGTTAAGTTTCAATGCTAATTTTTAATAAATATTTTAATAACGTCAAAAATCTATTTTCAATGAAGCACGTTAATTATTTTTATTTAACGTTTAATGTTAGTTGAATAGTACTCTCAGGAGCCTGTCAGAAACTTTCTGACAGTACAAAGAGTTGCCTTTGACACAAGCCCAATTTTTTAAACGTAATTTTAATTACAAGAGATTTACGCTTTTTAACTTTATATACCTGTAAGTTTTATGCCAGCATAATTATTAAAAATGTTTCATTTAAAAAAATATTAAGATTAAAAGTCTTGATGTTTTACATCATGATATTTAATTTTAATTATTTCGTTAAAGAATTGACAATATTTCGGTATTAATCATAGCAGTAACAAAACAGTAATTGGAGTGCAAATTGTTTTACCGATGACATGATAGCTACCACGTTTTACGTGATATAAATTAATAGCGCTCCTAATATTTACTCGGGGACTAAAATATAATTTTCGAAGTAAGAACCGATAGATGAAGATACGCTGTTTTTTTTCGTGTTATACATTGACTAGCTGCGCCTCACGGCTTCGCTCGAGCGTAAAATATGTTTCGTTGTATCCCTCGGAAACGACCGATTATTGAGATAATAAAATTATTTTTAGAAAAAAAATTAAAACCGACTACAAACAATAACCTACATGTTCAAACCTTAACTAAAAAGTAGAAAATAATATTTTAATTACTTCATAGCAAAGAACATTAAAGGGGAATCAACGCAATCCTTATACCTTTAATACTTTACTATTTATAGTTTTTAATCAGTTATTTTGGAGTCAGTGCCAGCCAAGAAGGATCTTTAATTCTGGCTTTGCAACAAACTTTTGAAATGCACGGGGCGGTAATGGCACGCGTGGGGGATATGCCTGAGTATAATACCCGAACGCAGTCATACGCGTAAAGGCAGACGTCATTGATAGTTGTGTTCAGATATACATAAAAAATTTGACGCGCACTTATCAGATTCCGTTCGATTTCTTGTATTAAATCTATATTTTTCATTCATATATTAATAGATTATTCAAGTATATTTTTGCTAGTAGGTAGGTTATTTTTATGAAGGTCATTATGATCCTTTTTGGCTGGCACCGACTCCAAAATAACTGATTAAAAACTATAAATAGTAAAGTATTAAAGGTATAAGGATTGCGTTGATTCCCCTTTAATGTTCTTTGCTATGAAGTAATTAAAATATTATTTTCTACTTTTTAGTTAAGGTTTGAACATGTAGGTTATTGTTTGAAGTCGGTTTTCATTTTTTTTCTAAAAATAATTTTATTTAAACTTCTAGTGGTAATTAATTGTGTATAAATATATTCAATATGGGTACTAAACGTACTAAACGTGCTGCGCAAATGAGACAGCGCCGCGCCGTTTGAAAGAAAGTAGAGACGAGAGGTAAGATTGTAAATAGAGATATAAAGTCCTTGTCAACACTTTTGCTGATCGCTAAACCCTGAACCCTAGAAACCACAAATCAAAACAAAAAGGTGATAATCTACTAACAATGAAGAATCATCAAAAATCATAATTTAACTGACCGAGCAATCGCTTAACAGATATACAAAAAATAAACAGTGTGTAAAGGCAGGTTTAAGGCCGCCCGTTGCTGTTGTAATTTCTCACGACCATAAGACCTCTAACTTGGTTTTAACGACTACCAAATTATATTGATAACCATAGTCCCCTGCTTCTAAAGAATGAAGACGCTGAAAATGAAATGACACAAATGGTCTCCCATCCAGGGCCACTTCGTTTCTAACAAAAAAAATATTTTGATAATCACTTCGCACTTGTAGCATGGACATGTCAATGTCAGAAAATTCGTCGCAAAAGACATCGACGTGTTGCTTTACACGTCTTCACTCCTTGCATACGTTTTGTTACAAAATATAAAATTGAAGCCAAACCACTAAACCATTCTTTATAAAAAAAACATGGGACCCGATTCCAGAGTCTACCTTTTCAAATAAAAGAAGAATTTTTCAAATTAATTTATAAATGACCGAGTTCTGTTGTAACAAACATACAACTGCTGAACCATTTCTTATAATAAAAAAATGGGACCAATTTCAGAGTATACCCTTTCAAATAAAAAAAGAATTTTTCAAATCGGATCATAAATGACCAAGATATGAGGTAACAAACATACAAAAAAAAAAAAAAAACATACGACCCGAATTGATAACCTCCTCCTTTTTGAAGTCGGTTAAAAAGTAGCCTACGTACATCTTCGGCACCGAATCTATCTACATACCAATTTTCATCGAAATCAGTTCAGCCATTTAGAGTGGGAACACACACATCTACACACACCCACACACACACATACACACACACAAACTTTCGCATACATAATATTAGTAGGATAACTCACATAAATACACACATGAAGGTCAAGGAAGGACAATTATTATGAAGGTCAAAATTACATACAAAATGTCAGCCAATGAACCTACAGTCAGTTCGCTGACTGAGAGTTGTCTAGAGTCTAGAGATGAGAAGAACTTACAAGAAACTCAGGCCCTTTTTTTAATCGTTAGACTGTTAAACGAACAACATAGGCATTGATTAAGGATGTTTGGCAATTTTGAGTGCTTATTCACTCAGTACAAATATACTAGAATTGAACAATATATTTCCAAAGAGGTTAGACTTAATATGGCTTTAGTGAATCGTAATTCGGCTATAGAACATTCCTAGTGATAAATTTTAGGTTGTCTCAGTACTCCTAAGAGCTTTTAATCTAAGTTTAAATTCAAGGGAATGAACGCGTGAACGGATATTTGGTTTGAAGTACAAGAGGCCTTCCTAAGTGTTTTACTCTTCAATGGTTTAAACTTTGAAATTCCTTTAGATTATTGTCAATGTTCGATACTATCGATATTTGAGTTAATTTTTACTATATTTTATATCTAGGTCACAGTATGTGGTTAAACTTTTTTACTTTTTGCCTACCAAATTGACTCCACCCCGCTTGATGGTAAGCAGTCAGTGGAATCTAGAAGTGTTAGCCACCTTACCTAAAGCCATCGTCTTAAACTGCTGGTATGGTGGCCTCCACTATGGCGGTTGGGAATGGGGTTAGGGGAAGGGAATGAGGTAGGTGAGGAAGGAGGAAAGGGGAGAAATTGCACCTCCGGCGCCCTCACTCACGGAACGAAATGCAGTAGTAGGTACGGATACTACTACTCTTACGTCGATCTCTATGAGAGGCTTGTACTTCCCCGGACGATCCGGCCCATTCACGCTGAAACCAGTGTGGATAACTACCAATCTACTTTCATTTAATTGAGATGATACGAGGCTTAAGCATTAGGTAAGCATTACTTTTATCAAGTTTAGTATTTTTATACAAGTGTTTTATGAAATCTATTTTTTTTTATAATACGTAAGTACTTACATAATATCTAAAAAATCTTAATTTTATATAGGTACCTACCACTAGCGACGTAAAGGATACATAGTTCAACAAATTGATGTCTAGTAGAAAAAAGAAGACCAGGTATCCAAAACCACAGCAGGGCCCTACATAAGTTAAACCAATGACCTGGTGACAGTGGCGGTAAACTGAATTCGAGTTAAGACCGACCAATGTGATAATACTTTGGAGAGGCATCTAACTTTGCTTCTAGATATTTTAAGCGGGGCGTTAAAAAAGTATCTCACTAAGCCGCTGAGTGGAGGCCACCATACCAGCAATTTCAGACGAAGGCTTTTGGAATGGTGAACACCACCTCTGGATTTCACTGACTGCTCATCATCAGGCAGATTGGAGTCACTTTGGTAGGCTAATATAAAAAAGGCTCCCCCACACTTGCGGCTTAAGTGACTAACACTAGATATAAATTTTTTAAGTTAATGTAATGCCAAGTATAACTCTCATCACTAACTACGCGAAAAAAACCTACTAAAACAGCAAGATAAAATGAAATTGAACTTGATCTTCTTGTAGAGGTTGAATTAATTTAGGGACAACAGATTAAAAGTCTCACAAGGATATCATCTCATTACGCGCGTGTGTTTAATTAATTGTAAGGATGACTATTTAGTAAAACCGACATCGAAATTGTGGTTGGTTCTGAGAATGCTTAATTATTTGTTGAGTTTAAGTGTGAGCATTTGTAACTTTAATAGTGTAGGTTATTAACTTACACTGGATAGCAAACACATAAATATGCTTATAAAAATCTATTCCTTTATGTTATATAATAGACGTCCGCCCTGGCATCGCTTCCACGATGTTTTTTTGATTGTTTCACGTATCAAAAGTTTCATTCAGTCTACGGAAAATATCAATGCAATAGTGTCGTATTGCATCATTTAGATTAATAAAGACGCTTAAAATATTGAAATTTTTAAAATCACTGATAAAATATGTTAGATATATAAAATATAGCCTTTGTTATCCGTCTTATTTGTAGTTTTCTAAAAGTGAAGTTATTTCCGAAGAAATCTTAATTTAAATCGCAACATACAAACAAACATACCTACATAAAATCTAATCTTTTCTCTTTATAAAATTAGTTTAGACGAGCAGGGTTCTGTAATAAAATTGCGCCCACACTGTGATCGCCTGCCGAACAAATGCATGTCGAAGCAGTGTCTGTTGAAGTATGTGCCATAGAAACAATGTTTTTCGAAGCAATGACTGTCAAACTACGTATTTTCGAAGTTGAGTATGTGTCGAAATAAATAACTGTCGAAATTCAAAGGTTAGAGACGAATCAGCTAGTTTACAATATTTTTTATAAATTCAGTTATCTTCACTCTTTTCCTTCACCATAAGTTAGTAATGTCCAAGGTAAACTTTGAAAGTACTTGATATTAGAAAAGTTACATTAGTTTCGAATTCCTGACTTCTTGTATAAGAGGCAGTAATCCTAACAACTAAATCATCACGGCTATAAATTATTTATTTATTGCAGTAATAAATAAACTAAATATAGACTGCAATGCGATAAGCTTCTCTAGAGCAAGTTTTATTCTTTTTTTCTTTCTATTTGCAAACACAAATAAAGAATTGAAATGTTATGTTGATCAAAATTAGGTTTGCGGCTGCTAACCGCAATGTAGCAGCACTAGTACACGGATAAACCTAGAACTTGGGGGTGAGGATTGGGCTTAAAAGTACTCCTAGAGATGTTTGGTGAAGCGGCATATTAATAACGATGTTTATCTACCTGAGATTTGATTTGTTCTCGTTTTGTCTCAAGGATATTTGTTCAAACATTTAAATATCAAACAAGAACAATATTCCCATTACAGAAAATGGACAGACGAACGACTATATAATGATAGTTGTTTCATATTCTACAATTTATTACATAGCTAGCTGCACCCTGCGGCTTTGTTCCCGCGAAAAATGATATGTGTTTATTTAATGTAACTCAGTAACCACACCGATTTTTGGGATAAAAAGCATCCTATGTTCATTTCTGGCACCAAATCTATGTACACACCAATTATCATCGAAATCAGTTCAGCCGCTAAGGCGCTGAGTGGTAACAAACATACACATACACACACTCACACACACACACACAAACTTTCACAATTCATAATATTAGTAGGATTTATTTTACAGAAGGATTACGAATTAAAAGCCATTAAAAACTAACAAATAAGTTAAATACTGCCAATTCATACATTATTTTGTCTCCGGATCTGAACATTAAATCTCTAATTCTTTTCACGAAATTCATAACAGACACGTAAGGAACAAGACATAGACATAGGGCACATAAGACAAGTGCAGTTGCGTTATCCAAATACTAAATATCACTTCTCAATAGTTTAAGAATGTTTACAATAGTAAACTCCTTTTGAATGAAGCCTATACTCAATAAAATATATATTTAAGCTTATAATGATATTCTTAACACGACTTATCTAAATCACTAGTCGGTTAAGTTTATCGGCAAAATTACATAAAATATTCATACATAACTTTTGTATTTGTATCCTCACTCTATAATGAAACGTTCCTAAGGCACTCGACACACGATCTGCATGTAAATAAGTAATAAATATCAAATACATGGATTATGTAAAATATGATCCAAAGAGAGTGAACATGACTGGTAGTAGGTACTAATAATAAATGAGAGCGAAGTATATAGGTGAGCCGTTAATCCTCTCTTCCACTTCCTGCCTTTACATTTTCGAAATCTGTTTATTTATTGAAAGGTATTCTCACTTGTCTCCAATGCATGAACACATTTCCAAAGAGTGTCAATATCAGAAATCTAAATGAGTTATTTTAGGAAACAATGTTTGCTTGGCTTGTGGACAATTGTTTTTACGCGGTTAAGGAATTTCTGAACTACAAATTTAGATACTAAGTATATTATTAAACATTATTTTTAGGCATTGACATATATATGTATGTATATGTTTGAATGTATTATATTTAGTATCTTATTTTATCATCAATGAGATATAAATAATATTCTGAATATTATATATATCTCATTGATGTATATATATATATATATGCAGTTATTGCCGACCACGTAGAAGGGAATGAGGCAGGAAAAGAAAAAAAGGAAAAGGATCGATGAGATTTGGGCTGTCTAAAGTGTATCGGCCATACTTTTACGTTTCCTTTGATGAATAACATCCTTTGGTTTTGTTGTGCCTCCCACTTATCCTTTCTAATTAATAGCAAAGTTTTGGTTGTATTTTCTTAGGAATCATATATCCCAATCTTCCAAATTTTCTATATACTTTATAAATAACGCTAAAGAAAAGTCCAAAGATGAGATTTCTTTTGTATAAAATTACAAATAAAAATATAACTTTGTAATTAATTTCGTGGATTCGTGTGCTGTGTACTACATGAGGATCATAACAGCCCCAAATTATGTTTTTGTTACAACTGCTGATAAGTATTTATCCCGCACAAATAATCGTTTAGAGTGTTATATACCAGAACGTATAGCCACAAAGGAGAGGGCTCAAAAAGTTCACGTAGCAAAATGTTATATCCACTGGACGTTCCAAATTAAGTTACGCGAGAGTCCGCCTTTCAATTCAATTTCTTCGAGTCAACCCGACTTTGCCTCATCTCGATGTTGTGATTTGATCTCAGGTTTTACCTTGCATCTATGTATACCCAATAATATAAAAAACGATGCTTTATTGTTTGTTTCTCTGCTAACTGCAACGAATTTCGATACAGTTTACATTATTGTACAGAACATTTCTTTCGGCTGATTGATATAGGTACTAGGTTTCTGCGGCGCGGTTTCATGCACTTCTTTGCTTACTGGTCTGCTCCCGTCGCCAGTAGCATGATGTAACAGCCTTTAACCTTCCTTAAGAAATGGGCTACCATAGGCAAAAATAATTATTTAAATCCGACTGTTAGTTGCAGAGATTAACGCGTTCAGACAAATAAACAAACTCTTTCGCTTTATATAAAACTATAGACTATAATTATCGGTACAATTTCAAGAGGCATTAATAGCTGAGACTGTAAGATTATAGGCAGCCTATTCAACAGTTGTAAGAATATGAAGGCCTGAGCTCCGTCTGCAATAAATTTATTCCACCTGAACTATAATAAAACGACCGAGATTACTAAGGTTAGGTCTTAGTGATGTAACGGTCCCTTTGTGCACTCAAACGATTAGTCAAATGTGAACCCAAAAAAAATAAAGAAACTTAAAGTCGTTTGAAAAAAAAAATAACTAAAAATAATAAATATTATTGACTTTAGAATTTGAAATAAAATAATTTACAAGGCTAAATTTATAAAGTTGCTGTGATTGTTTTTAAAATATACAAGATTAAAAAATAAAATTTCAACAATCACAATTGATGCTTAAAGGCTAAAAATTTTAAGCAGTTACTTTGAAATTAAAATAGGTACAATGTTATTACCTTTAATTTAGTGGCAAGAAGCTCGTTATTTTTAATTACCCTTTTATTAAACATTTAACAGGATGAAGAGGAAATTTTCAAAACGGAATTTATTCATTAAATGTGCGTCTTAGAAATGAATAAAAGTTTTGTGAAATATGCAAAAACTAGAAATGAATAATTAGGTACCTGATAATAATAATATCCTGGTGCTATTGATCTTATACACTTCAAGTAACAAACAGTTTAGAAACGAAAAACTTTATAACTCGTGTTAATATGAAGACATTTTTGAATTTGGGTTAGTTTGCTACCCTTAGTGACCATATTCATTATTTTATTTGTCTTATGTCAATGACCTTAACAGTAAAACAAATCTAAACAAGAAAGAAAACCATGAAATACGATCTAATCATTACAACAACATTAACAAAGTTTAAGTCTGTTACCATGCCCCATTTACTTTACGTAAACTTTAGTAAAGGTTTCGCCGTAATCCGTGAAATCGATCTCTTAGAATCCTCATAAAATATAGGCAATCTACTAGACTGATAAATAAAGGCTGACCTATCGTATTTGGAAGGTTGCCAAACCCTGACTATGACGAGCGTTTTCATTACATACATGTCATGTAAGGGACAAAACTAGATGTATAGATTATAGGGTTCATTCACATCGATAGAGCAGCAATTAAAAGAACCGTTTATTACACGGCATTGAAAATATTAGCTCAAACGCTAGTCAGCTTAACAACTAGTTAGTAGAAGAAGTTTTACTCAAAGTAGTATATATAAAAAATAGAAATTTTATAAGACTCTAGTTTCTCTTAAACTTTAACTTTTATAGCTTTTTTAAGTATTTGGGTGTTAGTTGAAGACTAACTTAGCATCGTTTAGTTCGAGAGATCAGAAAAATAGCAAGACAAAAATAAAGGCTAACTTATTTCATTTGGAAAATTGTCACAATTTGTTATTTTTTTAGTTTTTTTTTTGTTTTCATAATAATACATGAGTAGCATATATGAGATTTTCAAATAAAGGTGGGCGTACAAAGGGTTCATTCACACCGACAATGTGGCGATCACAGACAGTTATTATGTTATTATTAATACCTTGCGGATATTAAACATTTTATTGCACATAAACTCTAAATAGAACGTCTCCGAATGCTCGTGATTAAGTTTGTCTTTAGTATGATCAGGCAATAAAAATGACTTTTTCATTATTGTATTAATTTAAATAGGAATAGATGTATCTAAATTATTAAACGTACCGGTATTTATTCATTGAGAATATCACATTCGTTTAAAAATAAATGTAAACGTAAAGAATTAAAAATAAATCTTTTTAATGTTCCGCTATTAACTTTAATTGAAATCAAAGACAACAATGTATTTCTTTCTTTAGTATCTTTAGTATTAAAAATTACTAGTATACCACAGCGCGTTTTTACTCGCGTCATTGGTTACTGCTCTACTCCCGTCGCCAGTAGCGTGATGTTTCATAGCCCATAACCTTTCTCAATAACTGGGCTATCATACGCAATAAGAATTATTCAAATCCGACTGGTAGTTTCAGAGATTAGCGCGCTCAAACAAACAAACAAAAAAAAAGTATAGTAAATAGCATATGACAGTAGACCACTTTATACATTCTTGTATTAATTATGTAATAAAATAATAAAATTTACTCACTTGGATAGTGACCCATTAAGTGAGTCAAATTAACGAAAAGCGATCATAAATCACTTAGTCACACGGTGTTAATCATACCGTACTGAATGTAGTTCATCACTACAAGGGACATTCATATTTCTGTGACGTAATATCTTCAATGGTATCGGTAAGTTTTATATTTATAACCTAAACTGTAATACTAGGTTCTAAAGCTCGTATGAGCACCACATCATAGTACGAAGTCATCTTATTTAAATAATAATAATAATATCACAACAACTAACACACAACGCCATCTAGACCCAAAGTAAGCATATTATAGCTGGTATGATGGATTCTAGAATGCGGATACACATACTTAAATACTTTTTTTTGTAAATACATACATAATATCATACATAGAAACCGAGACCAATGCAAATAGATATGTTCATGCACACTGAGCGGGAATAGAACCCGCAACCTCTGCGTGTCAGTCCGTACCCAGTAAATAAAAATCTTTAGTTAGATTTTGACTAATTCATAAAATAACTTAGTACCAATTATTTATTTCAAAACTATCGTCGTAGTACATGATTCGTTTTTGAAGCTCTACGAAGTAGCAAGGAAGTATTAGAATGTAGTACTTATAAAAATCTTTCGTTAAATTTTAACTAATTAGTAAAATTCCTACCAATTATTTCGTTTACGTGTTAATACATAAATTCAGTTAGCCCGATTAAACGAAGCAAAAAGCGTTTGCTTCCCTAATTTCAAACGATAAACAAACACAACTAAGACATTTCTTCCATTCTCCATAGCAGAATCATTGAAACTGTTGACTAAGAAAATACGAGCTATGATTGATTGGCTCAAGGACATAGATAACAAGTTCTGACAAACCAATTAAAACCGCCAACTCGTTTAGATTCTCCGTAGTAAAGTTTAACTAATATAATATTAAGAATAGTTATGTCATGCACCCAAGGTGTTCAAATCCTATTTGCATACACGTAACTCAATACCATGTAGTGCTGGATACTTCAGTGACTATAGATTTTCCTGCCGATAATAAAATAATGTGCTGCTTGGTTCAGTGAAGACAGAATTATACTTCTAATTACAACCTTGTCGTCTGAGCGTCTAAGTACAAATCGGTAATAAGTTACAAATGTCTGTGGTATTTTATTATTAAGTATAATTTGCAGCTTGTTTACTACACCACAATGTCTATTGAAGAAGGCCAATTAAAAGTTTTTCGAAAAGGGATAGTAAGCTTAGATATACAGTTATTGCGCAGATACAAAAGAAAATAGTAAAATGGAAACAGAATATATTGGAACACAAAATATAAAAACAGTATAACGTTAAACCATTGCTATGTTTAAAAGGGTTTTGCCCAAAATCAAATTCTTAATTACGTTGAAAAATAAAACAACATCATACAATTCAAAAAGTAATTGTCTAAAAGTCTATTCATACCTGTGCAGGTATTCGCAGCTACTGTGGGTAGAAGGACATACCACGTGGGCTTCGCTAAGGTATTTAAGTTTGAAGTGCTGCGGCTAAAGCGAAAAGTTGGTAGGATAGTAGTACCGCATACCCACTCGGTTTTCTCTACTGCAGGCGGTAGCGAATACCGCTCAGGTTTGAATAGGCCTTAACAACAGCTATATCGCCCATTTATTTAACAACTTTGATGTCATTCAAAAGAGCATTGTTTTAGCTAAAATAACGAGTAAGACGAAGAATCCATCTTTTGTTTTTACAAACGATGGTTATCATTTAATTTCATCTACTTTTTTCTTTTTCAACATTATAAATCACATTTAAACCGTCAACGAGAAGATTAATTTAGACTTGACGCTGGCAAAAATAGCTAACACATTGGCTCAGATGCCTTAATAAAAGAAAAAGTAAATTAATAGCTTTGAAAAAATTATTGTGACCATTTTTGTTTTACTCCTACGCTTGCAAACATGAAAGTAATATAATATAATAATATAATATCACAACAACTACACACAACGCCATCTAGACCCAAAGTAAGCATATATAGCTTGTGTTATGGGTTCTACATACGAATACACATACATTTATATACATTTTTTTGTAAATACATACATATTATACATAGAAACACCCAGACCAATGCAAATAGACATGTTCATGCACACAAATATTTATATTTATTTAAAGTATAGGAAACAAGCATTTTCTGCTACCACTACAACGGATAGTAAAGTTTAGCCCACCTCAATTAGCTTTGTTATTAATGCTTATACCTTCTGTGCTTATAAGCTTTCACGCTGTCGTAAATTATAATAGACTTGTGAGACGAAAAATACATAGCAATAATCTTGATAATTAAAAGCTTTTTAGTTCTTCTTCTTATTATTAATAGGTGGATTTCCTGATACTTTGTGTCAATTTTACCTTTTATTAATTATACGTATAATTATGTGATTTAAATAAATAAACGAGTTGCTGAAATCCTGTTATTATAAAGGTTAACACACATCATATATTACTTGGTACCAAATAAGCATACCCTTAACATACTACTAGGGTAATGTAGTTTCTGTGATATTCACAGCACACAATTCGAATTAACAGCTTGGACACGTAATGCAAGCGTGAGGACCGGTGACGCTTGTGTCTCATTCTAAAAAGTGGCAGCCACGAGCCAGATGTTAAATAAAGTAAATTTACATAACTGGACTAAAATTAACTTGTTAAGCTTAGCATTAAAACTGGATACAAGAAATGACAGATTGCATTGCAAATATGCATACAGCTTATCTGATTTTTTGTGTTTACCCCATGGTGACCGACAGAAGAATAAAAAATGTGTTCTTTAAGTATTGCAGTGAAATAAATAATAAGGTTAGAAGGAAAAGCTAAAGAATCGAAGGGGTAATTGACCCTCCAGTGCCCCCATTCACCGAATAACACGTAATACCGCGGATACTACAATTTTACATCGATATCCTGTAAATGAGTTTATACATCCTTGGTCCATTCTACCAGCAGGTGTCTACTGTAGTCAAAATTATAAGTTTAAAATAATTATGCAACTGTGTTCTGTATCAAAAATAAAACACTCATCAAGTCTGTTATACTACACAGTTTCCTCCATTAATATTTCCTCACCTAGATACCTCTATCTCTTCACCCATCCCAACTGCTATCAAGGTAGGCAGTGGCTTCGCAGAGTCACGACATTAGCAGGAGCAATACCAGAGACTAGTTATTCAGGAGAGACAGTTACCACTAACCATCATGCGCCACAGTCAGCAATAAAAGAAACACACTCAAACTGAAAATTACAATACCTACTGTATATGCCTGTATTCTAATAAACTCTGTTCAACTTTCAAAGCCTTACTAACGTTTATTAACGCACTAGTGCAAGTGACAGTCCTACAACTGACAACGAATAAATTAATACTAAAAGTAACGTCAGGAAACTATTATAACTCCAACGGGCGTCACGCCCCGTATGTTTCAGAGCTGACTGTGGTATTAGATGATATTTTATTCATGAATACCTGTCCACGTTGGACCTTCATATTACGAGATTTTTGACAGCGTGGTTTCGTAATTTATAAGACAGGGATATTATTAGCCATTTCATGTACGAGTATGTACCTATACGTAGCTGCCTAAAGACAGCGTTTTTCTATTTGGTTCTAATCAGCAAAAAGTTTCTTATTTCTACATGAATCCGAGTTGCAAACCTGGTTATAGTATCTCTGTTTTGATAAACGTGATTGACGATATTGGGCCAAGTGTAAAGCTTGGTCTGGTATCTGGTAGATTTCTCACTAAACTTACCACTACTACGTGTTGTTTTAATGACTGTTATATCACCTCAACGTTTGTGACAGGTCGATAAATAAACACCGATATTAATAATGGTCTTATTTCCAAAATATGGTTGGTAAATAAATGTATGAACTATAATTGCAATTATATTGAATTAAAATTTGTAAACCTCTTTAGGAAAACATTACTCAGTCGTTAAGGTTTGTTAAGTCAAAATCAATAAAATTAATTGTGTAATTATCTTGACTTAGTGAAAATCTGACTAAATTCTCGGTTGTTTTAGGTTAAGCCAAGATTATAATTGAAATCTAAATTATTAAATTTGTGCCAGTCTAGTTTAACAGAAATTATAGACCTAGATTTTCAGAATAATTTATAAACAACTAGCTGTTGCCAACGGCTTCGTCCGCGTTGATAGGTATACCACAAAAAGTATAGCCTTATTTTGCTAATATTGTGGCTTTTTATGTGTGAAAGATTTATTCAAAATGATTACATAGACTTTGAGTTAATTCATAACAAACAAACAAAAAATCATATCTTTTATTTTTATAATATTAATTTAGAAAACCTATTTCATAGAAATATAATATTCATTTAATAATAAAAAGTTTAAAAAGATAAGTGTCATAAATCAACGATTTATGTGAAGATGTTGATTGAGATGATGACACAACGAACATTCTCTAAGATTTCTTACTTTAACCCCCAGTTACTGAAAGACTGATCAACGATAAATTAACTAATCCCTTGTTAAATCTCATGTGATGTACCAATTGGGTTGCTAAAAACATCAATAATCAGTTTAATTTGTAACTAATTAGATTAGATTAAACTGAAAATCATGCTTTTAGCATGCTTTTAGGAGAGATTTAACAGGTGAATAGTTAATTTTTCGTTAATCAGCCTTTCAATAACTGGGGGTTAGAATTCTTTTGCTAATTTACTTAACCGGAATGATAGTGGTCAGTCCATAATCACATGTGAAAATAGCAAGCAATTTATCTAACATAACATAGGACGGCAGTGTCTTATGATGAGATTGCCATTACTGCGGTCATCAATCCTCTTGCGAAACCTGGCGTTTTTTGGCAAATATTCTACAGGTAACGTGTCTCAGACGAAGATGAAAAACAAAGTAACGCTTCGATTAGTTCATACCGGTAACTAAACGACTTCCTAAACTAACTTTGATTACAGCAGCAAACAAAATCGTGATAGGTCGTTTCACTCGTAAATGAATAAGTTTTATACTATCGGGAAATACGCGATTACAGTTCTACAAAAATGCAAAAGTGATAATGAACTAGTTCGATAAAGCCGCGAACATTTCTGCTTAGCCACAAATTAAGTATACCTACAGTTTTATATCTTTTATACCTATATAATAATATGTAAGCAGTACGTAAAAAAGTACGTTCTGTATTTTCTATACTCAAGATTAACAACTGTACGTATAGGTGTAATTATTTCAAATGGTTTGTTCACTTTTTTGCTTTTGTTTAAATTATAAAATTAACTTCCAAAAATATTAAATTAAATATAAATGTGTCTTGAAGAATAGGTGCCATTATGTACTATTTTTAGCCTGATAAAATTATTTTTAGAAAAAAAATGAAAACCGACTTCAAACAACACCTACATGTTCAATCCATAACTAAAAAGTAGAAAATAATATTTTAATTACTTCATAGCAAAGAACATTAAAGGGGAATCAACGCAATCCTTGATACCTATAATACTTTACTATTTATAGTTTTTAATCAGTTATTTTGGAGTCGGTGCCAGCCAAGAAGGATCTTTAATTCTGTCTTTGCAACCAACTTTTGTAGTGCACGGGGCGGTAATTGCACGCGTGGGGGATATGCCTGAGTGCACTACCCGAACGCGGTCATACTCGTGAACGCAGACGTCAATGATAGTTGTGTTCAGATATACATAAAAAATTTGACGCGCACTTATCAGATTCCGTTCGATTTCTTGTATTAAATCTATATTTTTCATTCATGTATTAATAGATTAATCAAGAAGGTTTTTTTTGCTAGTAGGTAGGTTATTTTTATGAAGGTCATTATGAACCTTCTTGGCTGGCACCGACTCCAAAATAACTGATTAAAAACTATAAATAGTAAAGTATTATAGGTATCAAGGATTGCGTTGATTCCCCTTTAATGTTCTTTGCTATGAAGTAATTAAAATATTATTTTCTACTTTTTAGTTATGGATTGAACATGTAGGTGTTGTTTGAAGTCGGTTTTCATTTTTTTTCTAAAAATAATTTTATTTTTAAACTTTTAGTGGGAATTAATTGTGTATAAATATATTCAATATGGGTAGACCTACTAAACGTGCTGCGCAAATGAGACAGCGCCGCGCCGTTTGAAAGAAAGTAGAGACGAGAGGTAAGATTGTAAATAGAAATATAAGGTCCTTGTCAACACTTTGTCGATCGCTAAACCCTGAATCCCAGAAACCACAAATCAAAACAAAAAAGTGATGATCTACCAACAATAAATCATAATTTAACTGACCGAGCAATCGCTCAGATATACAAAAAATGCATATGGTCACTCATCCAGGGCTACTTCGTTTCTAACAAAAAATGAATTTTGAAAATCACTTCGCACTTGTAGCATGGACATGTCAATGTCAGATAATTCGTCGCAAAAGACATCGACGTGTTGCTTTACACGTCTTCACTTCTTGCAAACGATTTGTTACAAAATATTAAATTATTCTTTATAAAAAAAACATGGGACCCCATTTCGGAGTATACCCTTTCAAATAAAAGAAGAATTTTCCAAATTGGTTTATAAATGACGGAGTTAAGTTGTAACAAACATACAACCACTGAACCATTTCTTATAATAAAAAAATGGGACCAATTTCAGAGTATACCCTCTCAAATAAAAAAAAATTTTTCAAATCGGTTCATAAATGACCGAGATATGAGGTAACAAACATACAAAAAAATAAAAAAAAAAAAAAACATACGACCCGAATTGATAACCTCCTCCTTTTTGAAGTCGGTTAAAAACTGTTTTTACTTTTTGATGTAGTATTACTTAATGCTCTATGTGTTGATAGAAATTAAATCCTATACTACTATACTATTGTATAAAGCGGAAAAGTTTGTTTGTTTGCGCTAATCTCTGAAACTAAAGCTATGTAAACATCACGCTACTGGTGATGAGAGCAGAGCAGTAAGCAAAGACGCGGGTGACTAATATAATTTTATGTTTGAAAAACTAATGCAAAAATTCTAATTAAAATGCTCTAATTAAATTGAATAATGAGTTATATATTTACTATGGGTTATTTATATTGGTATAATTTAATACTATATTCTAAGTTGTACGGTTTTCGAATACAAAATGGAGTTAGTTCAGTTTAATACAAAACAAACTAGTAGTAGCAATTTAGTAGTAGTTTTCTTTTCAATAAAGGCGGTCCACTAGATTGCTCCATCAAGATAAGCAGCTAAAGAAGTACTCTTGTAGAAAGACAGTTAAGTAAAGGCTATCAAATTACGGCGAGCCACACTGCATCGCATCGCATAATAATAATCCTCATAAATCACTTTAGTACATTTTATATGAACAATGGCACACTACAGGCGGTTCGCACACGGCCGCATCTCAATGCACTGCTACACTTTGACTACTATGTGATTTGACGCAATTTTCTAAAGCGGCGCGCTGCGGCCGTTGTATACGCTAGTCTTAAAGTAACATCCTTGTAGAAACACAGCTAAATAATTAATACTTAATGCGTATACTGAGTATTCTAAAGCGCAATGAAAAACGCACTGCCCACTTTGACTGGCCTGTTGGTCTAGTGGTTAGTGACCCTGATTGCTAAGCCGGAGGTCGTGGGTTCGATTCCCACCCAGGACAAACCTTTGTGTGATGAGCATGATTGTTTGTTCTGTGTCTGGGTGTAATTTATCTAATGTATGTATTTACAAAAAAAAAATATGTAAGTAGTATATCAGTTGTTCAGTACCCATAACACAAGCAAATATAACTAAATGGCGCAGTGTAAAAAAAAAAAAAAGAGAGAGAATTTGTTTTTCTGTCTGTTCTGTTAATTGAAAAATTCAAAGCAACTTTTTAGTAGGTATTGAACTTTATTTTTGTCTTAACATAGAATGATGAAATTACGTGACTTGCTTAGAAATAAATTGTATAGGTTTTATAGATATAATTAACTCGTAAGTAAAAGTTCTTTTGAGCAAGCTAATATTAAAATGAATTATTTTTATGCCTGCAAAATGAGTAGCAAAACGCCTACAATACTGTTGTAAGGCATAGTCTGCTGTTATAGGTCAACCAATATAATGGCAAGTTCATTGCTGAGCTAAAAATAAATTCATCAATAGTATAAGTTTGAATAAAGTTAGGATTTACATGAAAAAAGAAGAAAATCTAGATTTCTTTCCTAATAAGTCTTAAAAGTTTCTGAATAGAAGCCTCGGTCCACAACTCAGAATTTTTATTTATACAACTTTGGTGGCAAATAAGCGTGCGGCTCACTTGAAGGTAAGTGATAACCATTTTTTAAGTATTACAAAAATAATGCTTAAAAAACACAGACTCCCTCTGGGTTTTTTTGGAAGAGGACCGAAGGGATGATTGGGCTGCCGCTTTTGCAATTGCCCGGTTTTTGTTACTCCATAAGTTACTTCTCATTTAATTTTTCTAGTAACTATAACAATGACTAATTGAATGGTTTAGATCGAGCAGTCTAAAAACAAGTCTAATTTCAGACAATACTACTAAATGTACCCTAATCAAGCTTTCTCGGGCATTGAAGTGACACTAGCTTGTAATTGAATTAGCCGTAGATTCCAGTAGTGAGTAAATTTATGTAAAGACGTCCACATATTTGCTGTATTTCAACAAAAAATTCTATCAATATTTAATTTCAATATAGCTCACTATGACAGTGGCACTGAGGTTAATTGCAAGCAAAAATAAACATTATTGTTTTGTGATATGCAAACGAAATTTTACCTGAGCGAAATTCGCGCGATTTGTAGGTATCTATAGCGGCAACGAACACAGCTGCTGTTTTATTAAGCCTTTACATGGAAGATGGAGTTACATGAACTACCTACTAAGTTTGTTACTTGATCCAATTAGTTCGTTATAGGATTTCGGCACCTAATGGCAAATCATTAAATGTCAGAAACGTGTAAAAATTAGAATAAATAAAAATAGACTAAACAGAGAAATTATCAAAGAGTAGCAAATAGCAATAACACGCAAAGCTTGGGCAGAGAAAGATGAGACAAAGCTCCATCTTCCATGTAAAGGCTTAATAAAACAGCAGCGGTGTGCGCTGCCGCTATGGGTACATACCGCGCGAATTTCGCTCAGGTATTTAGTATGAAGTTCCGCGGCTAGAGCGAAAAGTTGGTAAAATAGTAGTATCACCGCATCCCCTTTCGGTTTTTTTTACCGCAGATAGTAGCGAATGCCGTTTAGGTTTAAATAGGCTATGCTTTAAAAAGTGAGAATTCATCGAGAATTTGCATAAAAATCCAGAGAATTAAGACATATTCCTATAAGTATTGTCACTTAAAGGTAGTGGTTGGTCTGGGCTGCGTAAATTTGTTTTAACAATTTGAAATCGAAAAATCCAATAACTAACTTGTAATGTATTCAGCCGCTCCAGTTTAATGTCAAGTCTCAAACTACGTCAAACAATTTCGTTACCTTATAAAAGAAGACACTAACTTCTTAAAATAATTACCACCTGATCTCTTTAGTTATCAACAGACAAGTTTTCCAACTCACAGAGAACTTAGTCACTAATTTATACGTATTAGTAGTAAAAGTAAGAAAAGTGGACAGCTGTTTCATTATTCAACTAAAAAAAGATGATACTTTTACCGCCTAAAAACTTTTAACATAATTGATTTTTAGAAAAAAGAAACGATTTTAAGATTATATCTATAAGCACAAGCTTAAACCAAAAAGAATTATACAGCTATTCAGCCGTTAGAAAATAGAATAGTTGATTAGTTTCCAGTATATCAGTTTAGTTTATCAGCGTGGAACAAGTGAGGTTATCATACAGTGATGAATATAAATACACAAAATCTCCAAAACTCTCCTTCTAATCCCAAAATTATCCAAAACAGAACTTAAAAGTCCTCATACTATACAATCTTAAAACAGAAATGGTAAAAGTCCTCATTAAAAGTTTTTATCAAAACGTGATGGGAACCACGAAACATGACGTGTGCTTATATATTTTTTGTTTTTGTTTACTTTTTCGTTTTTTTGTGTTGAATCAATTTCTTTCGATAAATTATGATCTTTATATATGGGACTGAAATTATGAACTACCTAACGAAAAAAACATGCATAATTGGCGGAGTAATCGCGTAACAAACATACAATAACATACTCGTACTGTCGAAATGAGAACCTCCTTAAATTTTTGTTAGTCTAAAATCAGAAAAATCAAGAATGATTGCTACTCTACCGGCTTTGAGAACGCTCTAGAGTGGACTTCCTTATTGGAAGTAACTCAATCGATTACGAACCTAGTTCAGTCGCTGCAGAAATAACATGGCAAGGTGAGGCATAATAAATTGACCTGGTCGATAGTCTACACGTGTGTAGTGCACTCAAACAAACAATAGTACAACTATAGCACTGCCTTAAGTGTCCATATAGCTGCTTCAAAGATGACTTTAATGTCACAGAAATGTTGTCAACATGGCCAGCTAGGACTGGTCTGGCTGCTAAGGCTATTGTTACCATGGCTATTTAATAGCCAGCCTACCAGCTGGCAATGTTATTTATTTATTTATTTAAACTTAATGCACACAGGTACATAGGCGGACTTAATGCTATAAACATTCTCTACCAGTCAACCTTAGGTGGTGCAAAGATAAACGAAATAGATGCAGTAAATAAATCATGATATGGAAATATATAAAAAAAGAAATGTATAGGTTGTAAAACAACATAAAAACATAATAAAATACATAAATATATACACTGATTGTAGAAATAAGATTGCTTTTATATATTATGTAATATCGTATATTGCGATTTACAAAATTTTCACAATGTTCCACAAAAAATAGAAGGAGTAAAAATCAGTGAGTAAGTCAGATTGACAGTTTTACTTTTTTTATTTCTTATCCTCTATACTCTATATTTCTTCATGTAGGTACGCTACATCACTCCCCTCCAGAGACCGTCAAGGGCGATAATAATCTGGAAATCTGACGCAGCGACCAGATCGAGTGTGATAATTTTCAGTATTATTAGAAGGTGTATTAGGGTCAACTTTGTCAGCTAATATGTATGCAGGCTTAAGACGGTCTATGGAAACAGTGACCGCTTTGCCTTTTAATAAAATTTTGAAATATTTATCTCCCTTTTCTATAACTTTATGAGGGCCTGTGTAAGCTGGTTGTAGGGATCCACGTGATGCGTCATCTCGTAGGAATACGTGATCAGTGGTCGCAAGGTCTTTGAATATAAATATTTTACTATGAGTGTGGCGAGAGGCTGGAATAGGCTGTAATTTGTGTGCAAAAGCACGAATACGAGCAATAAATTCCGTTGGGTCAGTAGTACCAACAGTACTGGATGCGAAAAGTTCTCCAGGGAGTCTAAGTGGCTCACCGTAAATTAATTCAGCAGACGACGCCTGGAGATCATTTTTAAATGCACTCCTCACACCGAGAAGTACCCACGGCAAGGTTTCGGTCCAACGTTCGCTGGAATGGCAAATAATAGAAGCTTTAAGCTGCCTATGAAAGCGTTCCACAAGACCGTTACATGCTGGATGGTACGCTGTTGTACGTTTGTGCTGGAAACCAGCAATTTTAGATAATTGCTCAAACAAAGACGACTCAAATTGACGACCTCTGTCTGTCACAATGCTGTTAGGGCATCCAAAGCGAGATATCCATCCTGTCACTAAAGCCTTCGCTACTGTTTCAGCAGTGATGTCGACGATAGGTATGACTTCTGGCCATCTTGTAAATCGATCGACTGCTGTTAAACAGTACTTAAAGCCTTGAGACAAGGGTAGTGGACCTACAAGGTCAATATGGATCTCAGTAAATCTGGCACGAGGCAAGTTAAATGATCCCAAAGGAGCGGAAACATGCCGACTTACTTTGGTACGTTGACATGCGAGACAAGCTCGTGCCCATTCTCTACAGTCTTTCCTGATACCCGGCCAAACAAACCGTTCCGCTACTAATTGAGCAGTTGCAGATATGCCAGGATGACTGAGAGAGTGTAAACTGTCGAAAACTTGTTTCCGTAATATTTTAGAAACGAATGGTCTGGGGGACGCTGTGCTGACGTCGCAGTACAAGTATGTACGACTCCCAGGTACCTGTATCTTCTCCAAACGTAATGAGGACCCTTCCAGTATCAATTTTTGCAATTCAGGATCGGAGAGTTGTGATTCCGCTATCCTGTCTGAAATTACTGGCATTTGAAGTTCGTCCACACGAGATAAGGTGTCGGCTACGACATTGTCTTTGCCGGATATGTGCCTTATATCGGTGGTGAACTGAGATATGTAGTCCAGATGACGGAATTGTCTCGGTGTACAGTTGCGTTTCCTGTCATTGAAAGCAAAGGTAAGTGGCTTGTGGTCGGTATAAATGATAAAATGCCTTGCCTCTAACATATGGCGAAAGTATTTAATGGCTTCGTAAATGGCCAATAGTTCCCTGTCATACGGCGAGTACTTAGTTTGGGAAGGACTAAGTTTTCGCGAAAAGAAAGCTAATGGCTTCCAGCCATCGTCCTGAAACTGTTGTAATACGGCACCAATTGCTGTGTCCGATGCATCAGTGACTAATGCGAGCTTGGAATTGCAATCGGGGTGTGCCAATAGTGCAGCGTTCGCGAGGCTTTCCTTGCAGTTGTTAAATGCCTGTAAGGTATCGCCACTAAGACTAATGGGATGAGAACCTTTTACATTGCCGACAAGCAATTTATGCAACGGTGCCTGAATTTGAGCCGCGTGGGGTAGAAATCGCCGATAAAAATTAATCATGCCAAGAAAGCGTCTTAATTGGCGAACATCTTTAGGCGGTGGGAAGTCCCTAATGGCTTCAACTTTTGTATCCAGTGGTTTTGTGCCCTTTTCGGAAATGCTGTAACCTAGAAAGGTTACTTCCGGAACACCGAAAACACACTTGGATGTATTTACGACAATGCCGAAATCTCTTAATCTACTAAAGATGGTAAAGAGATGCTCTTCGTGTTCCTTTTCGTTCTTGGAAAACAGTAGGAAATCGTCAATGAAGGAATAACAGAAATCAAGCCCTCTTGTCATTTCATCAACGAAACGCTGAAATGTTTGACTTGCATTTCGTAGACCGAAGGTCATGTAGGGGAATTCATATAACCCAAAAGGTGTTGTTATAGCGGTCTTTGGAATGTCGTCCGGACTGTTCGGTATCTGGTTAAATGCCTTTACAAGATCAATTGTGCTGAATACACGGCAACCAGCAATGCTGTGAGCGAAATCGTGTAGGTATGTGTTTAATCGGATACCGATCAGGCACAGTTCTCGCATTGAGCATTCTATAATCGCCACAGGGCCTCCAGCTGCTATCCTTCTTTTGAGCCAAATGCAAGGGTGACGACCAAGGGCTTTCAGATGGCCGTGCAGTACCATTGTTCAGCATGAGCTGAAATTCCTGCTGAGCGATTTTTAGTTTGTCTGGCGCTAGACGACGAGGGGGACAAGAAATTGGAGGGCCAGGAGTCGTGCGTATGTGGTGTACAGTGTTGTGTGGTGTAGTACGTTGAATGCCAGCTGGTCGAGTGATTTCTGGAAATTGATCTAAAATCCCATGGTACTTAGAATCACCAGTTGTGACCTTTACAGAAGATATAAAAGAGTCTGAGCGATTCGTAGCAGAAATAGAAATGTTTGTATTACTGTCAATTAGTCGTTGATTACGACAGTCAACGATTAATGAGTAAAAAGATAAAAAATCTATACCTATGATAGGTTTACTCACGTCCGCCACTACAAAACGCCACTTAAAGTCTCTACGCAAACCGAGGTTGAGGTTCAAGTCCACGTAACCGTACGTCTTGATAGTCGTCCCGTTTGCAGCACTGAGTTCATAGTTGCTCTGCACGCGATGCTCACGAAGGATGCGACGGGGATAGACGCACAGGTCACTTCCTGTATCCACCAAAAACGGTATCTTCGACGATTGATCCACGACGAACAGGCGACCAGTAGAAGTCGGGCAATCGTTTGTCGCCATTACCGACCGCCCGCTGCGTTTCCCGCCTTGAAGTCGCAGGGCTTGACACAACAATTAGCTTTCTCACCAAATTTGTTGTGATACCAACACACGGGGAACTTCCTATAGCTTAAATTCGAGCGAGACCGACTTCGTTCTCGATTTTCGCTATGCTGACGCTGCCTAGTTCGACCACCACGCTGCGTAGATTGATGGCCTCTGAGCTGCGTCGTTAGGTTTTGCATAGCGCGCTTTAACTCAGCAATCTCACACGCGAGCTCGTTGACACTTGGTTCAGTGCTGGAAGCTGCAGCGATGTGGATGGGTGGTGTTGCGATGTCCTGCACACGGTCTGCCAGTTCTGCCAGCGCTTCAAGAGTGGATGTTGGCTGGGATGCTAGAAGGGGCTGGATATTGCAAGGAAGGTGGCTACTCCAAATAGTACGCAAGAAGTCTTCAGGAACCTTAGGTCCTGCTAGGCTCTGAAGATGACGCAGAAACTGCGATGGCTTTCTGTCACCTAACTCCTCATGCATCAACAGCTGCTTTACCTTGCGCTCCTGTGACGCTGATAGGCGTTTTACAAGCTCGATCTTCAGCTTGTCGTACCTATTCTGACTAGGCGGTAACATGATAACATCTTTCACTTCCTTAGAGATGTGCGGTTCTAGATGTCCGACCACGTAATTAAATTTTGTGACATCACCAGTCACGCCAGCGTTTGCAAACTGTGCTTCTATTTGCGCAAACCACAAATCTGGTTCATCAGGCCAAAACGGAGGTAATTTTATAGATACACGAAATATCATATCGTGTTTATCCATAAGCACGTGCTCACTAGCACTGTGAACCGACTCACTATCACTCATATTTTTCGAGTTCACGGGGTCACCAATGTAGAAATAAGATTGCTTTTATATATTATGTAATATCGTATATTGCGATTTACAAAATTTTCACAATGTTCCACAAAAAATAGAAGGAGTAAAATCAGTGAGTAAGTCAGATTGACAGTTTTACTTTTTTTATTTCTTATCCTCTATACTCTATATTTCTTCATGTAGGTACGCTACACTGATTAACAATTATTATACATACATAACATATGATATATAAATACTACTACATACACTAAATATGTACAAAAACAAGACAATTAACGTGATAATTCCAACAGTTTCTCGAAGAGTAGAGCCCGTACTTTCAGCTTAAATATTACTCGGTTAGTGGCCACCCTGATTTCTAGAGGTAGGTCATTCCAGAGAAGAACAGCCTGAATTACAAATGAGGAATGAATAAATTCAGTTGAATGGGAAGGACACGCAAGGAGAAGATTATTTAAAGAACGAAGGTTTCTGGTGTGAGTAAAAATAAATATACAAATATAATATATATAAATACTGGAAGAAAGGAGTTAGGTAAGTAGGAGGAGAAGGCGAGTTAAGAATAGAATAAAGCGTAGTGAGAGCACGCAAGCTACGGCGTTAAGAAATAGGTAACCAATGGAGTTCAGAACGATAAGTAGACACATGATCATACTTACGAAGGTTAAAAATGAATCGAATGCAGTTATTGAGAAGACGGTCATATTTATTGAGTAAATCTGCATTCAGATCATAATAACATATATCACCATAGTCAATTACAGGAAAGATTAAGTTCTGCACAAGCATAGTCTTCGTTTTAGAAAGAAGAAAGTTTTTCAGACGATAAAAGGCACGCAGGGTTCCAATAACTCATTTATATAAAATTTAAAATATATAAACTGATAAAATTTATTTTATCAGTTTTATAATTAGTACCAACTACTTGAAAAGAATAATAATCTTTTTTTTGTTCTTTTGTATTACTATTGTGATAGATTTTATTTTCTGAGTGGGGTAATGGTAACTAGTAACTAACGAAAGCCAAAAGCAGCTGACGAGAGCACCGGTCGCCCAAACACCCTCTCGGTCCCCTTCCTTTTCCCTTTTCCTTCCTCATACACTTCTCCGTGGTCCGCAACGGTTGAGTATCTAAGCATTATTTCTTCAATGCTTGGAAAATACAGCCGTCTCATCACATAGCTTGCAGAACTGGTAGCCATTAGGGCATAGAGGTTCTAGAAGTACGACCTCGAACCGGAAGGCGCAGCGTGGGTAGACCCTACACCAGGTAGACCGACAACCTTATAAGGGTGGCAGGCAACCGATGGATGAGGGTGGCTCAAGACCAGCCAAGATGGCGAAAATTGCTTGAGGAATATGTCTAGCAGTGGACGTCTTTTTGCTAATAGATAATGATTAATTAATTTTATTGAACATTTATATTTTTGAAATGTTTTAATCCGCGAAAGAAATAAAAACTAGCTTTATCTTACCTCACTGATGCAGGCAACCACGACTATCGTGTATAGCGATGCAAAGTATCTAGAACGTGTGCAATACTTTTACAATGTATAAAACTTTGAACTCTATTGATTATACGGTTCCATATTGCCAAGTTCTATTTGTAGTACCTATCTCTTATACACCTGTATGCATTGATTTTTAATTCGTTATAAAAGTAATCGATATGAAATGCACTTGCCCTATAGAACTCTGCTGGTTTTGAGTTGAGCCGATGTTCATTGATAAGAAGTATCGTATGAATCGTTTCACAAAATATTGCATCTGCTATACGTCGATGCTTTTCATTTATCCGTAGGTTTACGTAGCGTTCGGTGAATCAGAGCATGGCGTAATTATTTCACTCTTTTGTCTTTTATTTGAGTTCTTTTAGTAATTTTTGTATCGTTTCTGCAACACGAATCAAGTATGTATACCTATATTATTTTGATTAATTCCTACCAGCGAACCTATGTACAATTTTTAAAGAGAAAAGTACTTTCTGAAATTTTTAAATAACTAATTGTTATTTACTCTAAGTTCAAACTTAAATATAATGTACTTGCAGCATAAAACATAAATATTTTTCTTTATTGTCTAGTAGTTCATATCTGAGGTCATTGACTTACAAAGCTTTTAAGCGCGTCATTGTATCATACACACCAAGTATAGCAATTTTCTGCTACATTAATATAATATTACACTTAATAAACTCATGCTGCTAAAAATGCTACAAAAAGTGAATGGCGTCTAAATAAAATTTTATCTAGAGAATTTATAATATTATGAGGTACACGTTGGTAAACCTTTAAGCAAAAGATTACTAATATGATGTATGAAAAATGTACCCTGTAATGTTCTTCAGAATATTTATTATTAAATGGAAAGGAAGATAGTTAAACAATTTTCTTAAAAACATTAACAATCAAATTTATTATTGTTCACGTTTTGTCTTTTTTTATGCAACGTAGATATCTGATGGAAAGCGGTGTCTATAGACATGGTTTCTCTAGTGTGCGAACAAATGGTAATGACTGTAGTGAGTCTACGGCGCTCGGACTAATCGAGCGAAATGCAAAAGTGTGGGTACTGCCTCTTGTTTTGCGTCAATATGTCATGATATGGTAGATAGTTTTCTGGTCTTTCCAAATCATTTATGTTAAAACCATCAAGAACTTATTATATTTGTATAATGCAGAAATTAAAAACATGAAAAATGAATGATTTGCGTCACGGACAGCGTGATTAATTGCATTTTAAATCGTATTGTACCAAATGTGCTGATGACAAGCAATTGCTAAAAAGTCTGAATAAAACAACTAAAAATGTATTGAATACAAAAATTTTCCGTAGTACGAAAAGATCGACTTTTAATAAAATCGTCGGTGTCATGTGTAGAATTGAGAAGTTAATTTAAAATCCAATTGAAATCCACTTTGGAACTCTCGTTGTGTAATATACTGGGAGTTCGTACGCTTTGTTCTCGACTTCAAATCTTACCTCAAAGTTAAAATTCGTCACTAAATCAGTGAAACTTAGCAACCGTGTGTTACAAATTCTGCTTAAACAAATTACAAATACGGTAAAATTTCAAAGCTTTTGTTTACATTTTGTTCGTTAAATGGTACGTATATTTAATTAATCGTTTTGCAAGATTGTCTAAGTTTAACTTTTGAATAGATTAGGACCGTAACAACTTTTCGGATCTAATTCAGTCTACTTTCTTGAAAGCCGTGTTAGTTTTACAAACATGATTATTAATGATACTCTTAAAGATAATGAGATTTTAATTCGTTTATGTAATGGGCGGGATGAATGATGGCTGATCAGGAGGCCTAGACGAGTGGCATAAATGACAATAGAATATAATAGATAAAAAAACGTATGGGATTAGTAAAGGAAGGAAAAGGGAATATGGGATTGACAAGCATGGCAAGATGAATGGATGGCAGGTGTAAGTGTGCAATGTTTGAGTGGCAACTTTTACAAATGTTGCGAAAAGTGATCGTTTCACTTTGCCCTAATTTGCTGCATTAGATCCGCACTGATAATAATACTGAGCTGTTAAGTAAATGACGCCATACCACAGAGATACCGACCTTGGGCATGGCAAACCAGACAAGGATTTACCCAAAATAAAAATTCTACTATTCATTCTGTTCACGTCGGGTTAATGACGTATGCTTCATTTGTCTTTTAGTTAAAAAAACTTTATTTAACTTGCCTACTTTGTTAATAAAAGTCAAATCTTGAAACTGAATTTTAAAAACCTGATTCATACAGGTTTAGCTAGGCTTAGTAAAATATACGACGATTTCATACGATTACACTTTGATTTTCGAAGACGATGTCCAATTTTGTAAATAAGGAATTTGTAATGAATTATTTCATAATATTTGACATAATATTTAATATGTACAAAGAAAACTAAAAATCATTAAATATACACCCTGTATTTTTTTCAGAAAGGTCAAAAGAAACTTCTACGCAAATTTCACAGGATAGGAGTATATCAGGCCAAAGTAATAGAGGGTGAGCCCTCGTATTGCCATGTTCCGGGCACAATTTCAACAAGTTTATTTTCTCTGCCCAACGAAATTGCACAAACTAAAGGATTGGCAAAAATCATATCTACTCACACGGGGTTCATGACCTTTAAATACACTGCAGTAAGAAAATTTATTCATTTTTATTTTCTTTTATTAATTTTGATATTTTGCTGGTAAAACATGATTTAACTGATTTTTATTACTTATCTATCAACACAAAATTTGCAAAATAAAATATCCATATCTTCATGTCAGTCAATCACATAAAACCAAGATTTGTGTGCATAAAAAAAACGTATTATACATATCTATACATATAATAAAAATTTAACCGATCGCTGTCTGTACATGGAAGATATATGAGAAAAAATACTATTGGGACCTATATCAACGCAAATAGAACCCAAAACAATGATTTTTAAAATTTTTGTCTGTTTGTATGTTTGTCTGTGCGTTTGTGCACGCTAATCTCAGAAACGGCTTATCCGATTTAAATATGGTTTTCACTAATATATTGTGGTAAGCTTCACTTAACATTTAGTGTTTGTTTCATGTCAATCGGTTCATAAATAAAAAAGTTATGCCAATTTAAAGAATCACATCGAACATTCGTTAATTTACTATGAAATCTTATAGAAGCAGATATTTTAACAGGTTGCGGAATAGCTGATAGTGTTTTTATTCCTCGGATTCCTGTCATTCTAAACAGTCTTTCATTTAGTTTTAAACGAGTCCAGTTTTCAGTGAGCCTATGTTTTGCGATGACTAATTAAAGTAATTAATTAATTAAGTAATTAAAGTAAAGGTAAGACACTAAAAGTTGTGGGTGTGGATCTAAGTATTAGCTTTTTCGGTCAGCTATATGTGGCTCTATCACGTGTTAGCATTACTAGCAGCCTGTATGCTTTGATCCCTGATGGCTATACGTCTAATCCATACATCCATACATATTATAAAAGGCTTTGTCCTGACTGACTGACTGACTGACAGACAACGTAAAGCCTAAACCGCTGGTCGTAGCGACTTGAAATTTGGAGGGTGTGTTTGTCTTAATGTCTAGAAGTGTACAAAGAAAGGGTTATTAAAAATTCCACCCTTAAGTGTATGAAAAGGGGTGAAATCGATTGTATGAAACGTCTTCATTTTTAAGTTACAGCTTTGAAATTTTGTTTTGGAATACTTTTATTTAAATAAAAAATACGCTCATAATTTTTTTTTTACTGGGGTGGATTTATAGGAGTGAAATAAGAGATGAAATATTGTATGGAAAAATCTTTGCTTTTGAAGTTGGCGACTTGAAATTTGGAGGGAGGGGGAAGGGAGGGGGAGGAAGAGGAAAGGAAGGGAGAAGTGAGGGGAAAGTGCGGGGGTAGTGAGGGAGAAGTCAGGGGAAAGGGAGGGGAAAGTCAGGGGGAAATCGACTGCCTCTGTATTTCGGTGGTACTGTGTATGGACTGTGAGGTCGCGGGTTCGATTCCCGCTCAGTGCAAATATTTGTAGCATGAACATGTCTATTTGCATTGGTCTGGGAGTTTATATGTATAATCTATCCATACATATAATAAAAATGTAACCGGTCTCTGTCTGTACATTGAAGATATTTTGGAAAAATGTTATTGGGATCTTTATCAACGCAAATAGAACCCAAAACAATGATTGTTACAATTTTTGTCTGTTTGTCTGTTTGTCTGTTTGTCTGTGCGTTTGTTACGCTAATCTCAAAAACGGCTTATCCGATTTAAATATGGTTTTCACTGATACATTGTGGTAAGCTTCACTTAACATTTAGTCTTTGTTTCATGTCAATCGGTTCATAAAATAAATAATAAAATTATGCCAATTTAAATAATCACGTCATACATGTGGTATGTATTTAGCTTAGGTTAGTGTTTTTAAGTTAGGTTAACACCTCTTATTTCTTTATTAAAATGTAAATAAAAGTTAGATTTATATTTTTCTGGACTTATTTTATTTTTATTTTTTGTGACAAAACATGTTTGTTAACACGTCTCATTACGAAATAGGTAGAATTAAAGTGAATTACGAAATAGTAGTAGTCGATTTCAGCATGAATGGGTCGGATCGACCAGGGAAGTACTACCCTAGAAGATCGTTGTAAGAGTAATAGTATCCATATTATTGCGTTTCGTTCGGTAAGTGCGAGAGCCAGAGGCCCAACTGATGCAGAGATGACAATCCTCGCAGTACGTGTGGGAGGACCAGCTGAGTATCCGTGGAGTCATTGTGTGGTTGGTGTGGGTCAACCCGCCGGCCAGAGAGACCTGTATAAACGGTGTTGCCGCTGGCTACCCGCGGCATTGTACAGGGGCCCAATTAGACCTAACCGTAGTATTACGGTAGTAGATCCAAGCTGGTTTCAGCATGAATGGGTCGACGTAAGAGTAGTAGTATTCGTACTACTGCGTTTCGTTCGGTGAGTGATAGTGCCGGGGGCCCAATTTCCCCCTTTCCTCTTTCCTCACTTCCCTCACTCCCCTAACCCCATTCCCAGCAGCTATAGTGGAGTCCACCATACCAGTAGTTTGGCTTTTGGAATGGTGTCCACCACTTCTGGATTCCACTGACTGCTTACCATCAGGCAGAGTAGAGTCACTTTGGCAAGCTAATATATTAAAAAAACATTATAGCGTTTTTATTCCTCGGATTCCTCTCATTCCAAACAATTTCCCGTTTAGTTTTAAACGAGTTCAGTTTCCAGTGAGTCTATGTTTCGCGATGACAATTAATAAAGCCTAGACACTAAATGTTGTCAGTTTGGATCAAAATATTGGCTGTTTTTGGTCAGCTTTATGTGGATTTGTCACGTGTAAGTAATCCTAGCAGCCTGTATGGCTTTGATCCCCGATGGCTATACGTCTAATATCGTATATAGAGAAGCTTTTACTGTAAAGATTTTTCTTATTCACCTAAACGAAGATGTTTATAATTCAAAACAAACCAAAAGATATATCCAAAAAATGCTGCCCAAAATCACTATTCCACGCACAGCTAGTTGGGTATAAAATTAGATTTATTTTTAAATAATTTATGTAGCGTGAGTCTGTATTGAAGCATTTTATTGTAGCAATATATCTGGGGTGAACCACTCAAACTTAGTTAAATAAAGAATCAATTTATTTTAAATATTTCAATTTCTCGCTTCATAAATTTAACATTAGAGCTTTAACTTCAAGTCAACAAGTCAGCCGAAGTAAGAACATGAATAGATGGAGCTATAGCTCGAAAACTGCTCGTTTGTGTGGTGTCTTTCCCCTGACTATGACACATTTACCATCCTGCATTGCGTGATCTGTCACCTGTACATCGCTACAGTACTTGTTCTGTGATCGCTACGGATAACGCACTGTCAGTGCCAGTGTATTGTTCCTCACAGATTTGACTCGCCCGTTTCGACACCCTAAGAAGAAGAAATAGAGCTTTAACATGTACCTATTAGTTAAAGTTCATACAGTACATTGCTAAATTATTAGACTATCGACCCGACATTGCTTGCACGTGGTTACTATTGTGCTTCTTGCGACGTGTTTACTTTTCTTGTCTTTTGCAAATGCATGTATTCAATATACTTATTAACCTATACGAAGATAAATGAATATGTTCTAAACGATAGTGAAAACCATATCAAAATTAAATGGAGTAAGCAGAGAAAACAGACAAGATAAAACAGCGATTTTACTTTATATTATTTAGAGATTACATATTATATATATATATATATATATATATATATATATATATATATATATATATATATATATATAGATGTACAAAAGATACGGTAATGTGTAAGTAAGCTGAATTTGATCTAGAATTTATATGAAGTATTCAAGGTTTAGCAGGCTTAAAAGGATATTAAAAAGTTTAAGCGTGTGTTGAAATGCGGTATAAAGGTAAAATATGCCCGTTGTAAAAAAAAATTAATAAAGATTACCACAATGTTTAAATTGACAAGTCACTGTTATCTATCATTTACGACTTTATTCCACTGCAGGTTTCCTTTTTTTACTAAAAACTATCACCATTCGGAAAATATCGTTTGTTTTATAGACAAATATTAAGAGCATACTTTTAGGATCTTTTCGAGGATTGGTGGGTAAAGCCATCATTGCCCAGGGTGCCCAGCAACGACCAGCGTCCAATGAAATCTGAAGAGGGTACGAGTTTAATCGATGCCTTGAAATGTTGCGGCTTGAGCTGACCTTTTCACATTTCAATAAATAAAATAAATCTATCATACATTTATTATGAGTAATGAATATAGCAAATTTCGCAAGAAAGATGTCGAATCTTATAAAAAAGTATCTTACGTTGATAGGATTCGTGAGAATACTTCATAATGTTTGACATACATCACGATTTTTTTGTACAGAATTATAGTAAAAAGATTTTTACTCGACGGATGAAGTCAAGGAAAATATACTTTTTACAGTGCGTTTTAGAACATACTATAATATTATCATAGTAAGAGATTATGTTCCTTTCTTTGTTATCAGTGCAATTCGTTCTAAAGAGGGTTTAAAAAGAGAGCTATTGTTTGGCTCAGAAGAAATACAACAATATTAAAGTTAACTTTAGTAGTAACTTAGACAGCTAAAGAACTGTTTTATTTTCATCAAAGATATTTTAAGTACGTATCTATATATAGTATAGGTATGGATATAACATCAGTCACGTTTCTCTAATTCGAGTGAAACCTCCGCATGTGTCATCTATCAAAGGAATTACGTTACACGTAATGTTAACGTAATGTTTGTTACACCGCAAGCGTAAGTAGGCGTTCAGTATGTGTTTGTAACTGAGCTTTTAGGTAATGTAAGCGGATAAAAGGGTAAACATAGACTTCTTTATTTTAATCATAATATATTTTTTTTTTATTTGGGCCTTTATTTTTGATAAGCCCTGTGTCGCGAGAAGGCTTCAAATACATACAGTTAACGGACCCAAAGTACATCCAGACTCGGAACAAATATTTACTAATCACACAAAGTTTTGTCCCGTGTGGGGATCGAACCCACAACTATACACAACGCTATCTAGACCCAAAGTGAGCATTATAGTTTTTGTTATGGGATCTAGAATGCGGATATAAATATTTCAATACTTTTTTTTATAAATACATACGTCATATAAGACATAGAAACACCCAGACCAATGCAAATAGACATGCACACAAATATTTACACTGAGCGGGAATTGAACGACCTCTGTGTAGCAGTCCGTACGCAGTACCACCGAACCACAGAGGCAGTCAGTTGTGCCTTGTCATCATAAGGCGCAACTGACTGCCTCTCTCTGAAGCAATGGTTATCTTTAGACTAATTTTAAAAATAGTAGTACGATAGCAGAGTCACCTGCGTATCTACTAAATGTTACGTTCTGCGGTCACCAACCTGTCTGGCAAGCGTGTTGAGTACAACACATAACTCTTAAATGAGGCTATGTCCTGCAGAGAATGTCTTTGATGTGATTAAACTATGTTGTTAACCTTTGGAGTAAATTTATTTTATTTTAAATACAATAAAATAAAATAGACTACTTTAATTCAATTAAAATACAATAATTTAATTAAGAATGTATAGACTAGAATAATTATGAAGCTCATTTTTGATATTGATATCAGACTTCATGTTGATTACTAGCGAAAATCACAAGTTTCTATTATACAGTGCCGCGTGTCATCGTGAGAATTATACGCACTTCGGGTTGGTGTCAGTTCGGTTCTTCTTCAGTTAGTTGAAAATATAAAATACGAATGATAAAAATCTACTCTACGATTGATCTTTTTACTTTCGTAAGTGACCGCATTGATAAATACAACAATTTGTCACGTATCTATAATAAGTAATCTAAACACGGCTAGAGAAGAACCATTATTCTCTGGCTAGTTTATCGCAAACGTTTAAAATTACCAATCTACCTTGAAAAAACGTGGTGACTATGCCTTCTCTGTATGAAAAGAGACCTTTGCTCTGAGTGAAATAACAAGCTGGTATTATTGTTATTTACTTCTCAGCATCATTCATCATCAACTTCATATATCCACGTCACGAGAAAGTACCTGTATAATAGTGAATCTCTTTGTACAAAGTTCATATATTCTATTCAATAAGTTTGTTCACCTAGTACATTTTCCCCTCGCAGACAAAGATCATTTTCTCTATTCTTCGGCATTCAAAGTTATTCAACCGTACTAAATTTGTTATATTAGCGGTACACCATTGCCCTAAAGGTCTCTATCCATAAATCTATCCATCCAATCCATTTGTGGTGTCGGTCAAACATCCGATGTTGTTTGGGTACACTTAAAATCTAAAAATAGTTGCGCGAAAATTTACTCTATGAGGGTCTAAGGCACAAAAATGTAATGTGATGAATAAAAATATATTGTTATAATTTATTTCTAGTTGAAACTCTTTGGCAGATTATCGACGTCCACTGATGAACATAAAGCTATCCAAGGGTATGTTACATAAGTACGTGTCAATATTCGCTGCTAAGTCTATACTATTATATAAAGCGTTAGAGTTTATTTATTTGTTTGTTTGTACATGCTAATCTCTGGAACTACCAGTCGGATTTAAAAAATTCTTTTTGAATATGATTATTTATTTTTTGAATATGATTTACGGTAGTAGATCCACGCTGATTTCAGCATGAATGGGCCGAATCGTCCGGGGAAGTACTACCCTCTCATAGAAGATCGACGTAGTAGTATCCGTACTACTGCGTTTCGTTCGGTGAGTGAGAGCGCCGGAGGCCCAATTTCCCCCTTCCTCTTTCCTCACCTCCCTCATTCCGTTCCCCTATCCCCATTCCCAGCCGCCATAGTGGAGGCCACCATACCAGCAGTTAAGACGATGGCTTTTGGTACAGTGGCCGCCACTTCTGGATTCCACTGACTGCTTACCATCAGGCGGAGTGGAGTCACTTTGGTAGGCTATAATATAAAAAAAAAAAAAAAAAAAATGATAGCCCAGTTTTCGAGGAAGGTTATAAGCTAAGTAACATTACGCTACTGGTAACGGGAACAGAGCAGTAAGCAAAGACGCGAATGAAACCACGCCTCGGAAAGCTAGTTCTTAAAGAATTTGTCTTGCTTAAAATAAACCAGGTACTGAATATGTAATGTCTTGTATTCGTTACTGTAACGGACTAGTCGTATTAGTAATTTGACGAACAAAATACTCGACTAAAAGAGAATTTGGCAAAAAAAGTTATTTGACGAAAAGAGAACTTGATATTGAAATATGAAATATAGTATAAGCCAAATGAAGGAGCAGCAACTGGATTAGCGACTGTAGTCAGATTTCTCAATTTTTTTATTTACTGCTTATCCACAAAAAAAGGCTCGGTGCTTCCATTCCTAAACCATAGGCCACATAGGTAAATAAACTACTATTAAAACTAAAATTGCAGTGCAGCAGTACCTACTATGTACGAACGGCAACGCATAACAGCCCACGTGATGGTAAGTGGTAACTGTCACTCATGGACGACTCAGAGACCCATTAGTCCCAGAGTAGCATTTCTCCTGCAATGTCAGGGACTCTGCGATGCCGCTGCCTACCGTGAAGGGAGTGGGGTAGGTGAAAGGACTGAGGGGGAAAAGGGTAAAAACTTTTTGCACAAAACTTTTTGCTCTGCATCGTATGAAGAACTTACGCTACCAGAAGCATTTATCATTCTTCACGCCACAACAGTGCGACCGGTAACGCACAAAGAAAGCTATAGATACAAAATACTCTGTCTATATATATATACAAAACCAGTCTCTGTGATTCGGTGCTATTGGGTACGCACTACCACTTGAGAGGTCTCGGGTGGATCAATTTTAGTCAGGAACTATGCCCGGTAAATGGCAATAGGCTCGTTAACTGGCGAGTAATATAACTGGCAAAACGTAGTCCTAAGGTTAATGTATGTTTGGCAAAATCGCAATGTTCAGTGCCTAAGTAGCGTGTGTTCCTATATCACCAAATTGGTAAAATAATTGAAGTAATCTATTATCGTAACATGTGGACGCTCACAAAATGTTACTGACGCAAGACCGATTAATCTAGTAGGTACCTATTTCATTTATCACGCTTTGGCGACTCTAAAATATTTACGCTTAAATCTCACAAAATTTTGTGCCGTGTCCTTTCGAACTATACGATACTATCACAGTTGTATACCCGGAATATTATAATATGGTATTACAATTACAAAATACCAAGACGCCCATTACTACTTATAGATAGTTATTTATCAATATAATATGTAATATCGTATGATATGTTCGAAACTTTGCAATAAACTTCAGCAGACTTCATTTGGATCGATTGAGGGATGATCCTACGTCTGATACAATAAAAAGTACCTACCATTTAAATACAAGAAAAGATTATTTAACAAAGAATCTTTAACCACTCTAACTTATACTCCGTCTTATTTTGTTTAGTTATAGATTAATTGTTGACAGAAAGACAAAATCACATTTCAAAGAGCTCTTAGGTTCCCAAAATAATTCAACCCACAATAATTATAGAGGCACAAACACTTGATCCAACCGAATGATTGAAATCCTTTAATAGTGGCTTAAATATCAATCGGGATTGCAATATTTTCTCAGATAAAATAAAAGAAATGTAAGATAAAAAGATTATAAATTTTCTTCAATACGTCAACAATGGTAAAAGGCGGACTAGACAAACGTTGAACATTTATAATGCAGATAAATCTACCACTACTATTATATACTACTATATAAAGCAGAACTATTATATATATTATATACTATTATATAAAGCAGAAAAGTTTGTTTGTTTGTATAAACGCGCTAATCTCTGGAACTATCGGTCGGATTTGAAAAATTCTTTTTGCGTATGATAGCTCAGTTCTCGAGGAAGGTTATAGGCTATGTAACATCATGTTACTGGCGATGGGAGCAGAGCAGTAAGCAAAGACGCGGGTGAAACCACGCTGCGGAAAGCTAGTAGTACAATAAAATTATTTTTGAGATAAAAAATAAACAAAAGCCGGAAGTATTCAAAACCTAATGTAGGAGTACAATCTTAATTCAATAGTTAATATTTTAATTAGGTACTTCAAAGCAAAGAACATTAAAGGGGAATCAACGAAATCATTGATACTTAATATAATACTATACTATTTACATTTATAATCAGTTATTTTTGAGTCGGTGCCAGCCAAGAACGATCTGCGTTCAACAAACAAATATTTCCGCTATATGTAATAGTATAAATTATATCTTCTAATTAATCTCTTTGTAACTTGTATTAGCCGCTCTAGATATAAAAACACAACAATTTGTCGCTCAATTAAAGCCTGGAAGTCTTTGCCAGCGCATGTGTTTCCATCTAATTTTGATCCTGGGTCTTTTAAGCGGGGCGTGAAAAAGCATCTCACTAAGCTGCCATAGTGGAGGCCACCATACCAGTAGTTTGACTTTTGGTATGGTGTCCGCCACTTCTGGATTCTAATGACTGCTTACCATCAGGCAGAGTGGAGTCACTTTGGTAGGCTAATAAAAAAAAAACACAACATCATGTCTGTTTCATAAAGGCGTAATAACATTCAGATTGCACCAGCTACGACTTCAGGCTACTACTGAGAATTTTGTAACTGGAGAATTCAGTATCCCTTTACCTCTGCGTAACAATCCACGCACAGTAGATATCACTAAATCACTCCAGCAGTAAACAGAAAAAAAAACTAAAATAATATATTAAAAAATAATGAATGATTAATAATAATTTAAAGTCGTAATGGCCCAGTGGTGAGGCACCCGCTTCGTAAACTCGAGGTTGGAGGTGCGAATCCAGGCAAGTACCAATGTGATTTTCAAATCATAATTATGTACTTTTAAAGTTATAGTTTTTATCTGTACATTACTGACTAACAATGAAGGAAAACATCGTGAGGAAACCTGGAAGTCTGAGGAAGTCTGAAATCGCCAATCCGCTTTGAGCAAGCGTGGCGATCTATGCTCATACCTTCTCAGTGGGATAATAATGAGCTGATATGATGACACAAACTCAAAGCATTTCTTTCAATTTGATCATAAATTATTATGCTTATGAAAAGTCATAATTACATGAAGTCAGCTAATTAACCTACAGCCTGTTCGCTGACGAGGTTGAGCTGCGAGAAGAACTGGCAAGAAACACACGCCACTCTTTTCAATCTCCAGATAATTACAGTTTTTGTATGAGTTACAATTGATGATGATGAATTTTACATGAATGCTAAAGTATGCAATACGTGCAGAGATTCTGATAATATATTTCCTGCACGGAACTTAATATTATTACTCTACCATTAATCAGTAGTATCCAAATTATGTTCTGTTTCATTTCTAAAACTGTAGAAATTTCTATAAGCGCTGCGTTCCTATTCACTCGCAATTAAAATAGCTTAAGGATGTGCTTACTCACTGGCTACACAAAGTCAGTCACGAACTTAGTTGAAATTTGGGAGGTGGTTTATAGGAAGGGATTGTGCGACAAAGCTGAATTAATGAGGTCTACCCAGAGGCAAAGCTGCGGCCGGACAGATAGTTGTCTGATTGTATGAATAAGTCAGACCGAATGACGTAAGTTAGGCCTTTAAGTCTAGCAGATGTTTTTTTTATTTAATATCAAAAAAAATAAAAAATCATCTCTTCAATATTATTTTATCTACTTCAATATTACATGAATCTTATTGCTGCAATAAAAAATCGCCCATTTCCGCACGCATATTTGATTTTTTTTAATAAATTCAATCACTTTTTTTGTTTCCTAAGAATTATTAAAAAAAATTGAGGCCTAATATTCAGAACAAAATAGTTGCTTTTCAAGTTTAATAATGAACTGAAATTGTACTTCATTAGTCTGACCTTTCCGAGTCAAAATCTTACGGCTCCTCCGGTAGGCTTTTAGGGTTACGATAGACCTGAATACCTGACGTTGGAGAAAAGCTATTGGTACCAATAACAATGAATAATTCCTTAACAATATTTCACTTTTCCAATCTAATTATTGTAAGTAATATACATATTTAACAGACATAGGAAATACAGAACAAATGGTTTAATTATTATTCATATCATTACACCTTCGTTTTGTTTTTCCTCCCTTTTTAAGGGTATAAATTAATATGGATTTCTCACACAAAGAATTAAAACACATTGTAATGATGTCTTTCAGTATCAAAAGTTAATGTTGATCTATCCCATTTGTTATTTCATGCGCTTTATTTAAAAATAATAGTTATCATTAAAAACGTTTACTTTAAAATATATTATATATTTCTTAGAAACTTGTTTAAAATTTGAAATTTTTAAATCAGGTATGTATTTTATATTATTATCAATTAAACAGTATAAGCTATAAATAACAATAATAAATAATATTAATACTCGCTTAATCGGCTAATTATAACTTTTATAATTTACTTTTAATAATTAACAATTTAATAAATTGTTAATTATAATTAAACATCACATTTTATTTGTTACAACTAATTATTTATATTCGTACATAAATCTTTTACGATAGGTACTTACTTTTCGAACTTATCCAAAACTTTCTTTTCTCTAGAAACTTAAAATTTCACAAAATCGAAAATGTTAAACCTCTCACACACAAACACAAATTCATAGTTTACCAAAAGCAAAGGACAGAATTTTTGGTTTGTATCAGTTTTCGAAATTGTAAAACTTCTCGAGCGCACCGCGAGAGACTTGCGAGGAGACGTCCGTCCCCAACCCGGTCTACAAACAGACTGGTTGATTAGAGCATTTCCTAGCGAGCTTGTACCGTTCCTTGAATGAAAAATAAAAAAGTTATCTTGATTAATTTTCCGAGATAACTGATGGCGTTTACCTCTGCTGCGACTGCCGAGAAAAAGTGTTATTTTCGTTGACGTTAACGAGTTGCTTTATTTTGTTTCATTTGGAAAGTCTGTGACTGATAAAATGTTTTATGTAAAGTAAAAAAGAAATGTGATGTATTATGTATGTAGAAGCATTTTCTATTCTGGTTGACACACCGAAAAGTTTTCAGAACCTATTAGGTTGATAAATGAGTATTGTTTTTCGTATAATGTTTTTATGTGAAAGCTTATTTCTGCTCGTTTTTTTTCTTCCGCCTTCCCTTTTTATATATTGTATTTAAATAGTTTTTCCTTAACTACTTATTTTAGTAACTTGTGGTTTATACACTTCTCTTTCTTTCCAGTCATATCTATATAACTCAAGGTCGTGTCCGCTGTATTAGGTTTCTGGCAGCTTTTAAATGATTGCCCGCCATGTTCCTGTCTTCGGCCGTACGTAAGACTGTAGTGACTGGTAGACCAATCAGTAAGTAATTTTATTTGGTCACACCAACGTTTAGCTGATCTACCGTGAGGACGCTTACTATCCATCCATCTTTCTTTTTTTACTCGTTATATAATTCCGATATTTTTGTAACTAATGTGGTAACTGATAAGTTAATAAATAAGTTTTTCTTTTGAAACGAGTAGCTATACTAGGGAACAAATGCCCCATGATGATGACATGAAAAGATTTTGGTTGCCGATAGGTAAAAAAACCTTTTCAGCAGAACAGTGATGATGACGCTGACATTACTGATGAAGTACTAAATTGATTATGTGTTTTTGCGCGACTGCCGAAAGAGGGTATTGTTTTTTGGACGTATGTATGTATATAATTATGTACGTATGTAAGTATCTATGTCTATTTCTCTGGCACGCTCTACAGCCTAAATGGCTTAATGGATTTTAACATACTTAGTATGAGGTGTCATTAGATTCGTATTGATTGTGGGAGTGACATAATAATAAAATGTAGCGTCAGCACAAAAAAATGGGTTTCTTTCTTTCCCTTTGCTTTTGGCAGGCGGGCTTTTTGTTTTTTAATAATTGCTTGTTATTGCAAAGATATTATTCAAATTTATTCAAATTCAAATTATTTTTTTCAGATAATATAATCCATAAATTGTTAGTAGAAGCTTAAAAACTAATGATTAGTAGAAAGTAATATTATTTGACAATTAAATTATTACTAACTAGAAGTCGCCTCGAACTCGAAATTCGACAATAGTTTTAATAATTAATATAATAAATAATTAGACATTTTTTGTCAAAGACACAAATGTATTGTATATCCGCTAAGTATTATGATGTTTCAAAATGATTCATCAGGTATTCGTTTTATATTTCTACTTTCTCTTACCATATTGTGAACTTTGTACTTTACTCACATTGCTTAAAAAGGGGTACAAACACTTTTGTTCACTTTATTATTTAGATGGTACCTAATAAAATTAAACCCGTAACTCAAAGTAATTTATTTTTACCTTATTTGCAGATTCCAAATATTAAGTAAACTAGATTAAAATACGTAAACAGATTTACTTAGATTATAATTTAAATTTTCTTTGATTTAAATAGCTTTAGTTTAGTTTAGCTTTATTTTTATTAATAATAATAATACCAGCTTGCTTACTGACCCACTACAGGGCAAAGGCCACTTCTCATATAGAGAAGGCATGAGCATTAATCACCACACTTGCTCAAGGCGGATTAGCAATTACAGACTTATAATACTAGGTTTCCTCACGATGTTTTCCTTCACCGTCAGTCAGTAATGTCCAGATGGACTTAGTAAGTACATATGATTTGAAAAAATCACATTGGCACTTTTGGGATTCGAACTCCTGACCACGTGCGAAGCCTTTACCACTATTCCATTTCGACTACACAATATATAAATGCATACATACATAGCTTCAAACCTTTTACCCACGAAGGGGTAGGCAGAGGTGTTTAACCACCGACTTTACGTCACTTTCTTTTATTTTAAGTCCCATGTACAGGGGTAACTGATAACAGGCTCGCTGTTGCCAGTTATCGGTCACAATTCTAGACTCCAAGCTAATACCAAGAATTTGTCGGCAGAACAACCCAATATCACTTTACCTTACCACCACTTTACCTACCACTTTACCTAATCCATACACAGTGCCACCGAACCAAAGAGGCAGTCTATATAAATAGTATAATTCATCTAATTTAAAGCCTTGTTCAAATCTAAATTCAATAAAATTATAGTGCGTATTAATTAACAAACAACTATACAAAATAGTCAAACCACAAACCAAATTAGTCACAGCTATTTTAGTATCTACACGTTAACGTTAGAGGAATAATGTTTAATAATACAAAACTGAATTTAGTAGATACGTGATGAAAGGATCGCAGATAATTAAATTGAAAGTGTAGTAACAACATTCCCTAGTACCTATGTTTTTAACTTGGTTGACACAAACTTACGAATATTTGTCATGTCGTTATAATTGGCTTATTACTAGCTGTTAACTGAAGCCAGGCTCACATATCAAAGGGGATACAACTATGAGAAACATCATCGTTCAGTAAATATGTAGGCAATTACGGCACGTATTAAAATACTAGCTTTAACCAGGAACTTTGCCCGCGTGGGTTGGTATACCAAAAAAATATGGTCTATGTAACATAAAAATATAGACAAATTAGTTACATAGATTTTGAGTTTATCCATAACAAACATACAATAAATGAAATCATTTCCTTTTACAATATTCTCACCCGAATTCTCTTTTTTCACCCGAGAAACCCTTTGAAGCGGGCAAGAAAACCGCCACTGAATAGAGAACAGGCGAGCGGAGAGAAATCTATCACGTTCACGCTTCTCGGGTATTCTCGGGGGACCTCGGCGTGAGTATGTAGGGGGTAAGACTGGGTAAGAGAATGGAAACGTCAGGAAATATATTTCTTGCTCAGAGTGTTATTTCGAGGTCATTTCCTCAAAACTGTGTCAATTTCTTATAACGTTTAAACAACAATATTAAAACGTGATGTCTCGTCTACAGAGTACTTAACAGACTGTTATGTTGAAACGGTTGCACCAAACATTCATAACTACAAATCGTAATCCAACTATTTGACAAAGTAAAACAAAAAATCAACAACAAAGTCAATAACTCAAGGAAGCTAATAATCCCTAAAGAATGGACAAGTTCACCTAAAGCACTAATAATGCAAATAAAAACACAAAGATCCGACCAAATGGTGGTATAGTAATATCGCATCTAATAAGAAGTAATTTGAACGAATACATAGGATTGCTTGACACTGCAGAACTCAAGAAACGCCCCACGTCAGCCGAAACTGATAGAGGTCTTTTGTAGCTAGGACAAAAACTACGCCGACAGTGACAAATAATCCTCAATCTTCTAATAAATTTCCAAAAATATATAATCCACGGCAAGTTAAAATAAATTCATTAGAATATTAGAGTAGGTACATCAAATTACACGCAGTATCTAATAATTATTTTAGACAACAGTGTGCCTTAGAGAAGGAGGAGATTTTTACACTTTATCTGCTTTATTTATCTAACTAATGAACCGGACGAACTAAAGATATTGTCACTTTTCTACCACAACTTGATAAGAACATTTATCTATCTAGTCTGTTCTAGTGGAATCCAATGTTGTTTTCTCATAAATGTAAGCCAGAGCTCACGTGTACTGTGTGAACTAATTGCTATCCTTTTCGAGTGCCTTACAGAGACTAAGCTGCGCTGCTGGAATTGTAAAGTTTTATGAGTAGTGTTTATAACTTGTCGTATGGTTGTCTTGCTGTGTCTAACAAGGACAATGCTAATCAAATAATATGTATGTTCAGAAATGTGAAACAATTTAAAATCATGAAGGACGTAATTTATGAAACTTCATCAAAAACGTCGGTGACGAATACCAAAATTTCGAAGAACTCAACACGCACAACTTTAAATAGATTTGTATTGGAATAAGAAGATCAAAACGTTAACGAATTTCGTTTTATCACCACTGCAATCTGCTTTTTTGTTTCCCAAACAAGTAGATGAAGGTGTAACAGCGACAGAAAGATATAGATAGTTATTTTTATTATCAACTTCTTGGCTAATTTATTATATACGCAAATTATATAGTTACTTTTAAACTTTCGCGTTGCATGATATAGTAAAACTAAATATACGGGAATTCACGCGATATTAAATGTGAGTCTGCTTGTGACCACGGCCGGTGTAACCTGGTCGAAACGTCAAGCAAAATAAGGTATGTAAATACCTAATGCATGATCGCGTGAATTCCCGTATATTTAGTTTTACTAAATAATATAGTAGCAAACAGAACCCTTAAGAACTTAAGTCAGAAACAGTGTCAAACCAAAACTATTGCCTCAGATACCGGAATACTCATTTCAAAATACACATTTGTTTTGCATTTTATTTAACGACAACATTTCAAGCACAGTTTTTATAAAATTTTGGCAAATCAGAGCAGCCTGTATAAAAGAAAATTTAAAAAAAAAATATTTGTCGTCGCTCTTGGATCTCAGATGCGTCAAGTACCTACTAGTTTAATAAACAGCTAGTAGAGCGTCTAACAGTTTAAGCACAATGTTTAATCCGCATGGGTTAGTCCACTTTTTATTACTTAAATACTATAGATTTTACTTGTTACTATCAAGAGACAAAGTAGTAATGATGATGAATGAAGTAGATGATGACATCATCATCAGTCGAGAGACGTCTACTGCTGGACTTCTCCCAATTTATGAGGTGCCCGCTCGCGCTGCGCCATTCAGTTTGCCTCTTAATAGGACAAAAACTATATTTAATCTGTACTTTATCCGTGAAAGTACTGTAGGTACACTGTCTACTTGAAAATTATTTCACATTCACAAGTAGGTACTAGGGGAGTAAAAGATGTATAATATGTATACGTTATGGCTAAAAACTGAACTACACCTAGTTTTAACCGAAAAAATCAGCTAATATTAGATTTAACCAAGATTAAGTTGCTACACCTAGTTCTAAAAGGCTAAAACTAAGTGTAGCTACACTTCGTGTATCTAATATGGCAAGTTTTCTGTAATTGAAGACCCAAATAAAAATTACAAATTCCTCACTTGAGATTTTTTATTCGGATACTAGGTCTGATAAGCGAGCAATTTTGTAAGGTATTTAATAAAAAAATTGTATAGCGAATGAATTCGCCTCATTGCCATAAATAAAATTCCTTGATTTTGTTACTCCAATAACCGACATTAATTTATTAATTTATAGTATGCTGTTTAAGCAGTTAGTCAAAACATTTTTAAGACAAAAATAAAAACCACAGTATTTTAAGGCTCTGAATATTGTCGGACACAGAAAACAACACGGGATAAGTTTTATTTTTTGGGTAAAACTGTTACAACCCACGATGAGTGCAATTGTTCATCCAACGAGTTACGGAGCATAATAGGCATTTTTGGTACAACCGTGAAAAGAGAATTATTTTATACTATTTATAAAAATGCTACACAGAAGCGTATGAGTAATGGCTGAACGTAGTGTTTATATCACAGGCAAATTGTATTAATCCACCGTTTACAATCTGCCTTAGCTCAAATTATATAACGCCGGATAAGTTACCAGCAATGCGTATACCTAATTAGGGATGCTTAAACTTAAACTAGTTTGAACGCCCCCTGCGTTCAAACTTATGTCACAGTTCTAACCTAACCCAGGTCTTCGACATACTAGTATTACTTAACGCCGATGACAGCGAGCGTTTACAAAATGCCGAAGCAGTATACAGAGTGTATACGACGGTATGACTTTAAATGCAATTACGTATAGTATGTGACATTATAAAGCGAGACAAAAAAAAATCTACTAAATATCTTCAATAGTTTAGAGACAGGACAATTTTTTTAATTTTTTTAATTCTAAATTAACACTATGTAAGTACGTCAAACGGTCACTGACTTAAGTCATAGTCCACGTCGAAGGATAAACGTTGCTGTTCATTACAGTTCAGTGAACTTGTCATAATAAAATGGTGTATTACTTCGTTACTATTAAAATATTATTTATTTTGTTAGAAAATTTCAAATTTTTGTTTTTCGTCAAATTACTTTTGTGATTAATTAGAAATCATTATATGGGCTAGTAACACCTGCCTTTTCATTTAAAGTCAAACCGTCGTATACACTCTGTATATACAGCATATTAATTTAATTTACCTGCAACATTTATATTATGCTTTTTGGGAATAGCAAGCAATTGACAATAGCCGATTTATGACCTAATGTTTTTCTATTTTTATCATAATATTTTTTTCTCAACCTTTTGCGCCGCTGTGCTTAGTCTGTGTTCCACAGCTTTTCAGAACAAGGACTAAAGCACACATACAGTCCATTCCAAATCTAATTTCGGACAATGTAAACAATCCTCCATATTGCCATTGTCTATGGTTTCATGAATTTACTAGTGATGGGGAAAAGGATGATAAAAATAAAATTAATATCATCATACATAATTAAATAATTATTTCTCATTCTTTTTTTCTAACATTTTTAAATAATATTACGTTTACTAATACTCTATTTGCGTAATCGATTAATTCTATTTGATTTGTTATTTTTATTACTCCAAATACTTGTATTTATGTTAAATATGGTATTGTATTTTATTGTAACCGTTGACTTATAAACTATAAGATAATAAGACAAACAATTTACATACCTAATTAATAAATAAATGTAATTTTAATTAAGCATTGACCTTTAATTACAACTATGACCACGGACTGAAATGGAATACTGGGATACTTTTATATATTTTCCCGCCTGATAAAAAATAGTGAAATATTGAATATATGGAATTTGTATGTATGTTACGATTTTATTATACTATATTACAAATGAACTCGAGACTTGCGAGGGCAAATGACAAAATATTATGTACCTATGATATGTATTAGTTAAACTTATTTTTTCTGATAAATTACAACATTGGTTTTCAAAGACAATATAGAGTACAGAAAAAATAAAACTGTCAATAATTTTGACGTCTTAATTCGACCGCAAAAAGTAATTCGTAATTTTATTAAATAAACTAGATGTGATTATTAATCATTAGTAGAAATAGTTGCAAAATGAAGTGTATAGTGAACAGAATGTGTATAAACCCATGTGTAATCGTTTATGGAGTTTTTGATAGAAAAATATTGAAAAACTGTTTGTTTACATTGTCCGAAAATGGATTTGGTCGATACTGTAGATAATACATACTACTTAAAGAGTAAAAGCACAGCTCTCTGTTTGACGTTGTCATGGTCCAGTCGTCCGCAACCTCCGCAACATAGAGTACATTAGTCCGCAAAGACATCATCCGGATGTCGCTTTGCGGGGTCTGCCTGGACGATGACGCCCCCATCTTACGGCATCAACCGAACAAACCATACCATTAAAAAATTACGAAAAGATTATTTTACACTTGATGCTGGCTGAAATAGATGACCCAGTTGTCTGCTCAGTTGTCAAATGTATTTATGACTACAAAGCATTTTGCCACATTGACGTACTATTGATATGTCAAGTCTAATCTATTTTATCAAATGCTTAAGTAAATAAATAAATAAAAAAATCGTATTTTGTAATAAAATGGCTCAGAAAATGATAAATATTCAACCTATGTCACCAATAAAAAGAGTTTTAGTAAAAGGGAAAAAGAAACCAGACAAAGACAGTAAATATATGATTACAATACCCAAGTAAGCAAGTTGACTTGTTGTACAAGTTAATACAGGACAATATCCTCAACACATTTCATTTCGAAAACTATTAATGACCTTTTTTGAACCCTTATTGTGATTACGAAGTAATAATAAAATTATATTTAATGCTCTTCACATACATCTATTGAAGTTTTGATCCATTAAAAATTTGGTAAAGAATAAAACTAAAGCTTTGTAGCCCCACCTTGCTCTGATTATCTTTCATCTATGAATCCTAAAAATGATCTAAAATATATTACGTTTACTTAATGTTCAAGCGCCACGTTATACAATCTCTATTTTTTGTCTCTTTTAAATCGAGTTGATAAGCATCGCGCCCTTAACTCACCGACAGTCACAGCTCTTTATACTCGTATTGCACAATTTAAACTGTCAAGTTTGTTAAAAAAATTACCTATTTGAATTCAACATAGTGTCTGATTGTTGAATGTACATTTTCAGCGATACGCCCCATAACGCCAATAAAATCTTTCATAATCGTCCGAATTATCAACGAAAGAACCAAGAAGACAGTAATTATATCATCAGAATAGCAAAGTGAGTATACATACAGGTTGCTACCTATTCGCAAAAGTGCCGATAATCATCATTTTAACTTAAAGACATCAACATCTGAACATAGGCTTCTCTCAATCATCTTCACATAGACCGGTCGTGAGCCGTTCCCATCCCTGCGATGCTCGTCACCTTTATCATATCGTCGGTCTTCTTATAACGGGCCTACCAATGCTTCAAAGTTGTAATACAACATGCGGCCTAAGTTTAAGCGTATCATCTAAATACTTACAGGGAAGAAGAGAATTCGCCGTGCAGAAGTTACCAGGTAGATTCTACTGAACGAAAATCTCTAGTAAAGTTTAATACAGGTTATGAAAAAGAATCTTCAGCAAGAATAGCTGATAAATGCGTGTCAGCAAATTGTAAAGAAATAGATATTCATTTCTCTTTTATAAATAAACGTCACAAAGAAGTGAACATGGTAGCAGAAAAACCGAATATAAAAGTTACTTCAAAGCGAAATAAGCCGCTGCATACACTACCAAATGAAAGCCAATAAAATAAAGCTCGTGTGGTCTGAATTTTTAATAAATATTGTTTCCTTTTATTTGATTTTAATTTAAAGCCGATAACTCAACGCAATACACGGCAAATCTTTTTGGCCTAGAGAATTTGTGATATGTATAAAATTTGCTCGAGGCAGTGACGCTTCAGTATAAATGTCCAAGTCTAATAATATCGAAATTTGGACATTCACGTGCATTTGCACGGGCATTCAGGTATTTTCACTTTGACGACACAATTCTTCTTAGAAATCTGTTCTAATACTTAGTTCTAACCCCTCCGGGCGACCTTGTCCACTTCCTAACTTGACCACTTCCAAAGTTGTCCAGTTTCTAAATTGTCCACTCCTACATTGTCCTTTTCCCGAATAGTAATTTCTCATATCCTAATTAGTCTACATCCTATACAGTCCATTCCTAATTTGTCATTTCCTTTTCAGTCTCTTCCTAACTTCAAAAAACTGAAAGAATGTGCAAGAAAATTGACATGAGCAGTCTGTTTGTGCAGATATCGCGCCTGCATCGTATCGGCGCTGTATCTGCACCTTACCTTCCCATCGCCGCTTTTTGTTGGGTCTAAGTAAGGCTGCCAGTCGTCCGAGTTTACCCGGATTTGTCCTAGTTATGAGGGCATTGTACTTCATTTGTAGTCCGGGTTAAAAAAATTTACGTCTTGGACCGTCCGTGACACATATACTGTGCCCGCACAACGCCCGCAATCAACCGACGAACAGCCTCTATGTTTAAAAAACCTGTTAACATGTCCAGGCTCTAAAATCCGGAGTTCTCACGCGTCTTGTACTGGTTGCAAAATTTTAGAGATTGCAAACCTGGGCCTAAGGATTGTGTTATTTGACCTTACTTGAGTAGGTATATTTCATTATTTTTTTGCTCTGCTGCAAAACTAGCTAGCCTAAACCTACACCTATTTAGCCCTGAATAATATAAGAATAGGAAAATTTGCCACTGGAAAAAGAAGGCATTCCATTAATTAATTTAATCAGCCCTTAATAATAGTCACTCTAGCTAACAAAAAAAATTTTTTTTCTTTTTTTTGTATTTTCTTGTGTGAAATATACATGTTGAGATAAGAAGAGGACAAATTGGGAAGTAGTCTAGTTAGAAAGTGACGACTTTTGTCAAGTTAGGATGAAGACAAATAAGGAAGTGGACAACTTTGGAAGTGGTCAGGTTAGGAAGTAGACAAGGTCACCCGGAAGGGTTCTAACTTCCATGAAGTCATTTGTTAGTTTTAACAAGTAAGAACTGAAAATAGATGTTGCTATTTGTAACTTTTTATTCGAGACAATGAAAAGTTTAGTCTTGTAGAATCTATTGAATTCTGAATACTACTGAATAGCACACCTTGAAACTTGACGCAATATACATTATTCAAACGTTTTATTTTAGATTGAAATTGTTCGATAGTTAGAGGGGCATCGGTAAAACATGTCGGTCATGTTTTATTAAATTTCTTGGTTATTATAGAACTGTAATATATTCTATCACCTAACGACTTTTAACTTCAGAATTTCAATAATTTAATTGGTTCACTAGTGCCTTTAATAGAACTTTGAGGTTCAATAGTCACTACCACACAATATACTTCAAAAGCAACTTTTTCATTGTTTAAGAAATTTGCCGAGGCACCGGCACCTGATTGTGTCTAAATTTAGAAAGAGATCTAGCGTGCCCTTAGAGCATTAAACCAACCGGAGAGGCCACTGACAGGCGTACCCCTCTGCCAAAGGTACCAGCCCACCGGTCATACCCGTTATATAAAACTAGTTGACGCGCGTTCCGCATCATAAGTCACCTATCAGTGCATGCGTAATAGCGTCTCAATAGAAATGCCGAATTGCAGTGTATTTTGGTGTAAAAAGCGTTCAGCGACATCAAGTCTACAAAAGGATAATATTACATTCCACCTGTAAGTATTATTTTGTTCTAATATTATTAAATAAGGCATTAAATTAGCAATTTAACCAAATAAAATGCTAATCAACAAGTGTTGCCAGGCTTATCATCAATACTCCAATCTGGGGTAATTAAGTTGAATTAACATAAAAACTAACCTTTCCTTTTTTATATCTCGCCTTGTTGACATATCTAATAAGTTTCATTTTGGATGTACATTATTGTGTCACCGTTCCCATATTTATTTATTTTTAATTAAAACCAATGTTTTTTTTACCAAGTAATGCACAAAATAATATTAAATGAACAAGTAAAATGAGATTATAAATCCAAATATACAAGATTAGTGCACTTTATTCCGAAAGATAATTGCTCATTTCTTACAAAAATAAGCGTATTTATTTTTAAGAAACTGGTCACACTTTAACATAATTAGAGATGAGACAGTTTAATCACAAATATCGATATTGGTTTTCCAGTATTAAATTAATTTTTTTTTGTTTGTTTTAGATTTTCAAAAGAAGCAGCGCCTCGAGTCGCTTGGGTCCAATATTGTAGGAACTATATAAGTGGGTTCCTAAGCGTACAAGTATCTGACTAACAGCTTAAAAGACAAAGCCTTCTGTGCTGCCAGCACTGCTACCTCCTCCCTACCCCCCAAGTGGCGGAGAGCTCAGTTTTTAGCAAGTAAACTCGCTGTGCGCTACCTCCTCTTATTGCATTACCTAGGATTAGTTAAACTAGATTTATAAGGTTAATTTAAATTGCACAGTTTTTCAGTATTTTATTATACCTACTTAAATAAAGACTTTCTGAAATATATTCTGTTGTTTTTTTGTTATCAGAACAGATAAAATATCTCTCTAATAAAAATCTACTCATACATTCTCATGTCAGTGTCTTGTTATTATGTAATCAGAACAAAATCCTCCAATTACAAGCTCTGCTTAGTTGGAACGAAATTTAATAGCAACAGACAATTAATTCAAAGTATTATTTGGTTTGAATATACATACATACTTAGGAATAATACACGTAAAATTGACACGTAATAATTAATTACAATCTTTAATCTACACTAGAACAAATTTCAACAGGTGGTGGTTATTGAACATACATCCTTGTGCGCAGTAGTAAAATAAAAAAAAAGAGTGGGTACCCATGTACGCACGTAAGAAGTTATACTTCTTTGGCATAACAATCCAAAAATACCAAATAATAATACAACGCATACATACATAAATATTTGAATTGATATAAACGCCAATATATTTTTTATTTATTCACACAGATTATTTGTACTGATACGACACACAAAGATCCGCAACTAACTTCAGTGTGTAAAAGGTTCGCAACTAACTTTAGGGTGTTGCTTTTTTCTGTCGGTGTGCGCGCACATCGTAAAAATTCACTTTCATCATTTTTCCCAATCGCGCCAAAAAAAAGTATAACTTCAAAAAAAACGGCTAAATGCCAGTAGGACTCGCGCGCCGAGGGTTCCGTACTATCAGGGATCGGAAGTATTGAATAAACATTAGTAAACATAGTAGGAGAGCCCGACCGCATAACCAGATTTGTTTGTCGAACAATGTTTAACAAATAAATTTAGCCCGACCGTATGACGGGCTTTTTTGATAATAATTACAAAAAAGTGTGCTAGTTAGAAACACTGTTTTATTCTTCCTGTAATATTGACATATACATGAATTAACAGAATTACTTCTAGTTAATTCATGTCTATGAACTATTTACTTTACTTTCATCTATTTCACAGTGCTTAAATAAAAAAAAACCTTAAAATTATAATAGATTATTATTACCTAAAACTGTTCTATATAATATAAGATAATGCTCATTTTAATAAGCAAACATAATAATCATGAAAATAATTAAATCTTTCGCGTACTTATATGAAATCCTAAACATCGATACTAAATATCGACAGAGTCAAGCTCTAACTGTTTTACGCTAAGGAAGCGTAAACTGATAGATGTCCCTGTGTGTGAATGTGATTGTGTGTGTTTAGTTTAAGCTAGTTTGTAATAATTTTATTGTGTGCGTGTATAACGACGCGATTTAAAAATGCATTAGTAGTTAACATTGTAATTAGTGTGCGTTGCTCGCGTTACCCCGTCCCCCGCCGAAAGTGGCAGACTTTTGCGCAAGGGAAATAGAGCGCGTGTCCACTCCTGTTGGTTTAATGCTCTAAGAGCGTGCCGTTAGTATTGCTATTATATTAGTCGTCTTAAGTTTTCTGGCTAATAGAAAATCTATCTGCAAAATTCATTGATTAGCTGCAAATCGGGATAAGATAGGAACCTTAAAGGTTTTTACAGGATTGGCAACGAGCAAATGATTCCTCTGGTATTGCAAGTGTCCAATCTCCATAAGCTTGCTGCAAGTGCCAAGCCGCCTTGAGCAAGCGTGTTCATCAACATTTATACTTAAGAAGCTTTGCAGTAAAACATTATTGCATCGATACTTTACTACTACTACGATAGCAAAAAATGTGCTTATAAAAAATACTTATACAAATTGGGTCAAGCCAAATAATATCGAGTTCTAATTTTGTCAATATTAATAATTTACTAAAATAAATATTACCTATTTGTTTTTAAAATGTCTGACTATGTAGTTACATGTTTAACGGACCGTTCTTATGAGGTTACGATAGTTAACCTCTAATACGCTTTGTTCCAATTTCTGTATCAATTGACCTCAAATTCTAATATTTATCAAAATAAATTATTTCATTCACAACCTTTTTGGTTATTTTCGGTCAACTTGTAAACTACCATTGCAATTGAATGAAGATGTTTTTTTACATTAAAATTATATCTAAATCACTTTTATTTGATAAAATCATAATAAATGACCGACTATTTTAAATTATTTGAACTGCTCTATAAGAAATTACACGCCATGTATATATTTTATTTAATAATTCATAAAAAAGTAAATATGCGTCAATATAAATCAACTACAATCTACATGTCGTTTTTCCATCTTTTGTTTTCACGGAAGATGGTTGTCATTTAATTTTATCCACATTTTTTCTATTTTATCATTGTAGTATACCCACAGAACAAGTACATACATAGAAGGAGTGTTAATGGCCCTCATATACTTGTCCTATTTTTCCAAATAAGCCGGATAGATTGAAAAGAAAGAGACAAATAATTTTGCTAAGGACGCCCGGTGTACACTGTAGAAACGTCAATTTGGTTACCTTTGGTTACCTTTGGATGCCGAATTAAAAAGTGAACTAATGTCAAATGTTCCAACTTGTCAAGGCCTCTAGACAATTTAGTCGGATTAAACCGCCGCTCGTAATTTTCATTGTTGTTTATCTGTTTTGTGAAATAATATATGTTATTTAATAATTACATAGTGCTATTGTGAAGTAAAATTAAGCCCATGGATAAGCAATGTCCTGCGTTATTGTCGGTTGTAAATTACATTCTTTTCGCAAAGGAAATTAAGTTTAAATCGTCAACTTCCATCGGTGAGTAGATAACAAACCAATAATATATACTAAAAACCTATACATACGTGCAAAATACCTAAGTGATTTATACTTTACTATACTGCAATCATATTATAATCGTCTGTTTGCCATTCGATTCAGTAATTTTTAATTATTTTACATTTTTACCAATTTGTGTAGTCATGTTCAATAGTGTTGTGACTTGTGCTGCATATTTTATCGATGACAAAAATATTACTATAATTTGTGTTAACGATTTTGTGGTAACTACCTTTGTACCTTTCATAGTGTTTCATACATTGTGTTCTTTTGCAGGTTTCCGAAAGATCAGACCGGAAGATCCATGAAGCAAATTAAGAGAGAATTATGTTATATATTATATTGTTACACGTTTAACGTTCCAGCGGTGAGGACGAATTTACTCAAATTTGCTCCATTGTCACGCGCCATACGACTTATTAATATTATTTCTATAGAAATTAATATTTTCAATGTACCCTGTCAAAATTCAAAGATGTTGCACAAAAATGTATAGTATTGGATAAATAGGTATATTTATTTAGTAATTTTTTTAGGTTTTTTTTATGATATCGTATTGGATTTTTTATCTGTAATGTAATGAAAATGATATTGTAAATACTTTTTCAATAAATAAATAATAAATAAATGTTCTAGATGACTACAGAAATTTATTGATAAAATTGATCGCGAAAAATTTCTAAAAGTACCAATTCATAACATAACAAAAAAAAATTCTGTGCACAAATAATCAGGACATTCTTAAACAAAACTGTAATTTTAAGGGGCAGTAATAATGTGTTTCAATATTATTGGAAATATAATCATACATTTGTGACATGAATCTTACAGCTGTGTTTTATTTTTACCTTGGGGTATCTGTTTTGATGCTATACTAAGAAAATCAGAAAAGAACAGAGGGCCGATACCGGTATTTTGGCGATCCACACACTGCCCCGCACTACGCTGCGGGAGCGTGGCGACGCGGTGACGGTGCCACGCGTGCAGATGCGAGAGTGCTGGTCTGCATCATCAATCACGCACGTTACTGCAGAACACGGTGTCCATACCGTCTGGCCCCGAACCCACGCGCGTGAGTACGTGTTTCTCTGCATGTAAGCGTGTGATCAGTAACACAGCGCTTAAATGCGTTTTCAGTGTGTTGCACCACGCGTGATTTCTATACAAAGAGAGATACTTACAAACAATATAAGAACACGCACGCTCGCACTACGCTCCGTGATGCGAGGTAGTGTGTGGATCGATCATGTATATTTCAATTTTCAATTTATTTAATTTGTTCATATACAATTTACATTGTGTTTGAACTTACAGCATGAAACATGAATATAAACTTCAAATTATTTCACATTGAAAATGCTCCTGGCGCCACTGCCGGCCTATGCCATTCCGGTGAGGTGTAAAAAGACCCTTTGTTTCTTGTAGTTCGTTTACGAGAGCTTTTATGCAACCAGACCTCATTTGACATTAGCATGTCTGATATTTTACCATAGCCCATAGACAAATTTCATCTATCGATATCGATAAACTCTCAGAAGGTATCGTAGCACTATTAAACTTCTATTTGTCTCTGAGTGTGTACGCTTTATTCTCTTAATAGTACTTCTATGCTTTAGTACTTGTTCTGTGAATATACCACTAATATCATCAACAAGAATATTATTCTACACTTGACGCTGGCAGAAATAGCTGACACAATCGTCGGCTCTGTTGCCAAAAAAAAAGGAGAAGAAGAAGAATCTACATGTCAACAAGCAACAACAAAAAATAGCAAAATACATTTAAGCAATAGTCATTTTTGGGTGTTAGAAAATGATCGGTATTCTATTAAATCCACACTATTCCTGATTTCCAAACCTATCACTAAAACATAAGTTATTTCGAAGAAAAACATTTTATTCTCATTGGCTTAAATAGTCGACGTGCGTCGGCTATTTCTAATTTAACAGAAGTAAGGGAAGTCATGCTCATGACAATAAATAAAACAGAAAATTGAAAATTTATACTCAAGTATTATTTAGTAATTTATTTTTGCAAAATGCCCAATCTGCGACATTTCACTCGGACGTCGAAAACTAAATACAGATCACAATATCTACACATGAGGTATTTGGTCAAAATAATCAGGTATGTAAAAGACAAATAAAAGTATTGAACGTTATTTTTACTAGTAACAGGGGTCAAATGAAAAAGTTAATACTTTTTGATTTGACCCCTTTACAATAATAAACGTTTTTTTATTGAAGGATTGCTTATTCACGATCAAGGCATTTGAAAATAGTACCTCACGGCGCCTTGAAATAAGGTCATTAACCTTTAGGAAAAATAATTTCCTCGTGGCCCCACTACTATGACCCACCGGTGTTCGATCGACAAAAGCATTACTTGAACCCTGTTTTAAATGCTTTGATTTATTATTTTTATTATTGCTTATGTTGGTACTACTGCATCTTGAACCATGGATTTAACTTACAACGACAGATAAAAGCTTGATCTGCTCCGAAGCCAGCCTATTCCGCGTAAAGCGAAATCTACAAAGATTTTAAACCATTTGCATGGCCATTCAATGCGGAACATAGCGCGTTATATAACATGGAGCTAATGCTTTAAGATATAGGTTGGAGGGTATTTTTAGTAATATCGTCTAAATATTCATGTTCATGTTTGAAAACTAATCTTTTTATTCAGAGAATTGGATGACGAGTACAAGATGTCAATGATGAACAATAATATAGCCGCTGGCGAGCCTTTCGAGCGCACATTCTGGACCAAAGATGTTATGAAATATGAAAGAGAAGTTTCTGATCATATGATGACGCCTAAAACAACAAATATAGGTGTTACAGCAGATTGTAAAGATATAGATACATTTTTCACTTCAACAAGAACTGACGGTACTTTGGAAATAATAGGTAAAAGCAATATAACAGATGAACCTACAAATATATTAGTACCGTCAGAACAAATAAGTGTTAACACAGACAGGCAAATGCGTCAATGCATGCTTAAAACAAGAAGTGAAAAATTGACTCTGACATCATGATAAATTAATATTGTAATATATTTAATATTAAATACATACTTGTGTATCTATGTACAAATTGTTTCATTTTACCCGTTCAGCGAATATTGTATGCCTAACTTCTTGATGTTTTGAACTTATGGATATTAAGTAACACGTCTGTTCCGACAACTCTTCCTTTCTCACTTAGAATTAAATAAAGTTCGGGAAAACATTTTCCAGAACTTCGAGTTAATTATAGTTACTTACCTAGCTCAAAAGTAAAAATATTCAAGACGGAAACATAAACACTCGACGCGACGCAAAGACACATCGCGTCGGATGTTCATAGCGTGATTCAATTGATTTTTTTTATGTTAGCCTACCAAAGTGACTATTCTATGAGAGGGTAGTACTTCCCCGGTTGATCCGCCCCATACATGCTGAAGCCAGCATAGATCTACTACCTAAAACCAATGCTTTCATTCTGCTTTTTTGTCTTAAACCGTTAAGGTGGAACAAAATGGACTCACCGGTCTTTCGGCTAAAATTACAGTAATGAGAAACCTTTGAGTATAACGCATACGGTCAGCACAAAACAAAGCACAAAATATGTGTTTGAAGATTCACCTAAGTGGCCAAATGAGCCGAATACTATCAGCCGTAAATTAAATGAAGTCTAAGTTGTTTTAATTACGATACATTAGTTCTGTTCATTGTTACGTTTTGGACCTGAAGTATGACGAGAAAACTAAATTCGCATCGTATGAAATAGTACGGCACGCGTCGTGATTTAAATGTCACACGCCTAGACTGTTAGCGATCGAGTGTAAACAACAACAACAACATCCCTACCTATCTACAGTAAATCAGACGGGTCCTTCGTCAATTCACACCACGAGCTGTTCAGACCACGGTGTGAATCGCACAAGGACCCTTTTTAGATCTGTTCAGACCAGTGGTGTGAATCGATGAATGTTTATTATGTAGTTCCTCGTTTTGAATTACGGTATATTATATCACGATAATGGTTTTGGTGTGGATAAAGCCAAAAAGAGCTCTTCGGTATAAATACGTAAAGATATATTTTACTACAAATTTCAGAATATGGCCTACAAAATTATTTGCTTCCCTACTAAATTAGGGGATAAGTTTCCTTTTCAAAACTGAAGTGGCTTCTAAATCCAAATGGACTTGTTTCGCAAAGGGAGTTTCGAGCGCACCCTGTAGCGAATAAACATCGGACCAAGAAAGAAATTGCGGCATTGGAAACTGGAAATGGAAATGAAAAATTGACTACCAGACCATTGACAATAAACCGAAGAGCAGATTAGAAAGAGTCTGCAATAGTGTAGGGGAAGTCTTTATTCAAGAGTAGGATTATGAATCTTATTTTCATTATTATTATTAAGTTATCAAGTAGTAAATTACTGACTTGCCAACAAGTCAGTAATTTTGTTAATCAAAAACAATATTACTTCGCCTACATTCATTTAAAAAATTAATGTTTTGAGGCACAAGAATCCTCAGCAAGAATCGCTGTAGCGTTGTCATAACATTGACACTGACGTAACAACAAAAATAGGTAGAGTGGAAGAAACATTGACAGTAAAAATGCGCTGTCAAAAAATATTTCTATAAAAAACTTCAAAATTCTTTAAAATTAAAATTTTCAGTGAAATGCCGAATACTAGACGCCGGCGGTTTTCAGTACAAAAAAATATTGCCGATAGACAATCAACAAAATCTCACAGTGGTCCATCCAGGCAAGTTTATAAACCTACCAATATAGAATTCATATTTTTTCGGTTTAAAATTCTTTATTCTCATAAGAATATAATATTCACTTACATGAGAAACTTATTAATACCTACTTACATGTAATGTTTTACGCACGTTTATACAAAACGATGTATCACTTTCAAACTAACACCATTAACAACCACACCCTAATTCCACATTTTCATTTTATACTAAATAAATACTTTTAGATTAAAGATCACCGAAAATCAGAAAGTTTTAATAAAATTTGCAAACATTGAAGTACAAGCAGGTAGTTGCACATTTTATAAATCGACAAAAATACGGTGGACAGACTAGAGCTTGAACGACCGGCCGGCAGCCGGTTCCGCGAAGATGTGTACTTACTAGAAGCGACAAGCGTACCTGAGCGTAGTTCGATGTATATCGATCTACGCTCTATCGACGCAGCATATTAAAGTTATTACAGCATATTATTTTATAAATTTTTGTTCAGTAATATTTTGCTCTATTGTTACAAAATAACACTTATTGTACGTACGTACCTATTTCACTTTTTATAATCCAACTAGCTTTCTGCAGCGCAGTTTCACCTACGTCTTTGGTTATTTCTCTGTTCCCGTCGCCAGTAGCGTGATGTTACATAGCCTATAACCTTTCTCAAGAACTGGGGTCCTACCACAACCTCTCTATCGTCTATCTCTATCGTAGGCTCTATTGTTGTTCTTAATGGCACTAAATAAAAAAAAAAAACAAAGAAACATTAAAATAATACTGCTTTAGCTAAGAGGTGGTGGTAAGCCCCCTGGGCTATCATACGCAAAAAGAATGATTCAAATCTGAATGGTAGTTCAAGAGATTAGCGTTTAAATAAACAAACTCTTCCGCTTTATGTATATAGATTTCTATAACACAGATCTTGTAGCTCTATTATGAATATAATCAAACAAGTGCAAATAAGTGTGAATTACTAAACAAACAAGTGCAGGGTTACTTTTTAATAAATACTTGTAAAATTTCTAGCCATATCAGCATTGATGATGAACTAAAAATATCAGTACATACTATGGTTGCAACAAAAACTAATAAAAGTAAATTTCACGCAAATACTTCAAAAAAACAATCTACTTTAGAAATAGTAGCAGAATGTGATAGTACCACATCATTATCCACAGTAAAAGATCAATCTGAAATGAGACTAAATTTAACTCAAAATATAACCAAGGATGAAACTGCATACCCAAGAAATATTTATTCAGAGACAGAGTCAAGTGTGAATGACGCCTCATCTGATCAATGTAAGGTATCCCTAAATCCAGTTGTTGATCACCAAAAACCAGAAGACTCAAAACAAATAAATAGAGAAAGAACTCTCAGACGAGAAAAATATCCTCGGCAACACAGAGTTAAAGTCAGAAGCCCAAAACGTAGAACCTCAATACCGGAGCAAGGCAAATCTACAGATGTGACAAATATGCTTAATAATAAACAGAGTACTGGTACAATCGCAATAAACTGGGAAGAAGAATATGAGAGTTGTAGAAATGTGACTAGCTTAGGAGGAGATACAGACGACGACGAAAGACCAAGTACTCATTCACTGGATGATATGTGCCGTATTTGCCACGGAGGAGATACCTTTTATCCTGAACTAGGGCGGTTGATATCAGCTTGTTTATGCCGCGGGACAGTTGGTAGAGTTCATGTTAAATGTTTGGAAAGGTGGCTGACGGAATCAGGCAAGTCTAGATGTGAATTGTGCGGGACACGATACATAACACGACGGGTACATCGATATGGAGTCCCGAGAGCTCTAGTTATGTGGATACTGAGTCAGAATGCGAAACAGGTATGTTATGTACGTACCTATTTATCTGCATATCGACTAACATTTTAAATAGATGCACCATTTAAAATGTTAGTAGAAATGCAGTAGCTGAAAATATTACGCTTGAACATATTAAAAACCTGTGATATATTCACGTAACTTTAGTATTAATATTTGCTTTAATTAATAAATAAATGTTTACATCACAAATTCTTATAGTATACGTTTACCTGCTACAGAAATAAGTTTGTTTCATAGTTATGTAACATTACGAAAATGTTTTCATTGATCGGATTAGATCAATCGGCTTAGATGAATAAAAAAACTACTCAAGACGGATTGATTACCAGATTATATTTACATACACAAAAATTACCATATATAAATTTTTGATTATAATTGAATTTGAACTGATATAAGTATTTATTCAGCGATTGGGTTAGAATATGAAAAGTCTAAAATCAAAATTGTATAAGTTCGTGAATTGAGCTTTTGCGGATCATCATCATCATCATCATATATCCGCCCTCCCCCAAGTTTCGCCGCCCTCATCTATCGCTTGACCACCATCCTTATAAGGTCGTCGGTCTACCTTGTGAGAGGTCTGCTCACGCTGCGTCTTCCGGATTCTTCTTAAGATCTACAATATTTTACAGCTAATGGTGGATAGTTTGGGTATTATGTTGATGTCGCCACTCGCTGTACTCGCTGCGTGGTTAACTGGACGAACATTAGCTGGCCTGATGACTCAAGAAAGTCACGTCACTCCTTGGCCATTGGCTTCAACCTTTGTATTGGCTTGCATGACCCTTGTTAGTAAATTTTATTGAATATCTTATGCATTAACATCTATCTCAAAAGTTACAGATCTATAATATTTTTTTTGCTTTGAGCTGCTTTTCTAGAATCACATCATATCATTGCAACTTTATTATAAAGCGGTAGTTAGATGTTTTTATTATCCATGTTTTGATATTGAGTCCTAGGTAACAGGGGACGAGTCTTTATTGACATTCATTGGGCTCAATTTCAGACTCCGGCCTAATACTGTTATCTCTGTTGACTCTGTACAGTTCGAGGCAGCCTTTGTAGTAGTATTTTACATAACCATTGTTTGTCTCAGGTTTGTTACTATTGTTGGATAGTATCAGCCGCTACTCGACATGCTCTAAGCTGGTGGATCTGGTATCGCTCGCAATATGAAGTAAGACTAGAACTACAAGAAATCGAAGATTAATTATACTACTCAATATACAATCTAAATTATTTATCTCATTCATAAGTCAATATACGTAACATGACGTTTTATAATTGTGACTATTTTCTTTAGATCATCAAGTGCTTTATTTCATTCTGCTCACAAAACCTAATACTAAACTGAATAATTAGTGCATTTTTAAATTCTTTTCTTTACCTTTAATTAGGGCTGTAATACTAACAAATACCTTGTTCATTTCTTAGTCAACTAAACCTGACACGGTCTATATTCATCCAAAGCGTTTGTAACACTATCGTCGAATGAAAATGAAATTTTCATTCGACGATAAGCCTTTGTTAAGCGAAAAATGTTTCTTGAAAATTTTAAATCCAATAATCTTTTCTTGATTCTGAATATTTAAGATATATTTTAATGGCTGCTTGCCTGAGTAATCCAAATGGTGTTACTTATCAAGAATATAGTTTTCTGATAAGTTATAGTGCTATTTTTCGGTTTTTCCCCCATTGATTAACAGTCACACCAGAATGTGTAACACATTCTGGTGTGACTTAACGGAAATAAAGGAATATTTCTGCCGCCTACTCATATTGATAGTTTGATTGTCATTAATCGATTGACTTCTATAGTGAGCTGTGGGGAGCCATTAAGTCGACTCCTAAACGCCTAGTCTGTCCCTATTTCAATTTTGATTTAAGTTTTTAATTGATAACTTGACTGTAGTGATATTAAAATTTCTGCCAAAATATGCTTTCTTTCACCTTAAACGCCTAGAAAGTAACAAACTGTTATCTTTTCAACGGTAGATACTTTATCTACTCCTGACAAGAAACACAATTTTAGTTTACAAAGGTTATATCACACCTGCGTTACGCCTATTTTCGCTGCATAATGCACCTGAATTAACTATTACTCTAAACATCTACAGTAACATTTAATATGGACCGTATGTAAGTAAACTTAATTTCCTTTTATGTATCTACCTATAAGTTGCTTTGATATTTAGTTTACCATTGTTTACACCTTCAAACGGTGTGACCACGAGTCTGTACCCATTCCAAGTACAAAATTAAGCCTAAAAGCCCATTACTATACCGCTTGGTCCCAGTAGTTTCATTGGCTAGTTCCATGATGACTGGGATATTTTTAGCCCCACTTTTTGTAGTTCAGGATATCATAGCTATTTATTAGTAAATTACTTATTATTGGAATCAGTTCAGTAGTCCCATAGTTTCAACAACCAAATATGACAAGACGACTACTAAGACGAATTTCCAAAATTTGGTTTTATATTAATAAACATTAGAATGAGTATGTCTTTACTTTTAGAATAATATTTAGGTACACGAAGTAAATACTTATATCGTTATTTACTTCCATGAATTACCCAGTTACTTTAACTAAATTACAAAAGCCTGAAAATAGAACACATAATACTACTGGTTAGCTGGAATATCTAATATTAGATAACAAGGTATTTAGGCACGTGTCACACCGCCAACGTTGAGCGATACAGTAGAGCTAGAAACCAGAGGCCCTAGACGTGCCCTAGGGCACAGAACAAGTACTAAAGCACTAAAGAAATCTTTGACAAGTGTCAAAGATTTCTATTCTATTCATAGAATAGATAATAAAATGTATGAGATTGACATAAGCGTTGGCGTTAGCTTATGTCAATCCAATGATTTCTATTCTATTCTATAAATAGAATAGAAATCATTGCCGCTTGTCTAGGGCCTCAGAGTTGGCGAGCAGCGAGGCCCGATTGTGTAATTCCGATAGTTTTGTTGCTGGGCTGTAAAGCCATTTTATGGTACCAACTGAGCATACAGCCCGTTTAGCCCACGGCCTTAGTTGAGTACTTAAAATTTTTGTTGTGGATGACTTAGTCCACTAGCCGGTTAACCCAGCCTGCGGACCCAGTTAACCACTTGCTACGGTTTAAAACAATTTTATAAGTAGGTACTTGTTTCTGCAAAATAAAAAATATTTCGGAAACTTTATCAATTACTTTATAAAGTTAGGTAATATTTAATTAAGTAACATTAATAAATATTTAGGTCTCGGGCTCTCTTTTCCACCGAAAATTTTTCCTACTCATATACTCTAAGACATATAATAATAATAATAATATTCTATTATTATAATAATAATAATATAATATTCTACCACTTTCACATAGCACCATCTAGTCCCAAATTAAGCAATTATATTTGCTTGTGTTATGGGTACCAAATAACTGATATACTACATAAAACATTTTTTTTTGTAAATACATAAATATTATAGATAAATTACTGCCAGACACAGAACAAACAATTATGCTCATCACACAAAGATTAAGATTAAGAAGAAGACAAGGTGAATACTTCATCGATCGATCATTTGTGCCGAAAACAGCAAGAACCTTCTATCACATAAAAACATACAATGTTAGGTTTAAACTTAAACACAATTTAGAATTTCGAACTTAGTGTTTAATAGATTCGACGTCTTCTAACCATTGAGGCCATTTTCTAATTTCATTGTACAGTTTTCTTCCAGGACTTTCAGTAGCGATCAGCTGTCGGTGAGCAACCACGCGGTAGTTTGAAGCCAGGTGACCTTTGTCCACGCCACAACGAAGCATAGCCTTCACGGCATCGATGGACTTTGTTGTTGGAGTATCGTCTGAAATGATTATATTTCGCAAGTTAAAAATCTATTGAGTGATATAATTTGAATGATATCTATTTAGGTTACGAAAGAAACGTTTAAAAAAAAAGATTTAGATGGCAGAAATAAACCATAGCATAAGTTAAATACATTCGTTTTATTTTAATTCTTTAAACCATTCTTTAGATGTCATCAACTTCTACTCTAAGTTGAGATACCTACAAACAAAAGTATTAAAGCTTTGCAAAGTTCTTTAAAACCTTGTGCAAAACGAAAATAAGTTTTAAAAGTCTTTGTAGGAGAGTCTATTGTCCTTTGTGACACCGTATGGAATTTCACAGAGATCGCAACTAGTACTACAATGTAGTAAGTATAGTAAATTGTGTAACACATTAAATTTTAATATTATGAAAGTAAGATGATAGCTATTAAAATTTTCTGCTTTCATTAAAATATGTAGTTTCATAAAATGCTGTAACTTTTTGGTTTTTAAACATGCGTTGAGTATGAAAATTCTTAAGTTGAAATGAATATGAGTAACTTAATTCTGGTAGAAGTGCCATTATATCACAGTTACTAAAGAAATAGGTTGAAAGGTGAAATCGTATGTGGAACATAAATTGTAAACTATTTTTATCTGACGAGAAAAAACAACAACAAAAATATCACGGCAAGCAAATAAATATTAATTTTTAACAACAAAACCTAAGAAGTTATGATTTTACCGAAAAGGGACAGTAGGTAATGAAGATATTCTGGTTTTATATTTTAGTAGTTGTCTTCAACAGCTTGTGCTTAATAAGTATGTAAACTAGACGTCCGCCCTAGCTTCGCTTCTTTTATTCGGTCTCACAACAAAAGCCTTTTTGTTACGGAAAATATCATTGCAATAGTGTCGTATAGCATCATTCAGATTTACAATGGCGCTTAGAGTATTTAATAAAAAATAATAAGAAAAATATGTTAATAATAATATGCTACCCGTCTTTGAAAGGTTATTTTAAATCGGTTACGTACATTTTGAGTTAAATCGGAACATACATACAAATAAACAAACATACAAAATATTTATACGGTCGAATTGAGAAACCCCTTCCTTTTTTCGAAGTGGGTTAAAAATCAAATCTTATCTCATAATAAAATACTAGTCTAGATTTAGATTTAGTCTTTCGGCTGATATAATGATGACAAAGTTATATTGTTATTGTACTTACTGTTATAGTTTCCAATGAACGCAATGCCTATAGACTTTCTGTTATATCCAGCAGTATGCGCTCCAACATGCAACCAGCCAGAACCTTCGTATATTTTTCCATTACCGCCAACTATGAAACTAAAACAAAAATACAATAAAACTGCTGTTCTCGCCACATTTCTTTCAGCCAGTAATAATTTGACTTCTTTACTCTGATGAATGGACAATTTCGAGACTGCTTACCACCAGGTAAAGACACCGCTGACTCAACCATTTAAAAATATCAAGTAAGTAGTACACATAGTTCCTCTGCTATGAGTTATGACATGACACTGTAATATTGATATGAAAGTTACTATATGTAGTATAAAGCGAGAGTGTTTCTCTTTTCTAGAGATATTTAAAATAAGAGTCAAGGTACAAAAAAAAATCGATCGCTGAAACGTGAAGATCGTTCAATCTTTTTTAAAATAACTCCAAAATAATAATATCTCTTTTTTACGAGAACAATAGTTCTGCAATAGCTTGGTAACATTTTAAAGTAAAGTAACAAAAATGACTAGCAAATTTGACATTTTAAGAAATTGCCTTTACGAGAAGTTGGCGTTCTGAGAATTGGCCTTTATGTGAACAATGTCTAAAATATTACTCACTTAGGTCCAATGTCCCAGTAGCCCAAGTTGTCCATATGATTGCTCTGTATGTTCCTAACAATTGTTTCGCAGTTTGTATCCGTGTTACAAGTAGAAGTTACAGTGTGCTGAATAATGACTAATTCCACCGGTCTGGGAAGATATTCCACGTGCACTGGGGTCAAACCATCCCAATCTGCTTTCGAAACCACGTCACAATCTGTAAAATAAGAACTTTTTTATAAAGATCAATTTTTATTAAAATCTGAATGTGAACGCAAGCTGATCACATGATTCAGTTAGAAACAATTTACGGTCTATATTGATGACTTAATAATATATTACTACGTCATCAAGATATACTGAAAAAAGTATAGCGCTAAGGCAAAATTATCTAATTGTCATTGACAGATTAATCTGTTTAAATTATTTTTTTAAAATTTTATATTTAATCCAAATCTATTATTTTTACCAATAAACAAAATAAAAACTACTCAGCACCGGTCAAAGTGGCGATGTTCCAGGCCAGCCCTAAACATCGCCTTATGTCCAATAGTGATGTCTATCGTTTGCAACGAGGATGATGATGGATATAAAATAATATTATTTATGCCTCGCTTAGAAAGAAAGCAGCTGGTAACTAGACTGAGGGTTAGTGGCAACAGTATCCTTAAAACAATTGCGGAGAATATTTATTCTCCAATAATTAAGAATTATGTGTGCAAAATAATTAATGAATTTAAATGTCAAATGTTAATTTTCTACTAACCATTAGTTTGCAAGATTCTACTAACAATTTATGGATTTTATTATCTGAAATAAATAATTTGAATTTGAATTTGAATAAGATCAAAAAACCAGTTATTACTTACCAGCGTTAACAGCTACCAAGAATATTAACAAAGTTACCAAACTTCGAACAAACATTTTAAATGCAACTTTACACTATAACTCTAAGATACAAACTAAATGTTTTAAAAGATGAATCAATGAACTTGGGTGACCGCTTAGTAATCCTCATGTTGTCTCTTTCATTTCGCATTGTGCGAAAACAGGAGAAACATTCTAATATGTGTATAAAGATAAGTAATATAAATGTTACAAGTGGGGGGTTCCGTATGCTTAAAATAAATAATATTTTTCTTTTGGATCGACATTTATTCTTTAAATAAATAGAATAAACATAGTTAACTTGATTCATAGATAGGCTTTACCTTAAGATTTTTTATATTAATTATTGCGATCATTGCCATTATTACTACGTCAATGTTTGCGATATTAAATTAATCCAATATTATAAAATTATACCTATGTAGTTTTTACCAGCTATGTTTTAGTTTGGAAATAAAATATTGTTACTTTCACAGCCTGGTTTAACTCAAACAATAACGCTGCTGACTTAACGCTGCCCATCAATACCTACACCTTATTTCTATAAAAAGAGATTTTTACATTGCAGTTGTTTCAATAAAAAGAAGTTTTGACTTTGATGGACTAGGACGTCGAAAAATGTGTAAATCTGAAAAATATCATCTTTATTATTCTTAGGCATAAGGCCGAAACATAGCCATAGCAACGGAAAACACGGCTTGGTAGGTGGTATAATACGTATAAATGATCATGTGTAATATGTAAAACTAAAGAACGTCATATAACTATGATCATAGAATTTGACAGATATGAAATCATATTTATATGATGTAAATATGATAATGTAATACCGGTCTTACAAAACGTTAATGCTAACAAATGGGGTAGATATATTTATTTGAAACACGGAACTCTAATTCTTGTTCGTAACATGTTTTTAATTTCGTGTATTGGAGACGGGGATTCCTACTATAAACGTAAACTTCTTTTGACCCTTAAAATAAGCGATATAGTTATCAAACATAATAAACACTGATTTTATTACTTACTTCATTTTACGTTGTTAGGAATTCCCCTTCTCCTATCTATTCTATACTTATAAAGCTGAAGAGTTTGTTTGTTTGTTTGAACGCGCTAATCTCTGGAACTACCAGTCAGAAAAATTGTTTGTATAGCCATAGCCCAGTTCTCGAGGAAGGTTGTAGGCTATGCAACATCACGCTACTAGCGACGAGAGCAGAGCAGTAAGCAAAGACGCGGGTGAAACTGCGCCGCAGAAAGCTCGTTATTTATATTAAATAACTCCTTTAATCTAGAATATGAAAAAAATACATTTTCATGAGTGTAATACGCGTAAGCTACGAGTACTTAGAGCGGCCTAAGTACTCGTAGCTTACGCGTATTACACTCATAAATGACTTACACATCTTTGATCATATTTCTATGATAGTCTAATAGCGGCCTTAGTCAAAGTCAACCATCATTAAACCTAGTCGCTAACCTCAGGGTCTCTTGTTTTCATTTTCCTAACTGTCGTTCTACCACAGTCTTTAGCGTTTGTGTTTCTTTTAAAACATTTTCAGAATATTGTGGCTCTCGTCACAGTAATGTCCTGTTGTTCAATCAACTACCACCAGTTGAGCCACATAAATAATAATAATAATAATATGTGGACACTATCACACACTGTCGTCTAGTCCCAAGCTAAGCAGAGCTTGTGATATGGGTACTAGATAACTGAAATATAATACATATACATTCTTTTTTCTTTACATGATATTGTTGTATTAAAAAAACGACACCATTATCTCCTTGTCTCGTTGCTTCCAGCAGTCTACTCGCAACAGGATATTGTATTGACCATATTGTATAGTGACACTAGCAACAGTATTTTTTGGTAAGCAGTTACCGTAGCCTTTGGACGCTTGCAACACCAGGAGCATTACTAGCGCGTTGCCGACCCTGTTATAAACCTTTTAACTCCTTTCTTGAAGAACTCCATGTTGTAGTTTCTCGGGAAAACCACTCCATTTTACAACCTTATTGTACGAGGGAGAAAGATTTTCTAAAATCTTACCTAAGAGGAGAAAGGCAGACAATTGCCTATAACGGTGTTAAAAAAATGACAATCTATATATTTTATAACAAAAATTTGAAATCTATACTAATATATAAAGCTTGTTTCTTTGTTTATTCGTTAGAACGTGCTAGTCTCTGGAACTACCAGTCCGTTTTGAACAATTCTTAGTAGCCCTTCTTGAGGCAAGTTATAAGCCTAACATCACGTTACTGGCAACGACAGCAGAGCAGTAACCAAAATTTATACCGCGCTGCGGGTAGGTAGTGTATGTATATAAAGTAATAACATTACTTACATTGTCGCCGAATTATAGATACTTACCTAATTAGTTTCGTAATTGATGCGGTACAGAAAGCAAAGAGCATTTTTAACGCCAGATGAGTGACTCTTATCAACGTTTAGATAAAAATGAAATTTGGGTACCTAATTGACATGACATGCTCTCGTGAATTGCATCAGCTATACCCAAAAGTAGATTAGGTAAAGAAGAATTATTATTAACTGCACAGTATTTCTCAATTCTTTATTTCATTGTCAGATTTGCGTTAATTAGACGGTAGTAGATCCACGCTGGTTTCAGCATGAAAGGGCCGGATCGTCCGGGGAAGTACTACCCTCTCATAGAAGATCGACTTAAGAGTAGTAGTATCCTTAATACTGCGTTTCGTTCGGTGAGTGAGAGTGCCGGAGGCCCAATTTCCCCCCTTTCCTCTTTCCTCACCCTCCTCATTCCCTTCCACTAACCCCATTCCCAGCCGCCATAGTGGAGGCCACCATACCAGCAGTTTAAGACGATAGCTTTTGGTATGGTGGCCACCACTTCTGGATTCCACTGACTGCTTACCATCAGGCGGGGTGGAGTCACTTTGGTAGGCTAGTATAAAAAAAGAAAATAAAAAAAAAAAATAATAATTTGAAACTTAACTAATCAAAACTTATTGCTTATTACATCATCTCCATCATCATAGTAGCCGAACCACGTCCAGATTATTACTTAACATAGAATAACTTACTAGATAGGGGATCAGATCTGGGGGATCAGACCGGAATAACTCGATCAACTTACTAGCTTTTGCGATCTTTAATTGAAAACCCGTTTTAATCAATGTATCATTCAGCGCTGAATCGCTTTTACATCATGTCTATTATTGACAGCGCTTCAGAAACAGAACTGACTGACAGAAAATCGTGAATTTTAAGGATTTAGGATTAAAGTTTGTCTAGAAAGCTACTATAAGCTTGTAAATACAATATAAACCCTGTTTAATTACCTACCGATATACATGAAGCACGATATTTTGAGGCACTATCTTAGACGCCGGTCAAGGGGTCACTGAATCTGATATCAACTTGCATGAACTAAATTCTGCATATCAATAAATGTAAGCTTAACGGTTATCGCAACCTCTAAACGAGGTTAAAAGTTGAATTGGGGTGTACTACGCCAAATCGAATGCGAATAACAATTGATAACAATTGTTCGAACGTTTTGAATATTGGATAAATCAAACAATCAATAGGTATATCGTACACTCAACAAATCGAGTGTTAAAAGTATTAAATTTTTGTTTGATCGAACGTTCAAGGCATCACATATTCTTCATATCGAAATATCAATACACTGAATACTTTTTATATAGAATATAAAAAAATACAAAATTTACTGATATTATTATCTTTTTTAATTAAATAAAAACAACTTGGGTTTACAACATATCCTATGTTGTAAATCCAAGTTGTTTGTTATTAAGTTTAAATACCTGTTTATGATGTACCTATTTTTTTAAAGACAATAAATAAAAACAACATGGATTTATTAGAGTTTCTCTGTGCAATTGCAATTTAAACACAATTTAAAAACAGATAATTAAATAATAAATTAAAAATGTGTAATGCGTAATTAAGAAGAAACTAAAGATAAGAAAATATTTAAAATATTTATGAAAATAATTTATTTGCATCACGCTTAGATTCTATAATTTGCTTTTAACGTCGGCGGCGGCGTCGTTATTCTCTTTACACGCCGTAATCTTCTTACTTTCACCCTTTTGTCCAATTTTGTGATAAATAGTACATTATTTTTATTCTCAGTGCATCATTTTGATATCCTAAAGTACTTAAATCCACATAATAATGCGATTTACCTTAAATGTTCACCTGAAAATAAAAAAATATAATTGTAACAACCAAATATTAACTAAAACTTGAATTTAATTTTAAATAAAAATAAATAACTAATGTCCGAATGCTGTAACGTATTTTTAAGTAACTCCTAAGGTCGTGTCGTAATTTTTTTGCTATTCCTAGTTTACAAAAAGAGAACGCTCTTGCGCTTAATGCTCATGTATTGCTCGCCATAATACCAAATACCAAATAAGGGTAGTTTCGTATTCATCCTATGACGTCTCATCCCATTTCGACATTCATCCCAATCTAGTATTCCTAACTCATTCCGCAGCAAATATTAAGAATATTCTCAGCAGAAATACCAGGTGCGTTGACCATAAGTTTCATGTAGGTACTATTATTTCTATCTAAGACGTTCTGCACTGTGAAAAGGATGAAAACCAAAAACAGTATTTTGAAACCACTCAAAGCCACTGTATTCCACAGATTTCAAGAGTTTTAGGGCAAGATTCACAGACCGCACTTTGACTTTACTTTGATGCAAAGATCTACTTTGTACCAAAAATATGTATCTTAGGCCCAGATTCACAATCGTGAAAAGGCACTTTCCCAAAGTAAGCTTTGTATTGCCGAAGATTACTTTCAACTTCATATTCAAACATATTTTTGGTACAAAGTAGATCTTTGCATCAAAGTAAAGTCAAAGTGCGGTCTGTGAATCTTGCCCTTAGATTTAGGGTTCGTATCCCACCGCAGCCACCATGTAGTGAAACACACGTAGTTGGATAAGTACTGATTTATTTAGAAACACCCTCAATGTACAATAACGAATAATTCTTATAGACACACCGTCACTATAAATATACTACAATTTCATTTCTTTTCTTCATACAAGTTATCTTTGTGAGAGCAAGAATATCAGATTTGTTTTATCTATTTTTACTCGCGGCTTTTATTCCAGTGATATCTTGCAGATTCCCATGCGATTTCGTTTGATGGAATTCTTTTTGGCAACTACATACGACTCAACAAAATGTATGTACTTTCAAATTGCTAAGTGTGTGTTTATATAGGTCTGTCAGTTGATCAGTCAATCAATTATTCTTTTTTACCACACACGCTACTATTCTTAGGTCGTTTTATTTATACTTTGTAGCTGAAAATACTTTCGTTGTTTTGGATAACAGACAAAAAGAAAACTAAACGACTCCTTACCGAATGGTTGTTTTCGTACTTTCTAGTCTATATATAAATCTCAATTCTGTTGTTAAATAAATTACTTTACAAACTTAAAATTAAAATTAAAAAGCATATATCAATGTTCAGTCACCAGTACACCAGCCAGTAACACTACCAGCAGATTATTATGTCTCTTCTGAGTAAGGGCAAAAGCCGTACCATTAATCTCAAAAGACTAATCAGCCAGACTTATTAAAAGTTGAGGTTTCCTCACGCCACGCCGTTTTCCTTTACGGTAAGCCAGTCAAAGGTAAACATGGAAAGTACATTAAAACTTTTAAAAACTTGCATTGCTACGTACTTCCAATTAAAATTTATCTGTGTATCTATGTAATTCTTAAGGTAATAATAAGTATCTATTCGTTTCTGTACAATTGGCAAATAAACACTGTTCTTTCTTTCTTACGTACAGGTTTTTCATTTTACAACCTAGTGCACATAAATCCGGTGCCTTAAGCCGTAGACCATAACAACTTTATTACTATTTCAATATTCAAGGTAAAATAAGTATATTAGGTAAATTATTGGTCCTAGTTCGTTATCTCAGCCAGAGCTTGTTAAGTTGAATTAATGAATGCCATATCCTTGTGTAGCACATAAAGTGTATTTTATGTAGGACAGAGAAGTATGTGCTGTAATGTAAGGCCGCCGGTCGATGTAATGAAATATCTTTATATTTTGTTTTACTATAAGATAACTAGGCGTTACGTTTATGACTATGACACTGCTTGCGAGGTAATAGAAACTAGACAATGGTTTATGACGATATAGAGCTAACAAACAATGACACTAGTTGCTTTGAGTTCCAATAAAAAAAATGCTTTATATTCCACAGCATTAGGTTGATAATTAAACTATGATAGACTTTTATTTTCCGACTATAACATAAACTCTATATAAAGCTAGACGTTAGTCTAAACAGATATGGCTCTATAATATCGAGTTGTTTTTTAACCAAGTACCGATATTTGCGTGAACAATATCCCTGAGAATATTTCAATTAGCCATAACATTGTACACAACAAATTCGATTCCTTTCGATTATTTAACTATTGTAAAACAACAAATTTGAATATAAATACCTGATTTTTAAAATCTACAGTTGCACTCCCATCAACCATTTCTTTTTCCCTTGCTTTTATCTTTGAAGAATAATACCCTCTCCAACATTAGCCAAACTATTGAATGTCGCCTCTCAAATGGGTTTGGATACATATTAAATGAATAATTTAATTAATCAGCAAACGACGTGTATTGTGCGAGTTTTGTACAATAATAAAGAAAAGGGCAAAATGTCAGTTAACTTCGATAAGCAGCAAGCAATAAATATGAATAATATATGTTTGATGAAATCTGTGAATGGCATAGTACGTTAAGTAATTGTAGGGGAAGCGATAAGCGGGTCAGTGAGTTTTTTGTCGGCGTAAATTGCTATCGGTATCTTGTCGTCAGTGGGTGGTGTAATTCTGTATGATAATGTGCTTTATCAAAAAAGTGATAGGGTTATTGTTTATATAAAATAAATTCGAACCTTTAACTAAATTTAAGCAACTCTTGATGCAGTGTACTGAAATACTTGAAATTTTCAAACGTTCAAGCGGCTGTTAACTCTAAGACTTAAATGTCACGAGGCTTAGAGGAGTTAGAGGCCACTTAAGTTGAGTGAGGATTCAGTATTAAGGGATTAGAAAAGGTTCCTAGTTCAGCATTAGAGTATATCTTTGAACAGCTGTTACCTTATACTGTTCCTACTATTTCGTGACCGTGTCTTAATTTATAATAGTCAAAAGAATTCAAACAGTTTGACTATTTGTCTTTACATAATTTATAACCCTTTCTCAATTTCAGAGGCCTTCAGGATGCGAAAAAGCTTTCCTTTGAAAATTTTAATATTAAGCTTCTAAATATTGGACTTAAGTTTTAAATAGAGTATTTTTTATATAGATGTTCTTAACTATAATTATTACATAGATACTATATACAAATAAAAGGCTAACTGCCAGCCTATTTTTCTGTCTGTTAGCCGCTAAAAACTTTGTTAAAAACCTCTGTTAACAGCTTTTAAGTATGTAAACTTTTAGGCTCAGTACTTTTAATTAAAGCAACTTTTAGTACAATTTAAAATTATTAGATTAAACTTTAGCTTTACGGTAACTGAAAATAAAGTTGTAATTAGAAAACTTATTGCTATAGAAATCACAAGAGATCAGCCCTCGCTTCGGTATCAAAAGTTTCATTCGATCTTACTATCTCCTACGGATAATATCATAGCAATACTCACATCCAGTTTTTAATAGGCTGTTCAACAAACAATTAACTAATTACCTGTTAAATCTCACGTGAAGTAGCTAAAAGCATGCTAAAAGTATGGATAATAAAATAATAATGTTTTTTTTTATAATAATGTTCTACCACATTCACACAGCGCCATCTAGCCCCAAATTAAGCAATTATATTTGCTTGTGTTATGAGTACTAAACAACTGATACTACATATATACATTTTTTTTGTAAACACATATATATTATAGATAAATTACACACAGACACAGAACAAACAATCATGCTCATCACACAAAGATTTGTCCTGGGTGGGAATCAAACCCACGACCTCCGGCTTAGCAGTCAGGTTCACTAACCACTAGACCAACAGGCCAGTCAATATAATGAGGGTGTTTAGGAAAATTTACGCCACCACTTCGCGCCACTATAGTAAAAGGTCTTCCATTTTGACAACGATATCATTTCGGCAATTTAAATGTTTAATTTACAAAATGGAAAGTTCACGTCCCTAAAATAAAATAAAAGAAAATTGCTGAGGTTTTCTAAAATGGCGCCCCCTAGGTGGCAGCACCGACTAATCAGGGGGCCTACCATGAAACTTAATTACGAACTTTCGGATCAAAGTTTCGTGCAATTTTTACCATGAAACAAATGTTCTTTCATGGTAAAAATTGCACGTAGAAATTATGTGGTACATAGAAGTTAAATTGCAAAATATTTACCATGAAACAAATTTTGTTTCATGGTAAAAATTGCACGAAACTTCGATCCGAAACTTCTTAAGTTTCATGGTACAGGTCTAGCTGTCAAGCGCTGTTTGAAAGTTAACCCCTGATTGGCCCACTATGACAGTTGAAGTGAAGCCAACTGGAGGCGAAAATTTTTCTAAACACCTTTATTAGTTTAGTTTGATCTAATTATTTACTAATTGCTTTTAGCAACCCAACGTCAAATTATTAATTTCTAAAGGTAAAAGAATTTTTCAAATAAGTAACGTAGGTAGATTTTTAGTTAAATCGTTGCAATCAAACAAACATACAAAAAAAAAAACATCTTTTTCTTTATAATATTAGTTTAGGTTATCGTCATGTCAGTATTGATTAAGAAAGAATATTAATGACAAAGATTTGACTACCGAGACCATTCCCTCTTTTAAAAGAGCCCTTTGTATTGTAGGCTAATAATGTGTATTAAAAAATATTATAGTAAGTCCAAACTTTATAAATGCTAAAGTTGCAACACAAATAACTATACCTACTTAGTATAGATCAACAATAAATTTTATTGTGTATTGAACCGCGTTATCTTTGACGTTAAGACATCAATCAGTCAAAAGGTCATCATAAACGGTTAAAAGACTAAACAAATATATAATGCTTTAATGAGATCGCCTCATCAATTAATGTTAAATAGTGAGGCGCCTGATAAAAAATATAAGGCGAAATGTTCACTTCACAACGTAGATACGTCTGCAAAAAAAAAAGGTAGTACCGATATTATTTTTATTATTTACACTAGCTGACGAACTAAAACCCCTTCCGATGATAAAAAATAACTGTCAATCATCTGCAATGCCAGGAATTTAGAAAGCTGCAATAATATTTGAGGGTTCAAAAGAACTGGTGGAGTACCTAAGGCGATTGTATGAAAAGGTTAAAAGGGTTTGGACTCCAAAATCTTCTATTTTGGGCAATGGTGTTTTATTGACGAGAAAAGGCTAGTAAAAATTGCATATTATTTTTTAACATTAAGTGATATAAGACGAAAGAATAGCGTAGACCTAATGCAAACATAGTGCCGCTTCAAAACTTGTTCACACAAAATGTAAGAAAGCAACGCGTCGTGAATTACACAAGAGGCGCTGCGCTGTCTGCGTCTTAAGGCAAGTTTTCCATACAATAAATAATTCAATGTCTAAAATCATGACTTTCATGATCTTTTCTTTTTTTTTAGAGGTAGGTAGTTTAATTGCAAGTTCTTTATTTTTTATGATTTAGTCAGTATTATGTTACAGATTTTGTTACTTTTTGACGTTATACTTTATAGTTCATAAATCACTTTTATCTTGTTTTATTCTCGGCGCAGAAAGTTTTTGCTCATAGATTTTCTTTTGACAACGTGGAAATACAGTTCTTAGACCGTCTGGTGCGGCTTTGTGTGGTTTTGTTTGTTGTTGCAATCTTGTAAAAAAGAGAAGACATACTTGAAGTCAAAGCCTTTTTGATGTAAATTCAGTATTCTCGTTAGCAACAATAAAACTACTACTCATTTGTAAAACATCACTACCAAAACAATAGTACGGTCTTATATTTGGGGCCTTTATTTCGCTTCACTTTCAAGTCTCAAAGAGAATTTCTTTTTTGCCCTCTGTATAATACCTTATTTCAAACTGTGATTTCTCAAATATCTAATAACTTTCTTAAGGAGATAAGCCTTGACATGTCGAGGACAATATTAATCTTCCATATCAGTAGATACTTGATCGGATTACTTAGAAGACGACAGTTACCATGGTTGCACAAGCGATTTTTATATAATTGTAGAAATAAGTGTTTTCGCTGTCTTCGCTGTGCAAAAAAGGAAAGAACCTTTAACTTTATGTCGATCTTTAATACGAGGTCGACACTATTCCCGTAAATTTGACCAGCAGTGCATGTCCTTTGACTATAGTGATGACATACGATAGCTCAGTAAATCACATTTCTCAGGCTTTTAGCTCAACACAGGCGGTCACAGATGTTTGTATGGCAACAGACCTAAAGCCTTATGCTCTCTCGAGGTTTCATTTATATTTATATTCCATGTTGTGTAATAAAATTTTAGAGCATTATTATTATTGTTATTTTGTATCAAACATTGAATAAACTTCTTCGTTATCGGTTACGACATTATTGTACAATTAAGTACAACTATCTATTGTAATGAAAAACTGTTTGCTTAGAATAAAACAAAAGTTGTTTTCGTGTTATTGGCTTCGTTGTCCCGTAGCTAATTAATATTAATTGTATTTACTTTAGAAATCGGGTAAGCTTAAACTCTGTTGTAGAACAATCACAAGATTTTAAAGTAAATATTTTTGGGAAAACGTACAAAACGCGTCGAGTTGCCTTTTAATTTCGATCACGGTAAAAATCGCCACAGTGGAGGCCACCATGTGAGTAGTTGGCACAACATGGCTTTTGGGATGGTGACCAGCACTTTTAGACCCACTGACTGCTTATCCCAAAATAGAATCATTTTGGTAGGCTATTGTAACAAGAAAAGGTGTAAGTATGCGTAGCGAGATTACTCTTGTCGGTATTTTACCAAACCATTGAAAATACTTTAGACTTATATAACTCTTAAGTTACTGTTTCATGCACACTACGAACAAGAATTCAATTTTCATGTCAAGTGGTATTGGTTTTTCTGTCGCTTCCATACTGTATCATTTCAATCTGGAATTGCAGTCAGTATGTATCAAGAGCCTAACCCACTATTATGAGTTAACATGTCTATTGAAACGTAAATGAGTGCACTTTTCTGAGTAGGTACTGTTCTAGGCTAAATTTCTGCAGGTACACAATCATTAATATTTAATAGGTAGAGTAAAACTTTACTACCATAAAATTAAAAAATAACGCCCATATTAAAAAGCATATTTAAGCATTTGGTGCATTATAACTTGAATCAATTAATTCCTGTGCAATGTGAATATTATTTTAATTTTGTTGTTATAAATTATCACGAATTAATATCTGATTAGTGATTATATTTCTTATACTACTCTATTATATTTATATTCTATAGGCTTACAAAATTTTATGTAGGTACCTATGGCATACATATACCTTCAAGCTAATTTAGAATATATCAAAATTATACATTGGTGGTGAAACATAGCTATATAAAATAATAATATATCATTTATTTTAGGTATTACATTAAATAGTAGTGTAAATACATAACGTAGACCCATAGACAACTATATACCTTATGAAATAACATATATATATAATTATAACACTAAGCTAACTAGTATTTTTGTATCGACACATACCTACATAAAAGTTCTACAACGCTATATAAAAAAATACTTAGCTATTGAAACGCTAAGAGGAAGAGAGGTTCTTGAGTTCGTTTATATTGATGTAGTGTATGCACACTCAAAGGTTCTTGACTTTATTGATAAAGAACATCTGCGTAAAGCTTACGACAGATAGTTGAACAAACTGGTATTTTTCTTCACTCAATCTTTGTATTATTCAAGAACACCTACATTTTCGTGTAAACATAAACATTGCTTAGACGATAACCTCTCTTAGCCTAAAGTATAGAGCGTTTATTTTGTTCACCCGGAGATCTTAGACCTCAATTCAACAGATTTATCTGCTTTGCAGTTGATCACTCCAATTAATCTCATAAATACATAATTAATCGTAGAGTAGTATGTGTACGATTATAAATACGAGCAAATAAAGGCTTTTACTTCCTGGCCAAACTGATTTGCCAAATTGGTTTGGCTACGAGGAAATGCGATTCTTTGTGGCTAATCTCAATATTGTCTTCCTTCTGTATAACATTAACTTTTGTCTAGTATTTACACGTAGAAAGAGTTTTAGTACTTGAACATAATGTAATTTACAGTTTGACCACTAGGAAGCTTAATTCCTCGTAGCCAAACCAGTTTGGTAAATCTGTTTAGCCAGTAGAAAAAAGGGCAAATAAACACGAATTTCAATATTAATACCTTATTCGTATAATGATACTATTTAGTATTTTGTACAAGTGAAAAGAAACACTACTCGTACTTTTGACGGATTCTAATTTGATCATGCATACCCTCAGCAGAGATTACTCTTTTTAAGATACTTATTCAAGAACACTGACTGCACCGTTGGTCTAGTGGTTAGTGTAACTGACTGCGACGCCGGGTGTCGTGGGTTCGATTCCCGCGGAAGGCAAATATTTGTGTGATGAACATTTGTATTTGTCTTCAGTTTGGGTATTTTCTATGTATTATAAGTATGTATTAACAAAAAAAAAAAAAAAAAGTATGTGTATGTATTATTTTCAGTTATCTAGTACCCATAACACAAGCTCTGCTTAGCTTGGGACTAGATGACGGTGTGTCATAGTGTCCACATATTATTATATTATTATTATTATTATTATTATTGGTGATTGAATCAATTGTTAAACATAAAACACTCAACAGCTATTATGATTTCTAGTCTAGAATATTTCTTATCTCCATCTTGGAATTTTTTTACGTAGGGTGAAGAAAAACATCGTATGAAAACGTGGTCTAGAACAAATACAAAAGCTTCACATGCCCTGAATTAATTTAGAAAAACCTCAGATAACAAGATAAAGAAAACTTCTAGTATGTTACAAGCAAAATATATTATTAAATAACCAAAAAACTATTTTTCTCGTGCTGACGCCATATTGAAATATTATGTACCCTATATTATGTATATACCCCACAATCAATACGAATCTAATGACACCACATTATGTTAAAATCTATCAAGTCATTTTACTGTAGAGCGTGCCAAAACAATAAACATTCATACCCACATACATACATACATACGCTCGAAAATTACCCTCCTTGACTTTGGCAGTCGAGCAAAAACTTTCACTAATTTGACAAAATTTCTTCAAGTCTCCATCTCTTTAGCACATAATTATGTGTGAAAATCAAAGAGAGAAAGACTGTTGTTAGAAAGTTGTTAATAAGATCAGTGGCCTGAGATAAATTGCTTACCATACAATATTGAAGAATTTAACATACATCTTCGTCAAAATATTATTAAACATTCAAAAAAATATGGCAAAATTCAATCCACTGACTCTTGGGATATAAGTGTTTTACCAATTTTGTTAGGTATGCTATTTGAGACGCAGAATCTCCTAATTGAAATGTGTTGTCTAGAGTGACGTATGTTACGTAGGTAATAAATAATGTTATTACATCAAAAACTGGAAAAAAGCAGATATATATCAACTTCTAATACTAGTAATGTTGTGTTGATATATAAAAAATATATAATGTTGGTTATCAACAGAAATTATCACGCTAATATGAGTTCAATATCATGCGACCTTATACTTTCTATACAAATTATAGAGACGCTGCCTTATATTCATACTATGTTAATACATACATAGCTCAAGCCTCTCATCCTCGAAGGGGTAGGCAGAGGTGTTTAACCACCCACTTTTCGCTATTTTATTTTAGACTATCTCTGTAGTTCGGTGGTACTGTGTACGGATTACAACCCAGAGATCTCAGGTTCGATCCCCGGGTCGAGTAAAGTGATATTGGGTTTTTCTCAGTATTAGCCAGAAGTCTGGAATTGTGCCCGATAAATGGCAATGGCAATGTCCGCCACGTCTGGATTCCACTTACTGCTTACCATCAGGCAGAGTAGAGTCACTTTGGTAGGCTAATATAAAAAAAATAAAAGAAAAAAAAATAGGCTCACCCTAAAACAAAACTATAAAAATACAAAAAAAATGGTACTTTAATTGCATTTCTTTCTAGTTCACCTACCACAAATTGTGCCTAACTACCTAGGTATCGAACTGACGACGTCTACTGTTGGATTAAGCATAGAATTCGTCTTAAACAACTTAAGTGCATTGTATTTTTTATAATTTTGCTGTCGGTTTATATCTGTTTTTTGGCTTAATTATCTTTTACTTTAGATATAACAAAAGACATGAGTTTCTCGTCAGCTCTTTTACTGACCCTACAATTGTCAGCGAACCGATTAAAAGAAAATTAACTGGTACCTATTTGCTTATGGTGATCATAACATTCTTATGTGTCATTAACATGAGCTAAACGATTTGAGTTTGACTTTGGAAGATTCAATACGACTTTCAAAGGCTGTCAAACGTAGGTACCTACTATCGAACCAAGTGAATCATGACTCATCATAAGCTTATTTTGCCAATCCATCTAAATGCAAGTAAGTCGAAATTCGCCTAAAGACTGAATTCCTTGACAGCGAACTTCTTCTTCTTCTTCTCCTTTTTTTTTGGCAACAGAGCCGACGATTGTGTCAGCTATTTCTGCCAGCGTCAAGTGTAGAATAATATTCTTGTTGATGATATTAATGGTATATTACAATGATAAAATAGAAAAAATGTGGATAGAATTAAATGACAACCATCTTCCGTGAAAACAAAAGAGAACTTGTTATCATTTTATTAGACACTGACATTTTACTGAGTACACTGCTGTTATGTTAGTATTAAAAACATCCTAAGTGCATTTATACACGATAGATCTTACAAGTTTGATGGCTTTAAGCAAATTATCAGCAAAATGGGTAATGATTCAGTTGGTTTGATAACACTACTGTAGTTTTTACACCTCGGTTTTACCAAAGCTTAATAAGTGTTTGAATTGAGCAATTTTTTTAATTTAAATCTCGTTCCCTTGAATGAAGTATGGTCTAATCATGTACAATAGAATGTGTACATGATTAGACCAGTAAAACCGTTAAGTTATTTAGTACTTACTGCTACTAACAAAATAACAAGAAGAGTTTGCAGTCTATTAATTAGCTAAGACTTTCATCGTAATCAAAATACCTTCTCGTTCAGTATAAAGCTATAGAAAGTTGAGGAATTACAGAAGATTCTATAGTGTCTACCTATGCGAATGTGGGCCAAGCGTGGTAGTATACGTGGAGATCAAAGTAACTATATTACATCCACCTTTTTCGCGGCCTCACAGAACCACATACCTTGTCCTTGAACGTTCATACCTTTCAACATAAAAAATATAAGTACGGTTATATTTCTGCCTGATGGCTTAGGTCCATATATTTGAGGTCCTAACAGCCTCCGTGGGACTTTCATTGGTCACTAGTATAGAGCCTAATGCAAAAATGAGTCGCAAATGTATCAGTTTTTTGTACAGGCTTTGGTTAAAAGGTCTGTGATAGTATTCGAAATATCTTAACGAAATAACGTAAGAAAGGTCTTTTATTGTTTAGAGAATAAGTATTTTTTGGATACTCGGACTTTAGTAGTTTTATCGTCCAATATTACATATGAACCCTCTAGTTACATAATAATAATAATAATAATAATAATAATAATATTCTACCATTCACACAACGCTATCTAGCCCCAAATTAAGCAATTATATTTGTTATTTAATTTGTTTTGTTTTAATATTTATTGCCTATATACTGATGGATTTTCTTCAATTTGAACGTGTCACATTGATAAGTCATTCATTGTTAAGAGTTAACAAATATTAGAACAATTTTATTCCAATTAAATAATTATGTATAGATGTTATACATGAAGTACATACCTAGGTAATGTGTTGGCAAAGGGCCAAATTACAAGGACCTAAACTTATATTAAAGAAGCAAAAGAGGTATGTTTGAATCATAGGATACATTCTCTATTTATCTCATTAATGGAAAAACTGGCATAAGTTTATGTATGTAAATGTATGACGATAAAAGACCAAATAAAAATTTATTGATATCATTGTCGGCTTGCTTACACACTGCAAACTGGCTTTAGTCATATTGGATGACCTTTTCTTCTTCTTATCTTCATATTTGCGAGTGTCATCTAAACGAATAAGTTCAAGTTTGCAGAACCACATATTTGATAACTGGTTCTGTTTACAAAAAGTGTGGTAAAAAATTAACGCAATCTCTTATTAACATGTGCGTCAGAAGAAACTAATTATCTCTTTCTGTAATCGAATATGTAAACACCCACGTGAGGCTGATCAGAGAATAGTGCTAATATTATCAAACTGTAAATAAATTCCATATCAGGAACACCAATTTTTCTTATTGCGTTCTTCTCGAGAATTTTCCTGTTTTCCCGTGACAATTACGAAAATAGTTTCAAAACGTTCTCATCCATACCTATACCTATACATATTATATACTACTATTATTATAAATACGAAAATAACTTTATCTGTCTGTCTGTTTATTACGCTTTTACGCGTAAACCACTAAACTGATTTTATTGAAATTTGGTGTAAAGATGGCATAGACCTTGGTGAACAACATAGCTCTCTTTTATCACGAAACATGGCTTGAAGGGGTTGAAATAGAGGGTAAAAGGCTGTATGGAAAACACGATATAACCGACATTCACGCGGGCAGAACTGCGGGCAACAGCTAGTAATACATATTTTCCGAAACACTGCATATTTATACTTTGACTTGAGTAGTTTTGTCTATGGGTGGCGACGTTTTGGTCGTACAAATGGATCATTATAAGAATTAAAATTCAATTCAGTGGCGTGAAGTTTTATCAAAAAACATAATTAATCACGAGACTTGCTAGACCTTTCATTATAGAAGTCTCATCGACTTTTAGAGACTTACGCGACGTCCTGCTTGAGCGATCTAGACGCGGCACGAAAATAACAAACAGTAGAAACCTATTGAAGTGGCCTACGTGACCAAACGCACGTAGGGTGCGGTGCGAAGCGGCGCGAAACGAAGCGAACGCGATCAATTGGATTGATATTTTCGCGCGAACTGGATGCGGTGCCATCGTCTTTTTGTTTGGTTAAAATACTGTTCGAGACGAATCGCGTGCACGTAGGACATAGCCGCCGCCGCGTCGCACCGCATCGCATTGAATTCGCGTGTCACCGCTTCATAATCGCGTTCGCTTTAAACCGCCTACGTAGGACATGGCGTGAGTAGTAACTCAGTCATTATCGGTAACCGTTCATCACTGAGAATTTACCCACAATTTCTCTTTTTTAATGACAACAGTGACATCGAAATTTAAGCTTTTTTTTTCAATATTATAATACATTATTTTATAAATGTTAAATTCAATGATATAGAAAGAATTTAAATGCAAAAAAAAAGCCAAGCCTTGTCTGCACAAAAAGTTAAAGAATCTTTTAACTTATCTGCGCTCTGTATCAAAACTTCAATTGATCTTGCCTTTATAACATGTGTAATATATTATTATGTCAAACTAGTGTTATCAATTTTGATCAGATCTAGAATATATAATAAAAAACGACTTACCTTAACCACGATTGACGTCATAACATAAACTAGTCTAAAACGTCGATTTATAGGTAGGTACCTATAGGTAAGTATAAGTGGGTCGTAACTGTAAACACAATACCTACATGTACTGTCTACAGAACTACATCGGCATAGGTCGCCCAGACGATGGCCCAAGGCATTTAATTCTTTCCTGTTGGTTTTAAACGCAGACAAAATTTTCAAAAAAAATTACTATGGTACATCATGTCAAGTAGCTACTAATTTATTAATGTACTTCATGGCTTCGCACAGGTAGACATTTTTTTTAAATATTTTGGTATAAATAAAGATATTTTTGTATAGGAATATAGAAAAGTGTTTTTTTCAGGCAATTTTTTTAATGTTTCTCTCCGTAAGAACCATCCTCGTACTTTAAAGAATATTATAAAAAAAGAATTAGCGGAATCGGTTCAGCTGCTCTCGAGATTGCGTTTAGCAACACATTCAGCGACTCATTTTTATATAATAGATATGTAATAGATATTTGCCGGTCGACGGTCGTGATAAACTGTTATTTGTCCTTTCGTACAGATAAAAATTGACGAAAGTACAACAAGCCGACGGAACTTTGACGGACGGAAAATCAGGGAAGGCCCAGCGAGGACGTTTTTTGGCTGATATGACGATGATGATCATTCACAAAATATTACATACTCTTTTCAAATATACACTTTATTTTATTGTTATTAAATTTATATAAAATTTAATTAGTCCCAAAGCTAATAAGGTTACTAAATTATTTTTCTTATAAATTAGTCTTAGGTAGAAATCGTTTTCAATCACCATTTTAAGATACAATAGAAAATCCATTGTTTGCGTGCCATTACTGATCGACGTGTAGCCCAAAGACTTATTAATATGTTTTTACAAAGTTATTGCAATGACAGTCTGGGCAAGAACTCTGTAAAATTATTTACATACTAAAAGCCATAGACTAAAAGGCCCAATGTCAGTTTTCCAATGTCACAGGTGAAGTGTAGATGACAATAGATCTTGAATATCTGACATACTGATTTTTTGCCTGTAGTACAGTTCAGTTGTCCGGTCTACTGGACAACGGAAATACTGTGAAAGAAACATAAGTCTACTAAGAGGCTTAATTCTGTCCAGAAATGGTGGTTTTAAGACTAATAAATGCTTTTATGCAGAATGTAAAAAATACTTCTAAGACTTAGGCGATGTTTCAAACACAATTTACAGAGTATTTGTTAATTATTAATATTGGCCATCGAATACACAATGTGACGGTAGCGGTAAAGCCACTGACTTATATTGAATATATATATATATATATATTCAATATAAGTATATAATAAGTCTGAGACTAAAGCGATTATCACCTAAAATACTAGACCTCATTTACTTACAAACAAAATATACAATAATATACAAACATAATGACTAATTCCATAAAACAAATTAATCTCTAAACCAATCGAAATGCGGTCACACAAACAAAACTGGTTATGATTCTATGACGTCAATGAGGTATAGATTAATACCTACTCGTAATAATTAACGGATGCGTATACCTGATGCTTAGATAAAAACATTGTCCGTAATTTAGAACGAATACGTAATTAGAATTCCGTACCTCAAAAGGAAATACGAATTCTCCAGAAATTATCTCGTTGTCTGTTCGTCCCTTTTTGTAGGAAGACGTATAATTCAAACAAAACATATTATTTTTTTGTAATAACAAAATTTTATACATTTGCAACAACAGTCAAAATAAATAAGTCCTGTTGATCTACACATAAAAGGTAAGAGTGTGCTGGTAAGAGAAAAACACGAGCAATTTTTTAGTACAAACTTATATGAAATATTGTACGAGATTTTTTTTACAATGCATACTCTAAGGAAGCCCACCATTCGACGCTCATAATAAATAAACTATCTCCATAAAATAAATTAATAAGTACGAAATCCTTTACCCTCAGTGCGCGAATCAAACTCTCAGCTGCTCGGTTTTTTTAAAGTCATCCGTTCTTCAAAGAGTAAATCAAAGACAGGTTTTAAACAGGATACAAGAATACACGGATAAAGTTAGGTATCTTTTATATTGTGCAAATTTTAATCAGTTTTGAACTATTTTTTAACTTTATGACCGAAAGAAACAAATACTACTTACTACCCTCAAATAGTACTACCCTCTTATAGAAAATTGACGTAAAAATATTAGTTTTCATGCTAATGTGTATCGCTCGGTAAGTGAGAGCGCGGGCAGCACAAATACCTTCTCGTTTCTCTTCCTTTTCCCTTTTCCTTTCTCATCCCCGTCTCCGTGGTCGGCAACGGTTTGGTTGTGTTTTCTAAGCATTACTACATCCGTAATGCTTGGAAAACACAGCCATCTTTATAGATGACGGTTACTACTTACCATCAGGTGGGCCGTATGCTTGCGTATACCTAAATCCCGTTATATTCTTTCTTTCACTTAATTTTGTTGCCTTTCGTGTGTTTCAGCTGGCAGGTGGTGCAGAGTTTGACGCTCTAGTAGGGCGCGTATACGAAATTTATATTATTACTACATATTATTTATTGTTTTATATTTTTCCTTAGTTAAATTACTTTTATATATTTAGTTTATGTTATCGGATTGTGATGATTCTTTTCACTCTATTAATTCCACCAACTCTTCGTGCGACAATAGTTTCTCATCATGTACTAATGCTCTTAGTGACTTTGTTCGTCTGACTTTTGATAATTCTATTACTCATCTGTTAAACGTCTGTCACATAAATGCGCAAAGCTTACCGAGTCACTATAGTGAACTGTTCGATACTTTCAGTGATTCCAACGGTCATGCCATCCTGATCTCAGAATCTTGGTTAAAACCTAATCTTCCTTCCACCACTTATCCTCTTCCTGGATTCATTCTTATTCGGAATGATAGGATTGACAGAAGAGGAGGCGGGGTGGCAATTTACCTTCGAAGCTCTCTTTCTTACAAAATTCTATTTTCTTTTTCTCCTAGTAGCTCTTCTTCCGCTGAATTTTTATTCCTTGAAGTTTCTGTCAAGGGAGTTAAAACTGTCTTAGAGGTGGTCTATTGTCCGCCAGCTATTGACTATTTCTCCAGTCTCGAATCGATTCTGGAATCTTTAGGGTCGGAATATGCACATCACATCATCATGGGCGATTTTAATACCGATCTTCCCACCTACAATTCTTCTCGTTCCCCTAAACTCCTCCAAATAATTGAGTCTACCAGTCTCCATGTTCTACCTTTACAAGCTACTCACCATAACATTGGAGGGCTTGACACATGGTTAGACTTAATCCTTATCTCCAATCCTTCTCTAGTCCATTCCCATGGCCAAAGTCCTGGTTTTTCTCTCCACGATCTTATTTATCTTTCTTATCGCCTAAAGCCACCTAAAACCCGTCCTAGAATTCTGCATATGCGTTGTTTTGGGCGAGTGAATAACGAAGCTTTGCGTAGGGATGCCTCTGAGACTAATTGGGATACATTATTGGCGGCCTCCACTGTGGACGATAAGATCCGCATTTTCAATAACGTCATCATTAACATCTTTGACAAACACGCTCCCATTAGGCGAGTTAAATTAAAACGTCCTCCTGCCCCATGGATGTCCAGAGGTATTCAGATGGCGATGCGACGCAGGGATTGCGATTTTCGTAAGTTCAGAAGGGAGCGTTCAGACGATAACTGGTCTCTCTTCAAAACTGCAAGGAATCGGTGTAATCAGATGATTCGTAATGCTGAACGCCACTTCATCTTTGACAATATCAATTCCTCTTCTCCCGCCAATATCTGGAAGTTCCTTGGAAGTTTAGGTATTGGCAAACATTAACGTATGGAGTCGCAGTTTACACTTGGTTTGGATGATATTAACCAACATTTCTCCACTTCTATTCAGCTAAATCACCACACCAGGTGTCAAACTGTAAGCTTCATGGCTGGTTTATCCCGTCCTAACATCGACCCTTTTAAATTTTCTTCAGTCGCACCAGGTGAGATCAAAAACATAATCCTATCTATCAAGTCAAATGCGATCGGCTACGATGGCATCAGCCGTCGTATGATATTGATGATACTTGACTATCTCATTCCACCATTGTCCCATATTATCAACTTCTCCCTAAGCTCTAATACGTTCCCATCCTTGTGGCTTAAAGCCTTTGTTTTTCCCTTGCCCAAAATATCCAACCCTTCTCTTTCTCAACATTTTCGACCAATCTCTATCCTCCCTTACGTCTCTAAAGTCCTCGAGGCCTGTGTTCACAAGCAGTAATCTCGGTTTGTGTTTCACAATAATATCCTTAGTCTTCTACAGTCTGGTTTTCGTCCTGGACACAGTACCACCTCAGCCCTCCTAAAAGTGACTGGCGACATCAGAGCGGGTATGGAGAACGGCAAAGTCACCGTGTTGGCTTTGATAGACTTTTCTAACGCCTGTACCGTCAGCCACGATATCCTTCTGTCTATCCTTGCCCATAATATGGTCTCATCTGATGCACTGGATTGGTTCTCAACATATCTTCGGGGACGCCAGCAGTCTGTCCGCCAAGATGAGTCATCATCTAACTGGTGTGACCTTGACTCTGGTGTTCCTTAAGGCGGTATACTTTCTCCGTTACTATTTTCAATTTTTATTAAACTTCTTACTCCCAATCTTCAATGTGCGTATCATCTTTATACCGATGACTTGCAGTTGTATTCACAAGCAAGCACAATGGACATATCACAAGCCATCACCAACTTAAATAGTGATCTTGAGACTATTAAAAGTTGGTCCAAAAGATTTGGCTTGTTTGTTAACCCAAACAAATGCCAAGCCATTATAGTAGGCAGTCACCGCATGATGGACAGATTGGACACTCATAATTTGCCTCTACTCACCTATGACAATCTGTCCATACCTTACTGTTCAGTCGTTAAGGACCTTGGCTTGCTTATAGACACCTCCTTTGATTGGCGGGCTCAGGTTACCTGTGTCAGTCAGAGAGTCACTGGAACACTTCGGGCCTTTTATCGTCTGAAGAATTTCCTCCCTTCTAAGACAAAGACGATGCTTGTGCAGAATTTAATCCTTCCTGTAATTGGCTATGGTGATGTATTTGACTATATTGACCTGAATGCAGATCTACTCAACAAATATGACCGTCTTCTTAATAACTGCATTCGATTCATTTTTAACCTTCGCAAGTATGATCACGTGTCTACTAGTGCGTCTTTGGAACGACCTTCCTGTTGAGGTCAGGATGGCTACTAATCGTTTTCGTTTTAAGCTGAAAGTTCGTGCTCTTCTCTTTGAGAAATTATTGGAGTTATCACGTTAATGTCTCTTTACTCATTATATTTATAGTGTATTTATGTATTTATGTATATATGTATTTATGTATGTATGTATCTATATATATATTTATTTATTTATACTTATTTGTATTATAATATTCACTGTTTATTTTCTTTATGGTTAAACTTTAAACTTTATTTTAATTTAGATCATAACAATTTTAGATTTGTATCATTCTTTTTCAATAACTGCACCTACTTTGTTTATCTCTGCATCACCTAAGGTTGACTGGTAGAGAATGCTTATAGCATTAAGTCCGCCTCTGTACCTATGTGCATGAAGTTTAATAAATAAATAAAAAAATAAATCGGCTTTAAATTGTTACTGCTGCAGTTTGTCTGATAGGTATACCTTCATAAACAAGGGTTGGATTCATTCTAAATAGAACGAATACTTAAATAAAACAAATTATATAAATAAAGATGATAGTGAAATATGCATAAGTGCTAAAATGCTTATGTGTTAAAGGTTTAAGGTTTACACAAGATAGAAATTTCTAAACAAACGTACCTCATTCTTTACATTAGGCATTCAAAATGTTCTTATAATCATAGTAATGAATTTCTTTGATATGACGTCATTCAAACACAGTTAGGCGTACTACTACGGTGGTTCTTAATTACAATTAAGTATTGTAACCATTGATTGAAAGGCAATAACACAGTCACCTATACGTACCATATATTTTTGAGTAACGGTATTATGGAATGTTTTAAATTATACCTACTTAATACCATATTACTAGACTAGCATCATAGAATGTGTATGTATTGTGTAGGTATACATAATTGCACAGATGCAACTTCAGCAAGAAGTTTTTAGCCATTTATATTATTTGGCGTATTATGAATTATGTAAAGTATAATATATATAAAGTATAATAAAATATAACACAATAGTTGACTGGTAGAAAATGTCCTTAGCATTAAGTCCGCCTCTATACATACTGTATGTGTACAAAGTTTTAATATATAAATATCATCTATACTAATAAATAAAGCGGAAGGGCAGTTTGTTTGTTTGTAGGCGCTAGTCTCTGGAACTACTGGTCGGTTTTAATAATTCTTTATTGAAATTTAGCCCAGTTCTCGAGGAAGGTAATAGGCTATGTAACATAACGCTACTGGCGACAGAAGCAAAGCAGTAAGCAAACACGCGGGTGAAACCGCGCCGTGGAAAGCTAGTATATATTTTTTTTGTTTATTCAAAAAAATCTAAATTTAATTTACATTTTTTGAATTAAATAAAACAATGAAGAAAGGTAGTTAGTAAATATATTTAAAATAATCACAATTATAAAGGCATATAACAGACTTTCATAAAATAACTCAAAATAAAATTATTATTATCATTAGGTACACAGTCATAATAAAATGCTATGCCTATTCAAGAATAAAAAGAGACAATAAAGGGACATTATATTTTTTCCTTTGTGACAAATTGCCGCTCTTATTGCCAGAGATGTCTAATAAATCAGGTTGAAATCTGCACACGAAAGAAAACAAGATTAAGAACCATCCAATGGTTTTTTCTAAGAAATAAAGCTGAAAGTAGTACTGCGTCTTTCAAACTTCTCTAGTAATAACTTGGTTTTCTATTAAATCCTTCTGAGATAGCTACCAACTTGTAAACTTGTAAGATCGGTCTCAAAGCACAAGTCTCTAGCTTTCCGTACTCTCTAAGTTAAACATCTCGAATCGTATATTAGAACCAGCAACTCGCCTTGATTTTACACGTGGCCAATAATGTTATTTTACGACATATTTACAAATCTTTGCAATCCTCGGTTTCTCTACTATATTATGCATTATTATACATCGAATAGAGAATATAAACAAAATCGTATCAAAATCCGTAGCGTAACTTAGAAGAAGTTAGCAGCAAACAGACATAAGAATACAGCGAATTTATACAAGCTCATGTCATTGTGTTCCCATCTAATTATGATTTTGGGTCTTATAAGGAGGGCGTAAAAAAAGCATCTCACTAAGCCGCCATAGTAGAGGCCACCATACCAGTAGTTTGTCTTTTGGAATGGTTTCCATCACTACTAGATTCCACTGACTGCTTACCATCAGGCAGAGTAAAGTCACTTTGGTAGGCAAATGTAATAAAATACAATTTATAACGGGTGGCGCAAAAGTAAAGACCCTATTTGGTTCAGCTATAACATTTTTTCTAAATTAGAAAACTAGATTTAGATTTTTTTAAATGTATATTTGTGCCATTAAATTTCGTACCATTAGGATTTAAAGATGATGTCTTTTAAATGGTGACCTCCAGAGTTGATACACATTTGAGCCCTATTTATGACATTTTGCATAACTTGCCGTAACACTTCCTGCGTTTCCATTTCCATCTCTCAGGGCATGTCAATAAGCAGAATACTCGGTTCTGGGGCACTGATAATCCGCGCATTATTCAAGAAACACCTCTACACCCACTAAAAGTTACTGTATGGTGTGGCATCTGTGTTGACAGAGTGATCGGACCCTATTTTTTCGAAGACGCTGGAGGCAATGCGATTACTGTCACTGGAGAACGCTACAGAACCATGTTACGTGAGTTTTTGATACCCAGTTTGGACGAATTGGGGCTGGAGCACATCTGGTTTCAACAAGACGGCGCTACGGCACACACAGCGCGCGACACTATGGACTTAGTGAGGGACGCTTTTCCAGGCCGAGTTATCTCTCGTTTTGGCGATTTGCCTTGGCCTGCAAGATCACCCGATCTGACCAGTCCAGACTTCTTTCTTTGGGGTTTTTTGAAATCTCGGGTGTATGTGAACAAGCCACAGACTCTCGCAGCTCTAAAAGAAAACATTCGTCAAGAAATAACGAACATATCGCAGGAAGTGTTACGGCAAGTTATGCAAAATGTCATAAATAGGGCTCAAATGTGTATCAACTCTGGAGGTCACCATTTAAAAGACATCATCTTTAAATCCTAATGGTACGAAATTTAATGGCACAAATATACATTTAAAAAAATCTAAATCTAGTTTTCTAATTTAGAAAAAATGTTATAGCTGAACCAAATAGGGTCTTTACTTTTGCGCCACCCGTTAGATTGGGGTTTATTTCTTTTCTTTATCTTTAAAGCAATAAGCTAAGTATTTAAGTATTGGGTTTATTTACTGTATTCTTTAATGAAATTTAATAATGAAAAATCATTATAACACCGATATATATACGAGCCATTGGTATAAAACACTCAATTCTTTATTAAATAGATAGGTATATAAGTAAGGAGAATTATTACACTTTGCCCCACCAAGTTGCCCCACTGGTGAGGCAAAGTGGAATGCGTACAATTTGCAGTGGATTTTGTAACTTACATACAAAATTCATTAAATGATACATAGACTGCTGAATATATTACAAGAAACAAACAGGAAAATATATCGTAGGTCTAGAACTTTTTATTGCTATCGCTTGAATAGCTTCACAAAATAGAGATACCTTTTGATAGTAGAAGTCAGAGGACTTACAACATGGACCTACTCCTACCATTTTGAGAATCCACTCTACCCATTATTTCCAATATGTGAACTAATAAAACGGTTATCAATTGAAAAGTTTTGAGCGAGAGCGTGGCATTTTGTCCTTGATTTAAAGAAAGGCTTATTAAGATATGTATGTTCAGCTCAGTGACAATCATAATATGCACTGTTTCTGAGATCCAAAATTTGTACTTAAAATCACCTAATATCAAACTAAAATCAAATATTTTAGTTTATCAATAAGTTAACCAAACACCGCAACAACCAATGTAAATCAGACTAAAGTTCGTTCCTAGACTAAATCAATTTAGATATTAACACATACAAAGTGCTGTATCACAAAGACGCTTAAATACTTCAAGAGTAACTTCGTAATCACAATGTTTAAGTATTAATAGCCTTGGCACTAATCGGAGATTAATTGACGGCGACAGTACCATCCATTAATCATCCTATAATAATTTAAACTAAAGTAATCAGATTTCAGGTAATAACAAAATATAACGACATAATTGTGAAGGTAATACTAATAAGCAATAGTCAAAATGCAGCCTAGCTGTTTGTATTTACCATACTTTTGGAAATGTGTGTTTAAATAGTACTTACAAATATAATATATGAATAATGCGTCTGTGGTAAATAAACTTTGGATAGCTTCAGTTCTAAATATTCATTATTCTCAAATGTACTTCAGAGTTAATCAATTGACAAACATGCTAATAAAATTAATTCTATTTTAAATCAATACGGTACTTATTCTCAGATTATTTTTCGATTTCAAGTATTAAAATTAATCAATTACGTCAATGTTTTATTGACAAATAACACGTGCTGACGTCAGGTCACAGTCCATCACCTCCTGACGCCATAATGAACTACGTCACGTGTTTGCTCTGCATGCGTGTTACTCCGCATGCTTTTAACGATTAAAGCACTATAACCTCTACAATAATTATGTAATTATAACGCAATCTCATCTTTATTGTTGTTACAATTTTGTGTTTACATGTATTAAAGATAATTATGTCATGCTTATTGTATTTGTCTCCTTGACAGAATTAGTTATTTCATTTTACAAACGCAATGAGAATTTGTTAATGTCCTTATTTTAAGGAAATTCAATGGATCGAGGGGAGTCTTTATCAGATCCGTCACCGCGTCCAAAACTTGCCTACGCTACGTGTACAGTACGTGTTTGACCACCAGAGTTCTGTAGATATAGCGCCAGTAAAGTTTTTCTTAACCGATAAGTTAAATAAACTTCTCGAGTGAGAAATAAGACTCATTTCCTGACGCACACTGTCTCTGCGAAACGTCACTTATTGACGCAAATACACCCTACTTTTATAACTAAACTATGATAAAAAACATATATACCAATATTACAAAGACGTAAATAATAATTTACGATGTTTTAGATAATATCGCATCTTCACTGGAAAAGTGAAGTCTTAAGATACTTGCGATGTAGTAAGTTTAAACTTTGTGGCAACGCGTACAAGATTTACATTTCCAAATAGACATTGCGTGTTATGGCCCTTTTCCATTAAAAGTGCGATATCTAGTGCCATAACCGTCAGTTGTGCATTAATTATCTTTTACGTTGATTATACACACAATAGCTTCGAAGCAAATTTGTTTGAAATGTGCATTTTAACGATCCATAACAATTTTATAGCCGTATCCTTATACTAGCACAATATAACTGTAACTACACCTGAAAGGAACACATTGTAACTTAAAATTAGTTTGTGCACCGATTGTATTATAAGCAAAATATAGTGTTCATACACACATTGTCTCAATCATCTCTCTCCTGCAGGTCAATTAAAAACTGTATTGTTCTCTATTCGCAAATAGATAGAAATGTTAATATTATGTCTACAAATTTCTAAGCGAGGTGCCTTTAATTATGTAATTAGATAAAACTATGTTAATAAAATCAGTAAATAAAGCGATAATTAAGTGCATCAGATTGTACTTTAATTACTATTTTCATTTCTATTTTTTACTCGTTTCGATATTCGGCGAGTAAAAAAATAATCACATAATTCTCTTGTCTTGAGTTGTAATTTTTAATGCTTTTTCATTTAGGTTACTCCAAAACATCGAATGTTTTGTATACATTGTGTGCGTAATTATATGACGATAATATCCGGCATAAAATAAATATTAAAAAAATCAAGTCTCATTGACCACAACAAAACCAAATTAAATAAATAACATCCTTGTTAAATTGAATTATAATTATGAATATAGATTGCTTTTGTGACGCTTTAAAACCTAATCGCAACTTTAATTATTAAAGTTTTTTTAATGCCGACAGTGGCAGACGAGCATACAACCACTTGATGGTAAACGGTAGTCGCTCATGGACGACTCAAAGTCCCTAGCATTGCTCCTGCAAGGCTAGGGACTCTACGAAGCCGCTGCCCACCGTGAAGGGAGTGGGGTAGGTAAAAGGATTGAAGGAGGTGAGGAAAAAGTAAAGGGGCAAATTGGGCCCCCGGTACTCCCACTCACTGAACGAAACGCAATAGTACGGATACTATTACTCTTACGTCGATCTTCTATGAGAGGGTAGTACTTGCCCGGTCGATCAAGTTCATTCACGCTGACACCAGCATGGACTACCGTGAAAAAGTGGCAGAAATGGTTCGTTATGACAAATTGTAAATAAATAATTATACTTACTATTCATGTTAAAATAGATAAGTTTTACAGATCTTGCTCCATACCTTAGCTGTCCTGAAGCTAGTGAGAGTAGTTATTTGGGTCTAAACAGTAGCAAGAGGTGAGTGTGTCCGGGACTGACATAATTATAGCAAACAAACATACGACTCATTTGATGTGAGTGGGTAACCATTCTTTAAACCATCACATAAATATGTTGATAGGAAAATTAGCCAACACAGAACGGCGAATTTCAAACGTGGCTAATATGAAAAAAAATTCGCACATGTGCCCAATGTTTGTGGAAGATCTGTATCTATTCAAGGCAAGAAGGATTCATGGCTTGTCTACATAGCCTTGAGTTATTAAGTGCAAATAAATAAACAACTAAATCAATCTATGTATATGGGGAACTAGTAAATTTTATATGATGGAACAATAAATGGTTTTTATTTTAGATGGCATCGAAATTCATGCAGTGAGATAACTATTTTAATCCACTCGTGCATTACTACCGCAAAAATAACTACTACTACTACTAATATATATAACGTTAGTCCATTATATTCCGTACAGGGGAAAAAGGTGTGTCGTCTCATAAAGAGACAGCGTAAGTATCGACCACGATAGATTTCAGGGATCACAGATATACATAATTTCTTTATTATTATTATTTTATATTAGCTTACCAAAATGACACCACTCTGCCTCATGGTAAGCAGTCAGTGGAATTCAAGAGCACATACTACATAGTTACATTTCTCCTGTTTACTCGAATGTGCAGTTTTAAGACAAGTATCGCGTAGTTAAATGAGTAGAAAGATTGAGCTAATTGTTTAACTAAATTTATTTTATTTGGTAATAAGCTTAAACTTTACTCAGTAGACTGTGCGATGTTTACATTTTCTAAGCACTACGTGCTGGATGTATTTGTGATAGGGCTTAACGTAGCTATTAGCTATTTGATGAGTAAATACGCGTAGAAATTAGTTATCAGTCCGTGTTTGATTTACAAAGGCTATTTGAACAACTGAATAGTCTATTCATAATGCTTAAGGCGTTGGACATACAACGGCCATACGACCATATTGAACGCAGAACAGACCGTTAGCTATAAAATCTGCGAATACAATCTTGGTAGTCGTTATGTTATCATTCTATTAAAGAGACTCTCGGCTCGATGTTGTAAACGTTTGTACTTGAAAATACAGTTCAGCCATGTAAAACCGTCAATAAGTCAGCGTTCGGAAACTTACAAATTATATCCACGTCCGCATTAACCCAGTGTCTAAAGACCAAAATGTTAACTAGATTTACGGTACAGATAGTGTTTAAAGACTTAAAGTAACTCAGACAGCGACAAAACGAACTAAACTAGACGTTTTCCTGATCGATAAGGAACGAGGAAATCCGCAGAAAACTAAATAGGCTGATATGCTTCGCCGATTTGCCTTACTAAATGACATTGTACTATTCCGTGGATAGGACACCATATCTAATAGAACTGGGACACCGTAAGACGTAGCATGGGTAAGTCTTTAAAGCTTACCCATGTTACATCTGTAACTTTTAAAGCTGAGAATCAGGACCGGTTACAGTAGTCTTCAAGTCTCAGAAGAGATCAATCTCAATAAGTTAACTTGTATATTATCCTCTTTCCATCAGCTGGAGTTCTGTCGGTTTTATTCCGTTTCATTTAGCAAACATCTGATACTCTCGCTCGTAGTCTGCCGTTCCAAATAATATAAACACGCTATAAAAGTTTATCGAGCCTTGTCTCAACTTTCTCGGCTCGAATCGGATTTCAGTCTAACCCAAGTATTGTAGGGCGTCCGTCGTCTGACTTTCAGAACCTAAATAATGGGTATCGATATTCGATTAATAAAGGTGCCTGTCCATTATAGAGGAGCGAGGTTGTGAAGCGAGGTAGCAAGGAAATATTAACCAATAGGATTGCTTATAAACTCCACCTCGCTTTAGTGTACAGTGCGTTACGGGCTCGCTTAAAAATTCATACAAAACAGCAAAGTGACGACACGGTGCGAGAATGCCTCACGAGGATACGGCGCGAGATTTCAGAGCTAAGACGCATGAGAAACAAGCGTGGACGACTCGCGATGAGGCCTGAGTCGTCGCAGAGTGTGTCAGTTTAACTGCACAACAACAATCGCGTTATTTTTGTGATTCTTCTGTAAAAACTAATAGTTAATAAAGCAATAACGGAGATAACGATTCAATTATTTTTAGTATCTACCCTCTGATCAACAATTGCTCTTAGTGTGTAGCGGTAAATACGGATAAAGTTGAAATATTTTCGTGATGTAGTAGGTGTATATGTATATGTGTACATGTGTACTGTGTATTGTACATTTCACCGTAAATCTATTTAGAGAATCTATAACTATTCCTTTGCAAACGGGTGGAGAAGATATTGGAGCTTGAAAGAAGTAATGAAAGACAAAAAACTTCACATAAATATTAAAAGTAAATTATTTAACACCTGCATACTGCCCATCCTTATGTATGGTTGCCAAACATGGACTCTTACTCAAGAAACGATGAGCAAACTTTCAACTTGCCAATACGCAATGGAAAGGAGTATGTTAAACGTCAAGAGATCAGACAGAATAAAAAACCGTGTAATCAGAGGCAGAACAAAAACTTTAGACATAACACTGAAAATCAGAAGACTTAAATGGAAATGGGCCGGACACATGATGAGAGGTCACGACAAATGGAACGTGGCCCAGGAAAGATCAGAATGGAAAAGGTTGGAGGAGGCCTTTGCCGATTGGCAAACAGATCTACAGAAAACAAGCAAACAACAAATACTAGAATAAGTTTTTAAGTTTTAAATTTCACACAATTTTTTTAGAAAATATTGTATGAGGACAAGATCTGAATAAAAGGCTATATTATTATTATTATTATTATTATTATATATATAACTATTCTTATTTTAAAGACTAGAAACTACTTATACCCTCATGTATAAAGACTTTCAAGCAGCTTACAAAAGTACTATTACAACTTACATCTAGATTTTTTTTATGGATTACGCAATTTTGTCCCGTCTGGAAGTCAAATTTACATTTTCTTGTGATGTCGGACGCCGTCACACTGCGCTACTAAGGCCGGTATTACATTATCATATTTAAATCATATAAATGTGATTTCATATCTGTCAAATTCTATGATCATAGTTATATGATGACGTTTTTACATATTACACATATTGATCATATATACGTCATATACCACTCACCAAGCCGTGTTTTCCGTTGCTATGGCTACGTGTACGCTAGTGTCACAGTCTAGGTTATGGGATCCTTTTTGACAGCTAGCATACAAGTAGAATCATACAGATACACTAGCACAGTCTATTTACATACAGACTGTGCTAGTGTGTTGAATATGATCCTACTTGTACGCTAGCTGTCAAAAAGGATCCCCTAACTATAATCATAGACAATATGAATCACATGTAGTTATTATATTCTATATATCTATCTATCGGCCTTAGGCCGCTATTAGACTATCATAGAAATATGATCATAGATGTGTAAGTAATTTTTAAATGAAGAACATATGACGGTATAATAACTACATGTGATTATCTATGATCTATTATCTATGAATTAAAATAGATTTTGTTTTCAAGAGTTTCAGAGAGAGAAGTTTTCAAGATTATTTCAGTAATTTTTATTTACAAATTAGATTTTTAATCAAAATTAAAAATTTTACACATACTTAGTAAAATTACTTATTTAGACATTTTTGAACAATAAAATGCCTAACAGAAAACTATTTGCCAGTTCACATTCGTTGGTAGAGCCAAGCAAAAAGTTTACTGTTTTAGTTTGTCACATAGTCATAGCATTTGTTAGAATAAAATTTATATTAGACTGACAGTATAAAACATCCATCAGATTTAATTAGAACAGAAGAAACAAACATTTCTAAACAAAAACAAGTACTAGATTATCATGACGCAGTTCAAAAGTAGCAAGTCATAATGATATATTACTTTTCTTTATCCGCCGCAAATCAAATGGCCTTTCCCTCTTTATAGTTTACTAGCTTTTCGCGGCGCGCTTTCAAAGCTACTGGCGACGAGAACAGAGCAGTAATGCTTTGCTCTCGTCGCCAGTAGCGTGATGTTACATAGCCTGTAACCTATAGGAACTGGGTTACCATACGCAAAAATAATTATTAAAATCCGAATGGTAGTTTCAGAGATTAGCACGCTCAAACAAACAAACTCTTCCGCTTTATATAATAGTATAGATATATCGGAATATATGTAATTAATTACCTACGTCATAAAAAATCTCTGTCAAATTATCATTATGATGATAATTAAAGTAAATGTAGTAAAAATATTGATTTAAACACAAATTGTTGTCATATCCAATGAGTCTTCCTTTTCTTTCCTTTTTCCTTCCTCATTGTATTCTCTTTTATGGTCGAAATCGACTTGATTGACTTAACTGCTTCATCATTCAGCTTGACAGGTGAATAGATCTACAGTAACGGTGCTGCCCGGCACTTGGTGTGACAACAGTTTACATTAATCGCGTCTGATATCTTTCACAAAAAGATAAGGTACTTAGCTAGTTCTTTGTCCTAGACTAGATTGCTAGCTTGCTTTTTCCTAATCTAACTGCTAAACAGTCTTAAGCTTAAGCAGTATCTAAGGATATAAGCACGCAATATATACATATTTATGTTTATATAACTCCTTAATATTGACATCGTGGATACATATTTATGACGTCAGGTATGTTAGCAATAACAATGAACTTGACTTGACCTTCCAACGGGTAAACGCGTAAAACAATGTAACGTCAACATTCAAAGGCTTCAACGTCATAGAAATGTTATAGGTCATGTTCTGTCAGTTTATACCTAGCCGAGTTGACACACACATGTGCTAAAGTTTGACAGTATTTTTGTATTTTGAGAGCTCCTTTTCCTCCTTCAATCCTTTCTCCCTAAACCCGACAACGACTTGGATGTTTTATTATTTTTCATTGTTCTTGCGATGCTTAGAAGACACAACCATGTCTATAAGTTACGGTTACCACTTACTATCATATCGGACCATATGCTTGTTGGTCACCAAAGTGGTATAAAAAAGATTTGTTGAGCAAGTAGATCGCAAGTCAGCTTTTGGAATAAACTGCAGAAACATTAAATTGTACTGCTTATCATGAGCGATAGCTATTGTTCGTTCTTGCTACTTGTCGGCACTAATATACTTTTATAGTTATTTACGAGATTTTAAGTAGATTTATTTATCTCCTGTGGTTGTAACATGAAATTTGTTTAAAGCATTTCAGTTGGTGTGTGTCACATAAGCAGTTACCTTAAGATAATTAAATTAGAAAATACATCATCTTTGTATTTGTAGCCAGAATATTAAACTTTCACTACTTTCATAATCCCAATTGTAAAAAATAAAAAACCAAAATAGCAAGACAAAATGTCTGAATAGGCTAAGTCTCTAAATAATTTTACATGTAGTTTACCTTCGGTCAAAGAAATAGCTGTTGACAAATTGGAGTAACGAGTAGGATAGTAAATAAATTGCACAGTACCGATGCAAACACTGCTTTAGATCGTATACTTACTTTAATAAGCGCTAACGTTAACCTTAGCGAGTAAATATTTACCATGGAAGTTTTACACGTTAAACTGAACACGTTAGCCTGACTCACAATATATGTTTACATTTTAAGAATTAAACTTTGTAGCTGCTTTATTGTGCTTCCATAAAACATTTTGGCAAATTTTGTGCTTGACTTTGAACTGCAATCGACCTTGAAAAGGCTACTAAATGGCTACTACTAGTAATGGCGGTCGTGCCAAGAAACAAACCTGATTGATTAATTGATTTGATTTATTGTTACATAATTGAAATCATTTGCATTTTTATTATATCTTGCCAACCTATGGGCCTTTTTACTGGCCATAAACTACGACGTAAGGTTTTGGTGCCGAATGTTTCCTTCGGTATAAAGAATTTATTTATTTCTCATTACATTTCACTTAAATGAGAAACTTAAACTAAGTTTACAATTTTATTAGAAACATACTGTCGATCTACTTTATATAATTCTATTTTAAATTAAATATGTTAGGTACTAAGTAAGTGTGACATCAATCTTTTAAAAAACATATTAAGTGATACACTATCTTTTATATTTGAAGGCAATTTGTTATATAGTTGGTAGTTTGCTTAAATAATAAAACACACTTCCACTTCGCCTGACATTCCACATTAGAATAATGAAGCGGTGTAAGTAAAATAAACAACATATCTAGCTGTCGTAAGTACTTCACTGGTGCAATTGGTCAACTGATTTTAAACTGATACGAAAGTAGCAGCAATGTTTTCGGATAAGACTGCCGCTTTAGCGATCTGCTTGGGAAGATGGCAGTTTCGAAAAAATGCCATCTTTGGATTGTCTTAATTTTTGTAGGAATACGTCATGTTTTAGTAAAACACGCAGTAGTTAATAAAGAGGAGTAGAATATAAACTGCGTCACTCATACAACGTAAATTATGATTAAACTATGATACAATGTTATAAAATAAATTGAATAGGTGTGAGTTCTAATAAAAGTGATGCAATAAATCATAATAACTCTAAACGTATAATTTTATATTTATATAACTTGTTCTTCTTCTTTTGAATCATCATTGTATATTTAAACACAATATAGTAAATAGAACATTATATTATATTTATAAAATAAATATTTACAACTAATTGTCTTAATATTACAAGTAGGTACGTAAGTGCAGTTTCTCAGTGGACGACAGACACTTTTTACATATTTTTGTTTATCTTTTACGACAAAAAAAGAATACTTATCAATGTCTTACCTATACCTTACCCTCTAAAGTGCACCTTGACATACTTTAGAGTTACTGTCCTAAACTAACCTCTTACTACAGAAAAACCACTCAATTTTGAGAAGGCTTTAAGTCCCATCTTTAGTATTTTAATATAAATTCTTCTTTCACAATACAAAACAAATAAATTCTTAATCTGATATTATTAAAAAACAACGACCGGCCTATGTTCAGCTGTGGAATATTTTTTGCTGATATGATGAAAATACAACATGAGAGAAAATGATTTAAATTTTTTTTATATATTAGCCAACTAAAGTGACTCCACTTTGCCTGAATTTATTTTTATTTTATTTTTAATTTAACGGAAATCTTAAATATTGTAATAAGTAATTAATTCAATGTTACTTGTATAAACACAAAAGCCATTATGACCATCAAAGACATACTTTGCACTAACAGTAGTTTGTTATACTTACACTAATTGGACTGTAGTAGAGTTAACAGCTTCATTTGTTCAAACATCCAAGAAACTGTACGATCATTACTATAATGTTCCACTGGCTCAACTTTTGTTCCACTGACCAAAACAGACACTGGCAAACAAAGCTATGATGATTTTACAAATTTAGAAATATCACGTACAAAGATTTCAAACTATAAAATTATAGATAAGTAGTTTTATAATATGACTATTCCACGAAAATTTACAATACTCGACTTATCAATAGACTAGCTTGCGCGGCGCGAGTTCACCCGCGTCTTTGCTTACTCCCGTCGCTAGTAGCCTGTAAGTATTATCATACGCAAAGAGATTTATTGAAATCCGACTGGTAATTCCAGAGATTACCACGTTCAAACAAACGAAAACACACACAAACAAACAAACTTTTTCGCTTTATATAATAGTATAGAGTATAGATAACATTGCCCTGCTAAGGAAGAATTTTGATAGAAAGTTTTAAGGCCTTAAGTTTTAAGGTAAACACACTACATACAATACACTAAATCCATATTGCCAAAATCTATCTACAGATACATCGCATCGTGAACCAGACACCTGACATCTATTGCTAAATATTGGTCTTCCAAATTTGGACAAAGCGAAACAAAAGATAGTTTAACCAAGCTTGGCAAGCCAGTTGCTGATCCCGCTTGTCAAGGTAGAATAAGCAGGTAAGGCGATAAACCACTTCCTAGCTCACACATACAGTACTTTATTAATCTACAAAGCAGAAGAGTTTGCTGCTTTTTATCAAGATAAAAATAATTCGGAGTCCTTGGGGACGGCGGTCTTGAAGATCGGTATACTCAGGAAATAACCCGTTTGTTTGTTTCTTTGATCGCGCTAATCTCAGGCACTACCAGTCGGATTTGAAAAATTCTTTTTGTTTAAGATAGCCCAGTTCTTAAGGAAGGCTATAGGCTAACATCACGCTACTGATGACGGGAGCAGCGCAGTAACCAAAGATTTAACTTAACGCAGTTGAAACCGCGCTGCGAGAAGTTAGGTATAATATACATCATCTAAACACTGGACTAATCCTTTGACTAATGTTGTAAAGAGCTAGTTTAACATTTCTTTCGCATGATCCAACCAATGAGGCCACATCTCAACGTGTTTCCTCAGCATTTCTCCAGGGCTCTCGGTGTTGGACAGCTGACTGTGCGCTACCATAAAATACCCGTCAGTTAGGTACTTGTGTTGAACTCCACAGGCGAGTAGATTGCGTAATGCTTTCTGAGCCAAAGGTGAAGGAAGCTTGGCTGTTGAGAGAAAAAATTAAATAATGTAATAATAATGTATGTACCTAGCATAAGGCGATCTTCGGTTGAGTGAATTCAAAAATATACTAGTCCTAAGCTTTAAACCACAATGTGCCAACTAATTTGTTATTAAGACTGTAGTATTGATTAAAATTGCAGCAAGTATTTTCAATTGCAGCAAATTTTTGTTAAAAATACTAAGGATGTATAACTTGATAAATTAGTTTACGGATTAAACTGTATAAAAAGAAGATAAACTTACTTTTGAAATCACCAACAAACGTGATGCCAATGGCCCTCGCATTGTAGTTAAAGGTGTGTGCCCCGACGTGTTTCCATCCTGCTCCCTCGTAAACCTTTCCATTGCCTCCAATAAGAAACCTAACGGTAAAAACATTCATTAGAAGGATTAAGACCTCAGGGAAATCAAAAACACTAATACTAAAGTTAGCCCGTACACAATGCACGTAGAATACTAACCAGGTAATTTTATATAATTAAATTATTTGAGTTTTCTTGACCTGAAAACTTCGTAACTTCCATAGTTAAAAAAAATCAGGAGTTAAACACCCACCTAACCTTTTTGCAAGTTTCATATGGAAAACTTGCCTCATTAACATACCTAAATCAATTCTTGCATTATTATTATTATTATTATTATTGACTTAAAAAGTTAATTTATTACATTAGGCAAATACCTACACTAATCATAATGATCAAAAAAATATTTTATGTATGTATAACACTATTTATAAGGGAAAATAAGTCGGCTTTAGTTTCTTTAAGCAAATATGTTTTTTGAATATATTTTTATTCTTTTCCGTTAAAACTTAGTTAAAATGTAAATTTTATTACAGTTGCCCTAATAAGTAATTATTTTGAAAGTACCTTTAAAACCAAATCAGACATACCTACGAAATCTTTAAAACCTATAATTTACAAAGTTAATTAACCAAGAGTTGCTTTTTGCGATTACTTAGAATTTGACGTTAAATTAAAAAGTATAAACATTACCGTATTTGCTTCTAAAATTACGTTTAAGCGGTATCACGGTACCTATTCTTATTTAATTTATGAGCAAACAGTTACTTGCTTAACTGATGTAACACATCTGTTTCAGTTAATTAATTACTCTTATGCCTAAAATACGCACACACATCCACTTAGGCTCAAAATATGGCAATTTTTATATCAGCACTTTTTATAAGTATTATCAAACACGAGTGCACTAATAGAGCTGCACCTTCATTACGAATTCGTTATAAATAAATCCAGATAGGAGTTTTACATTAGCTTCCAAAAAGCTAATTATAAGACTACAACTATTAAGAAAAATCGACATAGCCCTTAACACAATATATATCAAGAGCCCTTAACTCAAAAAACTCAATACTCAAAGCATTTATTTCATTTTTATCATAAAGTATGATGCTTATGAAAAGTCAAAATTACATGAAGTCAGCTAATTAACCTACAGTCAGTTCACTGACGAGGAAGAGCTGTGAAAAGAACTGGTACTCAACGATTGTTATGACGATATTAATATTGAAGGTAGCCGTACAACAGACATATTCATCAATCATTATCAACATTCTCAGGTCTCATTCACAGGACATAAAACATTATCAACACTCAGCATTTCAATAATACATCAAGCTACTCACGATGGACCGATATCAGTAAACCCTCGTTCAAGATGAGTGTCTCTTATAGCCAACGCTGCTCGTTTACACTCTTCACCATCTCTACACTCAGGAGTAGCTGTGTGTTGTATCACGACTATGTTTACTGGTCCTGGTAGCAGTTCCTCCCTTCTTAAAGGTGGCCCGCCCCATTCTGTTATTGGAACTACGTCACAAGTTGAATCTGTAATTTTTCATATTATTTTGCTGTGATTTACTGTTATTTGTTTTGTAATATGTGGTGTGCAATAAAGAATATTCTATTCTATTTTACTAAAAATCTTAAAAAGTTATCTCTCTACTTGTTGTAATTTTCATCATCATATTCTCACACGTACAACCTTTACCAGTTTGAGCGGCAAGGTTCAAACACTGCAAATTGTCATCTTTCCCAAATATAAATTTAATTAACAGTAAAATAAGAGGTTACGATTTTATTAAATCAGTCATTCGTACGTACCATCAGCCTGAACAGACAACTTTACAATTAAAACAATTAATATGATCCACTTCATTTTCATTGAATTAATTTGTTACAAATTAATTTATTATGTTGAACCAAAACACAAATCACACTATAAAGATATTTTATAATCTGAAAAAAGTAAAATACTACAATATCGAATATTACTTCTAACCCTATTGATTTGCAAAATTGCAATACATAATATAATACGATTTCACTTGTTATATACTAACTCGAATATACGAATGGTAAAGTACCACTATCATTTGGAAAACACATCTTTTTCATGATAGTTGCAGTTATTCCCTGTCTTTTCTCTCAAGTTGATAACAGACTGACCAATCAATAGCTATATTTAGTTAAAACGAATGAATAAGCGTGACTAGTACAGATATTGGTTGCTAAATAACCGATGTACATATAACCTTTTGATTGAGGCAAGTAAAACAATATGGGAGAGGGAATTCACGTATCTATGATAATAAGGTTACAAATAAGTACCTAAGTTCATGTATAAAGGATCGTATACACAAAGATATGTATTTTTCTTTTTTTTTATGATAAACTTCAATCCAAGATTCTTGAAAAGCCCGATTTTTCGTTCGGTGCTGTAGCGCTGTCAATAATAGACAATATAATATGTCAATACTGTAAAAGCGATTCAGCGCTGAACGATTCATTGCATAACATTCGGGATTTCAAGAAAGCCAATGTTACATACATTACTGAATCTCGGTGAGAGAAACCACAACCAAAAAAAAGTCTAAAATTGACAAACCGACTTTAGCTAGCGTAACAGTCAATACAAGCTTTTGCCCTATAGCGGGTAACAGTCTGATATTATTCATATTATACCTTAAAATTTCAAAATTTATCCACTCATTCTTACAGATTTAATATGAGTCAGATTATTATTAGCTTTTTAACCACAATTACTTTTGCAAAACCTTTATAAATTTGTTGAAAATTAGATCGGAATATGAAAATAGCTATTTTATTATTATAAAATAACACTTATGACCTAAGCCGTTGACTATAAAATATTTTCTAAAATCCATTATGAGTTAATAGCATTTAAAGTCTAAAATATTTCTATCATAAAATTGATCGGTTTATTTAAACTAAACTTAACTATTTAAAAGAACAATAGATTGCAAAATGAGGCGAAAATTAATGATGAGGTATCGTTAATTAAAAGTAACTTTTATCATGAGTCAAAAGTCGTCCATTAATTGACATGGCCACTTTGAAATATTTTAGAGAGAAGGCACAAAAGTAGCGTAAAATGAAATACGCAGTGTGGGCCCACGTATGGCTTCAGCATTATAGTTTACAATACGTTTACGAGTAATTTTTCAAATAATATATTCAAACTGAATATAAATGTTCGCTATACATAAGAGATGCTTCTGATGAAGGACCATTCTGTCTCAATGCAACTTTCAACCAAATTTTAAGAATATGCACCTTTATGTGTATCTACTATAGAAACTTATACCCTGCTGTAACTTATATTTTTCTTTTTTGGGATGTTAAGTTCTTTAAGTAGTAAAATAAAACAATAAGTGTATTATTATCATAATTTCAGCCAAAAAGGATCTGTCCTTTTGTGTTCTGACATATCCATTTTAATCTGGACTTTTTATATAATAGCTATTGCCCGCAGCAATCGCATAAAATTTTATATCCTCTAAATACAAAATTTTATGATTTTTCTTCTACACTGACGATTTCACATGCAAACATTGATCCCCAATTTCAACTCTTTCAATCCATTTTTTCGCCTTAAAAGATAGCCTATGTAGTTAGTGTCTAATCTATCTCTATACCAAATTTCATGAAAATCGGTTTAGTGGTTTACGCGCGAAATCGTATCAGAAAGACAGACAGACAGACTGAGCTACTTTAATGTTTCTAATATTAGTAAGGATAGTAAGAATTAGTAAGTATTTCTTCATAGATTTTAACAAATTATTTCATTTACTTATATTTTCGTATGCCTATATCCTTCGTCAACGATTACTGTGGCTGCGGTAGCTACCACAATCAATAATATCTATAACACGATCCAATGAATCCGATTCACCGCGGTCAGTCAAAATTATTTTTAGCCATAGCCATACAAAAATAAACTCGAAATACAATAAGGATTTTTCTATCTATGTATCCTAGCAACGGAGCTGTATTGTATTTTGTAAGAGATTTTAGTACCATCACTTATAAAAATCTACTAGGATTGTCGAGTAGTGAAGTTTTCTTAGACTATACAAACGCTGGGCAAACAAATTGTGGAAGTGCCGCAGAAGGTAAATAAGAATATTCACCGCAGTATTAACAGGGAATTGTAACTTGAATAGACACAAACACGGCTCGTCAAACAGCCTAACATGCAGGAGTTGTAGGACCTGTGAGAGGATATACGATACAATGCTTCATCTGCAAGAGGTATTAGTCTAGTTTGACTATTATGTCTATAATTATTTGTACGATAATTAGCAACAGCTTAGTGACGAAAGCTCAGACAAGATCATTATCTGAAGCAACTTTCAGATTTCATATAATTAATAACGACTCATATACCAAGGACTATCTCCGAGTTGATACTAACCTGATCAAACACAAACTTTACACCACTTGGGAATCAAATCCGAAAGCTCATTACAGCACACAATACGCAACCACTGTGCCATAGTGCCTTTAGCTTGTTTACTAATTTGTGTTATTTGCATAATGTAAATATACTGACATGTAAACGATAACGTATGGATATGAGTGAATCCCTCAAACATTTCGAGCTACCCGAGCGTGTAAATTTATTGTAATTAATGTTTACCCCGTGTTTAGTATTTTAATAATTTGCTTGACAAGAGAATCATGTTTACTTAAACAAAATTCTCTAAACGTTTTTGAATAACAATAGTAGGTAGGTATATAATTACTCTTTCATTGTCTTTAGCCACATCGCAAATATAATAATAAAATACGTACAACTAATCAACTGTTAAATCTCATGTGAAGTACCATTTGGGTTGCTAAAAACATGAATAATTAGTTAAATTATTTCATCTAGTTAATAACTAATTAGATCAAATTAAACTAATTATCCATGCTTTTAGCATGTATTTAGGTACTTCACATGAGATTTAACAGTTGATTAGTTAATTTTTCGTTGATCAGCCTTTCAGAAACTGGGGGTTAATGTCGTCATCTTCCCCTGGTGTCACGCCCAACTTCATTTGTGTTCCAATACTTTATATCCAACTACCTTCGTGTGTTTTCGGTTCTTAAGGTTTGATTTCTTTACTGTTTATCAATAGTACAGACCTACTGTACGGACCGGACCGTGTAGTTGCAGCTCCAGAACATTGGCGTCTAAGTGCCCAATTTCGCAGTAAATTATTTTATGCACAGGTAGTCTGCTCGTCACCTAGTATCTTAGTCGCCTATTACTTTAAGCACGGCAAGAGAAAAGGTGAATTCTGAAGACCCGTGTGGTCTCCTCACACGGTTCAACCATGTCATGCTGCGCCGCCGTAACAATTCATAAACTACATAAAGACTATCTGAAACGCAATAAAAAGCCAACTATTAAAAAGACTATTTTTATTCTTAAAACTATAAAAAACTAGCTCTAGCTCCTTTAATCAATATAAAGAACAAGCCATTATTATATTGGTATACAAACCACATAACAGCTAAATTCGTTTTACAACCCATATTTATGTCCCGTAATTTAAGCTAGATAAATTAATATGCACTAAAAATGACACGTATTTACTTATTTTTATCTAAAACAAACGTTTTTATTTATTCATATCAAAAATAGTTATTTAAAAAATCTCAAATCATCGTTTATAATGGTTTGTATTTGTTAAATGTTTAATTACACACAAAAAATTAATTTCTAATATCAATAGGTATCAAAAGATCTAAAAACGTATTTGTGTTCAAATTTAGTGGAATAAGTTTATATTACTACTACGTAATCTAACATAGTGTAATATTTAAGTATTTGTTTATAACTTATTTTTAAATACATAAATAGTATAGCATTACGTTTCCCCGAAACAGTGAGAAATAGGTTAAAACACCCATATTTTAAAAGATACATTATTTATGTTGGGTCTCGTATTAACAGAGGTGAGTCAATAAATGTCCGTATTTATTCTGTTAAGCTAAACGCACGTTAACGGTAAAGCTCTTATCATTTCTTCATCAAAATGCTACTATAGGAGGAAATAATCTATCCTTGGACAAACATGCTTATCGACAAGGAAAACTAATAAGATATTAATTATATCGCTATCAAACATAGCAACAAAATATAACCTCGCTAACTAACCACGCCTCTCACTTCTTATTTAAGACATAATTATTTAATCGATGGCACTTTATCAAAACGATGAAAATTATATAAATCTATTTTTTGCAAATTTTTTTTTGCTTCTAGTGTGTTAAATGCCGAATGTTTAAATAAATATTTTAGATGCCATGATCACGACTCACAATGATTTGAATTATTTAAATAATACTACGGCTTTGGTAGGTAATAAAATTACTGTATTTAGACGGCCTAAGCGTTTTGGCGATGCATAAGATTGCGAGTTCCATAAATATTTATGCCTAGTTTGATTTGGCTTCGTTTTTGTTGACACAGGTCCTTATTCCCTAGTGTTTTAAAAAAATCTTTTTTTTATTGAACGCGATTTCAAAACCAGTCGTAATTTAGATGCTACCCATGCCCTAGATATAAGATAATTTTACCTTACATTAATTTTACCACATTAATTTAAATTATTACTTCTTTTGTTTCATCATCCTTCGTAAATACATTGAAGTATATTCCAGTTTAACCTTTTGCGACTGGGTATATATTTTACAGAGAACGACGTGCATCTGACCACCGTAAGCCAATTACTGATTTTAGGTACACATAACACCATTTTAAGACAATTTTATTGAACAAAATTTAGATGAAATTCCTTTATTATGTTATACTAGCAATAGCAACCCATCTCGGCTTTGCTCAAGGGTATTAATATGGTTTTAGCGCCATAATATCAAGTTATCACTAATAAGTATGTATTTTATACATAAGTACAAACCTTCTACACGAGATTTCCTGAACGACAGTAAAATTTGCATCAAAATCTGTTGCTTGATTTAGAAATAAATAACACAGATACGACAAAAACAAGACAAGAACTTTGCTTTATAATATTTAAAGATAACTATATTAATTATAGAGAGATCAAGACGTATTATAATGTATTATAATAATTACCGATTATTGTGATGTCTTCTACCCCGCTGTCTTCACAGACATGAAAGTAGGTATAAGCGTTAAATTGTTATTTAGTATAAACTATCGCGGGCAATGAACTTTAACCGGTAGATAATTCCAGTTTGAGGTCAGATGTTGAAATCAGTCATTTACTATGAACGTGACTCAATATATTAAATTATTGATTTATTAACATTGCTCAAGTTTAATACATTTCATTTTAAGGTGTTCCTTGAAACTACTGATAAATATTAAAAAGTAACATCAAATTGATAATTTTAACAAAACGCATTCAAAAATCACCTGTAGGTTAATTTGCTGACATATTGTAAACTTTGACGTTCATAAGTGTTAATTGAATTAATCTTTATGAATAAATATACTTTCATTTTTATTTTTTAATTTTCACCTACTTCTACCTTAGACCGGTATTACATTATCATATAAATATGATTTCATATCTGTCAAATTCTATGATCATAGTTTGAAGACTCTCAAACTATGATCATAGATAATCACATGTAGTTATTATACCGTCATATGTTCTTCATTTAAAAATGACTTACACATCTTTGATCATATTTCTATGATAGTCTAATAGCGGCCTTAGGTAGGTAGTAAGTAATAGGAAGGCAGGCGAGCACGTGGTCGGTCACCAACTTGCTAGATAGACTCCATCACCAAAGCCACGCAATTCACCATCACGTAATGTGCTCGCAATGCAGCGAGCTGCCACAATTGGAGAGACATCGCGCACCGTGCAACCCACACATCAACCACGACCACTCTGACAAGAGTGCCCGAATAAGAAAAAGTAGTAGGTAACATCCAATATACAATAAGAAATCACCTACTAATACCTACCTATTACTACTTAAATCGTCTGTTTATTGTTAATTCTCAAAGTCATGTCATAACATGAATCTATCAACTACCGAATGGGTGGTATCTTAACCAGCTACCAATCTTTGTTTACAGAACGAAATTGTTTAGATATGGCGGACCTGGATCTCTTTTTGAATCTACAGCATGAAGGTGTGCTTTCAACAGTGTCCCGGAGGATAAGACGAGAAGAATTGCAGAACGATAAGTTGTAAAGGGTAAAAGAAAATAATATTTGCCGCGCATCAGGTATGCAATAATGTGACACACTAATTAATATTGCAAAACAGCGCTTTTAAGATTTACTCTGAGATTTTTGAAACCTTAAAGATTCAGACCATTCGTACCTACGTAAGTAACGTAAAGGTGAACGCAGATCTAGCCGCACCGCACGCGCAGCAATCCTTTAGTGTACTAGTACTGAGGCAACAGAGGCTTGGGTGAGAGGGCACAGAATTTCATATTAAGAATTCGATAGTGGCGTCTTGCGGCGCGTGCGGTGTGACCAGATAAGCGTTCACCTTAAAAATACTAAGTTTATAAAATTAATATTTGCTCCAAAGCATTATTGTCAGTACGACAAGCTGGAAACCAACGAAACATACGGCAAAACACGTGCCAGACTGTCCAAAGCACGTGTTTTGATTTACATTGACATGGCACCATCTGTATGCTGCCATGTCAATAGACAATATAGCTGTTTTTGCTCTATCGTGTCCTTAATTTTTCTATTTTAAATCATAATATAATATTTGAAATCTTATATAAATTCTTTGTAATTTAAATTTTCAAGTTTATTTATCTGATTCTCTCTGTCTATCTAAACCCGCCTGTATATCTTCAGATTTCCAACTCAATGATACCATGTCAAAACAATTTTATTTATACACTATATCTATATCTAAAATTAGTTGAATTATCTTAAACAAAACAACCAATTTGTAACTCAATATTGGTTTTGGTGAGAAGACAAAGATATTAATTAAACCGGGCACTATATTCAATACAAATTTTCTTTTCAAAGAATTGTGTGTTACCGACTCGGTAAATTAATTAACAAGAATATAAGACTTAAGTATCTAATTCTATTTATATTACTTTTGTTATTTGTTGTATGTAATAAAATATCGTTTACTTTGACTGCTTCATGTTTTGTAAATATAAACACGCACACAAGTTTCCTGTATATAAAGTAGATCTTTTTCTTCTTAGCATATCGAAGTCAATCAAATCTATTAGAATGTGCTGGGTCTAGAACTTGCAACCATCAAAGAAACCACATCTGTAAATATTCGCCTTGCCGCGGTCTGAGTCCGTAGTCTATTTGTGTACTTTCCGAGCAACTATTTCAGCAATTTGTGGATGATTGATTCCTTTTTAGTATGACAAAAGGTTTACGCAATACCCTCCTTCTTTTGAACTTGGCATCTTAGATATATGTGGTGTAAATAATATATTATTGAATGTCTCCTTTCTTTTACAACTGCAAGCTACGCCTTTATTTAGTTGCACTAGATTTTCAATTTCAACGATAGATGCAGTTTGTGGCTAAAATATAATATTAGTAATATCTCTATTTCACAACACTGATAAAATCGGAAACCATATTTATTATGATGGCACGTGTAAGCGCACGAATAATTAATTGGGTCATTCTAATATTATCTCGAATGTCATAACATCGAATAATATCACACCATTTTTCCTGAAAAGGTTAGACGGCACTAATTAGTTCGCTATATTAGATTACATGTCATTAAGAGAAATGTTTATAGAAGGTATAAGTCCAAGCTCTGGACCAATTTTTCTAATTCTGGGCTTTTCTCTGCAAGATATACAGGTGTTTAAATTTTAATTAGCCTTCATTATGTCTGCGGAAGTAGATTAATGTTAAAATGTAAGCTTTAAATTTCAACAATAAGAATTAATGAAAATTTGAATATTTCACTAGTTTATAGAAAGTTTTAACAAAGTCGGACCAATTTCTAATTGAATATACTCTAAAATACCTTCATCCCACGAAATATCACAAACAGCGACACTGCCTTTCTTTTATCTTTTTTTAATGCCAGCACGTCGTTTGTTAGAATTTTTTGTGCTTTATTACTTACTAGACGCCTCCCTTGTTACGCGTCGGTATTAAAAGTTACAATCGGTCTAACGCCTACGGAAAATATCATTGCAATAGTGTCGTATTGCACCATTCAGATTTACAAAGACGCATAAAATATTTAAATTTTGAAAATGGCTAAAAATTTTATAAACATAATTAAATAAGTATAACCTCCAGCAAAAGTTTCCTACTACATCGTAATCAATAGACCATACTCTTCTTATTTGAACAGCTTGCTTTGGAGAAACTCACATGAATCAAACTGATATTTACAAGCTGTGTGTTTGTTACCACTCAGTTAAACGACTGAACCAATTTCATTGAAAATTGGCATGAAGATAGATTCGTTGCCGGAAACGGACGGACTTGTTCCCGAGGGATACAAAACTTATTTTACGTGCAGGTGAAGCCGTGGAACGCAGCTAGTAAACAATATACCGCGAAAATTTACAATGTTGTTCTAACACCTAATTTTAAACGATCAGGTCAAGGTGTTGATAAACCTTAGTCTATCAAATAACAACAATTTTGACCTATAACAGTTATTGTTATGATAGCCCAGCTTCCTTGATCCAGATATTTAATTGATATTATTTTCAAAATTATACACGTGGATTCATTCTATTTTTATATTTACATGTTAATACAGTTTCTTACTTGACGTTCATATTATTTTTAATTAGTTTTAATATAATGGTTCTGTTTTTGTATCTATGTATATTTGGTATTTTTTGTATGTTTAGTTTGAATTTATTATTATGACTGTACATCCTGTTTCTGTAAATAATACGCATTGCAATTTTTGTATACATTTCTAAATAAGTATAAAGTTATTATTTTCATTTGTCTGTTAACTTCTTTTAAACGATTTAAATTCGGATTTTACTATGGTTCAAATAATTTATGCCAAAATCTGTACATGTAGGTAAAAATCCGTAAAAAATGGAAAAATGTCAAGACTACAAGTCACTGGCATAGAAGTGCAGTCGATAATAAAATGTTTAATACATTTTATAAGTTAAATAAAATTCGAAGATATATAGAATTTTTGTTCTATTTTGTACGCGACTGTACAAAAATACTACGTACTTACATTGTGTGCCGAGTTGACGAATGAAAAATAAATTAAAATAATTCGGGGCAACTCGCCACCGGGTGGCGAGTTTTCAAGTGGCGAGTTGACGAATAAGTCTCACGTTAAAAGTAAAGCTACGTGACTACCTCTTATCATTTCTTCATCAAAATGCTACTATAGGAGGACATAATCTACCCTTAGACAAACATGCTTATCGACAAGGAAAAGACAAGTTTTCAAGTGGCGACTTGACGAAAAAGTCAGTAATAATGTCATAAAAAACATATTAGTGTCCTTTTGCGAAGCCAGGGCGGCTCAATAATATAATTTATAATCTTTTAGGTCCATTACGACCTTTGTTATCGGTAGAAAGTAAAATGTAGAACAAACTGCCCTAGAGACTATATTTTTCACTGTCGTAATAACATTTCTTCAAGAGCTCTAGAATATTTAATAATTTTTTTCTACACGTTACGACACTGCCATGGTCGAACAATACTTCACTAAAGAAATATATTCTGTTTGGCAGTGTAAATATCTATATAAGAAATGTTATTCGCTAAATCATTACCTGGGAAATCTTTTCTTAGAAGGGTTTTTTATCAAGAAATTCTTAGTAAGTACGTATTAGCTCATGCTCACCCCAACATTACTGACGAACGTGGGTATAATCTTTACCTACCTTTTGTAAAAAGGTGTAATACTACGCTATATTAAGTTTTAAATATTATGTTATTTGATATCATTAAAAATTGATTCACCCAGTGAAATTCTTGCTTCTTTAGTTCAAAAGACTAATCTATTACTCACAGTAGCTAACAATGGTTAGATCACAATTGTTTTTTTACAGAAGCCCAAGGGGTTCAGCGGCGAACGAAAAATCGGAATTTTAATTAATCTTGGATTAAAGTTTGAATATAGAAAGCTACTGACTGGCCAGAGGCCCGAGACAAGTGTCAAAGATTTCTATTCTATTCATAGAATAGATTAAAAAATGTATTGGATTGACATAAGCTAACGCCAACGCTTATCTCAATCTCATACATTTTTGTATCTATTCTATGAATAGAATAGAAACCTTTGACACTTGTCTAGGGCCTCTGGTTAGTGGTTAGTTAGGTTTGTGACCCTGACTGCTAAGCCGGAGGTCGTGGGATCGATTCCCACCCAGGACAAATCTTTGTGTGATGAGCATGATTATTTGTGCTGTGTCTGGGTGTAATTTATCTATAATATGTATTTATTTACAAAAAAAAATGTATATATGTAGTATATCAGTTGTTTAGTACCCATAACACAAGCAAATATAATTGCTTAATTTGGGGCTAGATGGTGCTGTGTGAAAGTGGTAGAATATTATTATTATTATTATTATTTTCTTTATTTATATCATTTCATATTATTTAAATTTTTAAATACATATTTATAAAAAGTGAAAAATATACATTTAAAAATATAAAAAATATGTCAGTGCAAGTACTCTCTGTTAGCAAGACGCGAACAGCCAGAAACAATATGCCTGAGAGACTCACCAGGGCGATGACATGCCCGACATATGTCAATAGTGCCGTCTTTCAGTATATATTTCCGGTAGTTGTTCGTCATGATAACTTCATCAGCAATTGCACAAACAAACCCTTCGGTTTCTCCGAAGAGATCACCGAAGCGTAGCCAGGCCACGGAAGCAGAGTGGTCCACACCAGGACCGTGTAAGGCTCGAAAGAACCTTCCGTGGAGCTCCGCGATCATCAACACCGAGTACTACAGGCCTGCGCCAGTTCTCTTTAGCCAAGGCAAGCGGGGTAAGTCCAATATCCACTGCAACCACATCACGATAAACATCCTCGCTCATCTTAAGAAAGTAGTCTCTAAGGTTGCATATCTCGCGATTGTGGAGGCTTTTGGCATTTAGAAAGCCTCGTCCGCCGCATTTTCACGGGATATACAACCTCATGACGGATGAACGTGGATGATGCATACGGTATGAGGTTAACAATGTGCGAACTCGTCTATTAGTATTATTATTATTACTGTATGTGATGAACAAAGAGCACATACCACACCATATATGATGAGGTGACAAAACAAATAACTGTACTTACGTCTTTTTTAAATTAACTTTACTGGCATATAAGTATAAAAACAATATCAACTGTATGATTAAAACGCAAGGTCGATTTTGTTTTGACTTAAAATGTAAATATTTAAAAAAACGTGCCAAGTAGTATTGTCGGCATCGTGTTATAATCATTAACAATTTATCAGGACCTTGACATAATATACGTACAAAACTAATCATTCTAAAATATGAGTATTACGGTTCGTTATCTGCGAGCTTTTGCGCGTCTAGTATTAATTTATGGTCTGTATGTGATTATTGCGACTGAGTATTTATAATTCATAACTAGTAGTTATGAATTATTAATATTAATATAATAAATTTTAAATAATTTGGTAGCGCCCACCTTTCGCGTAAATATCAATATGCTAACGAGCGGACAACGGTACCCACTGACAATCAGAGAAATAGATTAAATGTAAAAGAATGCAAAAGAGACTTGAAATAGTCTTGCCCTAATCTTGACTCTGTTTAACATTTTAGGAGTAAAGAGAAATGACTTATGTATATGGAAGCTATAGCTACTACTCATATGTTTCATCAACATTTTCACCATTTTTGCTGATAGTCGTTTAACTGCCTCAAGCATCTACATTTTGACAGCTTTTACTCATCGGTTCCCCATTATTTATATCAGGTTGTTGCTCCACCTTGTGAGAAGCCAAGAACAAGCTCCTTCCTGCGTAGTGCATGTTTAGTTTTCTGGTTTTCACTCCTTTATTATAAGTTTCTAACTCCCAAATACTGAAACGTCACTTAATTATTCGTAGCCTTTAAGTGTCATTGTTGCCTCTGTCACTTGAACACACAATTAAGCTACAGAAAAACATTTGAGCTTATTTTAAGGTTAACAGGCGTTTGAGCAGTATGTGAATCAGATTTATGACATTATACAGATGTAAAAATTTGAGAATCATTTACTGCTTAATTTAAATAACAAAACAAAACAAATCCATAACAACTTCAAAACATGAATTGATATCATGAATTAATCTTATCCTTACGTAATTTTAAATGAATATATTTAGTTTAAAAACTAATGTTCAGTTTGAATTCTATTCTAGTTCAAGAATTTTTTGATTTTAATTAAGGAAATGATTTATGTCGTTATTTGTATAAAAAAAAAATCTTGTAAATCATCTTTTCACGAGAGCGAAACCGTGACCAGAAACTAATTAAATATGAAACTGCAAAAGATACACTACGTACAGCTGCCACTGTTAAGGTATAAAGTAATCATTCTGTAAAACAAACTACCATCACAGATAAAGAAATCAAATAAGTACAACAAACTGAAGCCGCCGAAAACAATTAAACAGGAATTCTACAGACAGATTAGCTATTCATTGTGTTAAATAAAGTCTATTAAACGAAGTAATTTCGTTCTTGACAATAACAGTGGATTAATATAAGCAATGAACGAAACGTCCTACGAAATAAATGACGCCATAAACACAATAATTAATTAAGATAACGACAACGAAGGCGATGTTAAAATAGTAATATCAATACAATTAGATTTCTGCGCATTGATTGGCGTACAAATTTGATATAACAACAAACAATGTCCATTTCCTTAAAAGTACCTTTTCAGAACAGATAATGATGATTAAAGGAATATTGTATTCCGTACATATTCAGTGTCCCAGCGACTTTTTTTAAATGTCGCAGTACTTTGCAACGCAATCAAATTATTTTTACTGGTTAGGTCAACAGTAACTGGTACACTCATTTATTTAATGATTTGAAAAACAAACAATTGTACCGGTATATTTTACTTTTTTTTTTTTTTTTTTTTATGTCAACTGATTTGAAATTTTAATTTTATTTCTTCAATATACTTAGTTGAGGCAATTTCCTAAAATACATAGGTAAAAAAACACTGATAAACACGTTCACTTGCGTTTGCAGAGTACATGACATATGGTATGCAAGGTAGCAAGGTTGAGACCGATAAGTAGATCTTTTATATCACGCGAGCATCGCATTCAAGAAATACAATAGCGGCTTATTCACCAATAATTTTGTTACGGAATCATTTGCTGTGGTTCAGCACAATTGTTATCGTAAAAAATTCTGATACCTTGACGATACATTTTTATTATCGAAATATAAGAACTATTAACATAAAAGTTCTTTAATACAATAATATGACCTCGGTCTCACTTACTGAATATCCAAAAACAAATCTAAATATTGTCTGCTTTGTGGGAATGTCAAGATCAATGTTATTAACGAGTAAATAATACTCTCATATTTTCATAAAATAAAGGCCTTATCCTTAGAAATCCTTGAAAATTCTCTTATGCTTTATGACATTAATATGGAAGTATAATAAGGCTTGTCAGTCATTAGTATTGTGTAAACAACTTTTTTGATAAATTTAATAAGTCTCATAACAATGACAAATAGAGTAACAGTCAACTTCTGAGAACTGAACAATTTTACCTTGTGTCTCATTAATAGTCAAAGCACGGATCGCTTTTATGAAAGATTGCCGTCTCTTAAATTCAAACGGGAAGTCATTAAGAGTTAATGGAATACGCGACGCAGAGCATATTTTAACCTGAACTGCTCCAATTATAATAGGGTATGACACCTATTTTTAAAAATTGTCCCAATTAAATTCTATAGTACTAATGAACCACTAAAAATTCACAGATTTTTATTGAATCGTTAAGTGGCATAAAAATGCATTTAAATTTTGCATTTTCAAATCTCGTGCGTAAAAACACTGGACGCGATAGTTGACAGTAGGCACTTAAGTTTACATAGCAGTGTGACGTAAAAACATGGCGACTACTATTTATTGGTGTTATTAAAGATTAAGTTAAAACTTCTTCATAGCCATATGACGTAATAACATGGCAACTACTATTTAATGGTGTTATGAAACAGATTGAAAAAGCTGATACCTTAGAATTGAATTTTAAAATTTAGTTTGCTATTTTATGAACTAAAACTAACGTTTTCCGACTTTTTTTTGCCAAAACTGTCTTAATAATATATTTTTAGACTTTTCCCTTTTAGAGTAAAATACCCTATTGTAATCTTTTGTAATAATTTATAGAATGGTCTTGGATATCAACCAATATTTATATATTAGCCTACCAAAGTTCCTCCACTCTACCTGATAAATAGAATCCAAAAATAGTGGACACTACCTAAAGCCAGTGCCAGACGGCTTTTTAAGGTAGGCTACCATGTCAGTAGTTTTTTTTAAGGGCAATGGAGATAAAGGTGTTGGCTTTTAATTTTTAGTGGTAGTCGGCATTTTGCACTTAATTACAAAAAAAAGATTAGATATTCTGATCACGCACAGCTAAGCGTAGCGTCAAATTAATTAGGTCAAACAAATTTAGAGCAAGTGAATATTGTTGTGCCAATGCTTGTGGTTTGCAAGCCCATTGACTTACCAGCCTACACTTATTAGAATAAGGTCTGCAAAAAACTTTGGCCACTGGGCATAATACGCATAAGTTTTCAGATCATTTCAAAAAATCACGTTATTCCCTCACAAGGTGGAATGACGACCATAAAAAGGCGGAGGGCGGCTCACGACCGGCCAAGGTGACGAAAATTAAGGGAGGCCTATTTATCTTATCTTTCACTAGTGAATTTAACTGCATAATAAAAACGCATGCACGCACGCACACACGCATGCACGCATCCACGCACGCACACACTCACGCACGCACACACACACAACTTTCGCATTTATAATATTAATAGGATTAACTATCGAGTCGACACTTGTCGTGTGTGTCCCAGCCTACAGCAAGATGAAGGTCTCTTCTCACACACAAAAGGCATACGTATTGATCATTGATCACCACGCTTGTTCAAGGCTAGTCAACACAAACGAGGAGGAAATAAATACTTGAAATGAACCGTACCGGACGAGATTGTTTGCGGTAGTACGGCTGAACTTTCCAGCCAACGATACCACAAATTGATATTGATTCAACAGTTTTGATTCTTGATTGATTCTAAAGTTATAATGCAATAAAGAAATATACAACCGTAAAGGAATGATTTTTGTGATCATTCGTGGATGAAAGTTACACCTACCTTCCTTATTTAGAATTATAACTGGTATTTCAGACCTCTACATATTTATAATTATGTTTATGCAAATATATTCGTGATGGATAAAGGTTGCTGACGACCAGTCAACATAGCAATGTTTGAAGAAGGCATATATATTCTGTCCAGTAGTAAACGTCTCTCGAATAAAATGATGATGATGTATTTATAATATACGTAGAATAATCCTTCCAATTCTTGAAAAAGAAAATTCCTGCTGCCTCGTATTTGAAATGAACGGCTTCCAACGGTTAAGATTATTCTTAGTTAGATATTTCTTAGAAAGTTTACACTATGAATATATAAACGTTATTGATAAACCTGAACTCTAAAACTTTTTAAAGTTATAACTAAGATGAAAACCTTGTAAGTTTTCGATCTGTGAATAGTGGTTTCAATCTGTCGAATAAGAAATCGGCATACCGATGAGTCTCAAATATTTTACATTTGATGGTTTGAATAAGGTTGAGAATAAGACAGCAGATTGACTCAACATCTCGAAGCCTGCACTGAGTCTCGTCTCGAATCCATTTCGTTGCGATCTTGTTCCTCTTTTATTCTGCTTTATTTTACTGAAGATGACGTTCGTTTGAGATAAAACAAAACAGTTAAAATAACGTCAGTTGTAGGTAACTTGTATAATTACTCTTTTTTCGTCTAGACTACCGTCTATTATTTAGAAACTACGCTACTGAATCTAGGTTTGTCTTCCTTAGGGTTTTCTTCATAAACGTGATCTCTTTTTAATTATAACTTTATGTTTGACATGTTTGACCTTTGTAGTAAAATTTTTGATTGCTATATGTTTCAAACAAAATGGCAAATTAAATAACTACCAGTAATATAATTAAAGTAAACGCACTTGTACAATAAGTGTGAAATTGATTATTCTTTTATATTAACATGAATAACACTACAACAAAAAATCACTATCACGAATTAAATTTATAACGTAACATACATTCAAAAGATAGATATGTAAAGCATAGTATATTAAGTGCTTCCGTGCAAGATCAAATAATAAAGGATTAAATCCACAAAAGAACTAAAGTAGTCTTACTGCGGTATCTGCAGGCATCATAGCTTGCAAGCTGATTGCATTTGGAGCAGAAAATTGTTAAATGGTGACCAGTAGTGACCACGACCTAAAAAATGCAACGCGGGCAGATCCCTTATTTCGTGGTCTGTAAACCTTATTAGGCTGCCCTACACCCGGTAGATGAGGAAGGTTAAACCTGTATAAACTTAGCAGAAGCTTCTTTTCAGAATTTTTTTTCGTCCAGTCTTTTGACTTTTCACCATGATGATGACTCATACAATAATATTCCAATTCACCCTGAACAAGCATATTGAGTAGAATACTTGTCTTATCAGCATTTGCTCTGTAATGGGATATTAACAAGCTGGTGCTAATTTAATTATAATCATTTATATTGCAATCTACCACAGAGATGTAATTTGTACTAAACACAGTGTTCACTCACTTTTAACAAGCTGTACTTACCTTTTAAGTAAATCTCGCTTGTTCTAATAACATGTTTTAAGCGAGTAGTAGAGAGTAATAAATATGTGTAGATTTAAGGAATGAGGGTTTTCTAAAATGACGCCCAAGAGGTGGCCGCACTGAGGCGTCAGGTCCAGGCACCTGTCAAAGCGCTTTCAATCTTTGATAACTAAGCGAGAACGATTCTATTGATTTTAAGCTGTAATAGAATTTTGATTTTGGATTTTTGTAAATGGAAGACCTTTTACCTAAAGTACCACCAACTGGTGCCGAAAATTTTCCTAAAAAGTCTCATTGGACCTAGGTGATTAAACCTTGTGTGTTATTAAAGAGTAGACTCGTTCACACATCTGTGAGCGCCAGTATGTCTTACCTTGTATTATTATTATTATTTTTTTTTTTATACGACTAAGGTGACAAACAAGCATACGGCCCGCCTGATGGTAAGCAGTTACCGTAGCCTATGGACGCTTGCAACACCAGGAGCATTACTAGCGCTTTGCCGACCCTGTTAAAAACCTTTTAACTCCTTTCTTGAAGAACTCCATGTAGTAGTCTCTCGGGAAAACCTCGACGGGGAGCTCATTCCACAACCTTATCGTACGAGGAAGAAAGTTTCTCTGAAACCTCACTGTACGGGACCTAAGAGGTTCTAAGATTTGAGGATGAAGTCCCAGCCGATGGCGGGAGTTGCGATGATAAAAAGTGGCCGTTGGCACCATCCTAAACAATTCCTCAGAAAACAGCCCATTGTACAGGCGATAGAATACACATAAGGAGGCAACGTCTATCCTTAAGCCTAGTGATTCAATACCGCCTGTTAGCCTGGGATTGTCGACAACTCTTACAGCACGCCTTTGGACCGCGTCAAGGGGCCCAAGCTGGTATCCGGGTGCTCCCGCCAAAAGATGGCAGCAGAACTCCATGTGGGGACGAACTTGAGCTTTGTAAAGCAATAGTCTTTGCCCCGCACTGAAGTACCGCTTCGCCCTGTTGAGCACACCGAGCTTCTTGAAGGCCAACTTGGCTTTAGCCTCCAGATGACTGCGGAACTGGACGCTGCTGGAGATGTCGATTCCAAGGATCTCAAGGCTTTCAGATGTTGTAAGGGCTGTGTCTTGGAATTGCGGAGTATCTACAATGGAGCATTATATAGTCGTGCCTTTCACACACTCTTATTTGAGTACAAGTCATGATTTACTATGACCATCAAGCTATTGCATTTACAAAACATGTATGTTTATATAGTAATTATCATAATTATTTGATGTCCTTACAAGATTTTTGTCATAAATTCAAACTAAATATATAATTTTTATTGCTGAATATCTACCCTTAGTTGATGCAATAAAGACATATTGACAGTATAAATAATAATGGTCTAAATTTTGTTTTCGGAGTGATCACCAGTGGCGCTAATTCACTTTACATACAAAAAGTATTTTCATCTATCACTTTGAGAAATACGAACATTAACTCATAGTAAAACTAGATCTGTGAATTAAATAACATAATTATTTTTCTTACAAAATTCATATAATATAAATTCTGCAATAAAATAATCTACAAACAGCCTTCAGAAGAGGAAAGAATGTCTAAGAGCTGTAATCAAATTATACAATATGATCGAATAGTTTTTTGTAGTTGTTTTGCTACTTTAAAAGATTTTATACAGGATATTTAACAATTATCTATGCTTTTATATAATTATTATCCTATGCCTTTAAATCTCTGGTCAAAATGACTAAGGATAGTTACGTTAGGTTAAAACACCTACAATTGTAATCTGTCAATTAAAACGAGTGGCTTGAGTTTGTCAGTTCTTTTCATGGCTCTACCTTAATACCTGCGATAGGCCATAGGGATATTGGCTGACATTTCTTTAATCTATCTAAATAAAAGCGAAAGGTCACTCACTCACTCACTCATCACAAAATTTTAGAAACTACAAGATATAGGAGTCTGAAATTTTGCATGGGAGATCCTTTTAGGACATAGGTGCTCACTAAGACGGGATTTTGCGAAATTCATCCCCTAAGGGGGTAAAAAGGGGTGGCAAAGTTTGTATAAAACTTCTATGGTTTTGATAGTAGCATTTTCAAATTACTAGGCAATACTCATTTTTTTTTTTAAAATATATTTAGTTAATTATTTATTTTAAACAACCCAAATAGGTTTAATAAGAGGTGTAAGTATGTATTAAAAAATCTTTTATTTTTAAAGCTATCGTCTCTAAACACATAATCACACTTTTTTTTTTACTAAAATTACTTAGGCGCCATTTTTCTATATTTAGAAACTACCCTTATTAAGTGGGAAAATAGGTGTCGCAAGTTTGCGTGAAATTTCGTCAATTCAATGGGATTCGCCATAGAGACGGATTATACTAATTATTACTTTTATACAATGTACGATTGCCATGAGATTAGTCAAGCAATATTCTCATACAGGCACACATCTGAATTTTCACGTCGACTAAGTCGCGGGCAACGGTTAGTATCATATATATATAGTAATTTAAAGTTTCAATGCTTTGAAACTGTAGGTACCTAAAATGTGGCTCGCACTTATTACATGTTCTATTGTAGATAGTTGGTAAAGCGTGGGTGTAACACATCTCCCTACTACTATACGGAAACTATTTCAAACTTAATGGAACACCAATAAAACATAAGACTACGCATTTTGTCAGATTATTTTTATTAAAAAAGTCACCTGAGGTTTATAAATAAGTGTGTCTGTAGTTAAAAATAGACGGAATAAAATAAGTATAAATGTATTTCTAAGAAGCCTGAATACACAAAATTGACAAGGTGTGAGGTACTTATAATTTAATGCTACTGTTGATTAAGATAATAATATAGTGTTTGTGCGCAGTTGCGTCAGTAACACTGTAATGAAAATTCAGTTTAAATCATACGTAAAAAAGATACATTCTGTACTTAACATAGATTCAATGTCAACGCTGTTTTTTGGCTCTTTTATTTATTTATCCATTGTCATCAGTCTGTAGATATTACTATCTACTGCATAAGACTCTTCTAAAGGGACGTATTTACTATTGATTTCAATTTTAACCTACAGCAATCTAATGCATTTGCCTTGCTATTACTGAATGGCAAGACGAACACATTATCCACTATACTAAACTTGTCATAGAATAAACTAAACATAAGTTTGGCTGACATATGTAACTGCGACAGCCCTTTATAGCAATAAACACGAATATTGTATATTCAAAACATATGAACCTATATAAATACACCATATTCTATTACTAACTTTCCGCGGCGCGGTTTCACCCGCATCTTTTCTTACTGCTCAGCTCCCGTCGCCAGTAGAGTGATGTTACATATATAACCTATAACCTTTCTCGAGAATTGGACTATCAAACGCAAAAAGAATTATTCAAATGCAACTGGTAGTTCCAGAGATTAGCGCGTTCAAACAAACAAACTTTTCCGCTTTATTTAATAGTTTAAAGTATAATAGATGATTATATGAACAGGTTACAATGATAGACAATATTCACAAATGAATGAACTATGAATTATGAATATTAATGAATCCGACGGCAGCCAGCGACCAGACGAAACAGGTTATCGTCGACACCAGACGGAATGAGTTGATAAAATTGTTTTTATTGGTGGCATGCATTGTTAACCTTGACTGTTAAAAAAAACATTATGTTATCTTAGTAGTTTTGAAAGTTAGAAACATAATTTGGAAAAATCTATTACTTTTTAATCTATAGGTATCTGTATAAAGCAGAAGAGTTTGTTTGGTTTGTTTGTTTGAACTCGCTAATCTCTGTAACTACCTGTTGCACTATCATACGCAAAAAAATCTTTTTGCATATGAAAGTCCAATTCTTGAAGAAGGCTATGTAACATTACGCTACTGGCGACGGAAGCAGAGCAGCAGCGGAAAGCTAGTTAAGTTAATCTAAGTATAATTAAAATACAATTTTGAAACTGCTACTGATTAAATGTGTTGTGTCCCAAATTCTATCATAATTTTAGACAATTAGACAGTTAGACTTATTCTTTATTCTTTATTGTACACACACATAGAACATATTACATAATTGGTAAGAAATATCATGTACAAAGGCGAGCTTAACTCAAAAGTGAGTTTTCTTCCAGCAAACCTCAGAGTGGAAGAGGAAAAATATCAAGTGTGAGAACAAATGAAGTGTACAAACAGAAAGAAAGGAAATGAAATTAAATATAGTATACCTATTAATTTATTGTATACCTAGTGTATACATAATTTAAACAAATATACTTACATATTAATAATACACACATAATATATTAAAATAAATGCATAAACTTACATAATTATAATAAATATATCTACTTATATATACCTATTATTTAACCAAAGATAGGAAATGTTCTCTTGTTCTTCTCTTGAACACATCCACAGAAGTTCTCTCACGAATGACGTGAGGAAGAGAATTCCACAACCTAACCGCGTGCACAGTAAAAGAGCCGTCATAACGGCTAGTACTATGAAGAGGAGTACGAAGTAGAAGAGAGGATGAAGACCGACAAGGTTTACCACGAGGTACAAGATACTCAAAGCGTTCACTCAAGTAGGAAGGAGAACTGGGATTATTAAGGACAGAATAAAGGAGAGAAAGAATGCGCGTATCTCGACGCTGCCGAATAGGTAGCCACTTCAGTTTCTTATGAAATTCCGAAACGTGGTCGTATTTACGCAAACCGAAAATGAAGCGGATACCCAAATTCTGCAGTCGTTCGAGTTTATTGAGGTGTTCCTCCTTAGCATCAAGAAAGCAGACATCCGCATAGTCTAAGAGTGGTAGTAGAAGGGACTGTGCAAGAGTAACTTTAGTTTGAAGAGGTAAGAATTTCTGAAGTCGCTTGAGTGCCTGAAACGAGCAGAATACCCTCCGGCTTACCTCTGCAATGTGGGTATCCCATGATAGATACGGATCCATAACAACACCCAGATTCTTAACGCTTTTCGCTAGCGAGATGGCAGTAGAGTTGTAAGTTATAGACGGAAGAGACTGGTGACTTATTGAGTTAATCATGTACCTGCTACCAATAATTATAGCTTGTGATTTTACTGGATTAACGAGTAGCCCAAAAGACTGAGCCCAGTTTCTAATTTTTGCGAGATCTTTGTTGATTTCAGTAATAGTCTCAGCCAAGTCACTAACTGTAGAATGCCGATATAGCTGCAGATCGTCTGCGTAGAGATGAAAGTTCGAAGTAATGACTTTAGGGAGTTCATTTATAAAAATGGAGAAGAGAAGAGGAGAAAGGACGCCACCTTGGGGTACACCCGCAGTAAGATCACACCATGCAGAGGACTTCTCCTCAAAGTGTACAGACTGCGAGCGACCCTGAAGATAACATTTGAACCACTCAGTTGCAGGCAAAGAAACATTAAGTGAGGAAAGGGTGCCTAAGAGAATGTCATAATCGACTGAATTGAAGGCACTGCTAAAGTCCAACAAAACTAATACAGTTACAAGTTTGTTTTCCATGGCCAGTCTCATATCATGTTATTTTTACCAGTGCAGGTACAGTGCTGTGGCCATGGGGAAATCCAGACTGTAATGGATTTAGCAGGCTATAATCATTTAGGTAACCTAAAAGTTACCTTACCTAAGACTTATCGTAGATCTAGTTCATAACAAGAAAGAAAAAGACTTTGTACCGGGTAAAACGGGGTGACTAGGGATGCAGGGGTGAATAGGGTACTAGTATTCGCATACCCATCGAAAATGTTTTGAGATTTAAGATTTATTTGTATATATACGGGCAATATCGAGTGTCGTAGACTCAATTTTACAGTAAAAAAGCTAATCAAAGTAAAGCTGTGAAAAGCGGCAAAATTTGGATACAAAAAGCTTTTAAAATGGTAGATACCTACTTACTTATACTGATTATCGGATATCAGACAAGGTAGGTACTTTCATATGATAAAAATACCTAACTTACTTTGTGTTATTGTTTTTTATGTCGGATAAAAATCAATTAAGAGGCAGCACTAGCTGAACTACAATTTCTTCCCTCTTCTGTCCTTATTAACCCCAACCACGAAATGACTAGAAATCGGTCACATTTATTAGTTATTCTCGTGAAATCTACGATATAACGCTGAGAAAAGTAGATTTAAGTGCAGTTTTAATCACCGGAACAGATATTAAAGTACTGTCGAATAATACATTAACGAACAAAATAGTTAAAATCTACTCCAAACTTTGAAATCGTCCTTATTCACCCTATTTTATCTTAAATTTGTAAATTGTTGTAAAACCGAGAGCATTCACACATAAGAGTGGCAACGTCGCAAGTTAGTGTCATATATTAGTGATTTTCAATTTTTATCATTTAATTGGAGCTATATTTTAAAAACGTTTTCTTTTGGGGAAACAATCTCGACAGTTCGAATAGGCTATTCCGACATACTAAAGCATAGAACTATACCATAACGAAGTTTAACAGCAAAGAGTATAATAATGTTTAACAGTCTACAAAATCAGTAAAATGAGCGTGATTACCTCGATTTCGCTAATTGGCCATGAAAGCTGCTTGATATCAGGGAGGCGTATATTTATTACCCTAGTGACATTACGCGAAAAATATTGTTCCTTATTATGAATCACGTTTCTCTGCGAACTATTGCATAAAGAAAAAACAAATTATTTTGTATACTTACCCACCTATCAATTCCTTCCGCCGGACCTGCAGTAGCAAGGTCGTCATGTGATAATATACAAAGTAAATGTTTATACACTTATACATAAGTGTGTACTTGAATTTCATTGATGTTCTTGAAATCGAATCGTGATCGAATTATTGAATGACCAATGACAATTTGTACATAATAAGCACGTTGTATCAACATTGTAGGTATGAGATTATTCATGTTTGCTATTTACCATTACGATATACCATCAAACGACAGCGTTTTAAGCCTTTCTTTCAAAGAAAACAAGCATGGACAAAGTATATATACAAGTATACGCAAAGTAATAAAGCCAAAGCACACTCGTAAAATAATACACTTTTTAACCGTTCTAAGATTTTTTGTTGGATACGGATACGTACTAATCATAATGTTAGTCTTTCATTTAAGAATTTTGGCGAAATCTTTTTTCATATTAAAAAATAATAACAATTTTTACACAACCAAAACAAAACAATAAATAGTTGTTATAAATATTTACAATAGACATTTATAATTATTTACCTATATCCTAAATGTGTCAAACAAACATAAGATAAGAATACTACTTAATATTTTGTTAATATTTCGTAACGAATCGATTACTTTAATAAGACATGTAGGGAGTCACGTAAGCATTTCAGTTATTTACTGTATTTTTTTATTAATAACAAAATATCCCCTGAATTGATAATTAATGACAAATATTTACAAACAAACCACCTTGAAAATCCATTCGTAAGGCGTACATTATTATGTTTTGGAATGAAGTCTCATTTCATCGACGCTGCGAACTCAAACTCAACTTGAAATGCACATTTTTTTTTTTTGCCGACATGTGGCAGACGAGAAAACAGCCCATGTATAGTAAGTGGACAGCCACGTGGACGACTCAGAGTCCCTAGCATTTAATTCATTCTATGTTTATCTTTTATATTTTGTGCTTGTCCTGAATAAAAGGTTTTATTTCGTATATTATTTTCTATTGAGAAATTGAAGAAAAACAGACTTTTATATTACTCATGTGATAAGCATATTAAAATATTAATTTTTAGATGTGTGTTTTAGAAGTGTTAAATGTACTGGCCCTGTAATATCACAGTAATTCGTTAATTTTACGCGGTCACGTCTTAATATTATAGCAGAATAAAACTGATTCACCCAATTTATTGAACCAATAATACTTATGTTTAACGTTAAAATTATTGTATATTGAAAGAATATTCGTAAAATAATAATATGTACGATGCTCCCGAAAAGATAAACTTATTATAAATCAAGGTAATAATGATTATACATCAAGGTAATAATGAGGAGTGAAACGTGGCTTAGAAACGGTACTTGTGGAAGTTATTATGTTAGATATTAATGTATAAGTGTTCAGGAAGAAAATGACCTCAAGATGATGAACGGTGAATCTATTTTACGTTGTTAATACTTTTTAGTTTAGTATAATCGGTTCCATAAGCAGCTGTATACTTATGGACCAAACTACAAACACACTCTTAAAGTTTAGCCATCGTATTCCGACTTCAATTCTGTTTGGGTCTTTAATAGATTTGAAAACACAGATCCAATGAATTGTAAAAGTTGGTTGTTATCAATAGTAAACTATCTCTAGAATTGAAAGACGTCGTTTCCAACGTTTGAAAATAAGGCAGCTGCTAAAGGTGAACTCACTTACTTCACTTCTTAAATATAATAAGCCAAGGATACATTCAATTTAGGAACGGAATCTAAGTACCTATAAATAGTATCCAACTAAATCGATATTCGTATTCATATCGATTACCATTTGTTCAAAGTTTTAATTACAGTATCGTTGTAGCAGCCTATAACTAAAGATAGGAAACTTAGAATAGAATCAATATTAGTATAAAGTCTGAATTGAATGTTTGTTGTAAATTTACTTGGTCTATAAGCGTTTTGGGTGTTTGTCATGAGTAAATTCAAAAGGCTATATATAATATTACTACGCTAAAATAGCGAGTTATTCCGGTCTGATCTCCCGTGCAGGGGATCAGAAACAAAAGAGAGTACAATGTGTTTATTTTATTATATCATTCTAATTTTAGTACAAGTCGGTTTACATATAAGTCTATCTACTGATGTGATACTAAATCTTTAAAGCTTTGATTCAGTTTTAACAGTTTTGCGTTGTATTTAAGGTATTGTAGTAGTAGTAGTTGTAGTTGGTAGTTGCTTTAGCCAAAGATTAATATAAGCTTAAATTCTGTCATACGAAATGCCATACCTCACGAATAAAAAAATAGTATTTTGTGGTTTCTTCTTTTTAATATTTTATAATCCCATGCAGATTAAGGTTGGCTCTCACTTTATAATACAGAAAAGTGAATGTATTTTATTAACTCTCCAATTTTACTTTTAATAAAATACATTGTTCGTGTTTAGCATTAGCTGTAACTCCAGAGTATCATAGCTCAGTGTTTGCAAGGGTTCATCGTTGTTTATCCTAGCTTATAAGAATCACGTGATAGGGTGTGATTGTTCCGTATTATGCTCAAATAACGAGACCAAATTTTCTACAGATAAATGTAAAATCAACACCTCACCAGCAATCAACAATTTATCTTAATATCCAATCTATACCTTTATATAAAGCGGAAGAAAAAACTTATTCTATTTTGGCTGGTACTGCTAGGTATCATCATCATAAAGAAAAGACGTCCACTGCTGGACATAGGCCTACCCCAAATTTCGCCATCTTGGCCGGTCCTTCGCCGCCCTTATAATAACATCTAGTATCTTTACGCTATTTATATGCATCACAAAACCTGTGTCTTCATTTTCGTCAACGATTACAATGATGACACCAAAATTTCTTAAATAGAACATGCAGGTAAATAACCGATGAATTATAGTTTTGGTAATCTGTTGACCAAGTATAAGTAGGTGTGTGCAAAATACACGTGCTCATATGAATGATAACAATAAACGTACATTAAAACATCATAATACAATTTCATTCACGTTTGTCTTATATAAATTAATGCTATCATAGCAAAATATCAGCAGAAAAGAGGTACAATCTGAGAAATACTATTATGCAATAATTAACCCTATCTTAATTGTAACAAAATTGAAAATACTGAATAGTTACTTTGTCTTACGTCCATTTGGAACTAAGTTGTGATAATAATATACTAAAAGTAGAACGTAGTTAAGACTTGATAGACACAATACAATGCGAATATATACAGTGCGAAGGACGTAGGTAAATAAATATTTCTCGGCCAGTTCTCAGAGCAGTACGTATAGACGTCAACAAGGTTAATTATTAAAAGAAACGCAATATAATTTAATGTTTTAATAACTTTTTTCTTTGTCAGAAGAAATCTGAACATCATCTGACATTATTTTGATTTAATTATCCATCAGTTTAATTTCGTTTTATCTTATAATATTAAGTTGCAAGTTGTGCTTTGCATCTTTCGTGATTGTGCTACTGTTCCTCTACCATTACCTACCATTATCATCACCAACATTACAGTGGCAAGATCTTCTATCGAACCAAGTGAACCGTAACCCAACATAAGCTCATTTTGGCAATCCATCTAAAAGTAGCTCAAAATTCGCCTGAAGACGATTTTCTAGGCAACGAGCTTGTTGTCATTTTATTAGACACTTGACATTTAACTGAGTACACTGTTGTTATGTTGGTATTAAAAACATCCTAATTGCATTAAACACGGTAGATCTTACAAGTTTGACAGTTTTAAGAGAAATATCATCAAAATTGGTCATGATTCAGTTGGTTCGATTGTACTATGCTCACATAGGGGGCATCTTAACTTTAAGTATCCTGAGTTATTCTCGTCCATCGGCTGTCCTCCAACGGATTCAGGTTTTCAAAGTTATAATAAATATGTTTACCTTGGACATTACTAATGTGAAGAAGACCTCTTGATGAAATTAGAAATTATAGGAAAATCCTAAACCGCCTTGATCATCCGTGGTGAATAATACTTAAACCATCTTTAATCTGTAGTTTATTGCAAATAAAACTACTTTAACTGCAATAAAACTATATAAGTGACATTCTTGACTTTTTTTTTACGTGGGAAATGCATTACGCATACGCACCCGCTCGGGCAAGGCGGGGGTTATGTCGGACTCTCCGACCGCACTCAAAGCGCGGCCAGCATACCGACTAAAACCCACGGTGTTCCTTCAGACGGCCAGAGTGTCGGGGTCACGGGAGTCGCTTGCGCATTCATCCGCGACCCCGACGGGCCATGGCCCGCTCACCGCGAGCGGGCCCCGTCCGATTTAGGGGCCTAGCCCCCCCTCCTTCGAGAGGCGCGTGCGGAACACGCGCACTGCCGTCTCGGGCCCGTGCTGTTCGGGCGGCGACTGCCCGATCGCCGCCCGCAGGCCAACTCGGCCGCAGAGGATAGGGAGAACGGCGCATCGCACCCAAACAGCACCGCAACCCACCGGAGCCGCTCCATCGTGGGCTTACCGGCAAAGCCCAGAGGAGCGGCGCGGCGCCTCTTGGGGTTCCTCTTGGTTCACCGTGGTCCTTGGTAACCACGGCTACTAAGCCCCCCCCCCCCCCCCGCGACAAGGCGAGAACCCCGTTGGGGGGGGACATTCTTGACTTTGTGTCAACCATATCTAAAGACACTTTACTGTTATTTTTATTTATATTTTACTTTTTTATTTATTTTTTCTGTTATTTTATTTTGAATTTCAATAATAAATTGAAATTCTCTATCGTACTTACACCAATTATATAATAATATATCAATACATTATTTACAGTTGCACGCGATCCACACTATCAGAGACCATAAAGTATGGGAGCCTGGTAATCTGTCTGACAGGATTTTCCTAGTGCAGATACCAGTCTCTCACAAAGGTGCTCTTTAAGTTTAAATGTATTGCAATGTATTGTTATAGAAATAAGTAATCTTTGTGAAAGAGAAATAAATTTATTTATTATTATTATTATTATTATTATTATTATTATTATTTAACACAATCCGCTCAAATTTATAGGAAAACAAGTAATCTAGACCAATTCTGAGGCTTTAAATAAAATATACGAAGAAAAATGCCGATTTACAAAATCAACTTGTTTTAACGCTCGCTAGGATACATGCCAGCCATGAAAACTGTTATTCTGTTCCTAGCTTCACAGCCTTCTGTACCATTTACAGAAACTTGAAATGCGCATAAATGTTCATAAACAATTTTATAAATAAGTACATGTTAATATACGTGTACTTACATGGTCGTGGGTTTTTCTATAACCATTTTAATAAGGATCAATTATTCAGGCGTTATTAACTGCCGTACATTTTTTATAGCAGGATGTTCGTATCAGAATTAGGATTTTCATAAATAGTTTTACGTTTAAAATAAATACGGTAGCACGCTTAAATGCACAATTAGTTTGGTGGTCGTCACTCCATAACTTCCCATGCTGGTATAAAGTGATCGTAGTATACAGCTGCCTAAATCTTAACAAAAAAACTTAGGAAATAATGTTTTGCAAGACCACAGTTCAGTAGAGGCATCTCCAAGGAAGGTGTTTGCCATCGCGCCTAATAGAGGCGTCAGTGACCACAGCAAAGTAATTAGAGAGCAAATAAAGAGACCAGGTGATATATACTATTATATGAAGCGAAAGAGTTTGTTTGTTTGTACGCGTTAATCTCTGGAACTACCAGGCGGATTTGAAAAATTATTTTTGTGTATGATAGCTCAGTTCTACTGGTTACAGGCTATGTAACATCACGCTACTGGCGACGGGAGCTGAGAAGTAAACAAAGACGCAGATGAAACCGCACCGCTTAAAGCTAGTGATGTAATATAACGTAAAAACTGGTTTATTGATTGCTTAACATTTACGCAAGTCTACCAAATATACATATTTAGTCATGTTGTATTATAAAGACAAATACATAAACTGTAAAGTAAATCTTATCCACTGGAAGATTTATCCATGACTGCTATATTACTCATTGGAATATACACGCGGTTTTGCCACCTTCAGGTGTTAATCGGTATGTCTATTGGCTTTTAGTCGAATACTAGAAGTAAGTATGAATTGACGTAAAACTTATATAGGTCGGTGCGCAAAACCACAGTACAGCAAGCTTATGCGCAAAACTGTATATGACTGGACTTAGAGGAAATTTTGATTTGCAGAAAAAAATGTAAAGTTAAAGGTAGATATGATGATGCACGTGAAGTTAATAGCAGATTTTAAAAATTGATTATCAAAAACGCATTATTATTATTATCAGGTACCTATTTTATATAAGGACTCTTTTTTAATAAGATTAGGTATATGTCAAAAGTTGTGTAATGTAATAGCATAATGGTTTTACGTGGGTTTTACACAATTTTGTTTCCTCGGCAAATATTTAAAGCCATAAATTCGAATAAATTCGAAAGCTTGTGTGTGTGTTTGTTACCACTCAACGCCTAAACTGCTGAACCGCTTTCGATAAAAATTGGTAGGTAGATAGATTCGGTGCCGGAGACGGACATAGTCTACTTTTTATCCCGAAAATCGATATGGTTCCCGAGGGATAAAATAAAACTTATTTTACACCCGGGCAGAGCCGTGGGACACAGCTAATAATACATAAATTTAAAAACCCTAGTTATCATAACTAAAATCAAAAAGTATTAGGTACTAAAAATGCGTTTGTATTACCCGCATAAAGTTCTATCTGCTAATATTTCAAAAAAAGTAATATTTCTCAAAAATGTTTCTTTGGTTTTTTTTTTGCCGACAGTGGCCGACGAGCAAATAGTCCACCGATGGTAAGGGGTAACTGTGGCTTATGAACGACTCAGAGTCCCTGGCATTGCTCTTAAATGTCAGGGACTCTGCGAAGCCGCTGCCTACCGTGAAAGGAGTGGGGTAGGTGAGGGGATTAAAGGAGGTGAGGAAAAAGGAAAAGAAGGCAGTTGGGCCTTCGGCGCTCTAACTCAGCGAATGAAACGCAATATTATAGTACGAATACTACTACTCTTACGTCACGATCTTCTATGAGAGGATAGCACTCCCCCAGTCGATCCGGCCTATTACTACCGTTTACTCTATATCGAGAAACGAAGAAATCCGCAGGCGAACCAAAGTGACTGACGTGGCTCGCAGAGTTGCTTCTCTGAAGTGGCAATGGGCAGGACACATAGCTCGCAGAACTGACGGCCGCTGGGGCAGAAAGGTTCTAGAGTGATGACCACGAACCGGAAGACGCAGCGTGGGCAGACCCCTCACAAGGTGGACCGACGACCTTATAAGGGTGGCGGGCAACCGATGGATGAGGGCGGCGAACGACCGGCTACGATGGCGAAAATTGGGGGAGGCCTATGTCCAGCAGTGGACGTCTTTTGGCTGATATGATGATGATGATGATGACTCTATCATTGTTTAAAAACAGACACATAATCTGTTAAATTATATCTAACATAGCCACAATACAAACGTTTCATATACATATATACGTTATACTAACATACATGTTTAAAATGTAACCAAAAACGCCACATAATAAATTAATTCACCCAATAAATAGTATTTTCATGTGACTGTGTTACTACCGCAAAATTAAATTCCTAAAGGCGGATTTTCCGTCATCTTTCATTCTGAATTAATTCAGTTCCGTCTTTCTTGGGTTGGGATATTCCTACTATGACAAATATTTTACTTCCTATAATCAAGGCATAATATAATTATACATATCTATATACCGTCACGACTTTTTATCTATAGAGGTAGGCAGATACGTATACGCGTTTAAAATAAAATTAACGTTCTTTGACAAAATTGTTAGCTGAAACAAATAGTTCAAATTTAGAACTCATTTAAATCAAACTAGTTGTTGAGTATAACTAGAAGAACACATCAGGCATGTATTATTTAAATCAAAGGTTTAAAAAGTTATACTGATTTGTTCGGAAGCTGCCTACCTCCAGTCGAGAATATGGAAACAAAACATCTCTTCCCGTAGGCGTCGTAAGTGGCGTCTATATAAATACAAGGTAATGGGCAGTATTGTTACCTGCTTATCAAATATCTAGTAACTGAGGTCATCGATTCGCTTGCCAAGCGTAGTAGCTATCTAGCTATGGTAAACTCGATGGGCGATGCTTATAAACCAGAATAAACGTCTTCAGATTGGAAGTTAAAATCTAAGTTTTAGCAATAATAATTGTTTTTTTGTGGATCAATTTTATTTTTATGGTATGTAATGCAGGTTCCAGTAATTTTACCATGTCGTAGGTTGACGTTCATTTTTACGTGGGTGACAAGATAAAATTTAGTTCTCAAAAAATACACTATAGGTCTGCAAAGTTACCATTTCTCATATAAGTCGCCGATAATAAAAACACACCTAAATGTTGTTTCTTTGCAACTAAATGTTAGTTTAAGTTACAAAGTCGGCATCCTTTTTAAAACAAATCCTAATAATATTATAAATGCGAAAGTTTGTGTGTGTGTGTATGCATGTGGGTGTGTGAGTGTGTGTTTACTTCCACTAAGCGCCTAAACGGCAACGGCTTAACCGATTTTGATATCTGGTATGTAGATAGATTCGGTGCCGGAGATGGACATAGGCTACTTTTATCCCGAAAATCGTCTGGTTCCCGAGGTATACAACAAAACATATTTTACTCGCGTGCGAAGCCGTGGGGCGTAGCTAGTACCTATATAAGTATTTGTGTGTTCCGTAAACATATATCATTTGAAAGTTCGGGTACATTTCGTGTGCTCTAATTATATATTTTCAAAGTACTCCATAATACAAGAGCTGTTCTGTAGTACGAGTACAGTTGTCTTCATAAATTATTTCCTTAATAAATCCACATCTCGTACGGAACCCTATCCTCAGAATTTATTTAACCAAACATTAATTATACATGTTTGAGAAAATTGTGAAGTGCCTGGAATTATACCCGAGTTTATAAACAATTGTTTTTGCTTTCTCGTGGGGTGTTTTTAATTCTTACGCCCACGTCAATCCACGTGTATGTGAATACCAAAGAAAGCTGCTGACATCAACATTTAATACAATTTGTACAAATACTAACTATAGTTGAGAGCGGTAATAAGCATTTAGTAAAAATAAACAACGAGAGGAAAAGGTTTGCAACGACCACAAACAGAAAGACGTGGGTCGGCCTTTGTAAGATGAAGCCACGACCTATTCAAGGTAGCGATAAAAATGAATTGCAGGACATTGGCTTCTCCTGGGAACAACTATAACCACCATGGTAGGCAAGTGTGAGTGATATTTAGTAGATACGCATCATCTATATCTAGAGTTTGTTTGTTTGAACGCACTAATCTCTGGAACTACCAGTTAGATTTGAATGATTCTTCATTTTGCGTATGATAGCCCAGTTCATGAGAAGGGTTATAGGCTATGTAACATCACGCTACTGGCGATGGGAGCAGTGCAGTAAGCAAAGGCGCTGGTGAAACCGCGCCGCGGAAAGCTAGTATTTTAGATACACAGTCGAAAACATTACTATTAACTGTAATTGAAACAGAACAAAAAAACTCAAAATACCATATTATAAGAAACACAATAATCAATGCCTTATCTGCTTGCTAATAGCATTTGAATTTGTTTTTGATCTACAGGATTACAAACAAAATATGATGAACTCATTAGCTTCAATACGATTCAAATTAGGCTTATTGCTATATTAATTTATTACGTCAATGCATCAACTATTGTAGGACAATTAGAGGTAGCTAACGTAAGTGACTATTAGACATAAATCACTTAAGTATTTAATTTGGTACATTATTTTAATGTTTTACGTGTGGGTTTAAACATTTGTACTTAATTATTCTTTCTAATATGTATAATTAATCATAACAAAACTAAAGCTACCTACCCTATAGCGTATAATTTTAGTACCCTTTCCTCAAGAAGCAGGAAAAGATAAAATACACCTTACACTTAATGTTATTTCCGAGCCTAATCCTTATTGCCGTTGCTACGGCAACCAAAATTTTTAAATTGCGTTGGCACAAAACGCGGTCACGTCGCTGCAGATGCAACAATAAAGGCAACATACCTGCACATAAGTCTACCAAATGTCCCACCTAGAATAAAATCGAGAACAAATCTATACTATTATATGAAGCGAAAGAGTTTCTTTGTTGTTTCTGGAACACCCAGTCGGATTTGAATAATGCTTTTTGCGTATGATAGCTCAGTTCCTGAGAAAGATTTTAGGCTGTATAACATCACGCTACTGGCGATAAGAGCAGAGCAGTAAGCAAAGACGTGGGTAAAACCGCGTCGCGGAAAACTAGTAATTTATATAAAAAACAAAATTATTTGACTTATATTTAGACACAGCAGATTGTTAAACGCTGCTTAGTTATCTAGACATAATTTAGGCTATTATTGGATTCGAGGTGGCCCTGGCCAAATCGGAGGCCGTTTGTTTCAACGGTTGACGGTAGTAGATCCACGCTGGTTTCAGCATGAATGGGCCGGATCGTCCGGAGAAGTACTACCCTCTCATAGAAGATCGACTTAAGAGTAGTAGTATCCTTACTACTGCGTTTCGTTCGGTGAGTGAGAGTGCCGGAGGCCCAATTTACCCCCTTTCCTCTTTCCTCACCTCCCTTATTGCCTTCCCCTAACCCCATTCCCAGCCGCCATAGTGGAGGTCACCATACCAGCAGTTTAAGACGATAGCTTTTGGTATGGTGGCCACCACTTCTGGATTCCACTGACTGCTTACCATCAGGCGGGGTGGAGTCACTTAGGTAGGCTAATATATAAAAAAAAAATTTCATTTCCGCCGGCTGGCGCCCAAGTTATTGGGCGCCACCGCCGCTTTGGCGAGGCTGCTCCCCAACCTCGGGAAGCCCAACTCAACCTGCCGGAAATTGTATGGAGGGATCGTGCGGTCCATGGCCCTGTTCGTGTTCCACGAACGCCTCTCGATGGAGGAAGAAAGGCTAGGCCTCCCAAATCAGACAGGGCCCGCTCACGTTGAGCGGGCCGTGGCCCGTCGGGGTCGCGGATGAATTCGCGAGCGTCTCCCGTGACCCCGACACTCTGGCCGTCTGGAGGAACACCGTGGGTTTTAGTCGGTATGCCGGCCGCTGTCTCATTGTGGCCGGAGAGTCCGACATAACCCCCGCCTCGCCCAGGCGGGTGCGTAAGCGTAATGCGTTTTCCACGAAATAAAAAAAAAGGCTATTATTAGATATTCAAATAATCATATAAAAACAGATATACAGGAAAAAACAGCAGGTTCATTCACCGTATATTTATTTATTCATATAATTATTGTTATTGTAACGGCATAATGACATGTTTTGATCGGTACCTTACCCGAGTTAATGAAGAAGTTAAGCAATGTATCCGGGTATATTTCTTTTGGTATCGATCAATACTTCGACGTCCACACAATATTTTAAATAAATAACTACGAGTACTAACTTGTGGTTCTCGCTTTATTTATTTATCTCAGCACTACTGATTGACACTACTAGTTATGTCAAGTCTCTCCCGACTCGTCACGATTACGATGACAAACCGGGACTAGTTGTATACCAGTTTAATTAAAATACGTAGTCAAATTACCATACTAGATAAAGCTAAATAATTGAAATCCTCTCTTTTCTTTCTTTATTCTTAGTAATTTTATTAATTAGTTAATTTGTAATAATTACTTTGTGTGGTTCTTTGGTTGCGTTGACTGTTTAAATTGTAACTCATACAAATAACTGTAATTATCTGGCGATTGAAAAGAGTAGCGTAAGTTTCTTGCCAGTTCTTCTCACAGCTCTACCTTGTCAGCGAACTGGCTGTAGTTCAATTGACTGACTTCATGTAATGTTGACTTTTCATAAGCATCATACTTTATGATCAAAATGAAATAAATGCTTGAGTTTGAGTATGAAAAAACATATTGGGGACGAATCGGGGTCGTGACCAGTCCGAACGGACCCGTTAAGTCCTTCATCGCGGCTTCGCATATGGGTTTATTACGTCATATTTTTGTTTTTGTAATTGGTCATAAAAATTATAGTCAAAAATCTGTTGAGGGTATAGAAGTAGTTAGAGAAGAAACTTACAAAAGAATAAAGCGGTTTTGCTTAAACTATAAAGATATTATGCAATTTAGAAAATGTTGTTAATATCTGCATAATTTCTTTTAGTATCACATTTTTCATGTAATTTAGTCATTCATTTCATTTCAGATGACAATTAATTTGCGGTGGGAGTGGCCTGTGACGTATATTGACCGTGCAAATCCATTAATGGAAGAGGCAATTCAATCGAGGACAAGTCATCAATTGATGACAAATTGTAATAAGTCACGTGCGTTCAGAATAGATGACGAACCTATCTATTTATGAAATTATGAAAATTTAATCAATTTCGTGATTAGTTCTATTTAATTATCAACATCATCTCAGAGTTAAGATGTTTTGCTAAATAATAGACTTCATAAACTAATAAATAGGCCGATTTTAAGCAGTTGAATTCAGATTCTGACGGTTGCCTTTATTATGTCGTCTGTCCATTCTACTAGTGTACGCAATACTCTGTGCTTTCTAATCCGTATTCCTCCCTTCATCAACAAGTATTTTGTTCGCATTCAGTAAAAAATAACCCGTTTCTTAGTGGTCATACTGGCATGTCATACTAATTCTAATTTTAAATCGGTACTAAAAATCATCTACGCCAAAAACAATGTGAAATATAAATTGTAAATAATATAAAAGTAAAGTATCAAAACAGTCAAATGTTTGTATATCTAGACACCGTTATCTCTACACATTTTGTGATTATGAATAAAAAGTGAGAAGTGAGATTCTGCGCACACTAGGCTTATAATGGTTGACTTATAAGTACATTAATTAAATCCTTCTTTTTATTGCTCTTCTTTAGAAAATACAGAAGTTAAGCGATATAATTAGCTGATTACGCCTTGATTCTGATAAAGTATATCTGTTTGTCATAAAAACCCTACTGAGTGCTCTTAATTGAGTCATAGATGTTAGGTAAAAATTAGTGTTTGGGCGTATGAAATTTTATTAATAGCAACATTAAACTTCAACCAGTATTTATTTAAATGCAATAGCGAGACTGACACGCAGCGAAACTTCCGTACAAACTTAGTAGATTCATCACGGGGATGATTTTTGACTGCTTTTTCCGAAGATAAAAATATGTCCTTATCAATAAAAATTAAAATAACTACGGTAAAATAAAACAATGTTTTATTTAATTGTTATATAAATCGGAAGAGTTTGTTTGTTTATTTGAACGCGCTAATCTCTGGAATTTAGAAATGGATTTAAAAATTCTTTTAGCGTATGATAGCCCAGGAACGTTATAGGCTATGTAACATTACGCTTCTGGCGACAGAAGCAGAGCAGTAAGCAAATACGCAGGTGAAACCGCACCGCTGCAAGCTAGTGTTAGTATAATTTATGATATACCAGAGGCCCGAGACATGTGGCAAAGATTTCTATTCTACTCATAGAATAGATTAAAAAATGTATTGGATTGACATAAGCTAACGCCAACGCTTATGTCATTCCCATAATTTTTTTTATCTATTCTATGAATAGAATAGAAATCTTTGACACTTGTCTAGGGCCTCTGACAAGATAAGATAAACAAATGAATAACTGAAAACCGTGGCAATCCTATTTGTTTAATAATCCCCTAGCGTATCAAAAGTCACTCAACAATCATACTTAATTATAATACTTGTATTAAGTTATCACAAACATCACAAACAGGTTGTAGACGCATGTTTGTCACACACATTTCTCAGAAACTATTGAGCCTGTTAATAGTTCGTATAGAAGGCTTGGTTCAATGACGTAGGTTACCTTATTTTGAGGGTCAGCCCTTTCGTAATCGGTTAAACACGTGAATGATCAAATTGGAATTCCCCTGAATGTTGTTTCACGGATTTAGCGGTTGCGTTGACTGAATTAACACTTGGTTTAAAAATAACTTTGACTGAGTTATCTGATGTTGAACTTGAATATTGATTTAACTGGAAACCTGTCCTTATTTACTTTTCTTGTTGTAGATTGCAATTTCTGTAAAATATGACTATTTCATTTCTCAGTAGGCTTATTAATTATTAAGGTATTTTTTTTATTACCATTTCTGTTCTCTATATATTATTTTATTATTAGTATTAGTTAATTATGTCCTACTCCTGAGCAAAAGTCTCCCTCCATCCTTCCACGTATTACGGTTTTGCGCTTCCTACTTCCATTTCCTTAAACCACTGTCCAAATCGTCTCGTCATCCATTTCTCGGTCTACCGCGACCTCGCACTGTCTCTGAATGAAAATATTTAAAAAAAATATTTTGTGTGACTTTATAACGACGAAATCAGGACTATGTGCAACTTTTGATGAACTCTTGATCGCAAAGAAATAAATGATTAGAATTTTTTATATCACAATATTTAGAGACCAATAGTTACTTACCTATTTCAAAAAAACATTCTTCAATATCGTATTTTTTTCTTGTGTAAATTATGAACTACATATTATGTTGGGTAGGTACTAGTAATTAAAAATAATAAAATAGGGTCTGACCTTGTTTCTTAGAAATGTTTACTTAATTGCCTTATTACATATAATATGCGAATAATAAACAATACACGGAAATGATAATAGCGTGTTATTTATTTTATTTTGTTTTTATAGCAGTGATTTATCTGATTCTGAAGATAATCCTATATTTACATATCTTTATTTAATGGCTGTGACATTTCTTTTTGAGTTGACGGAAAATCAGTTTAACTGTATCAGCATAAAACTGAGGTACGGCTTAGATAGGTACGGCTACTGCATTATTAACAGCGTTCAACAACTCCTATGACTGTAGGAGTTGTAATTACACGCAGTAGGACTTTACTGCGTGTAATTTGACCGGAACCACATCACATGGGCCATGATTTGAGGAATGGCATCACACTTGTACTTGCTATAGATGACATTTCACTATTTACACTATAGATCACTTTCTTGACTATCACATTTTACTATTTAATACCTACTCCTTCTTTCTTTGGCCGTGTAGCCTGGTCGAGAATAAGGACTACATAACGACAAGCCCATGGATATCGAAGGTTTTATTTAAGGATTAGTAAAAAATTCGCTTGAAAGCGTGGAGACTACTTTAAGCACATTAGGTAAGGCATGTGTCCTGTGTGATCAAAACACTAATAGATATTACTTACTATTTACAAGCTCTTAAAATAAATAATTTCCACAATAGATATATATATAAATGTGGCTGGACGAAGTCAGGTCAGTTTAGACTAATTGAGCAATATTTTGGTATTGTATATTACACTGACACACATAGATTAAATTATTATCTAATAATTTATTACTTGGCTTGTAAAATAATTATTATGCAGATCTAATACAACAACGAATCATCCCATTTGATTTAAACGATACTAAAATAATAATTTCCAAAGAGGAAAAGCTCAAAGTCTATGTAAAATAAAATGAAAACATATTTAAAAATTATACCTAAACAAGATAAACATCGAAACGGATGTAAACATCCCAACGTGGTTAGAACTGATACAGTCTATGTAGTACAACTTTTACAAAAAACCGACCACTAATGACGTATATACGTACATCATAATAAGCTATCTAATTATTAGCCATCAAAACATAAAGCCGCTATGACGTCTACCAGCCAGTGACTTGAACTCGCGCTGACCTGCGCTCGCGCACCACATATATAAAAAGAGTGGGAGGTGCAACGCTTCAGTATAGATTCTGAGCTCATAGAGAACAGACGTGTCTAACAGTTTTTATTCAACAACTTGTACTAATTCAAGATGTACACAAATCCTTTCGAAAGAAAACACTCGTCGTTGAGACAGGCCCTTGATCGTTTTATCAGAGGCGAGACAAGGCTGAGTTTCCGCAAGAAGACGGATTTATCCAAGTCTTCCAGCAGCAGTACATCGTCAGTGGCTTCTTCAACCATGGAATATAAACCTAGATTCAATGAGAAGAGATGAGGAGACAGTGCTTGTGTGAATGTGATAGTGAAATATTGACGCCAGTTTGGCTTTCAAATCAGGTTGGTATTGTTTATAAATTTCATTTATTTTTTATTGCACGAAACTGTTACATTGACATTAACTTGTTGCCAATTCGATGCTAAGATTCGTGTTCATCAATATTTTAAAAGGAGATCATTACAATTTATTAAAATATTGTGCAGGTCTAATTAATTGAACGCCATTAAATGGACGTCTCGCAATTTAATCTCTTTTTATATCCTGTAATATATATGCGAGTTCTTTTATTGAATTTAGGCTATCTTTCAAGAGCCATTCAATTGTACAGTTTTATCAAAAGCATTCTATAAATCTTATCTAAAGAGATCCCTAATAATTCTCCACTGGAATAATGAATGTCGAGTCCGTTAAACTATGGTGTATTTAACAAAACATTGAACAAGATTCTCATTATGCGACAAATGGCGTTCTTAGTTTTATTATCAATTTAATGCTCTAAATGGGTAAACGTTACAATTGTCCCCATAAGAAATTACAAAATAAATTAGCTTTGTTGTTGAATACAAACTATATAACTTTCACAAATGTTTTTACATTGAATTTTAAACTTGTAATTCGAATGCTCATATTCATTTGAAGGGTAATGACTTATACAAAACCACAGTTTCTATAAAAGTGATAATTTGGCAACAGTACCATTTTATTCTTTGATTTGATTAATTTTACTATAAAGATTAAAACGCCAATTAAACTCAAGGCATACTACAACTATTACTTTGTTAGATTCAAACTAATCTTCAAGAAAATTACGAGTACTATCTACCACTAACGTCAATCTTATAACGGTTACGTGAACTTTAATAGAAAGTATAAGAACGTTTTTTTTCTTTGCTCACAGGTCAAATGGTGAGGACCGGTAAAGAAACGATGGAGCACATGCCCAGAGGGTCACCGTAGTCTGCCAGACAAACGATGTCCACACAAGAATTAGAGGATTGAATATCCGAAATACGTTTATGAAGATTTAAGATGATTCAATAAATATTATGATATTGACTATTTCATGTTTTATTTTCTATCTAAGCTGAATACACACACACACACACATCTACAAGTAAACTAATTGCCACGTTATTATTCAATTCATCAAAACCTTTGTATTCGCTTGTACAAAAACTATTTTTTGTTAAACCATGAGAATAAGTACTACATTTTTGCTAAGTTCTGAAGCACGAATATATACAACACATGACAAACAATAAAACTTATTATATACATGTTGTTATTCAAGTTATAAATTTTACATTTAATAATGTTGGCAAAAAACAAAGTCGTAACATATTATTTCTCGCTAAGAAACATACATAAGAAAAATTAACATGTTTCTAACCAGTTCGTCCTTTGACAAAGCGGTATTTTAATGAATATTTTAAAATACTGGTTTATGGAGCCCTGTTCTCAATTAACACAAATCCGTGAGATGAAACTAGTTTTATTACCAAGCGATAGTTGGTATTATTGAAGTTATTTGTTTCCTATAATATATCGCTTGCAAAAAAAAACAGACATAGAAAAATTGTTTTTAATCTATACTTGATTAATTATGAAGATGAATAATACAATATAAAGTAAGTACAATTAGACTTGTAAACCTAAGGTCAAATACCAGTAGAAAAGCACACATCAATGGACACAATATAGGTACCTACGTAGAAAATCACATGATTACGTATTGCAGATGTCGGTGTTTCAATTGTTATGCACAGGAATCCCACATATTTTCACATTGCACCACCGAATCGGCCAATTAGGTGACTTTTAAAATATAGGTCTAAAATATGTATTCTTATCAACATTTTATTTGAAGAACAAGTTATTTGAATAATTTTTACAAAATCAACATTCTCGCAATACTAACCTACCTCAATAGTTTTGCCGTGAACTTGGAATATAAGCAGACATGACAAGGTTAAAGGCGTAAGTACTAGAAGCAATGACGACAAACGCTTAATGAAATTTTGAAGACTAGCTACCCGCCTCCGACTTGTACGCGGGTATCGGTAGGTACCTTTATGCTTTTTACGATATGTTTACAAAATTGTCGAAATTCTTGGGTTTTTTTAATAATTATGCATGTTTTATACTTATAAACCCGCTGCACAAATGATCTAAATGAAGTGAAAACTGTATCAAAATGCGATGCTTGTTTTAGAAGAATACCTATTAAGTATTTTCTAATCGCCTTCATGGCAAAATGTCATGACCACCACATGTGCAACCAGTGTTCTCCCATATTATATATATTAGTCTGTTCGGATCTGTCTGTCTGTACCTACCTTTTACCCATCGAATGTTACATTTCAGGTTATTTAGGTAAGTATAATCCGCATAAAAAAAATAAAGAGCACGTCACGTGTGGTGTTATAAATGTTATGTATATTATTTAGATATATCTCTAACTAGTATAAAGCAATTTTGTTGGTTTTTCTGCCTATTTCAAGTTCTTAACACACGCAACGAATTATAATACCTACTGTTTTTTTTTCTTTTGAGAGGTGTATTACATGCAGATTAGTACAGAAAGGTCGCGATTTTTTTACGATTTGTAATAATGTCGCAAATATCTTAAGTGTACTCACGTGTGAAGCAGGTGCTGGTCGCTAGTAACGTATAAATAGAATATAAATAATTAAGGCAATTGTCTTATCTTAATAATAGCAATCTAATAGACCTAAATAGATGACAACCTAAGAACTATACTTACCAGACTATTATCATAATACCACCACAAGGTACATTCAAAAATGAGCTTTAATCACCATGCTTGCTCAAGGCCAACAATTTCAGAGTTTTTTTGTAGAAAAGTTTTTTCGGGATGTTTTCCTTTGCTGCATGCATACTGTAAACTGTTAATTTTTAAAGTAAAGTACTATTAAACCAACTGAAACATGACCCATTTTGCTAATAATTCGCATAAAAGTGTCAAACTTGTAAGATCTATCGTGTATAATGCACTTAGGACATTTATAAAACTAACAAAATAACAGTGTAATAAAAAATCAGTGTCTAATAAAATGATAACAAGCTCGTTGCCAAAGAAATCTGTCTTTAGTCGAATTTCGACCTACTTGCATTTAGATTGATTGGCAAAATGAGCATATGGTGGGTCATGATTCACTGGGTTTGATAGTACATGATTTATTAGTCATTGTGACAAATCATAAGTAATTTCGTTTTTCGTAATTGCCCGATTTAAAACTCACAAGTTACACTAAAGAAAGCTGGTTGTCAGTAGGCCTTTGCGATTGTCATAGAAAGAGCTTTAAGTGAATGAAACTATATTAAGTTGGGATTCTGCTAATGTATGATCTCATGATCACTCTTCAGTTTTTTATCTTTAGTTTTCAGTGAAATATTTGCAACAAACGAAAAGGTGAAATTTTGCTATGTGTTTGTATTTTATCTAACCTCAAACTTCTGCACAAGCTGCTGAATTGGCTGATTCGGTAGTTTAAAATTTCATGACCAAATTTTTCGTGTGTGCACCACTTCTGGATTCCACTTACTGCTTACCATCAGGCAGAGTGGAGTCACTTTGGTAGGCTAATATAAAAAAAAAAAACCAAGCTTCGTCGTTTTATAGCGGGATTAAAGTCCTCGCTTATGTTAGAAAATGCAATTCTAAGTTATTTGACAACGTTATACTGAATGGATCGCACAAATCGGAGTTAGAAATTTAAAAATTTTACCTGCCACTAATTAGTAAAACTTCGTACAAGATCGTGATAAAGATGACGATTTTATTAAATTAAATTTGTTAAAGGAAATTGAGACTGAAAAAAGTATAGTTAATAATATATATGCGGTAGTAGATCCACGCTGGTTTCAGCATGAATGGGCTGGATCGTCCGGGTAAGTACTACCCTCTCATAGAAGATCGACGTAAGAGTAGTAGTATCCGTACTACTGCGTTTCGCTCGGTGAGTGAGAGCGCCGGAGGCCCAATTTCCCCCCTTTCCTCTTTTTTTGCTAATGAAAATTGAAATCATTCATCATCATCATCATCATATCAGCCAAAAGACGTCCACTGCTGGACATAGGCCTTCCCCAATTTTCGCCATCGTAGCCGGTCGTTCGCCGCCCTCATCCATCGGTTGCCCGCCACCCTTATAAGGTCGTCGGTCCACCTTGTGAGGGGTCTGCCCACGCTGCGTCTTCCGGTTCGTGGTCGCCACTCTAGAACCTTTCTGCCCCAGCGGCCGTCAGTTCTGCGAGCTATGTGTCCTGCCCATTGCCACTTCAGAGAAGCAACTCTGCGAGCCACGTCAGTCACTTTGGTTCGCCTGCGGATTTCTTCGTTTCTCAAACGATCGCGCAGGGAGACGCCTAACATAGCCCGCTCCATCGCCCTCTGAGCGACTTTGAGCCTTCGGATAAGACCCATAGTTAGCGACCACGTCTCTGCTCCGTATGTCATCACTGGCAACACACACTGGTCAAAGACCTTGGTCTTAAGACACTGCGGTAGTGCGGACGAGAAGATATGTTGTAGCTTCCCGAACGCTGCCCAGCCGAGCTGGATTCGACGAGTGACCTCTTTCTCGAAATCGGGCTTACCTAATCGGACTGTTTGTCCTAGGTATATGTACTCGTCAACGAATTCGAGCATCGAGCCTCTGACCGTAATAGGAGTGGGTGTAACATGGACATTGGTCATGACTTTAGTCTTGTCCATGTTCATTTTTAGGCCCACTTGTCGAGAGACTCTACTGAGGTCATCGAGCATTGCACTGAGCTCCTCCACGGTCTCAGCCATGACCACGATATCGTCCGCGAATCGAAGGTGAGTGATGTACTCGCCGTTTATGTTGATGCCAAGTCCATTCCAGGTCAGAAGCTTGAACACGTCCTCCAGTGCAGCGGTGAACAGTTTCGGAGATATGACATCTCCCTGTCGTACTCCTCGCTGCAACTGGATAGGCCTTGAGCTCTGACCATTAATTCGTACTGACATGGTGGCGTTTTCATACAAACACTTCAGCACTTTGATATATCGATAGTCAATATGGCACCGTTGGAGAGACTGCAGCACGGCCCAGGTCTCGATCGAATCAAAGGCCATGAAATCATTATCTTCCAATATTAAAATAAATCTTTTAACGGAAGAGGCACTAAAATTTATTTGTTGATTAATTTTTTTTTATACAAAACTCGAGTACAGCCTTTTCTTACGCATGTATACCTACCTACTGTTTGCGGAAGGAAGTACGACGTTTCCTGCATACCCACTTGGTTAATTAAATTAATACCTAATACATTTTAGTATAATTATTCTAATATTTTTATAATTTTTATGAAATACGGCTGTTTTTTAATCTTTCGACTTGTCAATAAATTGTTCCAGAATAAACCACAAGCGGTATTCATTTTAGGGTTACGTAATTCAATTAAACAAATACGGCTCTGTAGTATGTTTTTCCATTAAGGTCCTTTCTCCGCGACCCTTATGCTATCAAACTAATGGTATTGATGTACAAACTATTATAGACACATGTTAGTGAGAAAACCTAAACCACGAATCAGATTCGCACTTGCCTAATTTTTGTGGAAATATTTAATGCCACCGCTGTGATAAACGCTTAATAGTAAAGTTACAGCATAAATTATATAAATTATAGTGGAGAGACCATAGTTGCTATGATATAACAATAAACACCTGCGAAACATTAGCATCATTCACCGGACATTTGTCTATCACGTAATTACCACATGTCTTACTATTTAACCTGTTGTTTTGATTATTCAACTATTACCTTCACACCGATGTTAGATATTACGAGTCATGCTCCTTGTGAAGTAACCAACGCAGTGTTCCTTACAAAGTAAAGAGGTTATCATGTTCTTCAAAATCTAAAATAGTCGCTAAAGTGTTTAATTAGCTACAAACTGTATTAAAGATGATCCAAATGCAGTTAAAACATCTAACATCCAACACACACGAAAATAAAGTTAATGTAACAGTTCGATAGTTATTAAAGGCCACAAACCAGTTTTATAAAAAAAGAACTATAGAATGGACACTTAATAATAGAAAAGCGACCCACATAAAACTCCTACCTTTAAAGATACCTTAGATTTGCTAACTGAGTATTGTCTATTATACATAGAACGCTTTGTTTCGTTAAAGCCTGCTTTAGTTTAGTTAGACTTAATTTTGGTATCATATTTTTTATTTAAGTCTTCTTTTTTCTTTAAAACAATATATTAAAAGCATAAACTTACTATTGCTTTAATAAGCAAAGTGATCTTTCTTAGCTCACAATCAGATAATAGATATTATCCGTAACTTATTTACAAACAAAATAAAATTACGCATCAATATCGGAAATCTAACTAGAGGCTTCTAGACAGGTTGGTTCCTCTCGAGTAGATTTTATATATAGCTAAATATGTATATAAAAGCTCACCTTTGTTCAGCTAATATCTTTAAGCAAAAACTATGTACGCCATTCAACGTCAAACATTACCTCGTACCCATTAACTACCTACATGTTTTTTTGTAAAGATTCCTTAACTTTTTGTGTTATTGATTACCATTTGCTTATTGTCGTTGGGCTAGTCGTTTGGTTGTTCTAAATACACATGGTAGAAGGAATTCGTTTCAGTATATATAGATAAATAGAGGCAAAATAATATTCCATGATACATTTTTTACAAGAAACTAACGACCTGTTTAAACTTCGCATCTGTCTCAGAACTGCACAGAACTTAGCTCTAAAGTGAAGTGGATTGCATATTTTATCAACACGAATAATACCTATTGACTATTTGAGTAACTACAAATCGTCAACCATTGAAAGTTTATTAACTTTTTTCTATTTTTGCGCGTAATGTTTGATTTTGGTTTAACTTGTAATTTTCTGAGGATTTGCTACTTTATACTTTTACTTGTAAGTCTTTATGACATTACTTTCATATAAAGGAATTAGGATATTTATTAAACAATTGTTCTTAAAATGTTTTTTTTTGTGTTGAAGAGGTTTTTTTTTATTTACTTTGATCGCCAATATTTTAATATTATATAAATCTATTGTATGTATCGCAATCTAAAAATATCGGTACAGAACCAAACCAAATTTTCTCTTTGGAACACCACGGCCTGCTTTTAGTAAAGAAACTTTCTCGTTTATTGAAAGATGCACATTCAGGACACTATCCGTCAGCGAAATTTATAATTTATTTATTTACAAAAATAAGTAGATTAGATATAGGATTTCTTCAGAGCATTTTAGTCGAGTTAGCACGACGCAGACTTAATTAATTAAGTATTGAAAATAATAATCACTGATTAGAATTAAGATCCTTGTTGTTATATTGAGCTCAGGTTACAATGGGACTTATATGTTATAACGATAATAGTTACCAAATTAAAGCAGAATAAAAAAAACATCTATTATATTAACAAAATAAAACTAGCCTAGTGCCCATTAAATTATAGGCAACACTATTTAACGCAGGTAAACGAAATTTGTACCGTAAAATTAAGTTCCTGCTGCAATACGCAATACGTGCAGTAAAACAATCCACTTATTTAGTTTGAATTAATTGTGTACTTCAGCAGTATGTAACAAACTTCTTTTAGTCTCAATAATACGATGTAATTTTAACGGTAGTAGATCCACGCTGGTTCAGCATGAATAGGCCGGATCATCCGGGGAAGTACTACCCTCTCATAGAAGATCGACTTAAGAGTAGCAGTATCCTTTAGAGATAAAACGTATTTACGCTACCAGGGCTTAAAAACCAGGGTTTCGCTTCGAAGTACGGCGCCCTGGTACGAGCAGACAATACTTGCAAGTATGAAAGTATGTGCTACAAGGCGAACGCGCGATAGCATAGCATAGAAAAACGATTCATATTTCAATGTAGATAAAAAACACACTCGTATTTAGTGAATAATAAATACCTTTATCTTCAAAGTATTTTTTTATTCATACGAATTTGCTCCTTAACTTACTAAGAATACAGGTTGAATTTCTATGCAAGTATTTTAGGTAAGACGCTCGCGTCCAATACTTGCAAGTATGAAAGTAAGTGCTTTAAGGCGAACGATAGCATAGAAAAATGATTCATATTTTAATGCAGATAAGAAACACACTCGCACTTTGTGTATAATAAATACTTTTATCTTCAAAGTATTTTTTTATTCATACGAATTTGCTCCTTAAGCTTCTGAGAATACAGGTTGAATTTCTATGCAAGTATTTTAGATAGGTCGCTCGAGCAAGTGCGGCGCGGCGCGGGGCTCGTGGTAGGTGCGACGGGAGCGGGTTGCCATACTCGAACCCGAACTTTAGCGGGTGGGATGACAAATACTTTCAAGTATTTTAAAACCTGGTTTTCGACCCTCGTATTTTTACGTACTTGTACTTAGAAGCCCTGGTATTAAATTTTGCAAGTATATCTCATCGCTAGTATCCTTACTACTGAGTTTCGTTCGGTAAGTGAGAGTGCCGGAGGCCCAATTTCCCCCCTTTCCTCTTTCCTCACCTCCCTCATTCTCTTCCCCTAACCCCATTCCCAGCCGCCATAGTGGAGGCCACCATACCAGCAGTTTAAGACGATAGCTTTTGGTATAGTGGCCACCACTTCTGGATTCCACTGACTGCTTACCATCAGGCGGGGTGGAGTCACTTTGGTAGGCTATAATATAAAAAAAAAAAAAATCCTTACCTATCAATTTATTTATAAGGTACTTTCAAAACCTGTGCCTTTTTGAGATATTCATTTTGAGCAGTAAATTATACGTTCTATGTTCACGTTGTCACTTTCATTATAATTTTAATCCACACACGGTATAAATATTTATGACACACTGTCTTGTTAAATCTGTGGTCTTAATTATTATGTATGTTCCTAAAATAACATCAGTGAGATTATTTTCTTTTATTGCTGACAGTGGCAGATGAGCAAACAGCCCACCTTCTGGTAAGTGGTAACTGTCGCTCATGGATGACTCAGTCTCTGGCATTGCTCCTAAAATGCCAGAGACTGCGAAGCCGCTGCCTACCACGAAGGGAGTGGGGTAGGTGAGGGGATTAAGGGTGGTAAGGAAAGAAGAAAGGGAAGAAACTGGGTCTTGTGCACTAGTTGCCTTATAAAAAAAGACAAATAAGAATTAGATTTTTCAGTTTCTTAAAAAGTAGCTCTTCCTTGACCGTGCGTTTTCGTTGTTGATTTTGAGAATTAAACTTCCCTGCCAAGTATTTTTATTGCTGAGTAAGCCCTAAATATTTATGCAAAAAATATAAATAAATCAAATGGTATATTATTCGAGATATGATAAACTATTCGGCACAGATATAACTGTGGTTCGGGGCTTAACCGCAAAAAAACCTTTCTCTTTTAAAATAACGCTCATTGACGTAAATGAAAGTTTTAATTATGATATGATATTATTAAATTGTTTTAATGCATCTTTTGCACATTAGTGATTGATTAGTAATTATTAAGGTTATGTTTTTAAAATGTAGCAATGTTTTGCTGGAAGACGCATTCTAAAATCTTATTAAGTACAGTTAAAGAGATTTCGTATTAAGATTCAAAAACGCTTCTATCATTCGTAACTGGTAATTAACTATTAATATGCTAGTTAACAACGACTTGACGAATAGTGCTAGCAAATTAAAGCAAATAGTAAAAGGTTTGATACCACATGGCAAATTGTCACGACTGCTCGTCGTAGCCCATTCTTTTCACTTACAAGTGTTACCCCAACAATGAACTACAGTTTTCATATAATATTGCACAATTGTCATGACAGGGATATTCCATGCAAGATCATTGAATCATCAGTTCTCGTTGAGCTCCTATCAACCTTATCAACAGTTGCCGCTAAATGAACCAACTTAACTTAGTGAACACTCGATAACATTATTCTCCTTTATAGTCTGTAACAATAGTTATATTGTGTTATCAGCCAGCAATATATAAACCTAAATAAAGTTTAGTATACTCGTAAGACAATAAACAAGCGTGTTTTGCGTTTTACATCATGTCAATAATTTTCAGTCTTTATTTTTATCCTACCTATCGTGTATACTACGTATATTCGACAAATGGATGAGCGCGCTACTTTTCGGTATTTTAGTGCTATGGTCTTGTAGGTCGTAGCGGGGTTAAATAGTATTTGCCTTCAAAATTGAGCTATTAAATAATATCATTAGTAAGTCTACAATGATAGTGTTATATGTATATACTAGTTATGTCACATCTTTGGTTACTGCACTGATCTCGTGGCTCGTAGCATGAAGCAGTGGAGTGTACTCCCTATAGACAGAAACTTGAAATCACAATTTTAGCAACATAATTAAATAATGCCTACCCTGTCAAGAACGTCTATGCACGCCACTGGCATGAAGCTATATCAACTATAACCTTCCTCAAGAATTGTGCTACATATTGCAAAATTATTCAATCAAATCCGAATAGTAGTGTCAGAGATTAGCAAGTTTAAACAACTAAACTCTGTCGCTTTATATTTAGTTTGTAGTTTAAATAAAATGTAAAGTAGATAACTGCAATGGTTATTCAGTTTAACATTTTGTATTTTATTTTCTCCACTTGAATTGTTGCCAGGCAGGCGGTCGGCCATTAAACTTATAGGCTAACGAGAAATATGGATGAACTTGTAAGAACCAAACTGCACTTACGGTCCCGCTGGGAGACAACTCGTTAAAAACTATGAAACGAAGAGTGTTTTCCTGGTATGTAATTCTATTCTAAAGAGCTTTGATTTACCACCCACACAACAACCTCGGGACTTAAATATTTAAGCTTTCCATTTAACACTTTATAAATTTTCCTCGAGATTAAAAATATTTACTTAACTTCGCACCTGTTTTTATACAGGTTAAATAATATCTGAGATAATACCGTAAGTTTTTTGTTTATACAGTTCTATTGCATTAGACACAAAAATGAAAAATCTTCCATTATTTTTATTTCTAAATGCACGGTTTGTTTGTCATTAAGAGCGTTTACGCATCATGAGTGCCAGCGTTGCAATTTAGTGTTATATTTCGTGGTTTTCCATTTTTATCTTTTAATCGGAGATATATTTAAAAAATGTAAGAAATCATTGCGTTTACAGTTCTATATAATATATATGCAAATAATACATTTGAAACTTACGTTGCGTTATTTTCATAGTACAATAACTATAAGCATTATGGTTACTTACTTTTTATACAATTTTCACCTAAATCTAGCATTTAAAAAGAACATATTTTAAAAATATAGCTCTAGTAAATAATGAAAATTGAAATTCACGAAATATGACACTAAATCGCGACGTTGCTACTCATGATGCCTAAACCCTCTTTACATGTTTTACCTAAAAATAGGGTCTAAAAGGTATTTTAATCACATGCTGTCTACACTTCGATATTAATTTTAGTAACTGAAAGACTTTCAAGTCTAGCTTAAAGTTAACTGTCGCCTGAAATAAAGGGTAATAATCATAAATATATAGAGATATATAGAGTGGCGACCACGAACCGGAAGACGCAGCGTGGGCAGACCCCTCACAAGGTGGACCGACGACCTTATAAGGGTGGCGGGCAACCGATGGATAAGGGCGGCGAACGACCGCCCATGGTGGCGAAATTTGGGGGAGGCCTATGTCCAGCAGTGGACGTCTTTTGGCTGATATGATGATGATGATGATGAATCATAAATAGGCACTCATTGTGGCTATGACTATAATCGCAACTATTTCGAATGAAAATATTCAATTCCCAACTATATATTTCTATTTTGAGGTGCAAACAAGTCCAATCCAGTGTGTAAACCACGTTTGCGGTTACAATATACAGTCTATTTTAGTAATAACTTATGTCATTTAAATATTACATACCTTACTGGTTGATGACATGTTATTGTTTATTTCATATTGAATGTAACATAACTTGCTCAAGAAAATAGAAATTTGTAACAAAGATTTGGGTAAAAGATAATATTTTGATTTTTAAAAAGAAATAGGTACCACCCTGTCACAGTGGAAGGTAAAGTCAGTTGTTACATTTATGTCACTCAACTAGATCCTGACACTCTTTACCAGAGGACCTAAAGGAGGAGAAAAATGTATTGGATTGACATTTAGCTGACGACATTTAGTGTTCCGTACGAACTCGTAGTCAATATAAATAACATGGCTATGTAGCTTTTGATTGCGTTGACATAGGACTTAAGAGGTTAGGGACAAAAGTATTCGATATAAATATCACCTTGCTACCGTCTCACGTTTCTGAGAAAAAGACAGATAATATAAGTTATATAATAAACGTAGAAATGGCGTATGAAAGAAAAGCGTACCTATATCTGTATCGGCTCAAGTAGTTGAATTAAGAGATCATCTCCCTTGAGACGTGCACTGCTAGCCTTCTCTAAGTTTCGCCACATTAACCAATCGTGAATCGCTGTCATTTTATAAAATAATTTTAACAAAAAGAAACCGTCTTCAAACACAATGGAAACTTGAAACCAGCAAAAAAAAATACAGTCGAATTGCGAACCTCCTCCTTTAGGTGTAGACAGTTAAGAAATAACACTAACCCATAGTTTTAGTTGAGATTTAACAGGTCATTAGTTAATTTTTCGTTGAAAAACGTCGAAACTGGGGGTAAAAGGCTATAAAATAGTATACTACCTGTTAAATTGAAAATATTATATATCCTATCCTAACCGTATCCGGCCACGGCGACTGATGCCTGACTATTGTGAGCTTCGTTGGTGTGCTCTTAGGTGACTGACGTAGCCAATTTTTGCAGCAAACGTACGACCACACTCGTTGCAAGTCAGCACTCCTCCGATATAATTATAATTTATGGCCACAGGTGATCGGGCCTTGAGCTCATCTCGTTTAGCATCGAGCTCTGCTCTACGTCTCTTTTCAAAATTAAACACCTTAGTGCTCACAGTACGCCTCCACATTGGTCGGTCTGCTGCCAATGTCTCCCATTGCGACGGTTCTAGGTCACATCGCTTCATATGACGCTTCAGCACATCTTTATACCGCAATAGTTGGCCACCTTGTTTGCGCTTGCCATCCTGCAATTCAGAGTAGAAGATGCGCTTCGCCACTCTTTCTTCATCCATCCGGGAGACATGTCCGCCCCATTGCAGCTGCCGTCGTATTAAATACGCCTCTATTCCGCAAACATTAGTTCGTCGTAGAACTTCTGTGTTCCGCACATGATCCGACCAGTGAATATTCATAATGTCTCTGAGGCACCTTAGATGGAATCTATCTAATGTGCGGATATGCTTACGATACAGACACCACGTTTCACAGGCATATAGAAGAGTCGGCAGAACGATTGCCATGTACACAGCTACTTTTGTAGATAGCTTTATGTCATGCGACCGGAACACTTTGGATCGGAGTTTACCAAAGGTTGCAGCGGCTGCCCCAATTCTGCTGTTGATCTCATTTTCCAGTAGGCACTCTGATGTTATGGTGCTACCCAGGTATTTAAATTTATCTACTTGTTTCAACAAGTCACTGCCGAGTTTAACGTTAACTGGGTCACTATTCAGCGTATCGAGAGCCATGACTTCGGTCTTCTTTACACTGATCTTTAGACCAAACTTGCAACACGACTCTTTAAGACTCGACATAAGTCTTTGTAAACCTTGTGGAGAATCAGCTACAAAGCACAAATCGTCTGCATACATTATCTCCGTTACAGTAGCGTGAGACACTTTGGTGTTCGCTTTTAACCTAGCTAGGTTAAAGACACCGCCGCCATCGGTACGAAAACGAATACGAATGCCCTCAGATAAACTTTGTAAAGCCTCTCGAACTACAACTGCAAAATAAAGGGCGAACAGAGTTGGGGCGAGTACACAGCCTTGCTTTACGCCACAAGTCACTGAAAACAACTCTGAATCTTCACCCTGCACACTGACGCAACATTGCATATCATCGTGCAGAAGACGGACCATCCTTACAAACTTCTCCGTGCATCCAAGTTTCGTCAGTACAACCCATAAGGCTTCTCGGGGTACACTATCAAACGCTTTCTCCAAATCAACAAAACATAGATACAGAGGTTGACCTTGCTCTCGACTTTTCTCCTGCAGTTGACGGACAGAAAAAATGGCCTCACATGTACCTCGATTTGGTCGGAAGCCAAATTGAGTTTCAGGCAGTATGTCTTCTGACAAGGGTAGTAAACGGTTGAGGAGAATACGAGCAAAGACTTTACCCGGGGAGGTTAGCAGGGAAATGCCTCTATATGAATTGCAATCAGATCTATCGCCTTTATTCTTGTACAGAGAGCACACACGTGAGACACGAAAGTCCCCTGGTACTTGCTCCTCTATCCACATTCGAACGAAAAGCTTCCAGATAGTTTCATGCAATTTTGCACCTCCGTACTTTAGAAGTTCTCCCGGCACATTGTCAATGCCAACCGCCTTTTTGTTCTGCAGTTGTTGAACGGCAACAACAACCTCACGAAGAGACAGTGGATCATCCAGCTTTTCCATTGTGGGGAGCACTCTAATCGAGCTAATATACGCCATATCTGCAGCACGATCGACATTGAGCAAGGTGTTAAAGTGCTCTCCCCATCGGTTGAGAACATCCTGCCTATTAGTAAGCAAGTGTGTGCCATCTAGCGACCTCAGAGGCACCCTACTATGACTCGCAGTACCAACAAGCTGTCGAACCGCATCATAAAATGCTCCCAGCTGTTTAGTGTCAGCGAACCACTGAATTCTCGCGGCTCTGTCGCGCCACCACTTGTCTTTTATTTCCCGTACATATCTCCGCAGCTCAGCACCGCTTTGTTTGACTTGCTTTGCCTGGTGGTCGTCACTATGCTTACGTAAGCAAGACCGATGCTTGTGAATGGCCTTGGTCAAAATTTGGTTATTATCATCGAACCAGTCGTCGTGTCTACTGACTTTGACACCCAGCGTTTGCGAGGCGGCGGCGACGAGATTAGACGATAGTTTTTGCCAATTAGCCATAATATCACCGCTTTCAGTTGTCATCGTCTGAACCGCACCAGTAACAGCCTGAGCATAGGTCTCACGCATATCAGGCATCTGCAATTTTTTAATGTCCAGACGCTTAGGCTTCACTCCTTTGGATCTGCGAGGAGGATGCAGTCGAAGTCTCAGCTTAGTGACGACAAGCCGGTGGTCCGAGGTACAGATGGTATTAGCATCACGCATAACTCGGGTGATATGCACTTGGGAAATATTACTTTGTCGGACAATTACATAGTCTATTAAGTGCCAGTGTTTCGACCTCGGATGCATCCATGTGGTCTTATATTTTTCCGGAAGTCTAAACATAGTGTTGGTTATGGCCATCTCAAATTGAGCACATAGAGACAAAAGGAGTTGTCCATTGCTGTTCATGTTTCCAACACCATGCCTCCCCAAGACCTTAGGCCAAGCTTCAAAGTCACGCCCGACTCTAGCGTTAAAGTATTGCTTTGTTCTCTATGAAACGATGTTGGAGGTAGAACTCAGATAGCATAGTAAATTAATGCGCTGTGAAAGTATTCGGAGAGGTTCAGAATTGAATATCGCTTCAAGGTTGAAATTTTTGGACCGATTTGTTTATGTAATTCCTCGCATATATTATAAAATACCTACTCGCTAGAACCAAATGTGTGCGCTTATAAAACCAACTTCGACGCAGCATTGGTAACCGCAAAGCCTTTTGAGGTTTGAAAACAAACAACGGATCAACATGTAGGCATCAATGAGTCACATGGTAATAAATTATAGAATGTTCCTTAAATTTATTTTTCATCACAACATAGTTTTTATATACCGTACCTTTAACAAAAAATGTAATGAAGCCTCTTGATAATGTGTTACGAATCAATAGACAAATTACTTTATTTTTATACATATCGGAACGTCAGTGTTTATTTCATTTTATTCATAACTCTGACTCTTTCACTCTCTATATATATATATGTGTGTATGAGTGAAAGAGAAAGAGCTCCTCTAAACGTCTTTACTTGGACTTGAGTCGTGACCCTTCATTCATCGGTTTTTTTAGATCGTTAGTCCATCGGTTGTTTACGCTACGCCTTGCGGTTCTAGAACTTTCTTGAACATACTGAGTTTATTCGAATCTCTTAACACGATTACAATTCGATTACAGTTGTGTGAGTTCTCTTCAAGTAATAAGTAGTTTGGTACTGAATGAAACTTCCTGGCCACTAAAATCTCGATATCACGACCCTCCAGAAGCGCTTTGATTACTATATTCATTATATAACGTCTAAAGATGCACTTGCAATTTGTTTAATGCTAGTAATTACCGGATGCGACATACGTATCCATCAATTAAAATCTAAGACTCATTAGTAAAGTGTTGTTACTTTTAATTTTGATCGTGGGTCGGTCAAACGGAGCGTAGAATCTTAAAAGGCCATTATTGTGATGACTGCCATACCAATTTATCAGCAGACTACACACAGCAGCAACTTATGAAATCAATTAATGCTTACCACCAGATAGGGTGCAATCATTTTGATTAGCTTAATATATAGAATACAAATGTTATCTTACGTTATGTAGAAAAATATGAGAGACACAGAGAGGGAGCGCACTAAGTATCACTTAGTTCATTGATTTATAAATGAATTATCTTCGACAACAGTATGTGACCTTAAAATATAAAAGGTAAATTAATATCTTATTTTCTTTAAAAGTGAGGGCAATGATCGGGTTTTTCTGTATTAACATTTATTATTGTTACTTGATATTACATAATATTCAATAAAGATATAATTTTATTCATGTTTGATATAACAGAGGCCCTAGACAAGTGTCAAAGATTTCTATTCTATTCATAGAATAGATAGAAAAATGTATTGGATTGACATAAGCTAACGCCAACACATATGTCAATCTCATACATTTTTTTATCTATTCTATAAATAGAATAGAAATCTTTGACACTTGTCTAGGGCCTCTGGTCTACTTAATAAGTTATATCTCTAAGACTACTTACTACGAGACAAATCGTCGTTTTCTTATAAATCAATTGACTGCAGCATTGCGACTGCCCCGTATCATGAAGGGCTTACCAACACTATAAAAACAATCGTCATTTTAAAGCTTTGACACAGATTTATTTATTTATTTATTTGTACAATAGAGTGTTACAAGTATAAGGTACAACAATATTTATGTATACATAGTTTAAATACATTTTTTTGTACGGCTGGTACTTAAAATAGGAAAACCTGAGCTATAAGTACCAGCAACCTTCCGTTGTCACAATTTGTATACAAACAACTTATTATGTTTATTAACATGTTGAAATAATATAAATCTAGTTAATAACTAATTAGATCTAATTGAGCTAATTATCCATGCTTTTTGCATGCTTTCATGTAGTTTGCATGAGATTTAACAGTTGATTAGTTAATTTTTCGTTGATCAGCCTTTCAGAAACTGGGAGTTAATCTATCTAATATTTTACTGTTTTGTAATATGAGTGTACAATAAAGAATATATTATCTACTTAAGCATCAATTAAATGTAATACTGACTGAATAAGTACATATAAATGTTTGTTACATTGTGATCTAGGCCTTGTGACGCCTACAATTAAGTCTTCACCACATTGACGTCAAACTATTGGAAAACCACAGATCTCATTATAATCTCATTAGACCCTACTATTAAATGATAGGCCAAACTAAACCAATGCACAAACATCGTACAAAACATCATTATGTCTATATATAAACAACATTAATACAATAGCGGTAATTTAGTATAAATTGAATAAAATATTAGTTGTCAATATAAAAAATGACAATATTTAACTTTATAAATATTTGGGCCTATTTATATATTTTATTATCAATTTGAATAAATGATAATTTATTGTGATTCAGTGGTTTCCGATCTAAAAATGAAAACATCTCTATTTATTTTTATGGGCGACTAAGAAAATACTAGGTAATGAACGGCAGAAGTAACGTAGACATTGGAAAAGACCTAGGTTCTGTAGTAGCAAAAGATTATGAAAATAAAGTACTTACAGTGTGTCACAATTTTAGTCTAAACACCTTAAGGAAAACTTAGTGCCCTTCCACTGCTACGACAATTTATAGTATAAAACTATTTATTTTTTATAACATATATGATTGAATACTTATACCTACTTATTTATCGATGTCCAACTCTATGTTTTTTTTTTATATTAGCCTACCAAAGTGACTCCACCCTGCCTGATGGTAAGCAGTCAGTGGAATCCAGAAGCGGCGAACATTACTCCAAAAGTCAAACTACTGGTACGGTGGCCTCCATTATGGCGGCTTAGTGAGATGCTTTTTCACGCCCCGCTTAAAAGACCAAGGATCAAAGTTAGATGGGAACACATGTGCTGGCAATGAGTTCCAGGCTTTAATTGAGCGAAAGTATGAAGTGCTGAACCATTTGGTTCGAGACCCTTTAGATTCGACTGTGTAATATAGGATAAACACGACAAAACTTTATAAATATTTCTACATAACTCCGTGTATAGTAGATAAACGACGCTTGTTTGCTTGAAGATACATTATGCAAAGCCGCAAGCTAACTGCTTACTCTAGCCAGTGATCCATGTGGTTTACAAATAGGCTTCAGCTGTAACTACTGTTGCGATAGCAAACTCGCCAAGCTATGTGTAGTCAGTCGACAGATATTAACCTGTACTGTATACTTAAAGCTCTGGGCACACGTTACGTGCTACAGCTTTGCGTAGACTGACGGAATATAGATTTTTTTCTCTTTATTTAAGGACTTTTATTTGCAGATTTGTAAAGATACTTTCATCTTTATCTCATCTAACTGAAGCCTCCGCATAATTAATAATCATTTATTTTCTCTAAAATTATTCGATAAGTTTTGAAAATGTTTTCATAAATTTAGATTAGAGATTTTATTTTTATATTAGTCTACCAAAGAGACTTCACTCTGCCTGATGGCAAGTAGTCAGTGAAATTTTGGTTTTGAATAGGGTAGGTGAAGGGAATGAGGAAGGTGAGGAAAGAGGAAAGGGGAAAACTTGAGCCTCGGGCGCTCTCATTTACTAAATGAAATAGATACTACTACTTATACGGCAATCTTCTATGAGAGGGTAGTACTTCCCCAGTTGATCCGGTCCATTCATGCTAAATTCATCGAGAATGTTATATCACCTACTGCTAATACTACTTTCACTTTTTTTGAACAAACCGAATACTTACAACTTCTGATTTTCCTCTTCTATTTTACTAACGCACCGAGCCAACTATTTTGACATTATAAACTTGAAATAATTAATCACCTTAATTAAATGTTTATTTTATATAAATACAATGATAATAAAATAACAATATTTAATGAAAAACCAGTTCTGAGAATATTTGGTTTTTTACATGCGGTAATTTGTTTTAAAGGAATGCCATATCTGTTTTAAATAAATACGTTCAAGGTCTTATATAGTTGACTACCATTGAAATAGAACAAAACTCATAAAATTCGTGTTAATTTTTAAATAACTTCAATACGCATACATAATCATAATATTAAATATATTCAGCTTTAGGATACAAGAGAATTACACTTACGAAATAAGATTCGATACCTACTTATAGGCATGTGGGAGTACCACCATGGTCACAAAACTAGCTCCATACTACATTCTACACTGGAGACCACGGCCACGGCCAATAAAGTATCCTCACAGTATTAAGATATAAGAAAACAAAGTACCAAAGGAAAGTAACTCTCAACACTACCTCGTATTGTGTCTTTTCCAGAGTTCAAATTTAACTGTTCAATTATAATCTTTAATTCATGATTTATTATAAAATTATTGAAACAAATAGATTTGTAGAGTGATTTGTTATTACTTATTGTTTTATTTCAAAGTCACTATCTTATTGTCCTTAGAAGTGCCAAAATACTTTTTACTTGTCTGCCAATTGAAAAAGAATAAATTTTTTATTATTAAACATCCAAATCTATTTTGTTTTATGAAGCCTTAATGGTTTGACGCTTTAATGAATAGATTTTAATAACAAACACCCATAGCAACTCTATGTATAATTAAGTCATGCGGTAACTTACTTGGTTTAAAAAACATACATCTATTAATAACAAATCTGTGATATTTAATTTACTATGTGCCTCTAACAGCACTTCATTTAAATATATAACTATTTTGATATAGACATACCTTGAAAGGATTCATTTCAATTTTCATCTTGCGAAAATACGACTAAGTCAATTATTGCTCATAACATTTCTCAAGTTGAGCCCTTTTTCTTCTGAGTGGACAGTTAACTGTCAACATCGTTAAATTTAAAATTCAACCCTTACATGACCTTTGCGGATAGTTGTTAACCAAGTTTAACATCTAAGGTGACATATTTTAATGGTTATGAGAGATAACATTAAATTTATTTATAGATGCTACTGACACCTATATAGATATATAGGTATATAGATATATATACATATATCAATTTTGTTCGTATTGTCAGAAGCATTTAGCGAATATCTTATTAAACTGAATATTGACATTGAAACTGTACCCTAAATATTATTATTCTTTTTTATTTATTTATTGAAAAAGTGTTCACAAAGTACTCTAACCTATATAGGTTGCCCAGGATACTAAATTCTCGATTCGATACGTAAAAGAAGATTACTTATTTATACATCAATAAGACTAATTGAATAACAAAGTGTTAGCTATCAACTCATATTATGTAGGAAAACACACATTCAGCGAATGCACGTAGAAAAACGATTCCGCCATTGAGTTATCTCGTCGCTTGATAGAGTTATTCGCTACGTGGAAGTTACTGACACAAAAAATCGGTAGAGTTAGGCATACACACCTACTCTTGCAATCATCTTGTGCACAATTTACCAGTGAAATAAAACAGACAAGTGCTACACTGTATTGATAGAACGCAGATAGCACTGAAACCATTTTCAGTATTCCTTTAGTCTTCGATTAGACCACTCACGGAAAGAGTTAAATTATTGTGACAATCTAGACTCAAAAGCTCATTCATTCATCATTATTTACTCCATCCATCATCCATCCATAATTTAAGAGTTGGACTCTTGTCGGTGGAACTATTGCATCAGTTCCCCGCCACTTTTCTCTGCCTCCGATCAATTTCTTAGAAATATCAATTTTCATTAAATATCATAGTTAATTTATTTTTATTGATATCCATATGGATGTTTTTATTTTTAACCGACTTCAAAAAAAGGAGGAGATTTCTCAACTCGACCGTATAGTTTTTTTTTTTTTGTTGGAAAGGAGATATCCTAAGGGTGGTACCATGATAAGGAAACTAAGATCTGATAATGGCATCCCAGAAAAATCGAGGGGTACTTCAAAATTATAAAATATTTATTTAATTATTTTTGATTAACTAAATCAAAATATTTCGAATGAATTTATGCTATGTAAATTATTTTTTTTTAGTTTTCTTTCTGTTTTATATCGGTCACTGTCTCCGTCAATATTAATGACATTTCTAAAGAGTTTTTTTTTTTTACTTCAAAATTACAAAGAATATTATGTAATTAATAGACACGTAATGAGAAAAATAACATATAATTATACGATCTACGTCATTCAAGTCAATCAATCATCAGTTGTGATGACCTATTGGTTAAGGAATTCACCCTATAGGTATACACGAGGTTGTGGGTTTCAAATCGGATAAGTACTTGTAATGTTTTTGTCCATAAGTGCCTATTTTCTAAGTTTATCAGACTTAGAACGTATGAAAAAATTAAAACGCATAAAAACTCCAAGGTACAGCCTGAAGTCAAACTCACTAATGAGATTTTTATTCATCCGTACATGGACTCGCTAATTCAAACTCATTTTTAGGTATAGTGCAAAATTATAAACTTACTTCTGGACTTCATAAAACAAAAGAATCAATAAAAAAAATGTAAAAACATTTCTCATTTACATGACCAATGACCAAAGACCATGTACCAGAACTAGACTTTTCTCTTGAGGAAATGAAGTAATTCAAACGAGAAGACATGGTAAGTTTCCGACCCCTAACCACCTAACCTTTTTCTAAAAGTTGAACCTGCGTAGTTGGTTATGCAAATAAATACTATGGCCGTCTATAAAACAAGAAGGGCTCAAGGAAATCCACCTACAGTAAAAACGAGAGTCACGTTTTTTTCTACGACTAGGTTTTAGATGTGATTTCCAACAAATGTCAAAGAACCATGTCAACATTATATATTTAACTAACAACTGCGCAGATAATAATAAAATGCTAATTATATTTAACAGAGTCTGGATAATAATAAACCACTTGACATAATAATAAATAATCTATTAATAACATACTAATTAAATTGTTTCAATAAAAACAAGGCAATGGTATGTTGCCATTGTGCGTCTCATTATTAGACATGTTTCAAATCATTTTACGTAAAATATTTTTAGATATATGGATATTTTAAGAGATGCGTGAAAATTATATTTCAAGACCGCCCTAATGGTGGCACCACCACATAAATTTTCGACGATACCAAATGTGACTATGCATTTAACTGATTGCATACTATCAGGCTTAGTGGAGTCATTTTAGCAATCTATACACTTGACATTAATCTAAAAAGTTGTCATCTATTTTTGCAAGCTCACGGTGGTTACAAATTCTAAACGCCAACGAGAAATGTAATGAATACATAGGTGTTTATTATTGTAGTTGCTGAACCCGCACGTCATGATGACATAACCAACTTTGAAGGACAAACAGATCAATATACAGTCAGATTTTAATATAAAAATAGTATATATATTACGTATTAATACCTTGGAGGCGTAAATTTGTTAATATAACCTGGGACAACAATTAGTATTTATTACACTCTGTTTGTTAAGTTACAACAATCACCCTAGACTATATCAATAATTATTTAACATGTACCAATATTATTTTCATAGATTTTACTTAATCGTGTAGAAATTAATTACATTTTAATAACACGTACTGGTTCTAAGATTCAATTTCAATTAACACAAACATGTGATGTCACAAAGTTTAGGACAAATATAATCAACTTCATGAGCCTGCAGAGTACCACTGCACGACATAGGTAAAGCTTTGCCATAACTATTACGCTGAGCAAGTGCGTTAGTGACTACAGCTAAATGGTATTTAGTATACAAGTAACGCTACTGCTCGTTACCCTTATTGGCTGTTATAATGATCATGAAAGACGTCCACTGCTGGACATAGGCCTCCTCCAATTTACAACACCTTGGTCGGTCGTAAACCGCCCATATTCTTCGATTGCCCGTCACCGCCTTATCAGATCGTCGGTCCGCCTTGTAAGGAATCTGTTAATACAATATCTATGGGAAAATATGGCATGGGTTCATAATCCACATCACAGACAATACTGCAAAAGTGCATTTTGGCGATAAGAAATTAAAAATTAAGTCATCCTTGACCGCTAAGTCATTACGACTACGTATACATTAATCATGCTACCTAATTCGGAATCCTGATCTACCCTACACTGCGTTACACGGACGACCACACGAGCGTTTTTGAATGAAACCGCGCGGGCGTCCTTGTAACGCTGTTAAAGCCTTAGGAAGAACGCCGCAAGTGTAAGAAACAGGTAATGGCCATTTTCCCAAAATATTTTATATAAGTACAGGTAACAGAGATGACCTTATGGTCTCTCGGTTATTAGGATAGCTGCCTTAAACAATAAGCCTATAACACATTCAATAGAAGCAACATTGTCAATTACCGGTTGTAAATATTGCAAAATGGTACATATTTCTTCGGAACAAACAAATTACAACTGCAAACAACCTCACTCAATTGAAGTCATTAGGGGAAATCCCTGGTTCATTAATAAGAAGGCGAAGGTCAAACAATTACGATGTTTATTGCGTTGCAATAAGGTGCATTATTTGCGTAGGTAGATATCTTATGTGTAATGGAAAAATTACAGGTATAATATGAGTAAGATTTCAATGGGAAAGTTTTAGACTTTGTAGGGAATCTACGTAATAACTAGTTGAGTTGAAATACAATCGAAGGTGATTGCCGACGATGTTTCTAGAACGTCACGCGCGTCGCGACTGGTAGGTAGGTACCTGAAGGTAGGTACTAGTTTTAATCGTAAACATTTCATGTTGTTAGATTACCTCCTTGATCTTTTTATTGTCCTTTTATTCTTTCATTCCCTTTTTCCTTCACGATCAGCAAGTATTTAGTTCTTTTCTTGGTATCTATTGTTTCTGCAATGTTCAAAGAATAGATACATTAATGTCCATGAGTTAAGTTCATTAATTTCCATTAAATGGACCGTGTACTTGCTTGCCAATTAAGTTGTATAAAAAACCTCACATTTTAAATAATTGCAAGAACTCTAACTCTTGCTAAATGTTTGTAAATTATAATACTGGAATGTTATGTTACATTTTTGGTTCTTAATCTCAACGCCCAACACTACATAAATAAAATTGTATTAAATCGACCGCTAGAACTCATTTAAAATATTTACACACACATTAAGTTTCACTGAAATTTCACTGAAATCAGGACAATAAATTTTACGAACACTACACGCAACTAGCGTATCGTGAAAGTAGAAGAAATCACGAGAGAAATTTCGCTTAACGACCCACTGCTCATATTTATTTATCTATTCCTATTTTAGACAGTTGCCATTTTAAGCAATTATCCACTTATTTTACAGAAAAATAACTTAAGAGTTTTTAGGATCCTAAAAATACAAAGTTAACTCTGATTTGCTTTATTTATTTATTTATTTATTTTATTTCTTTATGCACAAAAGACTGTACAAAGGCGAGCTCAATGCCAAAGGCATTCTCTACCAGCCAACCTTTGTGTGATGCGAGATGAAACCAGGTAGGTGCTTTATGTAGTGAGTAGTTAAAGTTGGTACTTACTTATGAATACCAAAAAAAACAATTAAACAAATTAAATACTCAATATATTTATAGATATATATCGAAGTAGCACACATCACCATAGTCGATAACGGGAAACACCAAAGTCTGCACCAACAAAGTTTTTGTCTTAGGTGAGAGAAAGTTCTTTAAGGTGGTTCCGACGAAATTTCGACGAAATCCGCTACTTTCATCTCGATAATTGAGTAGATTCTAATGCTATTTATTCTTTTTTTTTTTGCCAACAATATACTTTGATTCATGAACTTTAGAATAGTAGAAGAATTATTTACAATAATTGATTATATAACTTATACCAACGATATTAAAATAACGTGATTTCACTTATTTTGAAATATTACTTTGTAATTACTATAGTTATAAATATAAAAGTTATATTGAATCAACCGGAATAAACCAAATGTCAACTCTGTAGGTTTATTTCATTTATTAGGATAATGTTTCAATAGTTATTGATAATTTGGCTGAATCAGCGTCGCAGGGGCTCTGCGCGGGCGACGGGAGGCAGAACGGCAGAGCGGCGCAAGCCCTTCTGACGGACGGACGTATGCGGTTTTTTTAAAAATTATTTACGTAATTCAATAATTGCAAATAAATAATATCAAAAAAAATATTGTGTGGATAGATTTAGTGTTGCAAATAAATTAGATTAGTTATTTAGATTTTTTTAGTGTATTAAATACGTAGGTATTTACCTACATTTATTATTATTTTTCATCAAAATGACTAAAATTTCACGACTGAAACAAATACAAATGCAAAGGATTCAATAATAGAATATCCTGTAAGTAGGTATATACCTACCTTCATATTTTTAGTAAAATACCTTCTTTGAGATACTTACCTAGGAAATCCTTTAATTATGTTTAGTTCCACGTAAACTAGGTAGCAGGTGGTGAGCCTATTGTCGCTCGTGATAAGATCAAGGCAACACCAGGCCTCAAGAATCAGTAAATTCCTGCTGTTATATACCCTAGGGGTATGAATATGAGCTTGCTACAATATTGTCTATGTCTACTATCATTTCGAACTAGGTGTGTGGTAGGTGGGCACATGAGTACCCTAGGGGTATGAATATGAGCTTGCTACAATATTGTCTATGTCTACTATCATTACGAACTAGGTGTGTGGTAGGTGGGCACATGAGTAAAATATCTAACTTGGATATTTACTCATGTGGCAAGGGCGCTTTCCGATTCCGACCGACGCGACGCGACGACGACGACGCCGGCGTAGGTACGAGGTGCTTCGGTCGGAACACGAACGTCGGCGTCGGTCGTACAACTAGCATAGAACTCAAATTACAATGATTATACGTGACATGCGTCGGTTTGCGACCTAGTTAGGTACCTACACAAAACAACCATACACGCTGCTGTTAGCTACCTAACTATCTACGTTATCTTGCACGAGCATAAATACCTATACATTCTATATATACATACGGTGTGTACTTGAATATTCTATCGGTAAGTAATACCGATAAAATATTCAAGTATTTACCTCGTTAGATTTTTTTTCATGAGCTGATAAAATCAGTGATAAGATACTAGGCTAAAGTAAATACCTACCCTTCTACTTTCAATGCATCTTATTTTGATTTATTTATTTGATTGCAAGAAAGGAAGAAAAAAGGCTTTACAAAACGTCTTAGTCTCTAACCAAACTAAAATATTTGAAGACTGTGAAATTATCACAATTAGGTAAATTAAAAATCCTACTCTCTGTTCCTTTATTATCGTACTATATGAATTTTTAATCCTAAAATTAAATAATATATTGTTGAGTGCCTACTGGACATAACAAAACTAATACCGTATTTTTCGAGTAATAGGTGTATGTAGAAAGTAATAGACCCGGCACGGTGGCACAGTATAAAGAATTCTACTCTTTTTTTGTACAGTCTTTACCTAACTAGGTAAAGGCAAAAGAATTATGGTTTAGCACTCTATGTATGTATGTATGTATGTATCTTTATTATATTATATTATAAGTGTATGTACTGTAAAACTACCCCGTGACGTCGTCCGCATGGATCCGTTACTTAGCGATAATATTACATTAGTTCTACTTTACCGATTTTGCATTATATTATACATTTACAATACTACAATATGTACGTACATACAAATATATGTATGTACACATATATTTGTATGTACATATTGAAGTAATCTATACTTATAATGAATCTCTAGCGAGGTAATTTTCACGGTACATCCAAATCACTCAAACAGTGGGTACAATGCGTCTACTTTGGCAATTGTTCGTGTTAATTATTTTGCTAAGGGTACATGATATTGTGTACCTTACGTACGGGCACTTACTAGAAGATAATCAACATTTATTTATTTATTGAAAAAGTATTTACAATATCATTACAGATAAAAACACAATACGATATCATAAAAAACCTAAAATTAAAAACACTAATTACTAAATAAATATATCTACTTATCCAATACTATACATTTTTGTGCAACATCCTTGAATTTTGATAGGGTACATTGAAAATATCAATTTCTATAGAAATAATGATATACACATAGGAATGATGACGCTTTGTTTAAAGCATGTGTAACTGAAAATCCTTATCAGCTCCGTCATTTGAATTCAGTTTTGCTGGTGAATGGTGCTGTTTCAAATTCAGTGCAGTGGTGGCCATACAGAGTAAAGATACTGTGGGAGAAAAAGGAAATAAAGAGGACCGAGAAGGTAACTATGCCTTCGGACCACTGACTTTCAGACAAAACTTACACTTTACGTCGTTATGTACATCTCCAGCCAAACCGTCCTGCTTATTCTAAAAGATCTACTTCCGTAAAATTTTTGCTAGCTATACAATATACAGAACGATTTACTGAAGTTATATTTGTGATATCCAGATGAACCGAAAATAAATAAGGAAAATGAAAATATGTTAATTCATATAGGTTAATTAAATTAACACTTATGAACGTCAAAGTTTACAAAATGTCAGCAAATTAACCTACAACCAGTTCGCTGACAAAGTAGAGCCATGAGAAGAACTGGCAAGAAACTCAGGCCACTCATTTTAATCGCCAAGTTATTACAATTTTTGTAAGTTACAGTTTCAAGTAGCATGCAAAGTGACACAGGCAATACACTTAACTCTATAGGTAATTATAATAATATAATAATATAATATTCTACCACATTCACACAGCGCCATTTAGCCCCAAATTAAGCAATTATATTTGCTTGTGTTATGGGTACTAAACAACTGATATACTACTTATATACATTTTTTTTTTTGTAAATACATACATATTATAGATAAATTACACCCAGACACAGAACAAACAATCATGCTCATCACACAAAGGTTTGTCCTGGGTGGGAATCGAACCCACGACCTCTGGCTTAGCAGTCAGGGTCACTAACCACTAGACCAACGGGCCAGTCAATTAAATTAAATACTTACAGCTTTCTATGTTGCAAAGAAAAAATAAAAAGTAAAATGCGTGCTTTACAGGCTGCCTCAATTTGCATATTGCTACAAAAGTACGAAAAGTCAGGGAGAAGTCAAGGGGAGTCAAGGGAAAGCCAGGGAGAAGCGAGGGAGAAGTGAAGAGAAAGTGAGGGGAATGTGAGAGGAAAGTGAGAGGAAAGTGAGAGGAAAGTGAGGAAAGTGACGAGGAAGTTAGGGGAAGTGAGGGAGAAGTGAGGTGGAAGTGCGGGAGAAGTGAGGGGGAAGTTAGGGGAAGTTAGAAGTGAGGGGAAGTGAGTGGAAGTGAGGGGAAGTGAGTGGAAGTGAGGGGAAAGTGAGGGGGAAGTGAGGAGGAAGTGAGGAGTGAGGGAAAAGTGAGGAGTAAATGAGGAGGAAGTGAGAGGAAAGTGAAGGGGAAGTAAGGGAGATGGGAGAGGAAGGGAGGGGGAAGGGACAAGGCAGGAGCTCTCGAATGCAGGGAAAGGGATAAGAAGTGATAAGAAGGGAGAAGAAAATGAGGGGAACGAAGGAGAAGAAATGGGGAAGTGCTAGAGAAGAGAGGAGAAAGCGAGGAGGCAAGGTAGAGAGAAGTGGAGGAAAGAGCAAGAGATGCTCGAGGAGAGGCAAGGGATGCTGAAGGAGGTGAAGAGGAGAAGAGGGAGGTGAGGAGAGAAGCGGAAACTGTGGAGAGTGGAGAAAAAGGGCGATAGGAAATGAGAGGAAGGGAAAAGCTATTGTAGTGAATATTTGCCTTTGTGTATTGTATTTTTTTTTTTACGAGGGATATCTTTAGGTAGGTGAAAGAGGGTTTGTATGAATGGGAGATTAAAAATACTATGGAAAACAGTATTTAAACAATATAAAAATGTCTATTGGAAAAATCAATATTCACGCGAGCGAAGCCGCGGGCAAAAGCTATCTATATACATAAAAGCAAAAGGTCACTCACTCACTCATCACGAAATCTCAGAAACAACAAGTGCTAGGAATCTCAAACTTTGCATGATCGTTCCTATTAGGATATAGGTGCTCACTTAGACGGGATTTTGCAAAATCCATCCTCTATGGGTGTATAAAGGGGCGACAAAGTTTGTATGAAACTTCTATAGTTTTTATAGTAGGATTACCAAATTACTAGAAAATACTCTTTTTTTAATATTCAGAAACTACCCTTATTAAGTGAGCAAATAAGAGTCGAAGTTTGTGTGAAAGTGGTTCATCAGTTTTAGCGGTAGCGGGTTTAAATGAGATTCGCCATAGAGATGGATAATACTGATATTTATTACTGATACAATGTACGGTTGCCGTAAAATCTGGCACCCATCTGAATTTTCACGCGAACGAAGTCGCGGGCAACAGCTAGTCTATAATATGTATGTATTTACAAAAAAAAAAGTATATAAGTAGTATATCAGTTGTTTAGTACCCATAACACAAGCAAATATAATTGCTTAATTTGGGGCTAAGATGGCTCTTTGTGAATGTGGTAGAATATTATTATTATATTATAGTTATAAGGTGCATTTTATGCTTTTTGTTTAATTATCTCAATTTTGGCATATGTGTGAATTGGTTCCTTTTTGCATAAGTAGGTCCAATTGTTTTTTTATGCTTATTAGTTTAAAGTGTAAGTTAAACTTACTTGTGATTTTTATTATTAGTATCTACATTTGTTTTTATTATAAAGTGGTTTGTAAGTCAATTTAAATTTTATAAAAACCATGTTTTAAATTTATAATAATTGATGCGATACCTATAATCTTGTTTTAAGGGAAGTTTTGTGTTAGTTGTAAGTTTAAAAAATGAGTGTATTTTAATAACTTTTAACTTCAGTTTGATCGATAATGATCTAATACTTTATAATTCTGTTGCGTTAAAATGCCGTTAAACTATAAGGTTTTAAGTTTAACCGCGTTTAAGCGTAACAATGAATCAAGTTTTGTACTCTTATTTAAACACATTTATAGACTACCAGACTTAAAAGCAGTGAACGGACGTTAACCACGTTTAACATGAGGTAGTTCCACAAGTATTAATGATAAGCTAAATTGACATTATGTGCTATACCGACATTTTAGTTACAATTAAGTTCTTTTGTTTTTTAGGTTTTTAACAAACAATATTTTTTATGAAATAGAGACACTAAAATGCCGTTACGCTAAGCGTAGTGGCATTTTAGCCGCTGATCTATTAGATTTTTGTAACACCAATGGTATACTAAAACGCAAAAAAACGTTTTATTATAAAATTTAATTATATTTACAAACTGACAGGAGAATAAATTGAAAGTATTTCATTTGATCTATATCTTGGTACCTTTAAATCTCAAATAATTGTTGTCATTTGTAAGTGACAACGGTTTCAATTTTTGCCGCGTTTTTTGAGTGTTTACTCAAAACTCGACTTTGGCAGTTAACGGCATTTTAGTTATACCACGGTAGAGCTGGATTTTGAGTTTATTGGTTTAACCCACAGTAGTTATTTTTATTTCTACTACATATTTAACAAACGTCATGATTCTAAACACTCATCTTTGCTTTCGCTACTATATAAATAATAAATATATAAATAATATATACTAAAAAATATACATACTTACTAAACGAAATAATAAAAGATACTAAAAAAATAATTCATTATTTTCGCGTCTATCAGATTTTAGCTCTGCGGTTTCGGACAAGTAAGGTCATTGTCTTATAGTTGTGCTACTGCTACTTGACGCTAGAGGGCGGACTCGCACGCAATGTTTTTTTCGGGTGAGGCGCGGGGTGGTGAGGAAGCGAAACGCTCAAGGTCATATGTGACGGAACGCCCTTAAGCGATACAGATTTGCTTTAAAGTTTTCCATCGCAAACATTTACATATTGACAGAAATAGCAAGACTTATTTCTATGAATTTTAATGACATTTTTTAATAGAAAACTACCGTAGTAGGTAGATAGGTTGTACATACTGCGCAAACTTGGCGTGTTTACACAGCGATTCTACGTAAACATTCCAAGTAGTTTTAGTTAAAAATGGCGTAATAACTTACAATTTGAATATTTATTCTAAATAAAATCATAACTCTTAAATTCCTTGAAACTGGTTCTTTTACTTTAATATTAAACAAATCCCTTCAAGTTTCAAGCTATAATTAATTATCTAATCAAACCAGATTGTATAAAAATAAAACTTTATATTAACTAAATAAAGATTAAACCAACTTGTTAAACTACTGTTAATCTATAGGAAATTGAAACAAATAATTTAAAATTAATGTCTAATAGGTCGAAAGGTCGAAATGGTCCAGTGGATAAGGCACCCGCTTCGTAAACACGAGGTAGTGGGTTCAAATCCGGGCAAGTACCAATGTGATTTTTCACCAATGTGAATGTAGACTTTTTCTAATGATTTTCAAAAAAAGCTGGTTAAAAGTAGCCTGCATCGTTATCGCGTCGTTCGTGTCCATCTTGTTGGCCCTATCCTGCCAGTAAACACGCAGAATAAGGCCAAGAAAATGAACAGTACACCGAGTAGTACAGCAGTATATAACTAAACTAAGGAAAATGGTGTTAACCTACACACATGGCACAGAAAAAGCACCTCTTTTGCATTGCTATGTAGTATTTTTTTAAATTTTTAACTTCCATCATATAGTTGCGTTCTTCTTTCTTAACAGTGCATCTTTAATAATACTACTTGTTTGTTTGTTTGAACGCGCTGATCTCTACCAGTCGGGTTTGAATAATTATTTTTGCGTTTGATAGCCCAGTTCTTTAGGAAGGTTTTAGGCTATGTAACATCACACTATTAGCTACGGGAGCCGAGCAGTAACCAAAGATGTAACTTAACGCAGATGAAATTGCGTTAAGTTACATCTTTGGTTACTAAAATAATATACCAATGACTGTTCTTATTGCATAGAAAAGTATATATATATACCACTAGATTATATATTATCTATATACTTTTGTAAACCGCTTTGTATAGAAAAAGTCAACTCATGTAAACACCTACCATCATGACTTAAAACTCTTATTACTAACAGGTGAAAATGTAATTTACCTAAATCCATTTATTAATCGTGATATTGAATGATTGAATGAAATAAACTTTATTTTCCAACACAATGTTACCTTACATTATTGAACACTAAGGTATGGCCGTGTTAATAGCTTCCACGTTGTGAAGGACTGGTGCCTGAAATAGGTTAAAAATAAACCTGTGGCACAGGTCACCAGTGCTCCACCCGCGGTTACACAGTCCTAGACCATGAACTACAATTATTAAAATAACTAAATTGATTAATAGGTAGGTATGGTTTCTTATTGTACATTTTGCATTGTCCAAACTCAAGTTAGTACAGAATGCTTTTCTTAAATCTAAACAGGATAATTTCATATTTTACTAATGTTATCTTGTATAATATTACACAAACCAACACTCTACATGCTAAATTACCGCGCTTGGGGTTTAAGCTCACTAATTTCACTTACATTTTAGCTCAAACAACTTTGTGTTTTGAACTAGTCTTAATTAAGGTCCATACTATATTCTAAAATCTGTTAGGGATGTTATAAAGGTCCGTAACCGTAGGTGAAACTAAACTTCAATATATCTATCTGAAACTGTGACCGAATCTGATATAAACGTATCGAATAGAGGTAGAATCTAAATGAACTTTAACACTTTAAAACAAGCCTAATAGTCGTAACTCAAACTATCCGAAATTATCGAATAATCCGAAATAATTTTAAATTAGTAACCAAAAACTGTAATATTTTTTTATATATATCAGTAAAGGTGTCCGTATCCAGATCCAAAGTCTCATATCTCTGACATCCATGTCTGGAATAATGAACCCAGTATGATATAGAAATAAGTCGATATCTTGTAACTAAATTGAGTAGATATAATCATTATGTTACATTGTATAATGTCGATGGCGTAATACATAATATCATCTTGGTTAAATATTAGCAACAAAGAAAACAAGAATTACTATGTTACTTTATTTACCGCTTATTTAATCATAATAATATGTAATCAGGATCTAATTTTCTATGTCAATGTCGCCGTGTATCAAATGACTTATGCATTATGTTACAAAATATTCAAGTATGAATACTTATCGCTTAATGTTTCGGAATAAGGAACGGTTCAGTGAGTGAGAGCGCCGGAGGCGGAGGCCCAATTTTCCCCCTTTCCTTATTCCTTACCTCCCTAATTCCCTTTCCCTGCCCCATTAATTCCCCAGCCGCCATAATTGAGGCCAACATACCAGTAGTTTAAAACAATGGCTTATGATAAGGTGGCCACCACTTCTGGATTCCACTGACTGCTTACCACCAGGCGGAGTGGAGTCACTTGGTAGGCTAATATAAAAAAAATCTAATAAGTACAATTTTATTCGAGTATAGAGTAGGCTACGTAGAACTTGAGTGGAAACGAGGCCCGCACGCACGCACGCACGCACGCACGCACGCACGGGCAATATACGACATTTTCTAAATATTGTTCTTACGGTAATTTATATAAAGTTTAAATTTGTCAAATGGTAAGATTGCCGCTAAAAAGCTGGTAATCTTCATACCACCGCCATCGGAGACCTTCCTAGCATTAAATACTTGCAGGTTTTCTTCTGTATCTAATGAAAACTCAATAACATTATAGGTCACATAAACAATAGTTAATTATAAAAGAAAACATAAGTCAATACATAAAGGACTTTTACCGAAAATGTGGGCAAAAGTGTATATTAAAGGTGTTTTACTTCGTTCCAAACATCTAGAAACATTATTCAATAAAAATCAAAAGCATTTTTTGTGAATGGAAAAACACAAAAGCTTATGTTTGTTTAGCGTTTTTTGTTGGTCTAAATATTAAAAACAAAAGAAAATATACGTAAACAACTGAACATTAGACTGAAATAATCGCCTACTACGTTTTAGTTATTATAAATGTGAAAGTAACTCTGTGTCTCTCTAGCTGTCTGTTACGCTTTCACGCCTAAACCACCGATTTTAATGAAATTTGGTATAGAGATAGATTCTTCTATCGCGAAAAAATTACTTAAAGGAGTTGAAATAGGGGGTAAAAGTTCGAGTCGACGCTGAAATACCTCGGCGTCGTCCTCGACAGCCGGTGGAACTTTATTGAGCATTTCCACCGGCTGGCGCCCAAGTTATTGGGCGCCGCCGCCGCCTTGGCGAGGCTGCTCCCCAACCTCAGGGGGCCCAACTCAACCTGCCGGAAATTGTATGGAGGGATCGTGCGGTCCATGGCCCTGTACGGAGCGCCCGTATGGGCCGGAACGTTGCCGTCCTACGGAGGCCACAAACGTACGTGTTCCACGAACGCCTCTCGATGGAGGAAGGGGGGCCAGGCTCCCCAAATCAGACAGGCCGCTCACGTTGAGGGGGCCGTGGCCTGTCGGGGTCGCGGATGAATGCGCGAGCATCTCCCGTGACCCCGACACTCTGGCCGTCTGGAGGAACACCGTGGGTTTTAGTCGGTATGCCGGCCGCTGTCTCATTGTGGAGGGAGAGTCCGACATAACCCCCGCCTCGCCCAGGCGGGTGCGTACGCGTAATGCGTTTCCCACGAAAAAAAAAAAAATAATGGGGGTAAAAGTTTGTATGAAAAATCGTCAATGTAAACAGAGATATAATCGACATTTACGCGGGCGAAGCTGCGGGCAACAGCTAGTAATTAACAAATAAGCAAATACATGGACAAGTTGTTCTGCACTTCACAAGATAGAACACTGACCGGTTCCTGGTTACCGATACCTGGTTCTTAGTATTCCTTTAGCCACTATGAAACCTACGAGAGAGAGAGAGATGTATTGCATATTTAAGACACAAGGCCATTAATCTAATTTAAAATTTGATTTTTTTTTTATTAATTTCAAATTTTAAAAAAGCCGTTTAAGGAATGCGGCCCTAGGTGACCGAATCCTTTTAAATATTCGAAAGGCTTAAGTTTAATTCGTAAATTTAAATTTGAAAAGTCTTCACCAAAGATTCTGTTTTATAGTGTAGCCGACATAAAAAGCGCTACCACAGAATCAATAATAGTAGGTACCTACAAAAGCGCTGCAATAAATTTGTCTATTTGCTTTGTCTTGTTAGAAGTTTAGTCTATTATGTCTATCGATATTGTACTATGTCTATCGATAATAATATTTATACTGATGACTTGATGACCCGTCATGTTATATCAATAGTTGAAATAGATACTGTGGTATTTTTGTTTACGAATTTGATTATTAAATCTTCGAGAAACTATCATGTGTCGTGTGCTAGGTAATTAATTACCTCAAATAGAAAACATAATAAAATTTTAGCGACTCGTATTGGCCTTACAAATACTTTTAAATTCGACAGTACCATCTTAATTTTATTTGATAAAACGCAATTATAAAACAGATACATTTTCGAGGAGGAAACAATAATCGGGGAGTCAGCACTAACCCCAACAACCCCCGCGAGAGATAATATTTTTTTAATGCAAAATTACACATTTCAAAATTGTCGTCTTTTCTATACTATGCATGTATTTACATATTATTATTAATTCCCCGGAAGGACTTTCTAAACTGTAAACCGTATCAAATTCCGTTGCGTGATTTAGAAGGAATTAGCAAAGAAATAGGAGAAAATATAGACTTGCTTTGGCCGTGACTCACATTCATTTTAGCCTTCAGCTAAAAATCAGCGCTGCGGTCCTTCGTAGCACATGCTGAGCTGCTGAATTTTAGACACATAATGAAGTTATTTTTGAGTTTTTAGTTCTATTTGCTTTTGTTATTATTATGTTTTGTGTGTAATAAATTTAGATTTAGAGTTTAGAGATTAAATATCTAATAATAAAGCAAAAACGCAGGCCTACTATTATATTAATAACTACCGCTAATTAAAATGATCGCATGCTATTGTTCGAAACATGAAATAACAATTATCTACCTACTGAAAAATAGCATGTTTTTAATAATTTAGGCAAATATAATGTAAGTTGCTTATTATCTTGGCCCAAATTGAAATAAGTATTCTTAATTATTTAAATCCGATTTATTAGATGTAAATTATTGTAAATTATCTAAATTTCTTACTCTGTACTTAATCGTTGTTTTAGTATATTTAAGAACCTCATTTCGCATTCTCATTCAATAACTTGGTCAGCAGAGACTATACTTATAATACAGGTAGATCTCCATTTGCTACGATCCGCTTTTGATTCTTTAAACAGCGCGAGCGTTGTAGATTCCGGGACCTTCTTTTGTTATTATTTATTCAGTACTTTGTAAGCATTATTACCTATCTATACTAATATTACAAATAATTGTATAAAAGTGTGGGATTTGTATGTAGGTAATGAACCATTCTAGTATAGTAATATAAACGGTCGATACAGACGAACCAAACAAATCATCCTATTTTTATTTGAGAGCCTTCTGCTCAGCGACAGTCTGCGAACGGTTTTGAAAGCTATCAGAGGCTAACTAACCCACACAAAAATAAACTAATATTATAAATGTAAAACTATTTGTGTATATATGTATGTGTATGTGTTTGGTACCACTGAGCGCCTAAACGGCTAAACCGATTTCGATAAAAATTGGTACTTAGATAGATTCGGTGTCGGCGATGAAAATCGGTCTGGTTTCCTTGAGAGACAAAACTCGTTTAACGCGCGGGCGAAGCTGCGAGGCGCAGCTAGTTGTACATAAGTATTTTTATTCTGGGAAATACCTACTTTATCTTTATATACATTGATAAGACCAACAAATATAGCTGACTGAAATATATTTATAATCTTACTGTTTATGATGCAATAACAATAAATGCATAAATTATTGTTAAACATGTACATTGTCATCGATACGACGAGTTCGATTCCTAGATGAGACATTTATAAAATTGCACTTTACTTTGTGAGTGCAAAATAAAACTAATTATTATTTTTGTTTTAGACTCTGGGTGTACTTTGGGTCCGTTAGTTGCATGTTTCTAAAGTCTTAACACAAAGTTTATTAACTAGTGTATGAGAATTGAGATTAAGACGACTATTAAACAATATAAAAAATAATGATTTGATAACATACAAAAACTAGTCTGTATTATTGTGTACAATTTTATAAATTACTGCCTGTAATTAGAATCATCGCATGCTATTATTCCAATTAAGTAAAATCAATGATTTGTTAAAATAGTATTCTATTATAAACCAAAATGAGAGTCGAAGCGCCAGCAACTGCTGCGCACGAGGTTGTGGGTTCGATCCCCACATGGGACAAAACTTTGTGATCCATAAATATTTGTGCCGAGTCTAGGTGAACTTTGTGTCTATTTATGCCTTTATCAAAGGTAGATTTCGACACAGTCGTCAGTAATGTTGTTAGGTACTTACTTATTACCTTACGCCATCCCTAGGCAAAGATAGGGTGTTTCCATGTTCGAGACAAAAGACCACACAGCGTTCGTATAATTATTTTGTTATAACATAAGAGTAGAAAAATATATTTATCTATCTTATCACAATGTACCTAAGACTTTTGAAATAAATATTTATGAATACTAATGGAAAAATTACCAGAACCGCCGACGGGCGTGTAGGTAAAAGATTAATGAATGTTGATGAAGGGGCAATAAAATCTTAAAACAGTAGTCTCTGTTTACCCCGTTATTAATAAATTAAAACAGGAATGTTATGTATGTATGGAAAATTTTATTGAAGAAGATAATTTCTTATTAGTGGGACAAATTGTATAAAGTACATGATTGATGGTTAACTGGTACACGGCTTAATATAAGTGGATTGGGCAAGGCAACTACTATCGCCTACTGTTGTTAAAACAACTCTTACACTGAGGAACCAGCAGTAAGCGACTCTACAAATAAGTAAGACTTACGAACTGAATATTCATGAAACAGACAAATACGTTTTCATCATGTGAAGTCATTAAATTCAAAGATAAAATTTTATATAAAACGGTCACTTCACGGTGACCACAATGTATTTTTACAAAACGATTTAACCTCACAGAGTTTAATGTAGATAGAGGTCATTGGTTCAAAAGTCGTGATGGCCTAGTGGTAAACACGAGGTTGAGGGTTCGAATCCAGGCACTTGCCCGGATTCGAACCCTCATGAAAGTACATGTGATTTTCCAAATCATATTATGTACTTTCTAAGTTTATCTGGACATTTCTGACTGACGGTGAAGGAAAACATCGTGAGGAAACTTGGACTTCGGAGGAAGTCTGAAATCGCCAATCCACCTTGAGTACGTGTGGCGATCAATACTCATTCCTTCTCCGTTTGAGAGGAGGCCTTTCTCTGCAGTGGGATAATAACGGGCCGATATGATGAGAGGTCATTGAACTGGAGAGTAAAGTAAAATAAATTAAACAAACATTACTCCAGGTAAAGATTCCCTTCGAAAGTGACCTATAGCGACGTCTTAAAAGTGCAATACCAGTAAGTAAGTGCTAATTTCTACTACCAAGAGTTCAGAATACAATTTGCACTTTCATTAGAAAAGTTTTCTGTGAACGTTATGTTTACATACTCAATTCGTAAGAGTTTTACTTTTAATACCGGTAATTACAGCCTAGCGTAGCCTCTTACACTAAAGTAAGGTTCATTATTTTGAATAGCATCATACAAGGTGACCACACTTTTGGTCTATAAAGAATAGCCCTGGTTATAAGAGGTTGTAAAGATATTCAAAAACTGAGAACGATAAAATATATTATGAATTACCCAGTAAAATGTTTATTTTAAAACTGAAACTCAATTTAATTATGACTCATCAACATCAGCGTTATGAAAACGTATCGTAACTGGCCAAACGTGAGTGTAGCACATCTCAGCTTATCCCTATCAGGAAAGTAGCGTGACGTGATAATCTATGTTGAATTAGTAGGTCAACTTATTTGCAATGACAAATAACTTTGCACATTTCGCTCGTCGGCACTTCCCGACGAAATAGGAAAATGACCACAGAAATACCTAATACATAACCGTAATATGGTGACATATTATTTGTTCAAGGTTTATTAAATATTACAATATATTACATTAAATTATGAGTTAATTTAGTTTCGAAAAGTCCAAAGTGTGCCGATGGCGGTAAGTGATTGCAAAAGAATGTTCCGTAGACATTGCATCGACCAATCGTATGCGAGTAATCGTCGAATCGTGACCCGACTTAGTGCAAATATAATCGTATGCAATCATAAAACCCGTTTTTCATACATACTTGAACACGAAATCGAGTTTATTTGTTAACCCTAAATAAGTTTAATTGTACAATTTGTATGCTTTCATACTATTATTAATTAGTCTACTACACTAGACATTGCTGTAGAAAACTCAATTCTGTGTTAAATTTGCCTTTGTACTTACATGAATTCTATTTTATATTCTTCTTATATTTTAATTTCGTAAGCATGAGGTAGTGGGTTTAAATCCGGGCAAGAACAGATGTGATTTTTCAAATCATATGTACTTTCTAAGTTTATAAGGACTTTTCTGACTGACAGTAAGAAACCCGAAACTTAAAAATTTGAAATTTCCAATTTGCCTTGAGCAAGCGTGGAGATTAATGCTCATGTCTTCTCTATATGAGAAGAGGCTTTTGCCCTGCAGTGGGACAGTTAACAGGCTGGGTATTATTATTATTTTTATTTTATGTATCTTTATGTACAATAAATAAAACAAAATAATTAATTTTACGATTCGATGAGTTCGTAACAAATGGCCTTTAAAAATAATATTTTCCTTGCCATTGAAAATTCTTACTTAGTGACTTTGATTTTCGCTCTGTTTCGTTTTCAGCAGCAATTGGTAAATTAGAAATCTTTTCATATATGATTTCAAAGTTCTAAATGCATTCATTTTTATTGCATTAACAAATAAACCAGGTTGATTATCTGTTACAAGGGAAAGCATTTTTTTTAACTACCCTTGAAAAGTTTCATCGCAATCTGATCATTGGTTTTGACACGCATAAAGGACAAACATACAACCATTGATTTTTATACATACAAAAGATAGATAGATAATATAGTAAAGAAGTCAATCCTAGCATGGCATACATTTAATACTTAATCCAGTATTACCTTGTCGTTCAATATGACCGGAAGATGCATTTACTTTTTAAATAAAATACATAGTCAAATTACAAAACTAGATGAAACTAAATAATTGAAATCCTCTATTTTCTTTTTTTTTAATCTTGGTAATTAAACTAATTGGTTGATTTGTAATAATTACTTTGTATGGTTCTTTAGTTGCGTTGATGTGTTAAAATTGTTAATTCATACAAAAACTGTAATTATCTGGCGATTGAAAAGAGTGGCGTGAGTTTCTTGCCAGTTCTTCTCACAGCTCTACTTCGTCAGTGAACTGGCTGTAGGTTAATTAGCTGACTTCATGTAATTTTGACTTTTCATAAGCATCATACTTTATGATCAAATTGAAATAAATGCTTTGAGTTTGAGTTTCAGTTTGAGTTTAAGTACTCATTATATTATTTATTACATAGTAACAAGTATTCAACTACAACATCACGTGTAACCTGAGATAATCCTACAACAGCAATCATATCGTCATCTCACGTGTTACTGAGAGTCCGAGACGTACATCGCAATCATTTCATAACATACACACTCCATTGAATCGGTCAATATAAGTTTCATAATATATAGTCGAAGATAACTGGCCGGTAGCGCTGAACTTGACCTCACTGTTTGCGAAAACGCTCCCCACCGTCAGCTGCAATATTGCCCGACTGACAATAACGAAACACGGTCGGTGGCGAACGCACGAAACGACCATGTACCCAAATCCTTTCGACCGTAAACATTCTACTATCAGACAAGTATTAGACAGACTATTCAAAGACAAAAGTGTTCGAAAAAATGTTCTGGTTAGAAAGAATAGTAACTCGTCATCTTGTTCTTCATCTTCAGGAACGGAAAGTCGAAAGATGTTCGGTTTCAGTTTGCGTTGAGACGGACTTTGTGTGAATTGTAGCTGTGTTTGTTAAAACGTTTGCATTACGCTAGTCTGCGACTGACTGTCACTACTTGAAAATTTGGTGAGTTAATTTTAATTTAATTTAAGTTATAAATAAATAAAATTATCGTACTAAGAAGCCCCAGCTTCCTGCGGCACGGTTTCACCCACGTTTTTGCTTACTGCTTTGCTCCCGTCGCCAGTAGCGTGATATTACATAGACTATACCCTACTTCAAGAACTGGGCTATCATACGCTAAAAGAATTATTCAAATCTGAGTGGTATCCGCGGATATCAACGCATTCAAACAAACTCTTCCGCTTTACATTATAGTATAGATATGATAATTTTTATTCAAAAACATTATTTTTATGACACAAATAATACTTTTGAATTTAATAGTCTTTAAAACTAGTATCAACCAATATTTTATCATCCCCAAAACAAAGTTAAGCCACAACAATAAGACCTAATGAAAAATCTTTGTGAGGCCGAACGTGATTCGTTAATTCCCTAGAAAATAAAAAAAGAAATCATTTTTCAACATTATTTACGTCGATTGCAAACAATCTTCTATATTTACAGTTCGGGTGTATACTTTAACTACATACTTAGAAGTATGCACTGTAATGGTTTCATAATTAGAAAATTCCAGCCCTCGTACGCACCCTGTCTAGCATTTTCCCACGTACGCGATTTACAATTTATTTCTAGTGAAAATTCGCAGAATTTCTAAAATCAGAATCCAAATTATCAAGCGTATTACAGAGAGTGTTAAATCTGATACAAATTACGTTTGAATGCCAATGTCTCTGTTGGGACGTATAGAGATGTATCACAGTAACTAGATCGTCATAATCTTATTAGTGACAAGTATTAAACACTATTCGTGTTTAATTAACAAGTATAAATACCCCAAATTAATTGCGGTACCATATTAGCTTTCTATTCAATAGATGTATATTACAAATAGCTAGAGTTTCGTAAACTACACACGTTCTTATTTTGTCTGTTCGCTATTCAGATGTAAAATATTCTTAGAAAAGCGTTCGTGAACAATTTAACAGATTCTCACGTTTCCTGTTACTGAGAAGCAAAGGAAATGAGCTATTCATCCACTGTGAACTTTATAGGTTTATATTTTATTTGCTTTGTGCTTTACTGTGTAGGTAGTCAAGAACTGATGATTTCAACGCCCACTAGCGAACTATATACAGCCTAGCAACCATACTCGTTTATACCTACTTCCTTACTATTTATTCGAATTTTTTTTATATATATATACTAGCTGTTGCCCGCAGTACCGCCCGCGTAAATCAGTTCAAAGAATCTTTATTCTCATAAGAACAAATTACAGTTCACTTATATGAGATTTACATTAAATGTCATATAAGTGAATACATCACATATTATTATTATTTATAAAAGATTTTTTCTGAAATAAACGTAGCCTAAGTTACTCTTTATTACATCAGCTGCCTGCCAATAAAAGTCCCGTCAAAATCGGTCCAGCCATTTCAGAGATTAGCCGGAATAAACAGACAGACAGACAAAAATTGTAAAAATGTTATTTTGGTGTATGTACCGCATATATATAATTATATAGGTACATGTAGTAAAAAACGGTTATTTCAATATTACAAACAGACACTCCACTTCAAAGTTCCAGTCATTTTATACTAAGCAAGCCAGGTAAGTTATTTCGCTAACATTATAATCATGGAAATTTTTGTTGCATTATTACCTACTTCTTAGCACTTCAATTACGTTTAAATTAAAAAAATGCGAGTTCAACGTTCGCTTGTAAACAATTAAACGTCAAGACGAATACAATCCCGCGCGAATGATAATTGTCATCAACAATAGGAAATTAAAACAATAATATGTTGTTATCATGATAAAAAAATACCTAGTAAGTTAATAACATTATAATCATGTAATTAAAATATAAAGTTTCGTTATAATATATGTAGGCACGTGTATGTACCTACCGTACATACACGTGCCTGCCGTATGATCAGTTTAAGAAATATCATCAACTAAAAGGTAGACGACCAGTGCTAGATATAGATTTGTCTTATATAGATTTTTACGGTAAGACCTTCCTACTTTATTTTGCAAGCATATTTAGAACGAACCTTTTACGACAACCGTGACAATTTGGAGTTGTTCAATATCCAAAAGGAAAGACTACACTCCAGCTATATGCATATTATATCACAGCAACTAACTGAATCAAATGACCCATTGTTGGCTTAAGCTGTAGCATCTAAGTGCCTGTTGTTCTGTCTTTTCGCGAGCCCTATACTTAGCAGACATGTTAGTAACCGCAGTGATATTTAGAATGCAAGTAACATTAAAACCAGTTTTCTAGTATTTCCTTAGTCTTTATAACACTTATGGAAAATGAGTTTTAATTCTAAACCGGTTATAGGTTTTTCGTTTGGTGTTACAACACTTATTGGAAGAAATGTGTTATTTTTATTCAAAATTTATGAAACTATAATCCTTTGTAAACTTGTAGGTATTCAGTTAATTATGTTTAATGAATACATGTCGCTTTTTATTACGAATAGAATGGGTTATTATTGTTATTAGAGACGTAATTTTGTTTTAATTATTGCTATTATTGTGTTATTATTTAATTAACCTATTCATGTGACTAAAGAGATGTAAGGACGTTCTCACATTACCATTCTATGAACAGTGAAATAATATAAATGAAAGGGTTTTTTTATTTAGGAAGTAGCCAATGTCAAATATTATAAATATCTGACGATTAAATTAAGCCAGATCTTCTCATTAGCCGATAGCTATTTATACCTAACAGCTTATTATGGCTGTATTAAAAAGCATTCTTATGGATGAAATGAATAAATGAGTCCGACTTAATATTATATTTATTGTAGTATAATAGTATAATTTCATTCTCATGCTACTTGTGAATACTACAGCTTTTTGCCCACTGCCACTTCAGCTAACGAATCCAAGAGCCTACAAGTGGCATAGATTTCTATTCTATTCATACAATAGATAAAAAATTGGGATTGACATAAGCTAACGCCAACATTGTCGTTAGCTTATGTCAATCCCATACATTTTAAATTTATTATTAAGAATAGAATAGAAATCTATGGCACTTTTCTAAGGCCTATGTTGTATTGGCTACATTGTCGACTTTCCTTCTTCTATGTATTTACTCATCTCTAATCGTATCTCGTAGGGAAACTTGGAGCGTAGCCCACTGTGCGATACTATGCTTGCGGCCTATGGGCCGCCGCAAGCGAACACATTTCAGTGATATTTTATATCATCATCAAAAAGAACACAATATAAAAGGTGATAGTGGTGTAGTCGTTATGTAGGTACTGACTGTAGTAGACTGTAGTAGTTCAACTAAGTAATTTTTACTTACAGCGTTTATCTTGCACATTACAGACATAGTTACGGTAAATAAAACTACGTGAGAAAACTTGAACAAAACATCGTACGGTCCGAAATAATCTGACCACCAATAAATAAGCGAACCATAGAAGATCTTAGAACTGATAAATCGTTAACAATTAAATAAAAAGGTTCATTTTATCTGCAAGACATTTAAGTTAACGTATAGGGGAAGCTTATCATCGTCTAAGCGAAGGATAAAGTTGATTGCTCTCAGAAAAGAGACCAATAATACAATATGTTATTTGTTGAAAAGTTATTTTTAGTTATATTTGAGAGTAAACTGTTATGATATTACAAGTAATTGCAGTCGTTGTTACGGTAATTTACGACACAAACACAATCCTTTTTTAACAGGTATACCCTTGATAATTTCGAGAAACATTTTGTAGTGTTTCGCAAAATCATAGTTTATAAAATTTAACTATAATAACAATCAACGCTCTATCATATATTAAATTTATGGCAATAAAGTAATTTTACATAAAAATAATACATTACACCATATGCTTTGTGCAATATGTAGCAGTAAGTATAATTTTTAACATAAGTGTAGGGGCGTAAAATTTCGTAAGTAAATAACCAGTACGTTATTTCTACCACGACCTTGCTACTAATCTACCATAAAACAATGCTAAGGGCTTCTTACTCAATATCTTTAAAAGTTTCACAAGGTTGCAAAAAAAAAATTTCATAGGTATATTTTTTTTATTTTGCCTAACCTTATGATATCTAATACTTAATAAGATTTTTACGACATGATTGTAAATAATTAAAATTCACAGTTTCCTCTACAGATACTTTACATTATAAACGTTCTGGAGGAAAGGTCAAAAAAAATTGATAGTGAAAACTGTCAAAATCCCATGTATAGTTAGTTATCGGAGAAACATGGCAAATAAAACAGTGACACTTTGGAGGATTATTGATAATCTCGATGGATTGATGACATAAGTAGGTACACCCACATTTTGAAAGTGAACCTGCTGCTTCGTTATGTCCAAATTTATAGGTAACCAAGTCTATAAGTGAGGTGCGGTGTTAACCGTTACTTACGGACATGGTAGCTATCTCTAAGCATTGCAGAAAAGAAAAAAATGCCGGATTGTTATTGTAGAGGAAAAATATGATAAAGAATCAAGAAGGATCCTTCTCGCTTGCCAAACGAAAAGCATAGTATGAATACTACTACATTACGTGAAAACTAGATGTTTGCCCTCGCTTCGCTTCGATATCAAAGCTTTTATTCAGTCTCACAACAAACGCTACAGAAATATCATAGCAATAGTGACGTATTACATCATTCTAATTTACAAAGGCGCTTAAAATATAGAAACTTTAAAAATGACTGAAAAATATAATATAGCCTATGTTACCCGTCCTATTTGTAGCTTTCTAAAATTTTTTAAATCGGTTAACTAGATACTGAGTTAAATCGGAACAAACAAACAAACATAAAAAAATATAATCTTTTCTCTATAATAAGCTTAGATTATAATTATTTCACAGTGGATTCGTCCTATTTATGTTAAACTCATCAATGATCTACTATTATAAAATTTTATAACTTGACCTCAAATTGGCATGGTTATTGTGTTTTTAAACGGTTTAATTATTGTTAATTGTGTTAATTACATAGGTATCTCTGATAACCGTAATGCCGGTTTTCTATTCCTGCGAGTAAATTTATGCCTATTTATCTACAGCATTTGGATATTCGGTATAACAATTTTGCCTTTATTTCACCTATACCTAAAAACAAAAATCAAGGACCAAGGTCTTAATATTATAAAAATTCTATATAACTCACTAAAATTTGCTTCAACAGATTGCATTTTTTTAATTTCGGTAAACTTTCATCATTTTATATAGGCCTCCTTCAAGCATCACCTTTTTGACCTATTCTAAGCTGCTTTTAATAATATTTATCAGTCCCAATTTCCCCTCTTTCCTTTTTCTCACCTCCCTTGATCCCTTCACCTACCTCTCTCCCACTCACCGAAGGCAGCGGCCTCGCAGAGTCTCTAACATTGCAGAAGCAATATCAGAGACCACTTACCACCATCAGGTGGGCTGTTTGCTCGTCTGCCACTGTCGTCAATAAAAAAGAAGGTCCTTCTTATGGGTCAGCTCATAAGTTAAGGTTTATACGACAGCAAAATTTCAAAGGGCTTAGGGCGATGCAAAACGCACAACTTCAAATTGAACTTAAATCAGGTCATATATTTTGCTTCCTACGCTCAATGTGGACTGATGTTATTTCGCAACTACCTCATAGCAAAGAGCCTTGGGTTACTATTTATGTGACACAACATAGTACTAAATAACCACTACCTACATGTTAACACCATTAGCTAATTCATTACGGTTTTAAAAATATTTTCTCAATGTTGTAGTAGGTACACCTGATGTTTGAGTGTGTTTTCATCTTACCTGTCCATCACTGGTGCAAAAAGTTTTATTTGTTAATAACATTAAACCCAATTGCAGCGTCCTACATTAAATATAGCAAAAAATACAGAAAAAACTCAGGACTTTTAATTTTCAATATGTATTCATTGAAACAATCCATTATTGGAATCAGCAAAATTTCAAAAATATGAAGAAATACAAAAAACAATCTGCTTGTACCATCAATTTTAAAATCGATTGCATTGCTGAAATTCTTATAAGTTCTTCCAAATAGGTAACATACCTGCATTATTAAAATAAACAAACTGTTACATTTTTGAATAATTTACGATTTCTCGATTAATTAAGTAAATGAAAATGAAAATCTAAAACGTTTTAAATCTCTATGAAGTTTTAGTTGGATGAAAGTTTTTGTCAAAAAGGCAAGTCTATGTTGCACTTACCCACTCGCACCTTTTACTTTTCCTCATTTTTTTTATCTGGTGTTTTTCTTAATTTCATTTAATTTTTAAACCTTTAAAAGCACAGTCCTGTTCATAGGTTACGCTTGTTACTTACTACGATCAAGGGTACCGGATGCTACGAAATAATAATAAAACAGAAGATATAAAGAAGTCTTAAAATTAGGCCAAATTGAAGATTATATAAAACCTTCACGATTACCAAATATATTAGTCACCTTAAATAGTCATTACATACATAATCATTACTAATCTGCAACTGTCTATTAGTTTTGGTGAGATTATCGAATCACATTAACCTGCTGTATACAAAATAGTTATCTTTCGGGTAGTTCAACCAAGATACTGTAGAGTCGTTCGAACAAGTTTCTATTAGACTCGGGATTAGTTTGAGAGGAGAGCCAAGAATCTCATTAACAACGACCGATAAACCAATTTCTTGAACAGAACCGTAGTATGTCGGATACAATTTAGGGAGTGAGCATAATTTAACTATTTTATTTCCTTTTTATCATGTGCGTATTGTTTTTACTATTAAAATGTAAGCAAAGTAGTGAAACAGTTCTGTTAAACAGCATTAGTTTAAACGATTGAAGAACAAAAATCGTAGATCAAAAAAAAAATTACCAGGTCGAATATAAGCTTATTACATTCAATAATACTTGCGGGTAGCTAGGTACATTTACATTATTGAATTTATATTCTGCAACTAAGTCCGCTTTTGCACATTTATTTTTTATAAGAAATTTAAATAAATAAATGTTTTGTTTATAGTTTCACTTACTAAAATCAGCATTTAATTCTCTAGAATCGAGTGGCAGTAAAAATAAAGACTTTTTTAAGATACTACATTATTTTTAAAGAGCATTGAAATAGATCAAAAGTGCAACTAACCTCTACCGTATAAGTATCTACGGGTAAGTACTTCACGATTTGACTACATTATGGCATTATGTCAGCCATCATTCTAATCCAAAAGCTTTATTATATTCATACTTCAAGGTAAAAGTCTCTTCTCAAATCGAGATGGCATGAACACTGATCACCACACTTGCTCAAAACGGATTGGAGATTTCAGACTTATTAAATATTATATTTATTTTATACAATTGGATTTCTGTACGCTTTAAAAGGAGTTAATAAAAAGTTATTTATAATAAAATTAATTAATGTAATTATAATCTAAATTATCAAAATAATAAAAAAACTTGACTGCATAATTTACTAAAAATATAAAACTTAATCTATCTATTATAAATACTTGCTCACTGCATATAAAAAAAAAGAAGAGTACAATTTAGGTAGTAACAGTTGTTTCTTATATTATTTTAATTATGTATAATAATTAATTATTGTGATGGCTTTTTTGTATCGCTTCAAATAAAGTTGTAAGAGCTATAAAGAAAAATATACAGCCACTAGAACTTATCCCTTAGAAAATGTTGTAAGAAAGTTATACAACAAACGGAGAGGACGCGCGGACGTCGCAACTAGTGCCTCTCTAATTTGGCCTTAACCTAATGAATAAAATGAACTAAATTGAATATTCCTATAAACTATTATGACTAACGATCCTTGCGCTTTAGAATCAGAGACTTAGATGTCTTAAAGCGACATGAAATTTACAGTAAGATCAAATTTGAAATCGTGGTGAATGGTACTCTCAATAATCAAAGAAAACTAAGCTTACTTAGTATAAATGCTAAATATTAGAAGATAATTATGTTTATTAAACCGACCCATTTGGCGTATGCCGTTTAACCACCCTAAAAGAGCCATCCTAGGTGGATAGTCGGAAATGCGTGTGCTTCTATCCACCCTGAACGAGAGAGACCACAAATTTAACAATAACAATCAGAGAGTGACTTCCGATTACAGGGTTGATAAACGGACACGCGTTGCCGAACCTTAGACTGGGCTATTTTAGAGTGGATAAACGAAACGAGCCACCCATTTGATACTAAAAAGGTTACTTATACAACAGTACTATGACTAATGGTTTTATGACTAATGGTAAATGGAATTAATGAGATAATCTACATGGAGAGATAAAAGAGTCGAATTCAGAGTTAAATTATTAGCAGTTCTGAAATAATATGATATTTTTTATTAAGTAATTTAATTCTATTGTGAAGTTGAAACTGGTATTTCCTGAAGTGTTTATATAATTCTGAAACCGTTTGTTAAATAAGTACTTTTGAAATGTATAATTATGTGTAATTAATTTCGAAACATTAGTCTGACGTAAATTGGATTATTTTTAAACCGTAACTAGATAAACTTAGCAAGAAAACGTTGCCTAAAGCGAAATTTGTAGACGTGGTGCTGGGGAATATTTATCTTAAGCGACAAAATGTCTTTTAAGTAAGGAACTGGAGATATTTTTGAGTAGGTATTTTTTTCGGGCGCCATCATGACTATCAGTATTTCTCATTTCATTTATTTACGATATTAATACCAGGATAAAATGAAATAGCCAATTTCGTGACACTACTAAAACTTTTGTTTACTTATTAATATTGGCTCAGCACCCGACTAGGATGAGACTGACATACGTTATGCGTCCATAAACATATTTATTTTAAATAAAGTAAGAAAACGGCACTTATCCTTAAATAAATAGATATTTAAATAAATTGTTGAAATAGGCCAAACTGAGTGCTATGGCTATGGCGTACATTGAAAACTTTTTAATATGATATTAGTAACTACGCATCAATAAATAAGCGTGATTAATTATTAAATATGCCCAAACATACATACAGGCCAGTCAAAATAACCATAATACTCGTAATAACCATATTAACAGATAAGCAACTAACAAAAGTACCTATCTACATAATATGTCATTTACTAACAGCTTTGTGTATACCGCACAGTTAGAACATTTTAAACGTCTAAAGTAGTTTAATATGTAAACATTTTTCTTAGCATTACTCGAACACGTATAATGCCATCATACGAGTACACACGATTGCGAGGCGAACCGGTCTAGAACCGTCTTGCCTCTGCCGTCGCAAGCGCATCGCGTGACGAAACAACACTTTCGTTACTTGCAGCGGTATTTTTTTACGATTTATGAATTGATATGTTAAATTTCAAATTAAACGGATATGTACGATTGCTGAATTGCCGATTGTATTGCGTGGGAGATATTTTTTGCTTTATACACAATTCTTTACTATTTTAAATTATTTAATCTCCGGTTTTTACTGTGAGATATTTGTACAAGTAGAGCAGTCTATTTAGAAAAGTAAGCCTATTTAATAGAAGACCGTTGTCAATTGTTTTTAAATTACCACATACATCATCAAAAATTCCATCGCAGGACACAGGTGTTATCGTAGTCACCACGATTGACAGGAGGTTTAGACACCACAGTAATGTGACATTTAATAATACACAGGCGAAGCTAATGGCGATACCTAGTATTTCCCTCACCTTTTACGACATCCAGGGAATAAGTGGTTCTTATATAGCACGGCTGAAGCTTTCGCTTACGAACACAATATATACAACCTATCAGTTTTACACAGGTACTTTACTAACGCAATCTGTCAACCGTGGGTCAAACTATTGCAACAAGGCGGCCGGTAAATTATTCAATACAGAGGCCCTAGACAAGTGTCAAAGATTTCTATTCTATTCATAGAATAGATAAAAAAATGTATGCCATTGACATAAGCGTTGGCGTTAGCTTATGTCAATCCAATACATTTTTTAATCTATTCTATGAATATAATATAAATTTTTGACACTTGTCTAGGGCCTCAGGACGGGCAGTAGCGTGTTCTGTGCCTTCTAAGCGTGACGATTATCTATGGCAAAACCCCCACAAATGTAATATTTGGGAGCGGCTTAACAGCTGAGGTGCTATTTGTTAAACTTATTTATTTACAAAGACAATTACAACATCTTAACAGTAATGCAACCAATGCGATGTTATAATTATAATTATAAAAACAGATATTATATACATATGTAGATTGTAATTGCATCCTACGGGTAGCCGTAGCTACTGGCGACTAACCAAGGCCGTGCAATCCAACTTCTGCAAGCCTTCGCTGCCCCCCTTGAAATGTCCTGATGGATCGCTGGCCCACGAGCCGCAAGAGAAAGCAAACTTGCTTGTAGAACTCTTTGCAGCTAACTCCCGAATCGACGACCGTGGCTTGCACCCGCCGACTATATCTGGCTGCGACTCCGTTATGCCTAATATTCGTATTAGGCATCGTGATGTCCGTGCGGAACTAAGGTCGCTCGATGTTCGGAAAGCCAGCGGACCGGATGGTATTCCAGCGGTGGTTCTTAAGAAATGCGCAGCGGAGTTGTCTCCTGCATTGACGCGCCTATTCCGCCTATCTTATTCCTCGGGAATTGTGCCGGAGGCTTGGAGAGAGGCGAATGTTCAACCCATTCCCAAAAAAGGGGATAGGTCCGAGCCAGGCAACTATCGACCCATAGCTGTCACCTCAGTTCTCTGCAAGGTGCTTGAGCGGATAATAAACTCCCAACTAGTCCGCTACCTAGAGGGTCACTCGTTAATTAGTGACCGACAATATGGCTTTAGGTCAAAACGGTCTACGGGTGACCTTCTAGCGTATATCACGCACCAATGGGGTGAAGCTATGGACAGGCATGGCGAGTCCTTGGCCATCGGCCTTGACATAACCAAAGCCTTCGATAGAGTCTGGCACCGTTCGCTTCTGTCCAAGCTTCCAGCATATGGTCTGCCACCCCAGCTGTGCAACTGGATTGCCGCATTCCTGCGTGAGCGCCGCATTAGAGTCCTTTGTGACGGATCGGCCTCCAATTATTTGCAGGTCAACGCTGGGGTGCCTCAGGGGTCCGTCCTGTCGCCCACTCTGTATCTTCTGTATGTCAATGACATGTTGTCCCTTGGCAACATTCATTGCTATGCAGATGATAGTACAGTGCATGGGCGATATCTCGGACATCCTGCGGCTAAACAGACTGACATCGAGGCAAAACGCCTAGAACTTGTCGCTGAGCTCGACCAAGTATTATACCGCATTTCTAAATGGGGTTGTGAGAATTTGGTCGAGTTCAATGCCAAGAAAACACAGGTGTGCGCGTTCTCTGCAAAAAAATCTCCGTTCCTTCCCCTTCCCTCTCTTCAGAACACAGCGTTACCACTACAGGATAGCCTAAGTATCCTGGGTATGGACATCAGCCGAGATCTCAACCCCAAGAACTACATCGAGTGCGTCATTAAAACCGCCTCCTGTAAACTCGGTGTCCTGAACAGGGTGAGGCGGTACTTCACGCCCGAGCAGCTCTGTCTTCTTTATAAGACACAGGTTCGTTCCTGCGTGGAGTACTGCTCTCATCTTTGGGATGGCTCCGCACAGTACTTACTGGATGCACTCGATAGGTTGTAGCGGCGAGCAGTCCGTATCATCGGAAGCCCGGAGGCTACTAAGACCCTTGAGCCTTTACAGCTGCGAAGAGACATCGCCTCAATGGCCGTCTTCTATCGCCTTTACCATGGAGAGTGTTCTGAAGAGCTCTTTGAATTAATCCCACCCTCTCCCTTTTTGTCCAGAACAACACGTGCGGGACTAAAGTGCCACCCTTTCACAGTGGAATCTAAAGGGTCTCGAACCAAACGGTTCAGCACTTCATACTTTTGTCGCTCAATTAAAGCCTGGAACTCTTTGCCAGCGCATGTGTTCCCATCTAATTTTGATCCTGGGTCTTTTAAGCGGGGCGTGAAAAAGCATCTCACTAAGCCGCCATAGTGGAGGCCACCATACCAGTAGTTTGGCTTTTGGAATGGTGTCCGCCACTTCTGGATTCCACTTACTGCTTACCATCAGGCAGAGTGGAGTCACTTTGGTAGGCTAATATAAAAAAAAAAAAAAAAAAAAAAAATTGTATTGTATGTACAATAAAACATAAGATTTAAATGTTTAATTAGGCAGGTTATTATAAGTTAAATTCCGTTTTTAAATAATTTATATATCTATTACAGAATATAACACTTATAAAACAATACTCTCATTAACAATGATACTCGTATTATAAAGAACCGAAGTCAAAACAAGAGACGGTTATTTTAATACGATAAACTTTAGACTAATATCCTTCTTAATACCTTACAACGAATTCATTTAGCATAACCTAAACAATACATATTGACACGTGTGCTTTGATTCCATCCTTTGTTACGTCTAATAGCATAACATCCTAATCCTAACACGGAACAACCTTACATTATATGCCTAAACATTTGTTTAGTATAAATAAATACACCTGGAATACCAAAGAATGCCAGTTGACGGCCCTGAGATTTCTTTAGTCTCACATTCGCATAAAGCATTATATTTAAAGGATCCTTTAAATTTAAGCATTATTGCAGCAGAATTTTCGACATTGACATTACTCGTTAAGTTTCATAATAACACCTGATACAAGCAAGGGTTACTACCATTTTATAGTCAATGGCTACGGAAGTATTCGCAATACACTTATTGCAAATATTTCCGCAGCCAATTATTACAAAATGCCTACCACGTGTAAAATTGCATTATGTCAGATGCCTGTACTCTACATAATAATAAGTCAGTTGTACATTAATCAAGTCGGAAAATATCCGTAACTGGACAATGGACGAAGACATTTGCAATGGTCACCGCGTTTGAAATCTTTATTACCCGTGTTACTAAGTGACCTTTTAGAACGCATTAAAAGAAAATTCCGCGTTCAACTTTTCCGTCCACAATTATACGTTGCCTTACTATATACTATCGATTATAATGAATGAAGGCTACCCTTGTCAGCGAACTGGACGTAGGCAAATTGACTGACATTTTGTTTCAGTCCTTTGACGTACATAAGAATAAGAATAAGAATAAGTTATTAGTATGTAGTAAAAATAAATAAACTTGAGTTTTTGCTGAACCTCTACATTGTTATAACGATCGGCCGAATATATTCACATAAAATACAACAAACAGGTAGGTATGTATAACTTTAAACAAGTTTAAAAACAAAATCACCTTTTGCAACCTCGACTACAATCTTTTACAATCATTACACCACATCCCTAGAATTAACCTTTACGTTTACGATATTGACATAAAACCATTAAAAAAGAATAAATAAATATATACTTGTGTATAAATTTGTTGTAAGGAGAAATTAAGGAATATGCCTTCGACTTAGACTGAGACGCTTGAATCATAACCACTTTTGTGCCTTAGTTCACTTCTGAGGGTGTATAAATGACAGTAATATTTACCATCTCGTAATTAACCTGCTCCTTAACCTGCACTAGTCTACCATTAGCTATAAAAAAACACTACCATATTTATCACAATAAGTAAGGCTAGATCAACAGCTGTCTAAAATATTTAAAACTTTTGACGCGACCCAGTTTCCTACAGCCAGGGTATATGTATCTACCTATGTTTTTACGAGTTAATTACAAATCTTTGATATTCTCAGCTTTCTGCTACATCATATAACATGCTTCAAAAGAAGATTTCGAAACAATAGTGAAAAGTGTATCAAAATCCGTTTCGTAATTTATTATAAGAGTTTAGCGGGAAAGGAGAAAACAGTAACTTTACTTTATATTATTTAGATACCCACTTGTTTCTTCATTTTAATGACCAAGATGACCGATAACCTGCATCGGCATTATCGTCATCAACACGTGCAGTCAACAATTTCAAGAAAAATAAACTAATTACTTATATCTTTATCCTCTGTTAACGCAATACGCTTTTTGTGTTCAAGTTTTTCAAGTTTTTCGAGTATCGATCATGTATGAATTAACGCAGATGGACGTATAGAGATTTTTATGTACTTATCTTTAAATTTAGTTAACATTTTATATTTGATATTACACTATTGTAACAACAAAATTGTTACAATTGTACGCATGTGTGAGCTGTATGCTCGGATTTCAGTCCCTTTCTAAGGTTAGAACACGGTTCTTACACCTAAATGCATTTTCATAGTAGTGCCGACAATAATAGATTCAAAGTGCAACCACACATGTAGTGTACTGATTGTGTAGTCTACAATAAAATTACCTAATTACCCTTAGAGTAAATGTCGTCTGCATAACACAAAACAAGTGCCCTCAGTATAGTCACAGTTCTCACTGTCATGTCATAATGAGTCTTATTAAATTTTAATTTTGATTTTTATTTTAAAAATGGTAAAGCAAATATGTGGTCGTCTATACTAGCCATTGTGCTATTAATACCGAGTTTAATGTTATAGATGCAATTCTTAATATCATTTTAGCCAACGTACACTGCTGTACTTCACTCGAGTCATCATAATAATAGTACATATCTTTATGCGATTTCTGAGCCTTACACTCAGACTCAAAATCGCATCGCAGCGGACTGTAGGCATGATTTGTACATTTGAAAAATATCTATGTTAAAATAATAAACATAAAAAGTTAAGATATTAATGAAATATTACATTAATCACCCATTATTTATGGGTTTGACTCTAAACTTGCCGAGCAAATAATCTTGGGGAGGGATAAGGTTCACCTTATTACAACTTAGTTTACAAGAATAATATCTCTTTAAAAATCCTCTGTAACCAGAATGGCATTTCATAGTAATCTCAGTAAATTCAAAAGTGAAATTAGATGGATTCCATTTATCAGCAGTTGCAAAGCCGAATAATAAAGAACATAATTATAATACTTTTATATTGTGACCTAACCGAATATCTGCAGCATCTACGCACACATACGCAGAGCTTACTTTGTTTCTCATTCTGTAAGCCAATAAATAAATAAGAAGCTGCTTTAGATTAGATACATAGGTACCTATACCACTGGCATTTCACATGCATGTTGTTATTCAACTCAACAGTAATTTAAGCGAACTTCTGAATGCCATTACCTTTCGCACAAAAAAATAAACAGCTGATATTAATACGAACTAATTACATTAATTTTAAAGGGAAACCCCAGTTCGTATTTATGTTATTTGCCATCATAATATTGTTGTTTTATTATGGGAACCGGATTCACTCAACAATTATAAATATAGTACAATACAATTTAACATTATAATAACATAAATATATCGTACGGCAAGTTTATATGGATGGAGCTATGGCGAAAGAGGATAACAGAATACAAAATCATATACTTACCTACTTTTCCATAATGACTTTAACAACATTTCCATTCTTTTTGTTTTTGTGATACCTATGCAATTGGAAGGTATACTTCTTAGTTCATTTCTCAAAGGAAGTCTGGAAGTCTTTTAATGTTTTTTTGTTTAAAGAAACAAAGATATTTTTTAAGTAAATATTAAATAGAAACATTTTACAGACAAATATTTTTCTTCGTTTTTAACAATGTAACCCAATATTAAACTGTTCTAGTGCGGAAGTTGGTTAAACTTTTGACTTTTTATCGTTCAGTACACAGTTAAGAGATAAGAAATATTGATCTCTATGCCAACGTTTTTTAGGCTTATATTTCTACAAGTTGTATTATTTATGATACAACTTGCAAAAATGTACTGTTTAGAAAAAAAAACGCAATTATAATTATGTAATTGCGTTGTTCTTTCTTAGCAAAAAAGTATATAGGTACAAAGTAATTTACATAGATCCGCGTTACTCCCATAAAATATTTATAGTTCATTAATAGTTGAAGGATCGTAAAAAATTATAAATGCCGCTGATTTATAACATCTATCACCATAAACATACCGATTACCTAGTAATTATTCTAACCGACTTTCGCGATACCAAGGTCATCAGTGGAATAATATTTAATTAGCGATATTTAAATCAGCAATGATATATTAACTAGTTACGGACTATAAACTATACATTTCCAGTGGGATGTATTGTATTATCTTATCAATAATAGTGGCAGCTGCTTCTCGACTTTTTTTTTTTTTTTTTTTTTTTTTTATATTAGCCTACCAAAGTGACTCCACTTTGCCTGATGGTAAGCAGTAAGTGGAATCCAGAAGTGGCGGACACCATTCCAAAAGCCAAACTACTGGTATGGTGGCCTCCACTATGGCGGCTTAGTGAGATGCTTTTTCACGCCCCGCTTAAAAGACCCAGGATCAAAATTAGATGGGAACACATGCGCTGGCAAAGAGTTCCAGGCTTTAATTGAGCGACAAAAGTATGAAGTGCTGAACCGTTTGGTTCGAGACCCTTTAGATTCCACTGTGAAAGGGTGGCACTTTAGTCCCGCACGTGTCGTTCTGGATAAAAAGGGAGAGGGTGGGATTAATTCAAAGAGCTCTTCAGAACACTCTCCATGGTAAAGGCGATAGAAGACGGCCATTGAGGCGATGTCTCTTCGCAGCTGTAAAGGCTCAAGGGTCTTAGTAGCCTCCGGGCTTCCGATGATACGGACTGCTCGCCGCTGCAACCTATCGAGTGCATCCAGTAAGTACTGTGCGGAGCCATCCCAAAGATGAGAGCAGTACTCCACGCAGGAACGAACCTGTGTCTTATAAAGAAGACAGAGCTGCTCGGGCGTGAAGTACCGCCTCACCCTGTTCAGGACACCGAGTTTACAGGAGGCGGTTTTAATGACGCACTCGATGTAGTTCTTGGGGTTGAGATCTCGGCTGATGTCCATAACCAGGATACTTAGGCTATCCTGTAGTGGTAACACTGTGTTCTGAAGAGAGGGCAGGGGAAGGAACGGAGATTTTTTTGCAGAGAACGCGCACACCTGTGTTTTCTTGGCATTGAACTCGACCAAATTCTCACAACCCCATTTAGAAATGCGGTATAATACTTGGTCGAGCTCAGCGACAAGTTCTAGGCGTTTTGCCTCGATGTCAGTCTGTTTAGCCGCAGGATGTCCGAGATATCGCCCATGCACTGTACTATCATCTGCATAGCAATGAATGTTGCCAAGGGACAACATGTCATTGACATGCAGAAGATACAGGGTGGGCGACAGGACGGACCCCTGAGGCACCCCAGCGTTGACCTGCAAATAATCGGAGGCCGATCCGTCACAAAGGACTCTAATGCGGCGCTCACGCAGGAATGCGGCAATCCAGTTGCACAGCTGGGGTGGCAGACCATATGCTGGAAGCTTGGACAGAAGCGAACGGTGCCAGACTCTATCGAAGGCTTTGGTTATGTCAAGGCTGATGGCCAAGGACTCTCCATGCCTGTCCATAGCTTCACCCCATTGGTGCGTGATATATGCTAGAAGGTCACCCGTAGACCGTTTTGACCTGAAGCCATATTGTCGGTCACTAATTAACGAGTGACCCTCTAGGTAGCGGACTAGTTGGGCGTTTATTATCCGCTCAAGCACCTTGCAGAGAACTGAGGTGACAGCTATGGGTCGATAGTTGCCTGGCTCGGACCTATCCCCTTTTTTGGGAATCGGTTGAACATTCGCCTCTCTCCAAGCCTCCGGCACAATTCCCGAGGAATAAGATAGGCGGTATAGGCGCGTCAATGCAGGAGACAACTCCGCTGCGCATTTCTTGAGAACCACCGCTGGAATACCATCCGGTCCGCTGGCTTTCCGAACATCGAGCGACCTTAGTTCCGCACGGACATCACGATGCCTAATACGGATATTAGGCATAACGGAGTCGCAGCCAGATATAGTCGGCGGGTGCAAGTCACGGTCGTCGATTCGGGAGTTAGCCGCAAAGAGTTCTACAAGCAAGTTTGCTTTCTCTTGCGGCTCGTGGGCCAGCGATCCATCAGGACATTTCAAGGGGGGCAGCGAAGGCTTGCAGAAGTTGGATTGCACGGCCTTGGCTAGTCGCCAGTAGCTACGGCTACCCGTAGGATGCGAAATCAGTTCTTGCCCAATCCGTGCAATGCGCTGGGCATCCGCTCTGATGTAAGCCCTCTTGCATTCCCTAGTGGCTTTATTGTACGCTGCTTTTAGGCGATCCAAGCTAGGGTCGCGCCGTGCTCGGGCCCTGATCCAAGCGCGGTACGCCGATTCTTTTTGTTTAACAGTATCGGCGCACTCACGGTTGAACCAGGGACGCGTTTTGCCGGCACTGGTGACATCTGAGGATGGAATGTAATATTCCATACCTAACAAGATTTCACCAGCGACAGCAGTAGCACTTTGCGACGGATCCCTGTTTTTAAAGCAGCGTAATGCCCATGGGACGGAAGCAAAGTACTCCCGCATACCATCCCAGTCTGCTGACGAGTAGTGCCATAGTCGTCGCTCCTCCGCACGTCGTGGGGGAGCAACAAGAGGCACTGAGGCGCAGACCAAACAGTGGTCGGAATTACCCAGTGGGGCGTGGACCGAAACACTGTATTGGTCTGGGTGACTCGTCAGCAGTAGGTCTAGCAAAGAGGGCGCTTGACCTGGAATATCTGGTATCCTGGTGGGATGGATTACCAGTTGCGTCAGGTCATGCGTGAGAGCGAATGCATGGGCGGCTCGTCCCGCATGGTCTGTTCTGAGAGAACCCAACCAGGTCTCGTGGTGGGCGTTAAAGTCTCCCAGAAACACCAGTTCCGCGTTCGGAAACCGCTCCTGCGCTAAGTCTGCCGCCTGACTCAGATGGTCAAAGAGTCGAGTTGTCTCCAAATCTCCGGAGTGGGAACGGTAAAGGCACGCGTAGACCCGGCTCAGAGAACCAAGATCAACGTGAAGCCAAAGGATGGGGTAGGATGGGTCCTCTAGGCAGCGCAGACGGCGAACGCAAACATCCGCCCTGACGAATGCGCATACTCCGGCCTTAGCGCGAAAGCGCTCCTCGAGCACATAGCCCGGGTAGTGCAGGTATGCCGTGTCGTCAGGGCGGCGTATTTGTGTCTCCGTTAGGAAAAGCAAAGCCGGCCGTGCCGTCTCGAGGTGTTGGTGGACGGCGTTGAGGTTTGAATGGAGTCCACGGATGTTAGTGAACTCCACCTCAAATAGCGGGTTGGTGGGGGAGGAAGATGCCGCTGTTTGACCTGCTGCTTTTTTGCGTGCTGCCATGTTGGAGGGTGAAGGAAGGGGCGTGGAAAAGATGACTGCCCTCGCAGCAAGGCTAGACAAGGTGCCGAGTATTGCTTCGTCATTTAACTGTGTGGCATGGTGGTAGCCGATCCGCCGGACGGAAGGGCCCCCGTACCCTCTCGGAAATGGTCGCCGGGTCCCACCATCCGGTCACCAACCGGCACGACGAACCACTCCGGGATTATGCGCGACCTGGTGGGGCAGCCTCCTAGGGTGGTTAGGCCTAGTTGGGCCCCTGTACTATGCCGCGGGCGGCCAGCGGCACCACCGTTTCTACAGGTCTCCCTGGCCGGCGGGTCGACCCACACCACCCACACAATGACTCCGCGGATACTCAGCTGGTCCCACACATGCTGCGAGGATTGCCATCTTCGCATCAGTTGGGCCTCCGGCACTCTCACTCACCGAGCGGAACGCAATAGTACGAATACCATTACTCTTACGTCGATCTTCTATGAGAGGGTAGTACTTCCCCGGTCGATCCGACCCATTCATGCTGAAACCAGCGTGGATCTACTACTAACAAACCGACTGTGGTTGTTGCTGCATACGTTACGGGTTTTGTATGCGAACAGGACGGGAATTTTTGTAAATATCGTTACATATATGTCACGGAGACACGGACCGGAATGGGAACAAGTACAAGGGAGATATCATATATCATGCTTTAAAAAAATCGTGAATGGGACCTTAATTTTTTCATTCCAAATCCATCCTCATTTGTTTTTGTGCTACATAAAATTTTATTATGGATCAAAAACATCAAGAAATGCTATATTGCTATGCTATAAAATATTCTAAACTTGTAAAGAATACTGATATAGAGTTGACATTTAAACAATAGATAATTTAAAAATTAAACGATATAATATACCTAGTAGGTAGTTTTCTAAAATTAATTTACAAATCGAGAAACTAATAATAACATATGAAGTATACATTTATTTCTTATGTTAATAGGGTCCTTTTTATAGTATTTCAAGATAATCACGGTAATCCACGGTAGTAGATCCACGCCGGTTTCAGCATGAATGGGTCGGATCGACCGGGGAAGTACTACCCTCTCATAGAAGATCGACTTAAGAGTAGTAGTACCGTACTACTGCGTTTCGTTCGGTGCGTGAGAGTTCCGGATGCCCAATAACCCCCTTTCCTCTTTCCTCACCTCACTCATTCCCTTCCACTACTCCATCAATTCCCAGCCGCCATAGTGGAGGCCACGATACCAGCAACTTAAGACGATAGCTTATGGTATGGTGGTCACCACTTCTGGATTCCACTTACTGCTTACCATCAGGCGGGGTGGAGTCACTTTGGTGGGCTAATATAAAAAAAAAGAAATAAAGTCAACAATTCTGAAAGTGCTACCTTCTTTTTTAGGCTTTGTCCCATTACGGGTCATAGTGTTAAATGGTATAATATATTACATTATATTGACCTCGCGCGTTCTGTAACTGTGTTGTAACAAACGAGCAAACAGAGCGTAGAACAAAATAATTTCCTACCACCTACAATGATAATTATAGAAACTGTTTCCGTTTGATTAATTAAAATACGATTAAAATATGTTGTAAAATATCTACAATAGTGCCTAGTGCTGCCACCTAGTATGAATGTTTTGTAAATTAAAAGAATATACTCACTCTTCCGTTCAAAACTGAACACGTTGTTTTACTACAGGTTATGGGCTCTTAAATAAAATAAAAACAGAGTTTTTAACAAGTTTTTCGGACTTTACGAGTGTCAAAAAAGAACTATCCATCGAAACGTGTGTTTTACGGTGCTGTGAGGGAAGATTGTAACTATTTTTGCGAAGTTGTGATTGTACAGTTACAAAGTTACAATGTCTACTAATTTTCTAATAAATGTACCCAAGCTAAAGGGTCGTGAAAATTATAGTGAATGGTGTTTCGCGGCAGAGAATTTTCTAATCCTTGAAGGCATGAGTCATTGTGTGAAGCCAGAAGCAGGGGTGGACATAGAAGCTGCAGATGACAGAAAAACCAGAGCAAAATTGATAATGACAATCGACCCATCTTTGTATGTACATGTAAAAAATGTAACAACTACGAAGGAATTATGGATGAAACTACAACAACTATTTGATGACAACGGTTTTTCACGAAGAATAAGTCTGCTGCGGAGTTTGATTTCGATACGTCTAGAAAGTTGCAGCTCGATGACGTCATATGTGACTCAGATTATCGATACAGCACAAAAAATTAAGCGGAACGGGGTTCGAAATTAATGATCAGTGGACAGGATCGTTGCTGTTAGCGGGATTGCCTGATCGTTTTTCCCCCATGATCATGGCCATCGAACATTCAGGGATTAGCATAACAGCAGACTCCATCAAATCAAAATTGTTGGACATGGAGTCGGTGACCGAACAAGATGAAGCTAGCAGCGCATTTGCTACTCGTTCAAAGTTCACTAGAAAAACTAATACTAATTCGTCTATGGCAAAAAGTAATGTCAATGTTGGTAGCACAGATCCGTCAACGTCAAACTCAAAACCTAACCTCAAGGTGGTGAAATGTTATCGGTGTAAACAACAAGGACACTACAGAAATCAATGTACTAATATTGAAAGTAACTCATCTAACAAAAATAAAAGATCATCATCCAATGCGTTTAGTGCAGTGTTTATGAGTGGAAATTTTAACAAAGACGAATGGTATGTTGACTCGGGAGCCAGTGTACACTTAACAGCTAATAAAAATTGGGTTATGAATGCATCATATGAACAGAAGAAGGAAATTGTTGTTGCAAACAGTGAAAAGTTATCAGTTTTATGTTCTGGCGATGTGCAGATTACGACGGCTACTGATAATATAGATTACGACATCATAATAGAAAACGTCTTTTGTGTTCCAAGTATGACAACGAACTTGCTATCAGTTAGCGAACTCATAAGACATGGAAATAAAGTATCCTTTTCGGATACCGGTTGTTCTATATTCAACAAACAAAATGATTTAGTAGCTACAGCATTATTACTAAATGGAGTGTACAAGTTAAACTTGTCAAACCAAGTAAATTTAGCTGCATCGGTTGTGTCTGGAATTACGTGGCATCGCAGATTAGGACATATCAATAAAGACTATTTGAATGAGATGAAGAATGCTGTGCATGGGATGTCGATTGACGACAAAGTGGATATAAGCAAGTCTTCGTGTACTACTTGTTGTGAAGGTAAGCAGTGTCGCTTCCCATTCAAGAGAATTAGTCAGAGAAGTAAGGACTTGCTGGATATAGTGCACACTGACATCTGTGGTCCTATGGAAAATATATCTTTAGGAGGCTCGAGATACTTCTTGTTATTTGTCGATGATCATAGTCGTATGACATTTGTTTATTTTCTGAAACACAAGAATGAGGCATTGAAGTACTTTAAGAAATTCAAAGCTCAAGTGGAAAATCAAACAAAGAAGACTATCAAAGTATTAAGAAGTGACAATGGGCTAGAATACTGTAATAAGGAATTTGATAACTATTTAAGTAGCACTGGTGTGATTCATCAAAAGACCAATCCGTATACACCACAACAGAATGGATTGTGTGAGCGCTTTAATCGCACAATTGTTGAAAAGGCCAGATGCCTACTCTTTGATGCCAACCTAGATAAAGCATTCTGGGGTGAAGCTACCAACACTGCAGTGTATCTACAGAATCGAAGCATTTCTCCAACACTGGGAAACAAGACACCATATGAGATATGGAATGGCAGTAAACCAGATGTTAGTAACATCAGGATCTTCGGTAGCACTGCGATGGTCCATATAGTAAAAGAAAAACGTAAGAAGTGGGACAAAAAGTCAGAAAGATGTATTCTCATTGGATATCCAGAAAATATTAAAGGATATAGACTGTATAATCCAGAAACAAAAACTGTCTTGACTAGTAGAGACGTTATTATATTTGAGCCCGAATCAAAATCTGAGTGTCTCATGGAAGTTCAAGATCAGAGTTTTGATTCAGTGGGGGAAGTCAAAGATAAAAAGACAGAATTAGATCCAAAAAAATCTAATTTAAATAATAGTCAAGATAACACAGATATCTTAGATGAAACATATTTTGATATAAATGATGAGACATATGAACCCAGTGATTATGAAAACGAAGAAATATCTCCAAAAAAACTAAGACCAACGCGTGAGAGGAAAAAGCCAGATTGGTATCACATTTCAAATCTTTGTATGGGTGAGAATATCTATGATGATGTGGCAGATTTGTCTCTACAAGAAGCTTTAAATGGACCTGAAAAGGATCAATGGAAGATGGCTATGGCTCAAGAACTACAGAGTTTCAAAGAAAATGATGCTTGGGAGTTGAGTAAAGCTCCACAAAACAGTAGAGTTGTGCAGTGCAAGTGGGTGCTACGTAAGAAATATGATAGTGATAACAATATTCGATTTCGTGCGCGTTTAGTTGCCAAAGGTTTTTCACAAATCGAAGGTGTAGACTATACAGACACTTTTTCTCCTGTAGTCAGGCATACCACTTTGAGATTGTTATTTGCTCTGTCTGTTCAACTAGGTTTTGACATAACGCATCTTGATGTGACAACTGCTTTCTTGAATGGTACTCTTGAAGAGAACATTTATATGAAAATACCTGAGGGTTTTTCTGATACAATACAATATGGACAAGTTCTTAAATTAAAAAAGGCAATATATGGCCTTAAACAATCTTCAAGAGCATGGTACAGGAGAGTAGATGAATGTTTAATTAAAATTGGATATATTAAATCTAAGATAGAACCTTGTATGTATTTGAAATTACAGGATAACATGAAAACCATTGTCACTCTGTATGTGGACGATTTCTTTATTTTTTCTAATGACAGTAAAGAGACGGATTACTTGAAAAAGGTTTTAGCCAGTAATTTTAAAATTAAAGACTTGGGTGAAATAAAAAAATTTCTTGGTGTGAATGTAACTGTAAATAAATCTAAAAAAACAATATCATTAAGTCAGGCAGATTATATTGATCAATTATTGAATAAATTCAATATGAGTCAGTGCAATGCTGTTCAAACTCCAATGGAGACCAAGTTACATGTATCTAAATATGAGAATTGTGTAAAAGAATTTCCTTATCAACAAATAATAGGTTGTCTCATGTATCTGGCAGTACTTACCAGACCTGATATAGCATTTACAGTAGGTTTTTTGAGTCAATTTAATAATTGCCATACTAAGGAACATTGTTCATATGTTAAACGTATATTAAGATATTTAAAACATACCAAACAACATGGTTTAAAGTTTACTGCTAATGGGAACTCAATTTTGGAAGGGTTTGTTGATGCTGATTGGGGAAGTAACAGTATTGATAGGAGATCATACACGGGTTTCTGTTTTACATTATCTGGTTGTGTAATTTCATGGGAAGCAAAAAAACAAAAGACTGTCGCTTTATCCAGTAGCGAAGCAGAGTACATGGCATTGACTGAAGCCTGCAAAGAATCTCTTTATTTAAGGAACCTACAGTATGAGATAACTAAGAAAATTTACACTATTGATATCTACAATGATAATCAGAGCGCACTAAAGCTGACTGCAAATCCAATTTTTCACAAAAGAACCAAACATATTGATATTCGGTATCACTTTTGTAGAGATTGTGTAAATAACAAGATTGTGAATGTTCAGTATTTGCCGACAGCCGAAATGCCTGCTGATTTATTTACCAAAAGTTTATGTGCCAATAAGCATTATTATTTTTTGGATAAATTAGGTGTTCAACATGTTTGAAATGTACCTACTACCTATTTAATTCTGTATAACCACATTGTTAGATATAGTGGGGGTGTTGTAAAATATCTACAATAGTGCCTAGTGCTGCCACCTAGTATGAATGTTTTGTAAATTAAAAGAATATACTCACTCTTCCGTTCAAAACTGAACACGTTGTTTTACTACAAAATATGATTTGAAAACAACATAAATATAAAATGGACAAACAAATAATGTTTATTTTTTTTTATATTTCCTTAAAATTGAACAATGGTTGTTTGAATAAAACCACAGCTAACATTAGTCTCTGTTGTTTAGTATTTTATATATGTACCTACTAAAAGACAATGTTATGTTATGGAAAAACATAAAAAGAGCCGAGTTCATAGAAAAAAAAACTTATGCGGTTGGAATAAAGTATTGTCGTTTAGGGTTTGTTCCTCATTAATCCGGATGAGTTTATAAAATGTTCGTACCTGTCGGAAATTGTGTTTAGAAATTGAAACACATCAGGATGAATGTGGAATATACCTCATTTAAGCATTATAATTTAATTAATATTCAGTAAAAAAATTAAATTCACTTGTTTTTATTGTTAAAAAGACAATTCATAAACCTACCTACATAGGAAGCAATCTCAATACAGCGAACTTTTTAAGTGAGCTTATAATATCAACTAATACAAAATACAACTCTTAAAACAACTACATACCTACATACGTCTTTAGTTTAGTTTAGTTTTTGGAATTTGTAAATAAGTTAAACTAAATGCCCGCACATACGATAAAACCTTTTTACGTGCCCTGGCCCCCATTACTTTAAAACTCACGTTCATTTCTTGTCAACAGTCAACGTATAGTTTTCACTGTAGCATTAGGACAGACGCTTTTATATATTTAAATGACATACTAAAGAAAACTTAATAATTTAATATTATATTTCTTTTTTTTTTGGGCTGATGCCTGAAACAACCCTGCTTACATTTATTTGAATTCAAGTGTTTTACAGTGAAGCAATGTTTTGTTAGCTTATATTTTTTCTATCTGATTAGAAACTGATCATCACTCATTCAAATACTTGTAACAGCCGTAGTTTAGGCTCAATGCTCGCAATGTATCGAGCCACGCAGCTGTCGCTTGGCTACATTTAGTCTTACCTTTCCAATAACCATATTAACATAACCATACATATGCCCATTTCGTAAAAGTTCGTCTAAGAATTATGTTCAGTATTCATCAAATATTCGGGTACATAACTAAGTAGGACGAAAAGTCGATTAAGTGCGAGTCTACGAACGACTTACGAACCGAGAAGGTTACGTTATAAAAACTTGTGTATACCGTTACTCGAACAAAACTATCGTACACTGTACGATGATAGTTTAGTTCGTGTAAAGTATGGGAAGACAAGACAAATGTAACTTTTCAGTAACATATATGTAACAAATATCGAAGTATTTTTGCTTGATTTCTTCGCAACCCAGACAGGAAATGATCCTATAACGGTTTTATTATCCACATCTGAGGTATCCCAAAAAAGTTATATCTGGAACAAATATATTTCTATTTGTATTTATTCCACATTTTCATATTTTGCTTTACATTGTTCGGTGTTGCAAGCTTTATCGATAAGTTTCAAAGTATCCACTGCAGGTATTATATTCCAGCAACATTGTTTATCTAATTTTCATACGACTGTTTTTGTTACAGGTAGTGCATGAAACGGAGTTATTCGGACTGCAAGACAAAATGCACTTCAGGGATATGAGTGCTCAACATTGTAGCTTTCTCCAAAGTAAAGAATACTTTGTTACATGGCATTGTACAACGTATCGCTCAGCTACAACAGTTTGTCGATTTTAATAGGAATCCAGCAATCACTTTGGACTAAGTGGCTTTCGAACCAGTAACTCTGAGAACTAAACATCAACGTTGGCAGAAACAAAAATACAAAACCTACTACATTTCTATTGCATGTATCATGAGTTCTATTTGTCCACTCACAGTTTCGATCAATTTAATTATGAAATTGTAAAGTCAAAGTCAACTTAACTTAATTGTTTAGAATTTTAGATTATGTGATGACTGATGACGCTTGTAAACTTCAAGATCATCAAAATAAGACCGATTTTTCTGCAACCAATACGCTGACAATGAGACCTGTGCATTAATTTTGTAGGTACTCTGTGTTTTATTAGCAACTAGTCATATAAGTGTTCATTAATAGTGTAGTAACTATTTTGTATAAATATTTTTTAGAAGTTTCTTGATTTACGATTATCAGTACGTACGTAATTTATTATAAAAAATTACACGTGATCTAAACAAAAACAAAAGTTTATTGTAACTTCAGCTGTAAGTAGAATAAAGTTCTAGAAATATAAGGCTTTGTTCTCAAAGCGAACAACTTAAGTAGGACTTATAATTTTAGTACATTAAATTGAAGTAAGTACCTACTTTACTGTCTTTTTTCAAAACCTTAAAACTCATTGGTTTAGCAGTGCACTATTAAGTAGTTATGATGTTAAGATTACAGTTTCTATACAATCCTACTGACCCTCAATCCTGAGATAATAGCCTTGCGTAGTCACAATTAACAGTATTGAACTTACCAGAAATGCACTGCTGATTTACGCGAATATACTCAAGTCGAGCTTTTGTGTGATGTGATGAATGTGATGATTGAGGCCAAAAATTGCCACACTAGCACTACCTATATCATAAGAATTTAATTCACATAACAAATAACACCAAAACATTTATTTATAAAAATGCAATACCTACATAATTTTATTTGCCTACGGAGCGTGCGAATGCAAAAAGTTTCTGTAAAACTGTTATTGTTTTGATTCATAATTTTATGTTAATTATCCAAAGTTGTAACAAAAATGTAATTAAATAGTCTCTAATAAGTATTATAATATGAAAATAATATATTTTTATTCATAGCGAATAATACACCCTAATAATTTACAAATTATTATCGAAGTGCCTTGCGGCATCATGAGATGTAAGCGTGGCGTTTTTATTTAAACTGTTATAAAAAGTACATACAATGGCACTAATACAACAAAACATGAATCAACAAATATTTGCCATTCTATTTATATCTTGAGAGAAAAACTTCAACATTCCGCCCAGAGAGTTCGAACGTTCAACGTCTGAGGACGATGACGGACTTAAGTCCGTGTGAGGTAGTGAAACTTTTAAAGACGTTGAACTTTACTGTGTGGCGTATATTCTAAAGTAACATTTTAAGTAAGTTTATAGTACACATGATTTTGTAGCTATTTTAATATCGTATATACAGTGCATAGCGTCTACATAGGAATACAACGGGACACAGATGTATCGAATTTACGCTAAAGTTCCCAAAACAGTAATTACAAATTAGGGTCATATCGACAATGGTAGGTTAGGTATCGTTAAACAAGAAGTTTTCTCGCACCTGGCCACATATTTGTGAGCCTCTGAGAGTTACAGATAGCATAACAAAAGATAATTATAGTAAAATTACTGTGAGTAGAAGAATAAACACCAGAACACTAGTTTAAAATTAAATAGATTAGATAATTTACGTAATGTTAATTGTAGTCGTAACTTTGTGTACATAGTTCATATAGTTATTATTGAGTATTTACATACAAGTACACTTGTAAAGAGTTTCGTGTAATCCAAAATAGTCATTAGTAAATAATTCACAATATTGTTACAGTATGTTTGATGTAATTCAGCACTATTAATAGGTTGAAGGAAAATTTTGAAGGGAATAACTTTATTAACTAAACTTTGAGTGTCACCTCACTGACAAAATGTATAGAGTCATCTATATATAACTGTTGTACGAACGTGTCGAGCATGGGAAATTTTGATTTGGAAATTTTACCTTATCTTTATTACGACTAGGCATATTTTTGAAAAGGTGCAATCGGATTATAAATAACATGCTTTAGAAGCCGATTTTAATAGTAATTAAGTACATATTTCATTCAAACCGCCCACCGGCTCAGTTTGGTTAGTAATTTGGCACGTTTATGATTAATGTTATTTGACTAAGGTGATACACTGAATGGCAAGACATAGAATCCTTCAGCTTTAGGTCTTAGAGCCAACTAATGAAATTTCAGTTCATGCAGTTTGATTTATCTAAGTATCTTTAGAAGTTTACGAGGTATATTGATGTCTCTCTATTTTTCTTTTTAGCGTCTTTCTTCTTTTATTCGTTGTAGGAATTCAGAACAGTAAATTTACAATTTTTTTTTGTATTAGCCTACCAATGTGACTCCACTCTGCCAGATGGTACCTAATCAGTCAGTGGAATCCAGAAGTGGTGAACACCATTCCAAAAGCGATACTACTGGTTAGTGGCCTCCACTATTGCGGTTTAGTGAGATGCTTTTTCACACCCAGCTTAAAGGCCCAGGATCGTAATTAACTTCTCCTGCTGAGAGCCATTGTTCCATATTTGCGATTTGGCGAGTTTCTCATTTCTAATTTTTTTTTATTTTATTATGATTCTTTTACCACCTATGCCCTGCATTGTCATGCTCACTAAAATGTCATTACTTGTGGTGTCGCATTGGCCGGGTCATCACCTTCCCTCTGATATGGCGAGGGTGATGATGGCTGACCCGTGCGTCATGCTCGTGAACGGGTGCTACTTGGGATGACTGGTCAATCTTGGCATGGCATACATTTAACATTTAATATTCAATTCAGAATTACCTTGTCCTGCAATGTGACCAGGAGGTGCATTTACCAGTTTAACTAAAATACGTAGTCAAATTACCATACTAGATGAAACTAAATAATTGAAATCCTCTCTTTTCTTTCTTTATCCTTATTTCTTTAATCGTAATTATATTAATTGGTGAATTTGTAATAATTACTTTGTATGGTTCTTTGGTTGCGTTGAATGTTTAAATTGTAACTCATAACTGTAATTTTTTGTCGATTGAAAAGAGTGGCGTGAGTTTCTTGCCAGTTCTTCTCACAGCTCTACCTCGTCAGCGAACGGGCTGTAGGTCAATTGGCTGACAAAATGTAATGTTGACTTTTCATAAGCATCATACTTTATGATCAAAATGAAATAAATGCTTTGACTTTGACTTTGACTCAATAATTCACGTGTGGGCAGGATTATTTCATATTATCCTAATAAGTATACACGAGCTTAAGCTCAGATCCGTTGAGTTGTCACGTGCCACGTGTGGTTCGATCATGTACAGCAGACGTAATTTATCTTTATCATGTTGTAATGTTTTTTGCTACAACTATTGAATTGAAATAGATGTTATTGACGTAAACGTCTTGATGACTTGCATTTTTTGTTATAAATATTTTATAAATATCGTGTCTAAGTGTTTTTACAGAGATTATATATAGAGATTTTTCAATAATTATGTATCAAAAAGGTGACTTTAAAGTTTTAATTTTAATGATTTTTTTATCATTATTTTTCGATAATTAGAATAGTTTTCAATGTTCAAGGTAGAGTAGATAAGTGAGCAACATATCAAGTTAAAAGGTCACCATTAAATTGTGAATATTTCATGTATTTAGTTGCGATAGTTAGGTACTTATTACTTCAACAGTTTTTGATTTCTCAACAGAGTAAATAATAAAAAATAAATAGGGAAATACTGTAGGTAGTTCTTAGCATGTCGATTGCAATTCACGAAATAATATTGGCATGTTATTGTTTGTAGCAACTCACGGCAGCCTAGAATACAGTCTATCTTGCCAAAAATACTTTGTATTTTCTTAGTCACTGCAGCAAACTACTACGCACTAGCAGACACAACCTTTTCTGCAATGACTGTGGTATCCTGTAGAGCATAAGGACTTTTATGAATGACGTTGTTCCAATTCCAATATTACATAGTCCTATAACATTTTTTTTTGTACTGTCTCTGAAGAATAATATTAGTTTAGAAGGCAGTAACTTCACAGTACACAGTTGACCTGTTCACTTACACTATGCTTTAATGCTATGGAACAACGCTGTATTTTCTTAAAACAAACTACTGTAAAAACGCTTCTAGAATAACTAGCATTAAATACAATTTCCTGTACAGTAAACAGTTTTATAATTTGTAAGGTTAGGTGGGTTGTTGTTACTGACTCGTCTACGGCTAATAAAAAATGCCTAGTAAGTATCCGTTATATTGCAATTGATTAAGAAAAATATGTAAATAAATATAGTAAAACATTGAAGTATAAACCTTATTGCCAAGGCATACATTTCAATTATGAAGTGAAGCTTAAGGTAATCACGGAATAGCTAAATAGTAAATCTATAAATAGTATAATCGCAATTAAGTAGATACTATAAATATATCTAATAACCTTGTACACAGTGATACTTAGTCAAATGTTATGTACTTGAACTATTAAATGCTATAAATAGATGGTTAAGGCATCTAAAATAGATTAGAACTTGTACACAGTCATAAGCACTGTAATCGGAAAAGGAATTAAAATGAAATGCGTTGTTAAACTGTTTTCAGCTTTAAAACAAATAAAACCAGATGCTAACTGCTGAATTAACACATTTTCATGTTGCGTCTTTTTTACTAAAGGTGAAATGGTAAAAAAAAAATATATTTGTGAATATTAATTAACGCCATTGTAAAGCTTTAATATTGTTCATTTAACCATAATTTTAGATTACATAATTAATTGTGCTTGACTCGGTGGTTTTCGTTTCGATTGGGCAAATTGATATTGGATAAGGAAATTCTCAATATGTCTGTAATTGTACCCTGTAAATATCTGACTGGATGGCGTAATGTTGGCTTATGCTTTCGGGGTAAAAAGGCTTGATGTTATGTGTAAAAATATTTAATTGGTTTAATTAATTAGTAATTACGAGTACTTACTTATAATGTTTATTTTAAGTCTATTTATGAATAACAAAAGTATCAAAAGTTGTGTTTTCTTTTATTTTTTAACCGACTTCAAAAAAAAGGAGGAGGTTTCTCAATTCGTCCGTATAAATATTTTTTTTTTATGTATGTACGCGGATAACTTCGTCGTTTATGAACCGATTTCGACGATTCTTTTTTTGTTGGAAAGTATATTCCAAGTGTGGTACCATGATAAGGAAACCGCGAAATCGAAGGAAACTTTCAAAAATCGTGCTGGCGACTAGTGCATTTGTTATTTTTTTTCATTAAGTATATTAAGGCACTACTATTTAGTGAAGGTTTGGAGTCGATTTAATGATGGAGCCGAAAGACAGTCGAGGGAACTCGACAACGATTTACAGCAATTACTTGGTGTAATTAATAAATAATACCTGAACTTTAGGTCTACCCATCACTGAAAAATAATTTAAAACAAAAAATAACCGACTTCTAACGGGAAGGAAACTAAAAAGTTAAAAATAAGTTTACTTAGCAGAAGTTAATTCGTATTATGATTTAGTTAATCAGAATTTTGAAGTTGGTGCCAAGCAAATACAATAAGAACCTTACTACAATAGCAAATTAGGATTGATTGTACCTAGTTATTGTTTTACTTGGCACCACCTTCAAAATTCTGATTAACTAAATCAAAATACGAATAACTTTCTGCTAAGTAAACTTATTTTTAACTTATTAGTTTCCTTCCCGTTTGAAGTCGGTTTTTTTGTTTAAAATTATTTAATAAATCTTCTACTTCGAGCAGCTGGATATAAATAAAATAATCCAATCGAACCAAACTTGGAGCTATAACTGTTTGTCGGTATGGCGAGGAAATTGCGTAAGAACTGTCATCCTATGTAACATCACAACGTCTCAACCCAGCTTATGAAAAGATAGTTACTTGACGTGAAGTCAGATTGGTATAAAAAATGTCTTTATCAATTTCTAATATGAAAGATTGATTTTCTAATCTTTCGTATTAGAAATAAGGTTCAGAATACTTTTATTGTCTTCTATGTGTCTTTTATTGTCTGCTAAATCTTTAATTTCAGTGAGTTTTCTCCATATATATATGTTCGTTAGTGTACTGTCATAACAAGTCAGGGGGCAATTATATTTAGGTTTTATTATTGTGAAGTGTTTGGGGCAGTAATGCACGTCTTGTGGCCGAAATAATAATACAATATTTGAATGAGTAGTTATTCCAGTCCTTAAAGACACAGATTTTCGTATGATCTATTTGGCTGTCCCTGTCGTTGCATCGTGCATCTCCACAATGATCTATCTTGAGAGACACTAATCACGAACCGCAAGTCGCAACGTGAGCAGGTCAGCAGCAAATGACGAACAACCAATGGATCCACAGAACACTACAAAGAGAATGTATCTAACGAGAGCTCGCTAACATTCTGTTAAAACTTCTTTCACAATCAATAGTATAAGCGGACGTAATTCCCAAGACATTCTTTAGTCCTATGTCATCTTATAGTTGAAATTGACCTCAAGACATAGAGCATTTTAGGATCTGTCATGGTGAATACATGGTACCTAATAACATAAGTTCGTGTGTTTTATTTTTTAATAACTCTTATACAATACTGATAAGTCGCATCCTCTGAAATAGTAAACACAGTATACGCATTCAGAGTTCATATACAATTGACTAATATTGTAGGTATCTTAATAAACTTAATAACCTATATTTTATTCCTCTTACTGTTTTTTATCTAATGTGTGTACACATTACATATACATATATATATACACTTCCGTAATTTTTTTAGCCTTTACTTGTCCACGTCATGTTCTCCGGAAAATGATAGAAAATTAGCTGGTAAAATAAAATTTTATTAGTGTTTCCTGATTCTATTTTGGTTTCACCTTGCTTTAGTTATAAGTGGCAAAGAAAATAACGATAACATCTAACAAAAAAGAGACCATTTTTGTATATTTATTCGTTTATATACGATGTAATTAAATAATAATATTTAATTATATTTTAGCATTTTAACCCGTTTTCTATGAATCTTGGAAAAACCAAACATTATTTTTGTCGTTTAATTAGTTAGACCTACAGTGTTCGTATGTTGTGAGCGACGGATGGATGAAGGCAAATCAGTAGATATATTAACAATAATACTAATAATACTAATTTGTGGACACTATCACACATCGTTATCTAGTTCCAAGCTAAGCAGAGCTTGTGTTATGGGTACTAGATAATTGAAATAATATATAATACATATAATACATATAATACATATAATATATAATACGTACTTTTTTTTTGGAAATACATACTTAGAATACATAAAAAACACCCAAACTGAGGACAAATACAAATGTTCATCTCACAAATATTTGTCTTCCGCGGGAATCGAACCCACGACAAATATTATTAAGTCAATGTAAAAATGTATGCGTATCTGACGGACATGATGTAAATAGACAGTAACCAAGAACCAGATGAATACATTATTAGTATTAAGAACTTTGAACAAAGTAATAAGTACCTACTTTAATTAAAACTATATGCAATTACTTTTAATATATATGTAGCAACAATACTAGCCCTCAAGCACTGAAACAGTATCCCCGTCTCATTCTAACTCTGTCAGTTTAATAATGAAAACTAAAGCAAAACTTTTGAGTCCAACTGAAAGTTACCAGAGGCCGAGTAGAGTAAAAAAATGTATGGGATTGACATAAGCTAACGACAATGTTGGCGTAAGCTTATGTCAATCCTATGTATTTTTAATTTATTGTATGAATAGAATATAAATCTATGCCACTTGTCTAGGGCCTCTGGTGTTTGAGTTTGTCTATTACAACATAGGTCACCTAGAATAAACAATTTTATTCCTATTTATATATACTTGTTGTATAAATTTTAATGTAGGTACATTAAGTCTCAATTGTTCAAGTAATATGAATGATCACCAAATTAATTACCCTGTTTTTTGTCGCGTTCTGACAACAACAATAAGTTAAAATTATCTACGCATTAGGTAGTATCTATGTTTTTGTATCTTTTTCTTTTTTTAGTTTCTTTATGAAATCGCATTTTACAAGTTAAACTAGTGGTACGTCCCCGGCCGAGTATATTCAATTAATTGTACCTAAAATTTGAAAACCTATAAAAACTGTAGCTTCTTAGGTTTTGCAGTAACGCTTGGTAAGCTAGAAGGCCAGGTCCGTAAGATTTTACTGCTGCATAGAGACTACAATAGCACGTTTAGGACACTGGTCTTTTTTTATTTTTTTGTTTTTAAAAATACGTTGTGTTATATTATGTGCGTCATGTTTTATTCAAATAAAGATTTTCTTTTTTCTTTCTTTCTTTATTCACTACTGAAAGTAATATAAAGAACTCAATGAGTTATTTTGATAGTATCCACTATTCCTGGAACCCACTGACTGTTTACCATCAAACAGAGTGGAATCCTATTTCTGTCCCATTCCCGAACAAAGGCCTCCCTCAATCCCTTTCACTTATCGCAGTCTTGTGCTTCTGCCATTTTTAAAGTCAAATAAGTTATAAATACTTATAAATACGTGTTTTAAGTTTTGTTTTCAATAAATACGATAGTTGGCATTACAAATAAATGTCAAGGCTGGTCAAGGTAAGTGTTACGTTACTGCTATGGTAATTTTATTGCATAACTAAATTGCTTCATAACTTGTTGTAATACGGACTTTGTAATCCAAGTCGATGAGATGAAATTACTAAGAGCGGTATTACATTATCATATAAATATGAATTCATATCTGTCAAATTCTATGATCATAGTTCGACGACCCTCAAACTATGATCATAGATAATCACATGTAGTTATTATACCGTCATAATTATGTTCTTCATTTAAAAATGACTTACACATCTTTGATCATATTTCTATGATAGTCTAATAGCGGCCTTAGAACAGTTACATGATTTTTCTTATTGTTCGAGCTTTGAAAGCAAAAAGGATAAAGTTATTCGTCTCAGATGGGAATCGAATTTACTAGGGTACCTTATGATCACCTTATCTCGATTAATTTATGATGGAGGTATATCACTGCCCTAGCTGATGACGTCTACCGCTGGACATACAACTCTCAGAATTTTCATTTGTCACATTGCGAACTTGTACGATAGTCACATCAGGTTGTCACACCAGTGTGAATAACAGGTCACAGTAGATGCTGCCATACCAGCCATTTGACTGAATGGCTTTTGGGATGGTCCAGGATGGTCACTTCTTGACCTACTGACTACTTACCATCAGAAAGTGGTAACCGCGCTTGGTAGGTAGTACCTGCTGTAAAGAGCTATACCTATTGATCTATATTAAATGCACATATATTTAAGGTACTTAATTGAGTAAGGATTAATGCTGTATTGCTTAAAATCGCTTCGTAAATAAGCCATTATTTTAAGTAAAAAGTAAAGGATAAAAATGGTTATTGTGGGTTATTCCTAAGAGATAGACATATACCATCACGTATTTTTTTGTATAACTTTTTAAGGTGTACAATACTGTAGTACATTATTTTGATCTATCTTGTAGGGTTCAGCCAGCGTTTGCAATGTAAACGCAATAAAATGTGTTTATTTACATATTTACCTCTAAAACAATCAGTGTTTTTTTACTATATTATGCATGTTGTATAAATATAAGCCTTTGAATCACTGTATCTATTAAAAAACCGCATCAAAATCCGTTGCGTAGTTTTAAGGATCTAAAGACAGACAGACAGCGGAAAGCGACTTTGTTTTATACTATGTAGTGATAACGCAGGTACTTCGTACCAATACCTTCAATATGCGACCTATAATATCGCCACGATACGTGTATTGTTTTCTATTGTACGAGATGTCTATTTAATACACGTAGAAATTTATAATTTTTTATACATATTTTATGCATGGCACAGCTAAGCTAAAACTTGGTCACCATGCTGTGTCGAAGCCACTGACTATGGGATGTCCTCAGGGATCAGTGCTAGGCAGTATCTTTGGAACTTAGGGTTTGATGATTTCCTTTCATTGCCACTACCAACTGGCTGTACATTAACTGGATATGCTGACGATGGCCTGTTACTTATACAATCTAATACCAGGGCTGGATTAGAGGATTTAGCGAATAAATGTTTACGTCTAGTCTCTGACTGGGGAAAACGTAACCGATTATTGTTCGCTCCTCACAAAACTTTTCAGCTTCTTTTAAAAGGAAATCTGAAAACACCACCTCGAAAAAATTTAATAATATTAGCATTAAAAGTAGGGATTCAGTTTGTTACTTAGGATTCATATTAGAAAGAAACTTTTCATTTGGTAATCACATCACTACAATTGGGGAAAAATCTAAAAATAGTTTTACGCTTCAACTAGAATATCAACAACAACATGGGGTCTTTCTTTTAATACTCTTAAAACAATTTATAGTGCTACTTATTTAGGAAGTATGTGTTATGGGGCGCCTGTATGGGCTGATAGGGCAACTATAGGTGCTGTAAGGCGCAAATTGCTTCAAAGTCAACGTCTTGCGTTAATATTTCTGTGTAAGGCATATAGGACAGTTAGCACTCAGGCTTTGCCAGTACTGGCAGGTGTTCTTCCGGTTGATCTTGAGGTTCAGAGACAAGCGGCTATGTATTATACAACTCACGAAGACATGAATAGTGACTTCTTACAATCGCGCGATCGCCAGAAAATCATTAGATTATTTAAAGAAGAAAATGAAGTTTATAGGAGTCTTATAGGCGAATGGCAGCAGCGCTGGGATACTTCAACTAAGGGGCGCCACCTGTACCAGTTTTTTCCATCAGTTGTAAAGCGGTTGGAAGGAACATGGATAGAGGTAGATCACTGTGTCGCCCAATTTCTTACGGGTCATCGTAACTTTAAGAGCAAACTATTTTTGTTTAAGTTAGTTGATTCGCCGAGTTGTCAGTGTTCCAATCAAGAACAGTCTGCTCATCACATTCTTTGGGAGTGTAGTCTTTGGCGTAAAGACCGCGAAATAATGTTAAATAGTTTACAAGTTACATCAGGACCAGTTTATTATGAGGATCTTGTGTCATCTAGGGTGAATTTCTGCCATACATATTACTGGAATCAGATATAGCTCACATAGGTCCCTTAATATTACGTGTCCGTGGTGCTCTCTTTTAATAGGTCATAATCCTATACAGATTAAATTTGTCGCCCGCTTTGCAATGGAGGGAAGTGGACATTTTATTTCCAACTCCTCTTCTTACTTCTGATTAAATTCGTTGCGGGGTCCAAGACAGTAGGTTTAGCAGTCCCCGGGACTCCCGAGTGTCAAAGCTCGGTGTTTTTTCTTGGATATCACTGTTAATCCTGGCTTACAGGAGTCACAGTGATGGGCATGTGGGTGTGATTGTCCCGTTACACGTAGAAATAAAACTAAAGAAATAAATTGGTTAGAACACAATATAAAGCTTTGGTAGTAGGTATATGAAAACGGCAGCCATTAACGGCCGACGCTGCGCTGGCGCTGACGCCTTTGCCGGGGTTTTCACTGAAGAGTGAAGACTGAAAACCGGACAGTTCCGGAGCGGAGACGGTAATGTGTTGCCATATTATAAATAAATAAAATATTTCTATAAAATAAGTATTAAATTGTATTCTTATTTATCTATAAAATATACATAATTGTATCGTATTTATTTAACTTAGGTATATATGTAGCTGATGTAATATTTACTTATATTATATATATATATTTAATTTTAATTTTTAATCAACTGTAATGCTTGGCGTCACTAGTCACACGGGGCTGTCGCTGAAAACCAGCGCTGTTGCGCTTTGAAGCGCCTCAGCATTAAGCTGAGTGACGGCCAGTTTTTCGCGTGGACGTGGCGCACATCTGCACGCGAGCAGTGAAGTCCAGTGCCATGGTACTCTTTTTTTTTATGTCAGTTTTATGTTTTTGTGTTTTTTGACTGTGGCTAAACATTTATTTTTAATTAATCTTGTGTGTGTCACCTTCATGTGAAAAAAAAAAATTGTTTTTCTTTCTTTCTTTCTTTCTATATAAAGTTTACATAAGTACATAAATCTTTTTAGAGCATTTTGTATTATCTATTCGCTTCTTAGATCTTTCGTAGACATGTGACATCAGGTTATAAAACTAAGATAGATACTTGACACATATACTTAGTAATATCCTCTTGTAAAAAACTACATACCTACTAAGTACTTACTGATTAATTTTGACGGACAGAAGTTTAACTAACTTGGTATTTACTTGGTATTCCTTTAAATGCTTACGAAATTCACATGAGTAGATAAGGCTTTTATATTCTATTAGCTTTCCGCGGCGCGGTTTACCCGCGTCTTTGCTTACTGCTCTGCTCCCGACGCCAGTAGCGTGATATTACATAGCCTATAACCTTCCTCAAAAACTGGGCTATCATATGCAAGAAGAATTATTCAAATCCGGACTAGTAGTTCCAGAGATTAGCGCCTTCAAACAAACATATTCTTTCGCTTTATTTAATAGTGTAGATACTAGAGACCGCGAGCTACTTACTAGTTGAGCGATAAATATCCTACCTTTTGAAATGCAAATATGTAGTATTATTATTGTAGTACAAAATAGTGTTAATGTTTTTGTAAATAATTTACAATAGGCTTTATATTAATACATTTATTATATGTTGGGCTTTGCGGTGTTTACGCTTAGGCGCCTGTTGTACAGATGTCACTTTTACTGTCTGTGTTAAGTTAATTGAGTTTCTTATTAGTTGTTTTAGTTGCGTTTTTAGTTCTTAGTCACTTTAGTCGTGAATTATTAGGTATTTTTTTGATTAAGTATAACCTAAATAATTCTATAATGATGAGATACTTGACACTACTGAACTCCTTATTTCAATGCTCTGGTTACCTTAAATGGTATATTTCATTCCCCGATAGAAAAACATCATAAATATATCCAGAATTAGGAAAAGATTGCAGTGCTGCGTCATGTAATAAGGTAATACCTGTAGGTATAACTTATACTACAGCACTATATTAATTTTGACTTCTAAAGTACAGGCCTCCAAAATGGAAAAGTTTGTGTATCTTTTTGAAATGAAATAAGAGTAATTATTATTAGTATAATAACAGGCAAACATTAAAAGTTGCACACTTCTTTCAACTTAAAATCGATAAAACCATCTAAAGATACCTATTTATTATGGATTCATAGAAATTGGAATAAATCAAATGCACGAGTTTAAGTAAGTATCAATAAAACGGCAATATTATCGCACAATTTATTAATAGGAACATCCAAGGCATAAAGGGCACCATCGCGATATTTGTTCCATGTAATTTGTTCCATAGACATTTAAAAAGATAAAAATGCAATATAATTTTGAATAACTAAAAATTTAAAATGTACTTATGTGCTGAAAAACACACATACATAAGACTGAAAATTCACATTGGTACTTGATATTATTACCACTGGCGAATACCGTAGGTAACAATTAGGGCACAACCACATACATTATTATATAAGTATCTATGTATAATATTTTACGTAGGTTACTAAATGTTGTATAATCAGGTTTTTCGACATTTAACGGCTAAAATGTGAGAGCATCTTTTGGCTAATCTAAATCTAAACAAATATTATAAACAGAAAATATTAGATTTTTTGTATGTTTGTTTGTTCCGATTTATCCGGTAACATGTGCTATATTTTATTATATTTAACATATTTTTTCAGTCATTTAAAAAGTACAATATTTTAAGGACCTTTGTAAATCTAAATGATGCCATACGACACTTCTGCGGAGTTCTGCGATGATATTTTTCTAAGACTGACTGACCTGTTGGTCTAGTGGTTAGTGACCCTGACTGCTAAGCTGGAGGTCGTGGGTTCGATTCCCACCCAGGACAAACCTTTGTGTGATGAGCATGATTGTTTGTTCTGTGTCTGGGTGTAATTTATCTATAATATGTATGTATTTACAAAAAAAAAAATGTATTTATGTAGTTTTTCAGTTGTTTAACTAACAACAGTTGTTTAACACAAGCAAATATAATTGCTTAATTTGGGGCTAGATGGCGCTGTGTGAATGTGTATAAAAAAAAAGGCGTTGGTTGTGAGTCCGAATGAAACTTTTGATACCAAAGCGAAGCGAGAGCCTAAGGATACCGTAACCATTAGGCAAATAGGGATATGAATTTATGTGTACTATTTAATATTTAAAGTAAGTATAGTTAAATCTCGGTTTTCGTCATCTTAACCACTGTCATGAGAGTGAGTAACACACCTTTCAGTTAATCCATATTCTAAATAATAATATTTGACTGCACCGTTGGTCTAGTGGTTAGTGTAACTGACTGCGACGCCGGGTGTCGTGGGTTCGATTCCCGCGGAAGACAAATATTTGTGAGATGAACATTTGTATTTTTTCTCAGTTTGGGTGTTTTCTATGTATTCTAAGTATGTATTTACAAAAAAAAAGTACGTATATGTATTATATTTCAATTATCTAGTACCCATAACACAAGCTCTGCTTAGCTTGGAACTAGATAACGATGTGTGATAGTGTCCACAAATTATTAAAATTATTAAAAATAATATTATAGAATTCTTATATTATAAATGCAAAAGTAACTCTGTCTGTCTGCCTGTTACGCTTTCACGCCTAAACTTCTAAAGCGATTCGGTTGAAATTTGATACAGAGATAGATTAGACCTCTTTTATCGCGAAAAATTGCTTAAAGGGGTTGAAATAGGGGATGAAAGTTCCCCCCCAAACGGGGTTCTCGCCTTGTCGCGGCGGGGGGGCTTAGTAGCCGTGGTTACCAAGGACCACGGTGAACCAAGAGGAACCCCAAGGAGGCGCCGCTCCTCTGGGCTTTGGCGGTAAGCCCACGATGGAGCGGCTCAGGAGGGTTACGGTGCTGTATGGGCGGCACCGCAACTGGGTCGGGCTGCGGTGTTGCTTCGGCGACACTGCGGCTGGGGAGTGGCGAGGCCGCGGCGGGAGAGGAGTGCCGGTATAACGGTGCGCCGCTTTCCCTACCTTCCGCGGCCTCGACGGGGCCCCAACCGCCAGATTGCGGACGCGGTGGGGCCGCAGGGGAAGAGGAGTGTCGGTATTGCGACGCGCCATTCTCCCTATCCTCTGCGGCCGAGTTAGGAGGTGGCCTGCGGGCGGGGATCGGGCAGTCGCCGCCCGAACAGCACGGGCCCGAGATGGCAGTGCCCGGGCGGGTGTGTATGCGTAATGCATTTCCCACGTAAAAAAAAAAAAGGGGGATGAAAGTTGATATAAAAATCTTTAATGTAAACAGAGTTATAACCGACATTCACGCGGGCGAAGCGGCGGTCAACAGCTAGTAATACATAATTTCAAATATACACTTAATGTACCTAATCAGACCCTGTGAAGTAAGTTTTCTTATTCCATTAATATTTATCTCTAACTTTAATGTTATAGTTAGTTTGTTGTTTCTTAGGAAACAACAAACGATAAGGCACGCATCAAAATCAAAATGAACTGTTAGAACCATATTTTGTATTAAATTAATTGATTCATATTTGCAAGTCTCTTGATATATAATTCGTTTATTATATAAGTTGATGAGTTTTGGTAAACAGCTAGTCAGATAAGTGTAAACTTATAGTGTAGGTACATTTTTTAATTCAAGAAGCTTTTGTAGCGTGCTAGGAGTGCGTGTGACTACTGTACAAAGAGGTAGCTTAAAAGAGTTTCCCACACAGGACAAAGCTTGTGTATAAAGCACCAACTCCGTAACACAGAACTTGTTTCTTAGTATAAAGTTGTTGTAAAAAGAAATAGAAGTAATTATATCAAGCGGCTATACCAGACAGATTAAAAGTGGTGGAACTACTAAAGCCTACGATTATGTTCACTTACATATTTATGTTTTCACTGTGTGTTTTACACATACCGAAGTAACTCAACCTTATAGATTAAATAAAACACAATAACTGAGATCCAAAAATGGTAGGCATTGTAAGATACTTTTTCAAGACCCAGCATCAAAATTAGAAGGATACGCACAAGATAAAGTGGAACATGAACTAAGTACAAGTATAAAAACTTAGACATTAATGACATTTACTAAAGAAAAGCCGTTAGAAAACTGGATTGTAAATTTATTACAAAACATTTATTATCACAAAAAAAGGCACTTTATACGCATTAAGAGCCCAATCTGAGATACAAACCTCATACACCATAAGAAAATTACTTCTCATAACACCTTTTCCTCAGTTTGTTCCACTAACTTGTCCAACTGTTATAATTATATTCCAAGAATGGTATGGAAATGCAAATATAAAACCTATTTGCGCGCGTTAATGCGCAGAAAAGAATACGAACAGGTGTCAGGTGGGTATTCTCCTTATTATTGATTTATCGACTTATTAGCGGTATTGTTAATGGCGTTTTTCCGGTATTTAGATAGTGACTAAATCGGTGGGAATTCTCGATTAGTAATTGTGTTATAATTATCATGGTTAAAAACGCATGGCAATTAATTACTTAGTAAGCAAATGGTTCTTAATTGTACAATGTTGTAGGTGCCATTTTGAAGTGTTATTTTGCTAATTATATATTGTAGTAAACAGATCTATTACGAAGGTTATCTTATGTATTAGAATTATATTTTACCTAAGATACTTCACTATAGGTGTCAATATGCCTAGCAGTCTCGTAATACCACTACTAACTTTTGAAGACTACAAAACATTAGAGAGCAAAATATTAATTTTTATTTAAATAATATGATCTGATATAGAGAACAGTCGTCTCGAGAGAAAACAGTAAAAAGCACTTCAATACTTATTGTAAAGCAGTAATGATGATTTCTGGCTAAATAAACTAAAACAGACAAACAATCTTCTAATCTTGTATAGGACGTTTTATATTCCTAAGTATATTCCTATTCAAAATCTAAGCTTTATAAAAAGGAATAGGACACAATACATTAATCACAATCAAACAAATGGCATTTAACAAAGATATTATTAAAATCAATTCACTAATATTTATACTTTCTGAATCATCCATATTAGGTGATAATTTATTTAAAATAATGCCGTCTTATCTTACACACATTAAATTTTCCTTCTATGGTGATATACCTAAGTATAATATTAATTAACATACTACCCACACAGAATAAAATTTAAGCGGGATATACCTAATAGACTAGACTACTAACAGTCTTGAGCATCATAGGTCATCGATCTGTTGTCATGCCAACATCGACAACACAATATTCGTAATCAGTCAAAGCTTGAGAAATATGACTCCTGTCTAACTATTTTGTCCAGTAATTGGGTTGTTGAGTACAGCTGGCAGTCGCTTCCTTCCAGTAGTTCCAAGTCACCTAAAAAGCAAACAATCTTTCTTGTTCATCTTACAAAATCGTCTTTCTTATTAATAATCAATTAATCACCGCAAGACATGAGGCAGAACCGTTTAGTCACTGAGTATCTATAACTTAATCTGCCTATTTCGTGTTTGCCTAGACCTAAGATCATATTCTGCTATTTCTCATTTAAATTAGATTACTATCCACATAGATATAGGTCATAATATTCCTACAACCCACTTACTAAGTACATGGATAGAACTATGACTGCACCGCGTAAAATGTTCAGAAGCTCGGCGACAACATTTTCACCTGATTAAAAGCTATTTTTACCTAACAAGTCTTGAGCTATATTTACAGTTTTTGACATCAACTCAATGCTTGTTACTCTACAATTACGTCTTTGTTGTATACCAGCTTTTGACGTCAAAGACAAAGGATTTTGAAGCTGTAATTTTAACGAACAAAATATCCAGTCGCCTGAACTGTACACGTTGTTGTCACGTCAGTAGGACAAAGGGTGTTGAAACTATGACGTTGACAACATGTCACTTAGCTTTGTAAGGTAACTCTTGGGGCTAAATAACTCTAATGCATTTAAGGTGAGGTTCCAATCCGTTTCAAGCAACCAAAAGCGGCATAAATACTACCAATAATATAATGAGTTATTGTATACCGTATTTCATTTGAAATTTAGACGAGAATCTTCGTTTTTCGCTGGAAGATGACAAAGAGCCTAGACAAATTGCGTAAACGCCAATAGAATAGAATTCAACATATAATAAGCTAACGCCAACATTGTAGTTAGCTTATGTCAATCCCATACACTTTGGAATCTATTTTATTCTATACTAGCTGCGCCCTGCGGCTTTGCCCGCGCGAAAATTGCTATGTGTTTAATTAATGTAACTCGGAAATCAGAGCGATTTTCGGGATAAAAGTAGCCTATGTTCCGAAACCAAATCTATCTACATACCAATTTTCATTGAAATCGGTTTAGCGGTTTAAATTTATTATGGTGGTTAAGTATTTTCTTAGTTTTTCTTTCATAAGAACCTTCTCCTGACAATAACAAACACAACAGAAAAAAGAATTAACGAAATTGCTATAGCCGTTCACGCGTGATGCCATGACCAAGGGAAATAGGGATTCATTTTTATATATATAGATTATTAGCATTTATGCCACTTATCTATGCCATCGTGTCTTTAAGACAAACAAAAACAAAAAGAGCGAGAATTTTACATTAACCGCCACGTTTGACATTGCACTTGAGCAATAGCGGTAGTCCTAATAGAAGTCTGCTGCCCGTTCTCCGTTGAATTGAATTATTTTCCAACTACTTATGATGACAATTTGGTCATAATTTAGAGACTGTCTAATAAAGTAGGTATATAAAACCAATAAATTGTATACCTACATTTCACTAGTAAATAAAACTATAGTCCATACTTTACGATGTCGGTATTTTACAAATTATCCAACTCTTAAATGTATTATTTATTTACACTATTTCCTTCTAATCGCTGGCGGTAAATAAACAACTACATACAAAAAGAAAACTTTTACAAGCAACACATGCGTTACCCTTATTACAAGTCCTTTAGAAAGTATGGTATACATTTATTCCCTGAAAAACCAAATTATGTAGGTATAGGTATTATTGTCAGGGCAACCTTTTCTAACAAACTGGCTGAACTGTGCGACAACGCCAAAAACACATAGGACATTTAAATTGTTTATGTTATCCTGAAACAACGCATACGATGTCAAGATTCTTTCTTGTTTCCGACCTGTTGTGCTCCATAGTACCTAATAAACAAGGTTGAATACAAGTACAAGGGATACAAGGCACAAAGTATACCCATTACAGCCACATCTTGAACCTTGTAAATATATTTTTATGTACATGAGGTTCCATTATGTCTCGAATGGAGACCTTATGTAAGTATAATATTTTTGAACTGATTCCTTATTAGGGCGATGTACAACTCAAAAAATTCTTTAACCTTTGCTAAAACATAGAAAGTACATTGTAAATTTGTAATAACCAATTATGAATTTAAAATTTTCTCTCTGTTAATATTTTCATAATAATTCTGTGATAAATAGGAAATAAAAGAAGAATGAAGTATCTACATTAAGCACTAGAATATCCACATCCAAGATTTCTATGTTTTGATCGTGCAACATCAGCAATTGGAAACAAGCTCAGTTTATCAGACGCTAGAAATATTTTTCATACGTAAATATTGATCACCGTATTTATGCTTCAGAAAAACTGTTGAATATAAATGTATCAAAGGAACTCTGAATACAAGACATCGCAAAAAATATGCAAATGTTTAAAATTGTTATGATGACTGGTATGAATGTTTCGTTTGAACAACGTTGGAAGAGGATTCTTTGGAAAATAGACATTTGTGTCGATCCTTTTGCCAACATTTTAGTATTTAGAATAGTTTTAGCAATATCATAGTTTATTCAGCTGTTTTATAAATAGGAACTTTTGTGAATTTAGTGTTTGAATATTTTGTGTATTCTTATAACTTGAATGTGAAATAAAAATCATGTTTATTTTCAGTTGTGTTTATATTTATTTGAATGGTTTAACTAATAATCCTTTATCGAATGAATTGCGGTTCAATACTTACTTTATTTATTATTTTGAATTTACGTTCTTCAACATGTTTTTTTAAGAAGAATGATCCGTTTTTTTATAAAGTACCCAAATTTAATCAAAAGATCATAGGAGGCAATAGTTGATTGAATAAAATACTTAACTTTGTTATGTTGCCTTTGTGGCAATTTTTCGTGTCCGTCTGTCTTTCTGTAAGGCTTCTTGTTGACGCGTTTCATAAAATTCATTACAACAACATAAAAATCGGCACCAGAAGACAAAATTGCTAATAAATGTGAATATGTCATCGAGAGTCGGAACAGGAAACTATTATCTCAAACGGTTCGATAGACTTGCGGTCGGATCCGGTATTTGGCGACAGCAAAAGGTATTTGGCAAATGTTATCAATCATGCGAATTTGGCTCTTTGTTCAAAGAAGTTATTCCGGGTATTTGTCTGTCAAGGAAGTGATCCTTTGATTTATGACTAAACTGATATGATTGAAGTAGGATAACCTCCATCTAACGCCTTTGAAAACCACATCTTGAAAATATTATGGCGATTCTCTGAGGGCGGAAGTAAGTAGGCCTTTTTTCAATCATTGTCATGTCAATATCATAAAATTTAATCCTAGATGATTTTGTCACAATCTTAGTCGTAAAACATAGCTTGTATCTACATGGGAGTAACGTATTGCAAGCTTTATTTATCATTGAAGAAAAAAGCTTCCAGAATCGAACAATTCCTAAAAGCATTTTATAGAAAAGTGCTCAACTAAATATCATGACCTTCAAGTCACAAGAATGATCAGCGCCTCTTATGATTTTTCTGAGAACTAAATTCTCTTATGTCATCGATAGAAAAATGCACGTCAACTCAATTACACTACGGTACTCATACACAGATATCCCCATCAAGCTACTAGTATACCTTGGCCTGACACTCATTAGGCGCTGTAACACTTTGTTTTATTAATAGAGCTACTAAGCTCTGTGTGCATATAATTTGAGGTTGTCGCCATAAAATCGCATTAATTGCTCGCAGCAATACAAACCTAATCGCTAGTATTTGTGGTAGCATATCCTGGCTGGTTGCAGCTGAATGAGCCGGATGAAAAAATATCTGCACTATATCATGGATATCGACAATTTAGTACCCATACGTGCCAATTAAATATTCGTCTTTTATTTTAATTCTGTTATCTCTACATCTCCCTACTCCTCACAACGTCTAGTTGATAATGAGTTGGTTGTGTTTTCTTACCACTGTTTGCAGATTCAAAATTAAAACCTTGATTTTATTTTTCGTTACCATGCAGGCAGGTAGGTACTATTTTTCTTGACCTTAGGAAAAACTAAGTACTATATTTTATGTCTTGTAGTTGTTATGTAAACATCACTCACAAAACTGGTAAGAGTAGTAAGTAAATAAATGACAACCTTGATAATTTACATTGATCTTTTCCTACAACTAACAAAAACTACACAAACTATTTTTTATCAAAATCGTGCTCTAATAAAAAGAAAAAAGGTAACACTTTTTATATCGGAAAATTTTTTGCGAAGATGAAATGCTGAGTGTATAGAATATTAGGTATACCTGCTAGTTATTTTCCGTAACTATGTCTTTGCGTATCAAGTTACTATTATCGTTAACAATGCAGAGCCTTGGACTATTATACGGCAAAAGAATCACTTTATGCTACAAATATTGTCAAAAAGATCTAATTCCTTAACAATAATCTCCTCTCAACAAAAGCTATTTTTTTCGTATCATCATTGCAATTATTGACCTCGGCAATGTACTTAAATTAACAATATTCATTTCAGTAATATCAGCCAGTTGACTTCACATTATACTTACACGATTGTTGTATAATGTACGATAATAGATTGCGTTTTTACCTATCTGAAATAGCTTCTATGTCACCTTTTAATTTAATAAGTATTGTATTTTATTTACGATAATGACGTTTTTTCGCCGAACTCAATACAAATCATCTCTACATAATGTAAACAGAATGCGGTATTTCCAACGTCTTGTTTTATAAAATTAACGTCTATTTTGAGGTGTGTAATCAGATGTTAAAAGATTAACTTGTAAGAGTTTGTAGATTATTTCAATAACTGTTGATAACAAACTGTCTCCCGCATAGGTGCTTTAGGTATAGGTACTTATTTTTGTATCTGTGCACTAGTGTCGACATTTGTATATTATTTGAGTAATTATAATTGTGGGTATGTTACGATACTAATTAATTAAAACTGTACAAAATCCCTCCGTTTGAGGGGGACACCTTTTTAAGTTTGATAATGACAGAAAGGGAAAGAGAAGTCGTTAATGCGTTTATTGTTAAAATTAGTAATATGAATAGTAAAACGAAGAGGTATCACATAAAAAATAAACAAAGTTAGCCTACCTAGAAGAAATAACACAGAGCTTAAGATAAGATAAGAATACGATTAACTTAAGAAATTAAAATCGCCCAGCAAGCTTTTTTGTAAACAATAAGTAGGTATTAATCAGTTGCAATGCCAAAGATATTGACGTTGACTTGACGTTCTTGACCCGTATGAGCTTCATAAAACACTTGTACTAATATGACAACTAGGATATTTATAAAAACTAAATTTTATCCTGAATAGCACAGAATGTTATTTGGGAAACGTATAAACTATTTTCTAACAAAGGCAGGTTACAAAATATTAGATTATATTTATAAGTTAAAGACTGCCGACTAAAATAGCCAAGAAAATTATTCTATCCAATAATCCTAAAACTCGACAATGTGTACCTACCTACACGTTAAAGATCTTTTCTCCTAGTAATACGAACCCATCATTATCATATTAACCATGTTTATGACATGGCATCTCACTTATCAACACCCTACAGAAACTAATAAAAAGATAAAACAAGATGTATATATAATTTGGCTAGTCGAAAAAGGAAACGATAACGAATGGGGCAAACTTACTTCACAACAACAGCAACGCCGTTAGATACGTGTTTCAGCTCTTAGTGTCAATATACCCTATACAAAAGAGTGGATTACGATGTTAAAGTTGATAACGTGCCGTGATCTCTTTCCTAAAAAAATTAATCAAAAGATCGCTCGCACGTATAATTTTTTTTAATTAATGCAGTAAGAACACGCCTTAAATATATATAAGTGGACTGAACCATAATGACGTTTTACAGAATTTTTTATGTAATGGTTACAGATTAAAAAGATGGTACATAAATACTTATTTTTTGTCCGACGGCGATGAATTTGTTGCGTTAAATTGTCACTTTGAGTTCCTACCTACTTAGTGTCACGCTGCTGCCCCGATAGAGGTAAGAAGACATTGAGCCCTATTTTCATGTTTTGAACAAAATAACAAAGTGTTTGGTATTTTATAATTGTGAATCTTAGCACTACTCTATACCTACAGATTTAAAGCGCATCACCTAAAGCACTGATGTATTGTGCTTAATTGTACATTACATATCGTCGATATCATAGCATATCATTATTAAGTGTCCCCCTAACAGCTCACTTTAACTGGTCCCAAACCGTCCTTATCCATTTAATTATTCAGATTTAACTAACTTCGTAATCACAACACTAATTATGTTATATTCTTGTTACTTATCTTAGTACTTGGTTGTTGTCTCAGCAAATATTGCTTTCACAATCGTTAGCACCGTTGTTTCTAGTATTCTAACTCAATAGGTACCTACTTATATAAAAACATATTTTTCAAGCCTTAACTAATAAAAATACAACTAGTAAAAGCTATTATAACTCACCAAGGAGTGACAATAAATTTGTTTTGTTTTGCTCAGTTAATTTATTCATACCTAAGCACGAATAAGGAAAATATTCTAGCGATCCAAACTCGAGGTCACTTCCAGAAGTTTTTTAAAAACAATAAATAACTTAGAAAACCACAAGAATTATCTATATGTACCTACCAACGCTGCTGAATTATGTGATTTTTGAGTGTTTGTTTCCAATTGTTTGCAGTCCCCCGCAATTCCGTTTTTCTTTAATTTCTTCCGTGTTTTTTGCCGTTATGGGTTTTAATATTTAAATAAGGTCGCCTACATAATGCAAACCCTATTTAGAAATATGAAGGTTAATAGGACATGTGTATTTTTAAGTTTGTCTAAGTACCGGGTTGCTAGAAAATTAGACAACTGGATTCTAAGATAAGAATAGATTCAAATTTACTTACTTGTACTTATCTATATAAGTTTAAGAGATATTATTACAATATTAAGCTATCATCAGCCTTCAGCTGGACCTTCCCGAAGAATCTCTAGCTTAGTCGATCGTTAGTACTTCATCTCAGCTGATCTCTTCGACTCAATGTTTATAGAAGGTAAGTATTTTAACGTAGATATGTACTTACATAATAAATAAAATTATAATTTTAATTCTCATGTCATTGTACCTACCTACTTTTTTTACTAGCTATAAAATAAATAAGTACATGAGAATTAAATGTCTTAATAAAATAACATTTCTTCTAGTTTTTAACTGCTTCTTAAAAAAATATGTTTTCATATTTTTACATATGTACCATTTTAAGAGAAATTGTTTCCGTTCAATTCCATTTTTGATTTAGGGAAATAAAATTAAATTTTATTATCATTGTTGTTTACGTTTACCCCGCCCATCACAATTTGGCAATGATCTTGAATTTTGCGAACTCAAGGAAATGAGTCAACGTAGATCACATGCACAGGCACATGTTTTTATTAAAATTAAATTATTATAAACGTTGGAACCTGTTTCACGAGGCAAACTGCTTAGTGTAAGTAGATACCTATTCATGCATTCAGGATGTTTACTTAGTTATGTTAATTTTACCAGGATAAATCGAAGCATTTGGTTTTTATTGTCTTTTGCTAATTGCAGTTTTCTAGCTTTTATGAGTAGGTAGGTAAGTACATTAGTAGACTGATGCAGTTGTAACAGGGCACAAGTGGGATGAATATTTTATTACCTACATAATAACAATAATAACACTCAAATTAGTACCTATTGCCATGAGTCAACTTCATTGTATCTAATAATTTAATAAACTGCATTTTAAGCGATAAAGCGTTTTATTGCTCAATTACTTAGGTAATCAATAATATATTTATATCGCAGGCGAATTGTATTAATCCGCCGTTTATTTTCTGCCTTGGCATATTGCTTATCGCCGCATAAATGTTACCAGCAATGTGTACAGATAAATACCTACCTAATGTGCTTGAACTAGTTTGACAACAAAATATAATAACTAATTCATTTAAAAGCACTTTTACGCGCCCCGACGGCACCCGCGGCGCGGCGCTGCCCGGCCGAATTACCTGTGGAGTGCACCTCCCCTGTGGACTCCGTGGAGCACAGTCTGATCTGTCATTAAAACGTCATGTGTATGGACTGTCAAAGTCAAGTCAAAATAAAAACATGTGAGACGTTCTCACATGTGATATTATATTTCTTGTGCTATCATAATGTAATAAAACTAAAGTTTAGGCAGTAAACTTAGTTAAGATGTTGAAATCTGAAGAAATGGAGGATCATTTACCGGGTTTCGATGTCCCGGACGAGGACGACTCGCAAACTGAGACTCAGGGTAAAAGTAAGAAAAAAAAGGGTTCCGGTGGGTTTCAGTCCATGGGATTCAGCTTTCCTATCATCAAGGGTATTACTAAAAGAGGTTATAAGCAGCTGACACCTATTCAGCGTAAAGTAAGTCGTAAAAATCATTGTTTATTAGTTAACCTCAAAATGTTGCAATAGTATTTTGTGTGTAAATTAAACTAGTAATAAAATAAGCAAATTACACTTCAGCCTTTTGATATTTCTATGATGTGTATAATAATCGAAATTGTGTTTGCAGACAATCCCTTTAGCATTAACTGGCAAAGATGTGGTGGCCATGGCACGCACTGGGTCGGGTAAAACAGCCTGTTTTGTTCTCCCAATATTGGAAAAGCTTATCGCACCAGATAGTAAGCCTTTACCTGGAAAGAACTTCAGAGCTCTTATATTGTCACCTACTAGAGAATTAGCTTTACAGGTAATGTTATTTCTATGATTTTATTATTCTTTATGTTACTGTAGAAATAGAAGAGTATCTAATGTGAGAGAATGAGAGTAGGAGGAAGGAAATAATTTGGAGATGGCATATTAGGTTTTGTTTTAAAAGACAATAATTGGGGTCTACTGTTACAATTTATGTGCGAACAACTACCGCTACAATTCCATCCATATTATGTCCATCCAAAGGTAGAAGAAATCGCTTTTAGTGATACGGCCACCCATTATACCAACAGTGTACTGTACAACTATAAATAGAATAAAAATTTAGATTAAAATACTTTTAAGCATAACAGATATTAAATATGTAGTATAAATGACTAAAATTACTTATGCCTACCACATTTAACATTATTATCTTTTTTCCTATCAATATGAATTTACAAATTGAAAGATGTTTTTTATACTGAGTGGACAGTTAAAATAGATTTAATTTAATTAACTACCTTATATACTGATATTTTATATAAAGGTAATTTAATTTTTTTCAGACATTAAGATTTGTGAGAGAACTAGGCAAGTTCACTGGGTTGTCATCAGCAGCTATTCTTGGTGGAGAGTCTATAGAGCAGCAATTTAGTGTGATGTCGGGCACAGCTCCCGACATAGTTGTAGCTACACCCGGACGATTCCTACACATTTGTATTGAAATGAGTCTCAAGTTAGACAACATTAGTAAGTTACAAATAGTTAATTCCACCTCATTTTCACTTCTGATAAAATTTCGTAGTGGGTAGGTTTAGTCCCTGGCACTCTTAAATCCTTTTTGCTGATGCCCAAGAACAGTTTTTGTTAACTGCTGTTGGTTATCCTGTTGTCGGCTATCTCGTTTTTGTTTTTGCCCGACTGACACAGTCAAGGAGAATAATGTTTTTCGAGTGTATATATGTATGTATGAGAGTATGTATGTCTATTTCTTTGGCACGCTCTACAGCCTAAATAGCTTGATGGATTTTAACGTATGAGGTGTTATTAGATTCATATTGATTGTGGGAATGACATAGGGTATTTAAAATATCAAGCGTCAGCAAAAGAAAAGAAATTGGGTTTTGTTCTTTACACTTTGTTTTAGGCAGGCAGGCTTTTTGTTTTTTAATAATATATATTGCTTATTTGTTAAATTTATTATTTACTGCAATAGAATAAAACACAAATTCCGTAAAACATACAGTGTAATTTGTCACAAAAATAAGAATATATAATATAAGAACGATTAATATGAATATGAACTATATTAAGTTGTACGAAAGACCACAGTAACCGTGAAACTAATGTTGCAAGAACCATGTGACGCAGATGGATGCTCACACATCTGATGTATGCCTATTGCTATCGCATACCGCCGTTACTGTTGCCGGTATAATTGAAAATTCAACAATGCACTAGCACTACTCATTATTTTTTAATATTACGTTGTCGCAATGGTTGTTGTAACAAGTAACAACGTACATTTCTACTCTTAAGTGTCAAAGCTGCTGAGCTTTGACACATTAGAGTGCCAGGAACAGAGGATTTTTCACTGTTAATACTAGACTTATATAAATTAACATTTTTATTTTAAATTTATATTTACAGAGCTAATTGTATTCGACGAAGCTGATCGTTTATTCGAGCTTGGTTTTGGCGAACAACTTCAAGAAATCGTAGCTCGATTACCATCTACACGGCAAACATTGCTATTCTCTGCCACCCTACCTAAAATGCTTGTTGAGTTTGCTCGTGCCGGTCTCTCAGACCCCATGCTAGTTCGTTTAGATGTTGATTGGAAGTTACCATCAACATTGTGGCTTGGATGGATCGCTGTTAGAGCGGAATTGAAAACAGCTGCATTATTATTGCTTCTGGATAAAGTTTTGACGCCAAAAACGCCGCAAGCTGTTGTGTTTGCTGCTACTAAACATCATGTGGAATATTTACATTTGGTAAGTTGTTTTTCTCAAACTAATAACTTTAATCCTTTTTAAATTCGGATTATTATGTTAGGACTAATTTAATTAGCGGGTGAAAAAGCATCTTCTTAAGCTGCCATAGTGCAGTCAACCATGCCACAATAGCTTATGTAATGGTGTCTATCATTCCTCCACCCCACTGAATACCTACCATTAAGCTATTCTTTTTTTTATTAAATGGATGAAAATCTGAACACTGTAGCCATTGCAACTTTTATCAGTAAAAAATAATTTGATAATTAAATATCAACCTTTTGTGCATCGAAATAAAGCCTCAAATTTTCGCAGATACTACAACAAGCAGGCATAACCTCCACTTACGCGTATTCAGGACTAGACCCATCTGCTCGTAAGATCGCTCTCGGTCGGTTCACCAACAAGAAATGTTCCGTACTCATTGTAACTGACGTAGCCGCCAGAGGGTTAGATCTACCCGCTCTGGATACCGTCATCAATTACAACTTCCCAGCTAAGCCAAAGTTATTTGTGCATAGAGTTGGTAAGTACTTATAATTTACAAGCATTGATATTAAGGATTTTGACTTTTAACATATTATTTGTGTCAGTATGTTTTTGTACATTGCCTGTGGCCATACTATCTCTTTGCAAAAAGTTTCTCACAAATATTTTACCTGTAAAACGCTCCTGTATTAGGTCATCATCATATACCATGTTTTACGCAAATAAGTATATTATAATTAATAATTATTATTCAAACATCAAAAAAAATATCCACCTTAGTATTAAAGATTGAATGTTGTTGTTAAGGTCGTAGTGCCCGCGCGGGTCGCGCCGGCCGCGCATTCTCGCTCATATCAGCTGAGGACATCGCTCACTTGCTCGACCTACAACTATTTCTAAACGCTGAACTCATACTACCTACTCAAGTAGTAGAACGGGGGCCTGCTTGTCCTAGTGGAGTATGGGGCAGTGTGCCTACGTCGTTACTGGAGCTTAGACATCAAGATGTTATGACTTGGGAGAAGAATTACTCAGAGATTGTGAGTTTTTTTTATTTTTATATCAAGTTAAGTTTATAATGTACTCATTCAAAAGAGAGATTTCTATCTCCAATTATTAACCAAAATTTTTTAATACAACTAATGTGACATACAAGCATAGGGCGCTTGATGGTCAGCAATTACCCAGCCTATCGACACTTGGAATATTAGAAATATTACATATGCATTGCCATTCCTATAACTTAACTCTTTTCTTAAAGAGCTTCATATCGTAATCTATAAGGAATCAACTGACATTCATATCGCATCTTTATCGTACGTCGAAGAAAGTTTCTTTAACACCTAGTAATTACAAAAAATATATTTGTGAACAGTAGGAGATAGGTTCACCTAATAATAATGTATTATTTTCAGGAAGAAGCCACTCGCATATGTGCCCGCGGCTGGCAACAATACATCAGATGGCGAGAACCCGCCTCAGCCGAAGCGAATAAACGCGCCAAGTCCACAGACCTACCGGTGTTAATACACCCGTTTTTAGTCGACGAGGATGAAAGCGCTACTGTTGATATGATACAGCAGATCAAAAATTATACGCCTAAAGGGGTAAGTGTCAATAGCCATGGTTTAATAATAAAACCATTATAAACAATCCTAACCTCGTAACAATCTTAGATATTAGATAAATGTCACATTGAGCCAATCAGGGGTTTACTTTCTAAAAGCGCTTGACAGCTAGAACTGACGCATCGGTGATACTCCCTCGTGGGCGCTTTTTAGAAAACCCTCTCAGCAATTTTCTTTTGTCGTTATGCACATGTTATCCATTTTGTAAATTAAACATTAAAATTTCCTAAATGAACACTGATATGCATTTGTTTTGATAGCGCTGTCAAAATGGAAACCTTTATCAAAGTGCCGCCAATTTTAACCAAATTTTAAATGTTCTTTCATTTTTAAGTCTGTTCTGTTATATTGTAGTGTGCAATACAGAATAGGTACTTATTCTATTGTATTCTAAATTTCAACAAATTTATGAAAGTTCTTTTGTAGACCGTGTTTGATGTTATCATTTTATTTAAATAAATACATACATTTATTAAAATATTATTTTAAATTTCAGACAATATTGGAATTATCAGCGAAAAACGACTCACCAATGTATTTAGCCATGAAAAGAAAGAAACAAGTTCATGGTAAAACGGTGCAAAAAGTTCGCGATATCAAGAAGTTGAAGGTTTGTGTCAACATTTGAAAATAATTTTATGATATTATTATTGATGTCATAATTTTTTTTATTTAACAATTTTTTTTAAATAGAAAATCATTATGCCATCAAAAATATTTTGTAAAAAAACCAAGTCTCGCAAATAATATATCCTTGGCCCTCTTTTTGTGTAGCTGCAAATGTAACTTTGTAATCCTATATATTTATATGGGATTACATAAAAAATATTTATTCAGTTAGTGTATCTATAAAACTGGACCGAAATTGCAGAATATTTTAGTTTTCCCTTGTTTTATACACTAAACACTTAGTGTATTCTTAATTTGAAGCTTCTACGTTTGTTAGAGTTTTGATGATCGGTCCGTCAGTGAGTGACAAATTTATGAAACTTTGGCTAGTTATAATTCTTAAACTACTGGTTCAAATCGAATGAAATTTTAAATATACAGTGTTTATACAATGTCTACATGGTAATTGAAAATTCAGGCTTCTATTTATATTCACAACGAAGTTATAGATAGTCGAAAATGGCCCGAAATGCTTCGAGAAAAGGATGGTACGGCCGTGCCGCTTTTTTTTGCTCGGCTTGGCGAGGGGCACTGCCGTGCCCCCAGATAATATCATTTCGAAACCACCGAGGCTTATAACTATGCTATATAAACATCTACATCGCTACATATCCTTCTTAAATAGTAAGATTATTTAGAAAGTAAGACTTAATTTTAGGTTTTATATTTATCGGTCTAATATTATTTGGTACATCGGATCTAAAAGTATATTTTTACACATATTTTTGTAAATAATAAATTAATTTGACATGTAACTATTCTATTTATAGGCGGAAGGAGTTCTAGAAGATACAATTAATATCAAACAGAGTAGAGCTCCAAACGAACCACCAAAGAAAAAGAAAAAAGAAGTAGTTCGCGATGAAAATTACATCTCACATTTTGCTAGTGATCAACATACTGAAATGGGGTAAGTAAGCAAAAAAGTGGTAACCGATCTTTTTATTTATCATCTGTATGATATGTAGGTATGTTCATAGACTAAAATATATCATTTTATGTCACAATAATCGTATTCTTACTAGATATTTTAAAATTACGAACTAAAACTTGGGATTTCATAAAGAAGTATCTATTACTAGCTGCGCCCCACGGTTTCGCCCGCGCGTAAATGTTGGTCTAAGTCCGTCTCCGGCATCGAATATATCTACATACTAATTTTCATCGAAATCAGTTTAGCAATTTAGGCGCTGAGTGGTAAAAACACACAAACTTTCGTGTTTTTAATATTAGTACGATTTTGTCATTAAAATTGATATATTTACGTACAATATAACTGTCAAAATTATCATCATCCCTGCCATAGGATGTTTACTGCTGGATATATATCTCATAAAACAAACTTTGCCAAAAGAACTGGTTAAAAGAATCCTGCATCCATCGTCTGTATACCTACTTCAATCTCATATTTCATTGATATTGATAAAAAATATTTAGGACAACTTTTATCCAAACTCAGCAAATAGAGAACAGAAGTTTACTTGATGTTATGTTATGTGTGAAGTATGGCGGTAAACTTCGCGGCGGGCGCTAGTGCGGCTGCGCTAGAACTAGGGGCCGACAGCGGCGCGGGGGCGCGCGCACACCACAACATGATCAAGTGGGACAGGAAGAGGAAGAAGATGGTGCATGTAGACCCTGTATGTATATCTTGTGTTCTATATAATTATTTAGTTGTTATATCAGCTTATTGTATGGTAAACCAAAGTGTGATTCAATTATATTTAGATTTCAGATTAAGATTTGATACAACGTTATGGAAATAGCCTATTTCTGAGTTTTTCGGTCGTTTAATACAACACCTAATTATTTTTTGATGGACATTAAACCCATAATAAATAAAATAATTACCTATATATCTAATTAAAAACAATGCTTCTCAAATCTTTTTCGTTTTTATAGTATAGCTAACTGTTTTTCGTTCTGCCAACTTCAGCATCAAATAAGTACTTTGCGTAGTATTTCATTATGATTTTTCTTTAAATAGCGACACAGAGTTCTATTGAGTCTGGCTCTATAAACATCAAAGTATTTTTGACCTCTAATCATTCAATAACTAAACAGGACGGCGGTCGCAAGATGATTCGTACGGAGAGCGGCGGGCGCGTTCCCGCGTCATTCCGCAGCGGGCGGTACGACGAATGGCGGAAACGGAACGCGGCTGACGCAGGATCCGATGATGAACAAGCTTCACAAAATAATAGAAAGAAATCTGGTAAAATTATTTTTTATTTATTTAATTGTGGGGTTGTTTGTATACGCACATAACCAGCTTATTTATGACACAGGCAACGGTATAAAATTCTTGAGTATAATGTAAAAACATAGCCAATTATGCTTCCTATGTAATTTACAGCTAGGAGACTGTACCGACGTCTTCTTATTCTATCCTTAGCTGACGAGCTAAGAAGGATAAGGTTTTAATGTTTTGACCTTTTTCGCTAAAAGCAAGACGTACCAAGCATAAGTAATCCATCGATTTCTTGCCTGTGTCCATCCTGTTCTGACAACCTGCGCGTTCCTTTAAGTCTTTTTAATAATCACGTCCACATCAATTTCACATTTTACCCAACAGCGTCAGAATTCCGTCCACACTGGGTGAAACACAACGAACGTGTCGCCAAGAAGTCTGCTGAAGTTAAATCTAAAGAGTTCAAAAACAAACAACAGATAGTGAAAGAAAGGTTACGTAAGGACAAAATCAAGCAAAAACTCAAATTTAAAATGAATAAGAAGAAAAAGAAGAAGAAGTAACTTTGTAGACGTCAGTTTTTCAGAAATAAATATTACTAAATGTAACGCGTTTTTTTGTTAGTAAAACTGGGGAAAACCTCGACGGGGATCTGTAGTTGAATCTATATATATAAAAATCAATCCCTATTTCCCTTGGTCATGGCATCACGCGTGAACGGCTAGATCAATTTCGTTAATTCTTTTTTTGTTGTGTTTGTTATTGTCAGGGGAAGGTTCTTATGCAAGAAAACTAAGAAAATTAACTAAGATACTTCTGATATTATATGCGCCGCTGGCTCGTTTTAAGCACTTCTTACCCAAGGTACTACCAGTAGTATCATTGGTAGTACCACGGATAAGAAGTCGTTTTGAGAGTTGATAATAATCATGAGTTTACACTAACCATTATTGATCAAATTTAATATAAGTTAATTTAATAGACGATTTAAACCTAAGGTTCTTATGCTCGAATAGTCAATTTTAAGACTTCTATCTCATATCATAGGCAAGCTTCTATAAAGATAATGTAATTGGTGTCTTACTATTTGGGCATAATTCATAAAAAGGTATAAATAAAAGTCAAAAAGAAAATCATGATTATGTATATTTAAAAAATTAAGATAAAACGATAGATGTTAGAGTACCTACTTACAATTACCTGTACACGATGATAAATAATGAATATTTTCGAGGAGAAACATTTTATTTCGGACAGTTGCATACATTCTTAAACAGAATAATTTAATATTTACCGTAAGCGAAAACGTTTATTTACAGATTATAAATTTCAACTTTAAACAAGGAAACTATATGAATAAAATATTAAAGGTTCGTCAGTTACACATTACCTAATCGTCCAATGACATTATATAATTCAACCACACACAAGTATATAAGTAATAAATATCTGGATTAAGGCTAATCTTGAAGCTGAAAGGCAATTTACACAAAATTATTAGTAACATGGTTGTGGATCAATTTGTACTGTAGATTTTAGATAACTAACACTCCCTTAATAATTTCCTAAATGTTTAGACAACAATACGCTTTGCGTATTTTTCTTAAAAGGACATACCTAAATCAAATCTATCACACTAATCATTTTCTTAGACAGGGTAAAGCCTTCTTCTCAAACAGAGAAGGCACGAACATAGTTGCCCACACTAGTTTAAGCCGGATTGCAAATTTTAGACTAAAAACATGATTTTAAATATCATTTACAACAACAAATCCAACAATACAAGTTGATCCAAAACAGCGTGTCAATTTAATCAGGACACAGTAAACTAATGTTATCGTAATATACAAATAATATTAATACGAAAAACATTATACCCTCCTTGACTTCGGCAGTCGGACAATTATATAACGCCAGAAAAATAAAACGCAAGGTATATACATCCTTTTTCGACTATATTACGAAATATAACAAACTAATAGTCGAAATTAATAACTAATCTAAACCAATCTTTGAATTCAAAATGACGTGTTTGTACAATACTCCTTATGGCTAATAAAATTAAATGTGTTCGCAGCATAATATCTTTAAAGTCATTTGGATTATATAGTATCGAATCCAAGTTAGAAAATTCGACAATATTAGTTAATAATTACGGGCATATTGGAAACGACAGAAAAATGTACGGGGCGTCCCAAACCTTTAAACGTTCTGTCCGTATAAAATCTGACACTACTTGCTCAGCATTGGCTGAGAATAACGAATTTCAGCCAATACATAACTTTTTTCGTCGACATTAATATGATTTACGACTAATATGTATTTATTTAGAAAGTAGAGGAAAAATTGAAACATCACAATGGACTGATCGAAAAATATAAACTTTCTCCTGTGCTATAGATAGATAAAATTTGGCAACATTCTCATTCCTTTTAAAACCTTACTGATGTCACAAGGTCTACGATAAAACTTATATTATTCTAATCAACGTTTACTCCTTCAATTTAATAGTACAATAATATTGGTTCCATTACCTATCTAATGGCAACAGCGCCCATACAACACAGAATAACAATAACCCCATATTCATACATACATTGATATATTTCAAAAACACCTATACTTTTAAATAGATCCACCTATATTAATTTGGTGTATCCAAATCTATCTAGCGTTGGACAATATTATTAACAATAAGATTTTCAATTTTCAAATTATACTAAGTATTAACATCTAAAATAATGCCATTTTACACATCCCTTTGGCATTTACATCCGCATTCATGTCAGTTACATCAATTTATCATCCGTTTCGCATTTTTCAATGTACAATTATAGAATAAAACTTAAATTTAATCGGCTAAGAAACCTAAATCTAGACCACTCTTCATGCCTGAACAATCAGTCTTCTCTTTGCGAAAATTATCATAATTTCATTTAATATTATTTACATTATTTATTTTTTTAACACTATTCGCACAGTAACATTATTACATGAAAATATTAAATCTGTCAATATGTTATTTTTACAAAGCACTACCGGGTTCTACAAGTGGACGGGTCAAACGTATCGATGCCTTGAGATTCGTAGGGTGGAAACAACAATGGCGACACAAAGCTTGTTATGAGGTGCTTCCCTATTTTTGTTATAAACTCTTATAGCAGTAGGTATAAGTTTCTCGTCTTTACAGCCTGCACATATCAATAAAGCTCTTCGTATGTCTGTCACACCCCAATTTTACCGTCAAAAAGTGGAGTAATCCATGCTATTCGTTATATTATGCCTTTCGAATCCCGAAGAATCGATACTTGTATGAATGATCGAAGTTAATGGTTGAGCAAACGAGGCTAAAAAATTCAAAGGTACAGCGCGTGTGGTTTATGGCACTAAAATTGACAAAATCTACATGAATAAGCTAAGGTTTACATAATCGAATACTGTGATTACATGATTACAATGGAGGATTGAAAATTGATGTCAAGTTTGGTATCTCGTAGTGTTGAGCAGGACTTACATGAGGCATGACATTTGTCCCGTTCGCATGTAAGAGCGGCTTGAGATTTTATTGACAGCGCTTCAGCGCCAAATGATCCATTGCATAAAATAGGATTTTTCAAGAAATTCGGATTAAAGTTTGTATTTAGAAAGCCTTTGTTAGATGTACTACTTTATATTGCATCTCGCGTTCGTCGCGTATGACACATGCAATTTGAGTAAGTGAGTGAGAGAGAAGGCGTACCAACCTAAATCACAGTTTGTAAGAATTGTTATAACTTCAAATGTACTGCTGCGCTTTAAGACGCCTCGACTGATTTGAAGTTGGGAGAATCATCTCATTTGAAGGGACATTGTACTAGGTCAGTACATAAAAGAACTCTTACCAACTCATTTTTATATCATGTTTTTTTTATACAACTGGCAAACAAGTATACGGCCAACTTTGGTGACAAACAAGCATACGGCCCACCTGATGCTAAGTGGTAACAATGTTTAGAAAACACAACCAAGCGGTTGCCGACCACGAAGAAGGGGATGAGGAGGCGCTCTCACTTGCCAAACGAAACGCAATAGTATGGATACTATATTACTCTTACGTCGATCTATCTGAGAGAGTAGTACTTCCCTGGTCGATCCAGCTTATTCATGCTCAAATCAGCGAGGACCTACTACCGTCCTAGTCAACACTAGTGTTTGTCGAGTGAGTATGGGTGAGTGGTAGTACGTGTGTGCGCGCTACAGTATCCCGTTGGTGTAGTACTGGTAGTTGTCGTAGAGGCGCGTGGACAGCGAGTGCAGCGCGTCGCGCACGAGCCGCTCGACGAGCGCCTGCAGCGCGGGCTCGGTGCGGCCCGCGTGGAAGCGCGCGCGGAACGACGACACCGCGCTCGAGCTGCGCACGCACGACAGCTGACCGCCTACCCACATACAATTATAAGTATTGATACATAAATGAAATGGAAGCCGGAGCTTTGAGTTGAGGTAATAATAATAATAATATAATAATAATAATATTCTACCACATTCACACAGCGCCATCTAGCCCCAAATTAAGCAATTATATTTGCTTGTGTTATGGGTACTAAACAACTGATATACTACTTATATACATTTTTTTTTTTGTAAAAACATACATATTATAGATAAATTACATCCAGACACAGAACAAACAATCATGCTCATCACACAAAGGTTTGTCCTGGGTGGGAATCGAACCCACGACCTCCGGCTTAGCAGTCAGGGTCACTAACCAACTAGACCAACAGGCCAGTCAAAGGTGAGGTGACAGTATTGACGGCTTAAGACTAGTTCTTTTCTTTTAAAGACTTCTGCTTTACACACACAAAGAACTAAAAATACCCCGTCAAAAAGTCCCTTAAAATGACGGTGGACACCGAAAGACCGGACTAGACAAATGTACGAGAGAATCCTTGAAAAAAATAAGTAACAAAACTAAGCGTAACAACGCACACAACAAGTGACAACTTTAGTCCGCATTGAGCTCTCGATAGTGACGTGTCTGCACGTCGAACTATGACGCAATTACCAGACAACAAATGACCGCACGTCGTATGCGTTGAGTCCTGTTTGAACCTTACTATTAGATATCTTAAAAAACAGTCGTCGTTTGTAAATTTATTCTCTTAAATAGAAAGTATTGCTGCCCCAAAATAAAACTTAATTTAAAGAAACACTTTAAAATCGATTACATAGTTCGCTATCCCTATACTCAAGAAAAGATAAAAGTATACACTTACCCATGCGCATGAGTTCAACAAGGTGTATAATCTGATCGCAGTGTTTCCGCGCTGCGATCAAACCTCTCAAGATCAATATCTTGAAGTATTGGAACATATCCGAGTTCTCACCGTCCATCACTTCCACAAACTCCTGAGTCAACTAGAGGAAAAGAAAATGGTTTAATCAGTATTTATAAAATTAAAGAATATTGTTTATTACAGATAGATTCACGCCATAGACTTAATAGTAAGCAGTCAGTGAAGTCTAAAGTCTCTTAATGCCGTGAAAGCCGTATGCATTGTGAGCATGGCCCCATGGTACACTCGCGACAGACCTTTAGTTCACAGTGACGGACGGCCTCATGATACACTTCTTACTTGCTGCTGATGGTTTACGCGTCATGAGTGCCAACGTTGCAATTTAGTGTCATATTTCGTGGTTTTCAATTTTTATCATTTAATCGGAGCTATATTTTAACAATATGTTTTGTACAAATGCTAGAATTAGGTGAAAGCTGTTTAAAAAGTAAGTAACCATAATATTTACAGTTACTACTAGTTATACTGATATAGATCTGGAAATGCCTTTTATCCTTATCAAGATATGGCTAGTGCTAAATACTGATTACTTAATAGACAAGGTCGGAATCTTGTAATGTTTACAGTATACTGGTTATAAACGTAACGTTGTATTGATAACATAACGGATATTTCTATTGAGCTTCCATGTTTTGATAATGTGAAAACAGCGAATTCGGATTTTTAGCGACATGATTTAGGTAATTTCGTATTAAAGTATGTGATGATAGATTCTTTAATTAAATTAAAAAATCCGACTACCGCCGACAGACAAAAGCATTAAATCTCTAAATATGTGGAAAAAGAAAATCGACAGGTTCGTTACGAGTTTTGTGAACCGTGAAATACTATTACAGCATTTTTTGACTGCCAACAGGTTTTTGTAAAACATATACAGGACTAGTAACACGCCCTCGATTCGCATCGGTATTAAATTTGTACTGTGAAGAACTTTTAAAATATATAATTTCAAGCACACAAAACACCACTTTAAGACAAATAGATATACTTAAATGATATTTACCTTAAAAGGTGAGCTCTCAAACCCTAAATTCTTGGGTGATATCGAGAATATGAAACCAAAATCTATGTGGATTATATGGCCTGCGCTGTCGAGTAGAATATTACCATTATGCCTGCAACAAAAACACTGAATGTAAAGAAACTATATTGATGGAAAGTGCTGTTAACTTGATGGGTTGTTAGGTATTGAATCGTGTGATATCTGTCAAACAGTACGATTATATCTTCTTTAATGGAATGTATTGGAATAAAACTAGTCCTTTTACTTGGTACCTACATACATCAGTGGAAAAAAGATTTAACATGAAATACATTTCGACGAAAAATTATATCTTGTATCGAATGCAATAAAGTTCAAATTACCAAATCACATTTCACTTTGCAACCAGAGCAAAGTAAAGTTTAAAATACATACATGACATATGTACATAACATCACGTCTGTCTCTCATTAATGGGGTAAGCAGAGAATATAAAACGTCAATGCGATCCAAATATACCTCCTTTGCCTTTTCAACATTCATATTTTCATACACACACGTCGGTTATGGGTGCTTGTAATTGTGCTCTTTGTCAACACACTATCTATTTGGTCCGTGTATGTCCGTCTAGGGCAACCTCTAGCAACTTTCCCAGTCAATACAACACTATAAATCTTTTACGTTATCATAAAAAGTAAATAATAATTCCTACATACCTATCTTTCAACTGTAAAAGATAACTAGTGAGTGCATAAGCGGCGGCCGACTCAACAAAGTTGTTCTGCGCTCGAAGGAACCCTTCACTGTTCGGTGGGCCGTGTTCGAGCTCCAGCCACGCTCGTAGACTCTTGCCCGACTGTTTCTTGATTTGATGGAGTGATACTGAGTTTAATACCTGTACAAAAATATTTAATAAACCATTAAAGATAAAATCGTTTTAAAGTGGATTCCTTTAAATAGATTAAAAGAAGAGCCGACAAAAAAGTGTTTTCGAGTCTAATTTAAAGCTATACTGCACTCCGATAATTTGATAAGGTTTTCGTTGAATTTCCTCGCGCTAAAGACATTAGAACATCGAACTTTCGAATACAGTTTTGATTCACTCAAATAAGATTATTAAAACGAGTTTATACACACCGGCTGTATAAGTCCACACTCCTTATCCAAACATAGGATCTCGTAAGGTCTAAGTTTGAGCGGAACTCGTTCTGCGTTCCAAGCGGCTTGCAACCGCCTCAGTAGTTGCGCCGCTAACATCTCTTGTCTCAAATCATCGCCCACTTTGACGATGCAACCTAGTAACCGCCACCCGCTGAGAGCTCCGTATGGTGAAGAAGAACGCATACGTGCTAGTTTGCTTTCCCACGATTCCTAGAAAAATGTTATAGGTACATTCGATTATACATTGTCAAACATAGGTTCTCTAAATGCGATTTTAGACTGTAAATGATGTAATAAAAGCACGGGCCATTCATCACTGCAATCAGTCTATGAAATACGAAGAGTATAAGGTTGAAATTACCTTCAACGCCGTTGCAGAAGGATCAGCTGGGTCGTGTTTGAAAGCATTAGGGGGAGGAGCGGCCGTCGCATCAGCTAGCCGCCTTCGAACATCGCCTGCACCAACCGCTACTGACTCTCGAGAGCCACATGACGATGTTGATAACGCTGACACTGCCGATACCTAAAATAAAGAAGACATTTTATATAACACATCGCATATTACATAAACAATCGTTCGATATAGCTATAAATATAATTAAGAATGTAAACACCACTTTAATATGTAAATTAATTAATTCAATAGGTTTGTTTTGCTTCTCGGTTTGAATATTTCTTTAGGGAAATATGGTTTTATAATAATACTAGCTGTACCCAGCGGCTTCGACCGCGCAGAAAATGGTATTGAGTTTAATAACTCGGGAACCAGACCGATTTTTGGGATAAAAAGTCCTATGTCTGTCTCCGGCACCGAATCTACGTACATACTAATTTACATCGAAATCGGTGTAGCCGTTTAGGCGCTGAGTAGTAACAAACAAACACAACACACATACATACACACAAACTTTCGCATTTATAAAATTAATAGGAATAGGATAATATTATTTAACATACGAAATTGAGTTACTATAGAGTATAAATTATCATAGATATATCACCTTATTTAATGATACAGAGTAAATATTTGTGTAACAGTTGTATTTTTAGAAACATAATTACCTAATAGTTTAACACGCCCAGCTAAATTAGTACATATTTACTCATTGTCGACCTTTACGAGACTCTTAGCACGCGATTAATTCCATTATGTTTGAGCTGGTTAGGTTAATGGGTAATTTAAACTTATTCACGGAGGATTACAAAAGCATTAACCGTATGAATGCCTTGTTGGTTAAAACGAACATGTGTATTGATCGTGATACCCTCCCGGATTAAGCGTGTTGTAGGTACATTTTTTTTAACAGTACATTCGCTCTGAACCGTAAAGCTTTGACCTATTTTTAGTGGCTAGTAGTTAAGTCAACTTCTAGTATGTAGAAAGTGTATTAGGAATTAAATACGACAAGAAAACTGTCACATATCTCGAGACCTCTAAAGCATGTTACACGTAACTAGATCAAACTACGACGATGAAAGGTAGATAGTATTACTTCAAAGCTGCCTTAACCGCTTCTATAATAAAACAGAAGCAGCGAAGGAAACTAGGTGAAAGGGTAAACAAGGAACTATCTCCAAGTATAATTGGTCGTAAAATTATACTGTACTTAGATTTTCCTGTAATATCAACTCATACTCTCTTGAGCAACAAGTTTTCCTAGGAAACCGCATGTTTATGCTAGTAATGAGATAATATAAACTTTTCCTCGTTACAAAATTCTATAGAACTAACTAATAATGGCCAAAGAAGAAACGGTCTCACGCTCACTAACATCAAGATAATGTTTATATACATTAGTCTCGTATAAAGAACAGAGCAATTATATACTGTACCTACCTAATACCGATATAAATAAAAGAGGTGGTCGTCAGTCCTTATTTCATCAATATAAAATATAAAATGCCACTTCGCAAGTTTCAGTCTTATAATAAACATAAAGGTTATTTTACTGTCATTAACATAAAATGTAACGATAATAGGCGTACATCAACGCACTTATTAAGGGGATCGACAAAGCGTGTAGAGTATAGACTGTCTATTCCCTATTCAAAATCAAATCAATTGATTTATGCGTCAGCATATTACGTTCAGTGACTTTTACGCACACGCGGCAAACTAACCTAATTATGTTTAGTTTAATTGAATTCGCGTGCGAACACTAAGGTTTTATGTATAATTGTTTAAAGGCTAATTATTACACGAAGTATACATATTACATACTAGATAATTTACAACAAATTGCTAATTCTCTGCTAAAGATATCAGCGCCGTCAATCGTCAATGTGATATTATGTATAATTTTGTATATAGGTAATAAAGAGGTTTTGCGTCAATTTGAAAGAAAACTTCGTGAAGAATGGAAGAAATAAATTATCATTTAACTAGTGATAATTTTATAAAATTAGTTTTCTAATTTTTTTTAAAATTAGAAAAAAATTTGTGATGTGAAATGACACGTGAACCGAAGCTGTTTATGAGAAGCTTTCCGTCGTAAAACCTATAAAATCTAAGTGTTACTAGGGAAGACATTTTACAACGCATAAAACTACGGATTGGGACTTAGCATAGTATAATATAATTGAGTATAATTACACTCTATAACAAGCAATATGTAACACTGGCTCTATCACTAATCCCTTCCGCTGTTGGATCGACTCTTAGAGTCGATAATCGTCTGTTATAGTTCAGATTCCTTCACGAATTTTCTTCGCTATGTCAGTACTTGATATTATGCACTGGTATAACTACACGTACACAAGAAGCAGACAGTAACCATATTACACTATCACGAGTACATTCTTGCATATCCTTCAATAGCTACAAAAGATACATAAAACAGAATAAATTTTGACTGCAAAGCAACTGTTAGAGATAATGTAACTTGTCACCTCGAGAAAACATATCTGAAAACCGGTATAAATTAACAAGAAAATTTCAGATATTAATTCATAAAACCGGTTCAAAGCGCATGTAAGTAGCATGACTCTTTTGTGGCATGCAACGTGACATCGAGAGCAAAACGAACTGCAATTATAAACAAAGAACGCAAAAAAAATCTTTTCAGAACATGTACATAATTCAATAAAAACTTAATTTCCTAACAAATTTATTATGATGACGCCGGTTGAATGGCGAAAATTTTAACGTAAACAAAGTCAAAACAAAGGCATTCACATCAGTGACAGGAAGATCATAAAAAGTGTACCTAAATATAAATAATATAAAAAATAATATTGTTGATTTTTCTATTCTAGAAAACTGCAAATAAGCAAGCTTATAAAAACATGACTTCAAAATAAGTGCTGAAAATACTTTGTCCGGTTGTATTTTTTTACACTTCAGAGCTAGCCGTGAGTGGATTCTTTACAAACATATTTAACGCCTAACGTAACTAACCTTTAAATATAAAATACTAGCTGTTACCCGCAGCTCCACCTGCGTGAATGTCTGTTATATCTCTGTTTATACATTGACGATTTTTCATACAATTTTTCATTCACTATTTCAACTCCTTTAGTATGCCATTTTTGCGGGATAGAAGATAGCCTATGTTGTTCCCCGAGGTCTAATCTATTTCTATGCCATATTTCAGCAAAATTAGTTCAGTGGTTTAGGCGTGAATGCGTAACAGACAGACAGATAGACAGAATGACTTTCGCATGTATAATATTAGTATGTAAGTATGGATTTATTTACATTTGCTAATAGATACATTGTAGTTAACACGCAATATACCTGCCTTTGCTAAAATCGATCACTCACCTCACAGTCTATGCCAGTAAACCTGGTTTTTGTTTGACTAAAATGATTGAAATCCTAGTATTAAAAGAAAAACATAGTATAAAATGAATCAGGATATATCAGGATAATTTTCTCTCAGTACAGTCGTAAAAATATAAATAAGGAGCATATACATAATAATTTAGGTGTACGTAATTCAAGAAGTCAATGGTTTAGAGATTACGCATGCCTGAATCTTTGCTGATTTTAATTAGTTATACAATGCCGAGGTATTCTCAACTTTACGCCTGAGTAAATAGGATTTAAGTTGTTTTTTTTAAGCAAAAATTACCACAAAATGTAATACCATACATTTCAAGAGGTGGAAATACTAGACATTTTTCAGAACTTCTAATCGCTATGCGGACCATGTTTGATGATAAAATCGAAGTTTGCCTTTTTTTTCTGTTCTTTGTTGTTCTATATTTAAGAAGATATCTTATATTAATTGTATACTTTTTTTTTGTTACAAACTAATAGGTAGCTTGTCATTGCCTATATATTTTTCTATCCCAATAATATTAGCCTGGATGCTTTCACATCCAAATAAAATAATTATCACTGCAAAGCTAATTAAATTAATGAATAAGGTCGATATTTTAATAATTCTCTGTCTAATTGTTTGAAAATTAATTGCATACGCTGAAGGAAAATACTGTGAAGAAACATCAACAATAACAAAAATATAAAGAAATGTTCTGGCTTAAAGATAAACACCTTTCTTTTGTTTGGAAACAAGGAAATAATTTAATCTGTTATATTTTAAAAGTATACTGTTATAATTATGACAGTCACTTATTTCTAACATTATTAAAAAGTGACGAATTCTCATCATACATTGCACTTACTTATTAACTTACTTATAAGAATGACGACCTACTCATAACTCATACAATGAACGAACTAACAATAGACGGCATAATAAGCCATTAATCTTTAAGTATCACCTGAACTTATAATTTATTTTTACATCTCTTCACGTGTAAGTAGGGTAACTACATATTCACATTACATTAGTAGATAAATCTGATTGTTTATGACCTACCTGTACCCTGTTTATACCCCCGTCCGATATTTATTTATGGATGCTTGTTTTGCTAACACATCACACCTGGTTACATTTGGTCCGTGTATGTCCGTCTAGAACTAAGTCTACTTAGTCTAAGGCTAAGTCTACTAAGTCTCTTACGTTATCCTATCAATCCTTTTCACGTGTTCAAACCACATCAACATACTCCTTTTAATTTTAGTCACTATATCATCATTTAATTCACATTCTTCTCTTATCGCGCTATTCCTTACTATATCTGACAGATTAATTCCACACAAGTTCAGTGCTCTCATCTCTACTGCATTTATTCTGCTTTCATGCTTTTTCTGCCACACCCAAGACTGAACACTTTTATGTAAGTACTAGCTGACCCGGCGAACTTCGTTCCGCCTAACAGTCGATCAACATTACTTTATTTTTCTAAAATAAACGTAGCCTAAGTTACTCCTTATTACATCAGCTACCTGCCAATAAAAGTCTCGTCAAAATCGGTCCAGCCATTTCAGAGATTTGCCGGAACAAACAGACAGACAGACAGACAGACAAAAATTGTATATAATGTTATTTTGGTGTATGTATGCATGTAGTAAAAAACGGTTATTTCAATATTACAAACAGACACTCCAATTTTATTATATGCATAGATGTAATTATTAAACTTTCTCAATATTACTTAACTGTGACCAACTAACCAAGAAATTATTCTAATTTCAAAACAGGAACCATTAATATATTGCAATAGATCATTTAATTCTTAATACCGCACTTATTACATCCACAGGAAACAATAAAATTTACCTTTCTACTGTTACCAATTATTGGTTAGAATACTGATATTAACAGTAAAAACCTATATTTTAGTGCTAATAATGTAATAAGTAGTTACGTAATTAAATTTGAGTTGGCATTGTCGATAGTAGATCCACGCTGGTTTCAGCATGAATGGGCCGGATCGTGCGGGGAAGTACTACCCTCTCATAGAAGATCGACATAAGAGTAGTAGAAACCGTACTACTGCGTTTCGTTCGGTGAGTGAGAGCGCCGGGGGCCCAATTTCCCCCCTTTCCTCTTTCCTCACCTCCCTCATTCCCTTCCCTTAACCCCATTCCCAGCCGCCATAGTGGAGGCCACCATACCAGCAGTTATACCGAGAAAAGATGGTAGGCTGCCCAAAAGCGGGATGTTGCAGCCTGATTAAAGCAGACAGAGTGGTACTCATAAATAAGCGAGCATTGTGAGGTTCCTGTCTATGTAGTACTAATTATCTCTGTTCCTGATACCATTAAATCTCTATTTTTTAATATTAATATAGTAGCCTTATTATAATTTCGAATAATGCATAACAAGCTATAGCTACAAATACATACACCGTACAATACAACGTACATAGCGTGCACCATAATTAGCTAACATAGACTTGGTACTCGTACAAAATAACAAATCGTATTAAATAATGCAAATTTCCTTAATGCGATGCTTATGACAGGAAAACAGAATAATCATAACGCTTAAATACCGACAAAACAATCATAACATTAACGTAAAAAACGCACATTTGAGCAATCAGTTCTTAATAACAGATAATATATCACTAATACGCAGTATTCCCAATAAAGGCATAATAGAGATCTGCCAACAGTATGAAAAACACTACGATGAAAAGAATTAAGAAGTCGACGTCGAACAGATTAAAATCATATGTATTGAACGTCCTTTCCAATTGCCTACGAGATGGTCGATTCCGTTTAAAGATAGATAGAACCGTGAGAAGTACTAGTAAGAAACTCAGGTCACTATTTACAATCTCTGATAACATGCAACCAAAATAAACAAAATATTTTTTATCAATCAACTAATTACTTAGATAATTTAAGCTTGGATACCTACACACATTTAGCCATTTGGTTTCTCGTTCTCTCATTCCGTTGTTTAAAAAATAAATGCATCATAAAGACGCCAAATTATTCCTAAATGATTATGGCTATTAGACGTGAAGTAAGTAGCACTCATTAACAAGCATGACGCACAAGCCATCATTTAAGGCAAGATGTATGAAATCTCTTTTGGATATTATAATACATATTCATAATTATGATATTAAACTTGGATACAATATGCCTAATTTAACATATCTGAGATCATGGCAAACTAAATACATAAATCGTTGCATCATAAAATTTCGTTGACGATGTCTAGACATCTTGACACACTCGTAGATAAAAAATTCATGCAGATTCAGAAATATACCTGTGCTGTAATTTAATGAATAAATTTCATGTTTGTTACGTATTTCTCTGCAATATTTGAATTTATATAATGTCAAAACAAACAATAACAAATAAAGTGAAATGTAATAATACACATTCACAATCAGCTACATTCAAGTTTAAATCAAAGTACAATCAGACTTTTGCAGATCACTACTAAACTTGACCTTAAGACTAATTTTGCGTGACACTATTCGATCCTGCACTGTTCAAACAAAAAAAAGAAAAAGTTTAGCATCAACGTGCCAGTCTTTAAAATTGCTTAATAAAAAAGCAACTTTGAAAAAGAATATTACGTCTGGAAATATGTAATGTTTGAATGAGGTGTATGTTTCGATAAGAGATTTACATTCGGTTATTGAAAATTGTATACCTAGGTCAATATTAGCATGTTACGTATTGGGGTATTTACAACACCTATACCTGTATTTGTACTTGATATTATGAACGTTCCATTTCTTCAATTAGTGCAGCTTATTAAACCTGTGCTATGTAACAGATGATTACAGATGTAGTTCAATTAATGTTTAATTGATACCACTTCGTACTCCTTACCCCCTAAAATAGAACGACGGCCGCTTTATAGTGTACTTATGTATAATTTTTATATTTGATAACCTTAGCCTAGGTCACATATTCGTAGCAGTAGCCTGATAAATCGAAGGACCTAAATACTGTTAATATTCAACACTATATCAGCATACAAATATTCTTCAAGCATAACGTAAAAAGAGCCTGAACAGGCACAGACTTTAGATTATACCTGGACAACTGTGGATGACACAAATATTATTTTGACTTCCACTCACCTGTGATAAACTATCTGGCGCGGGCGCTCGATGCAAATATTGCGTACTAATTTCTTCATCGTCATGACTCCAACAATCGCCTGTGTCTGCATCATCCAATCCTGAGTAGAGAGATAATGCTGGCCACTCAGGTACCAAGTTCTCTTCACTTTTCGTATGTCGGATAGGTGGTGAATGAGGAGCCGGTGGCGCGGGAGGTAGCAGACGAGGCGGGAGAGGTTCATGTCCGTCAGTTTCTAAGACTTCCACGTACATTATGTATGGAGCCTGTGAAAGAAATTCAGAATTTAGAAAGAGAATCGACACATACGGGACTTGAGATAGCTCCCTTAAGTTACACAAGCACTTGTGTAGAAGGTGTCTTGCTGCTTCTTTTAAACCATTGCATATCAATGATAAGTTCAAGAAATTATAAAATATAAAACAGTCGAAAATCTTAATACAAAATGGTTACATAAAAAACTTATACATATTTAATTAACACGAAGCTGAAGCAAAAACAGTCATTTTTAGATTGGAAAGTTCTATCTAACTAATTCATTAGTATTACAGCAACAAAGTATACAACATTTTAAAGACTGCTTAATAATCGCTATAAAATAACGGTATTGAATCCAACTAATATTATAAAAGCGAAAGTTTGTGTGTGTGTACCTACATGTTTGTTACCACTCAGCGCCTAAACGTCTGAACTGATATCGATGAAAATTGGTATGTCATGTACATAAATTTTGTGCTGGTGAGGGACATAGGTTATTTTTTTTGTCGAAAATCGGTTTCAGAGTAACATTAATGAAACACCATTTTCCATACGGGCGAAGTCGCAAGGCGCAGCAAGTTAAGGTATAGAATTGTTTTTTTTCCCATTCCCATGTTTAACTGAACAAACGTTACACGAGATTCGCTTACACGTGTCTTTGTTACGGTAACACGCAGCTGTTCATTTTTATGACATTTCCTTTCTATTGTATTGTCGACAAGTTTGATATAAAGATTTTATTTCAAACTTATCAGATTGAATAGTAGCGTTACGATTTCCTATTGAATGTCGCTTTAGCTTTACAATCTCTTATTCGATGCTATTGTACTAAGTATAATAGTTTACTTAAATCGTAAAGTTTTTTTAAGTCAATAAAACATCTTACCTCAATTCATGCTATTGTGTTTAATTTTCCGAACAGATATGAAACAAAACGTTTACAATTTTTAAATATTATATTTTTAAGAAAGAATATTGTTATGAACTAGCTGTGCCTAAAGCTCCACCCGCGTGAATGTCGGTTTAATTATCTGTTTATATATTGACGATTTTTCATACAAACTTTCATTCCCTATTTCAACCCCTTTAAGCCATTTTTTCGCGATCAAAGATAATATGTTGTTCCCCAAAGTCTAATCTATCTCTATACCAAATTGCATCCATACCAAAATCGGTTCAGTGGTTTAGACGTGAAAGCGTAACAAATAGACAGAGTTACTTTCGCATTTATAATATTATGTAGTATGGATTACGGAGTAACCTGTATATAAGATTTTTTGTTTAGCTGGTTTGTGTCCCATAATTCGTTACGATATATATATTGAACATACCGCAGCCAGTCTTAAGAGTTCATAAAATTAGATTACCTACTTGGTTTTAATTCCTAGTCTAGTAATAGAATATGATTACGATTATCTTAATATCTAAGTAGGTAGTTACACTTCATACCGTAATTTTTTTCAATATTTCTGTTTATCTTAGTGACATACTACAACAAAATGATGCACAAGTTTACCGTGCGATGCGTAATTTCGATGTTTGGCAATGACCCGATAATGTAATTGGGAAAACACGTCAAACATGCAAATATAATTAAACAAGATAGTGATAAATCCGTTTTAATTGCCCGCTACTAATTAACGCTTACAAATAATTAGATAAACATAGCGATATGAATACAAATGTTACACTCGGTAAATAGTGAAGGGAGTTTTTAAATGAGGAAATCTTAGTAGACCACCTTAAACTCAGCCTTGATGGACTGTGAGTAACACCCTTCGGGCATACTTTGGAAGTAATAGCCATAATAATTTATTTTATCTGAATTGTGGTGACCTTACGCTATAAGATATTGAAGCAAGCACTAGCGGAGGTCACAGTGGCAAACAATAATAATTGTTTTAGAGGAGTTTCGGCAAAACGCTTATACCTTTGTTCGAACAGATCATAATACTAGGGTCTTCGTGAGATCTGAAGTGTTCGTATGATAATTAACCTAAAGAGGGAATTCATGAAAAGAATTCTCAACGTCAAGTTAGTTAGTAAGCTTATTTTTATCTTTTCATACGTCGTTATAAAACTAAAATCATAGAATTGAGAAATTTTACAAATAAATATGTGCAATCTTCTACATTCTCGTACGTATACCTACAGCATTACAATTGCTGTAAATAATTGTACCTGTTATGCTTATAAGCCCGTAGAAGTTTCTTCATTATTATGAAAGTTTAATTATGAAATTGGTAGAATTGTCGGTACTTAAAACCTCAAGAAATACATTGACTATGTATTTCTTGTAGATATTGGAGACAGCTATCATTTAAAAGATTATAAGATTGGGACGAGGATGATGACGTATAAATAAAGAGCGATAGAGTTAAACACTGCAGGGGACATTTTTGTCAAACAGAATGTGTACGCAACACAAATAAACTCTAGGTATTTTAGCCCATTATGGCTAAACTTTAATAAACTGTACTGTTTTCATTGAATGTCCAAATTCATAAAATAGATATATAAGCATAAAAAGTACAAAGCTTGTAGTCCTCCAAAACACCCGTCCGAAGAGCACCTGCGCGTGGAGCGCCTATCCTAGTACAGAGAGATAGTATAGAGCCATTACCAATATTTTAATAGGTTTTTGGTAGGTGCTCTCCTTGGTAAAAATATTGATAGATGCTCAACGTGAACTAAACTAGGTGCTCAACGCGCAGATGCTCTTTGGACGTGATGGTAGACTACGTCTTGTTTAATGTACAATATGTTGTTCATATGAATTAGAATCAAGAATATGCTTAAAACTAGCTGCTCTTAACATTTTCATATAATCAAACTATTTCATACGGTTTCAGAAACAAGCTGCGGTAGCAGACTTTTACTTGCAATGGTATTGGATTACTTTAGCTTCTGCGTTCAATGAGTTAGAGTTCGGAATACGTTGTACTTAAAAATAAAAACAAAAAAATACAATGACTTCTTTTAGTCGAGAGAAGATACACTTTAAAAAACTAGCATGCAAGTTTATTTTAACAAAAAGTAGTAAGCGGTATTTCTTGCCGAGCGAATATTAATTAGAATATTATAGAAACCAGTACATGACTTTTATCTATGCAAAACAAATACATTATACATTTCGGGTTCTTTCCACGTATAATAAATAAAACTACTCATCGTAAAGATAACTTTAAATTATCGCACATAAAAAGATATTAAGACGATATACAATATCTCTGATTAGATATTTACCCTTTAGAAAGTACATAAGCAACGCGTAATATTGACAATCCATTTTACTAATAAAAGGCTTCTTAACAAGATCTGTTCAGTTATGTATTACACCGCGTATTATGTATTAAACATAAACATTTAACTACATATTTTGCAGTAGTTTAATTTTATTTTATAACGAAACAAATGTAGATTGTATCCATTTTAGCACCAAGTCAATCTATTTTATGATACATTTACCTATCAGTTTTTCCTTAAAACAATCATGCATTGAACGAGAAGCTAATAATATGCAGGTTTTAAAATTTGTTCTATACAAATTATAAGTGTAAGTGTCCTATTCATTTATTTACACTTTTATTGCTTTTTGCATAAAGTAAATGCACAAAGGCGGTCTTAATGCCAGAGGCATTCTCTACCAGTTCACAGTAGCTTACTAAGGACTAGGCAGTAGTGCTGACTTTCAAAAGCTTCACTGAACGCTTCAAATACAATTCTAAAAACACATTACATTCATGAACATAATATCGCATTGTTTAATAAAATACTGACTGAGCACCTTATTGCTTTTCGTAAGCCAGTCAATTAAGCAACGGTTAAATTTACAGTTAAAACTAATAAATCTAAATTTCGTAAATTGGATTACCTAACATGTATTAATAAAAAAAACATGTTTCTGTTTCTGTAAGTATTTATTATCGGTCTTACTTTGATATAATTGTTTATGCAAGCCAAAACCGCAATGCGTATTTAAGTGTACTACAATGCGTTGCGTAGAAGCTGCTATCAGTTTTACACACAATATTTATTATCTATAACTTTGCTACACGTGATTATAGACTATGCTACCCTATAGCTAGCAGCCTGACGAATCTATGCAGCAAACCTCAGCTCAACCCTACCTATAAATTAAGGACATACAACGTCAAATTGGTAGTAAACACGAATACATGTACCTACTAAATTTAATTTAAGAACAAAAGATTTCGTTTCAAAGTTTAATTTCTAATATATTTTAAGCATATAGATATGTGTGGTTAGACCTGTTTTGTTATATACCACTATTGCCCTATATTTGTTAAGGTAATATTTTGTAACTGTTTCCTTCACCGTACTTACGTATGTCAATAAAGTCCAAAATCGGTATACGTGCGATTTGAGGAGGTAGATTAAGGATTTAACTAAATCTCGTGCGAAAAAGACGGATAATTAATAAATACACTATGATAAATTTTTGTAGCATTCTTGCGGCAGCTATGATCTAAATTACGTTCAAGTTCGCGGAACCAGACAATATGAAGCAGTTTCACACAATAAGAACGTCTAGCTCACAATCGGCGACCTACAAACGTATTATAGATGTGAACGAACACTATGAATTCAATTGCTCTAATAGCTATCGTGAAACGTATCGTACAATCGAGGCTAAGCGACCTTCAGGGTTCAGATAACACCTTTACTTTAAATACAATAGTCAATTATTCTTATAAATCTGTCTTTCGTACTAATAAAGACAAAAAAGAACTTTATTCTAGTCTTATTTTTTATGTTTATTCAAAGGGACTTTAGTGACAAATTTGTCTGTCTATTTATGTAAATTTAACAGGTGTGCTGGTATCTATTAATCATACTACTGAGTGCGTACCTAAGGAGTGCACTGAGTGTACTCTAGAAATAACAATACACGTACATACCTATTCAGGCAAAACAGCGTATGAGCATCATCAGGTACAGTCAAAATCCTCTGTAGTTTTTGAACTTTAAATATGCTTGTCCAAACATATATTTCGCAGTAACGTAGTAGAGCATCAATATGAAACCAGCCCTGTTTAATTTACGAGCCCTTATAGTTAATTATAATGACTTGTCTCATAGGAGTAGTAAGCTTATATCTAAGATGTGCTACCGTACCTCACGCAAAACAATTTATGCTAAACCTAAAAGCTCAGCGGTCCTCTCTTCATTCATAATCATGTCGGGCAATTAAAAACTATATTTATTTACATGCCGAATGTGTTTCTTAATAGTTTTGACCCCGAGTCTTTCAAGCAGATCTTAAAAAGTATAGCACAAGCCCTCCTTAGTGCAGACTAGCAGACCAATTATTCATTATAATAAATGGGATTGCGATCATAATATGGATTCCACTGATTGCTTGTCATCAGGCCAAGTGAAGGCAATTTAGTGGACTAATATAAAAAAAAACGAATGTATGAGAATTTAGATCCAAATTCGTAAATAATTACATAAGCCTAAAGTTTCAACACCCTTTTGGGAGTGTATAGGAAATCTTATGTTCATCGAAGGGATAATTTATTATCTGTCGGTCAGATCCTTTCCTACCCTCATTATTTCAACACATTAAGGTCATTCACACTTACAATCTAAACATATAGGATTAACTAAGTAGTTATTTACACTAAAAGGATCTAATCGCCGCGCCGCAATCCAAGGGAGGGGGGGGGGAACTTTAGGGACACATGTCTTCAAACTATATTTAAATAACTATTACCAGATGCTTATATTATTCTTTCATTCATCTTATGAATTATATCAGTCAGCTTTTGATGTTATAGAAGCTAATTAACGATAGCATAAAACCTATCATTAGAAGCAATCCAACATAGTTTTTTTTTATATTAGTCTACCAAAGTGACTCCACTCTGCCTGATGGTAAGCAGTCAGTGGAATCCAGAAGTGGCGGATATGGCGGATTCCTAAAGCTAAACTACTGGTATGGTGGCCTACACTATGGCAGCTTATTGAGATGCTTTTTCACGCCTCGCTTAAAAGACCCAGGATCAAAATTAGATGGGAACACATGCGCTGGCAAAGAGTTTAAGACGATTAACAGTTTGTATTTTTGTTCATTAATTAGTAAAGAGGCGTTGCTATTGCTAAAATAAATAATATACTTATATTCTAGAGTATTGGTATGTGAACGAATCTAAGGATTAAATATTTTAACGCTCCATAGAACTGACGATCTTTATTTAGCTCTCCAAGATTAGCAACCTAGTTACTAAAATAACGCACGATAAAGTTTATATAAAAGCACGTTATTAATAAGGCCCTGATGGCTAATAAGTATATCTACCTATATATGTACTCACATACATATCCTAAAATTCATTTCCTACAAAAAACACCCAGTTTATATCGTCATTTATTCAAGGCCAAACGTTTTATTCATGGAATTGATCCAAATTTTCCTCTGTCATATATAACACTAATATATTGCAGACTTACCTTATCTTTACTATTCAAGACTGCGGCTGCGTGCGGTGGTATCCTCAGCACGTAGTGGGGCCTCTGATGCAGAGGTAGCCACACCCTGGCTGGTAGGTTAAGGTCTAACGTCGCCAATTCGGCCCTGAGCCGGCCATTCCGCCGCTCTTTGTCGGCCACACCGGCTAGACGGCGTCCTATGTTCGTCAGTGCCGTTAAAAACTGAAAAGTAGAATTTAATGGTCAGCAATTTGATTTTCTGAAACTAACATACCTACTTAATTAAATTTGATAAAAATACAAACTAGGAACCTAAACCTTTAAGGCCCACTTGCACGTTCCTGGGTTAACATAATTAACTCAGAGTTAACTGCTAACACAGGGTTAAATAAATAATTTAACTTGCGCCATCTAAAGTTAGGCGTAAACCCAGAGTTAAATTCTTAAATATTTAACCCATCGATTAGGGCGGGTTAAATTGCCTAACACGGGGTTAAGTGAAGTGTCAAACGAAGACTAGAGTGTGTCAAATTAAACTGAGTTCAGCTGCAGAAAGTTCTATTTTCTATTGTGTTTATATAAAATATTCAAATGATGAATGATATTAATTTATTCTCCGATGATGACGAAGAAATCATCGAATATATTAGTTCAAGTTTCTATGACAGAAGGATCGCAGAACGGTCAGATCATTTTAACTCACAAAGGGACAAAGACTTTCATAGAAGATTTCGGCTTGAAAAAGAAAGCGTGTTATATTTAATAAACAAAATTAAACACAAATTGCAGTACACACATAATAACAAGTAAGCTAAGTATTTTCAATACCAATATATCTATATTAATGTCATTGTATTATATTTTAAATTTTTCAACAACAGTTAGCAATTTTATTATAATTGTCGTTAAGCTTAATTTAATATTTTTCAGTGAGGCTTTAACACCCATGAATCAGTTATTATGTGCACTACGGTTTTATGCAACGGGAAGCCAGCTATTGACGTGCGGCGATTTTATTGGAGTGCATGAATCAACTGCATGTAGAACAATTCACAAAGTGACTGATGCCATAGCCCGGTTGTATAAGGAATTTATATTTATGCCTACAACTGAAGAAGAGCAGAGACAAGCTGCAATGAATTTTTACCAAATATCTTCTTTTCCACGTGTTCTGGGAGCAATAGACTGTACCCATATACGGATGAAGTCTCCAGGTATGTACAAGTACTTAACTATAGGTAGAGTTACAACATGTAGATCACTCCAGACCAGTTATTGTATTCCATGGATTAATGGTTCCTTAAGCCAGTCTATTACTTATTATCCTTAAAATTATAATTGTGTTGCTATGGAACTTAATAACTATTTTATTGTTTTAGGAGGAGAAAGTGCAGAAATATATAGGAACAGAAAAGGTTATTTTTCAATTAATACCCAGGCGATATGTTCAGCAGATTTGAGATTCACAGATGTTGTTGCACGCTGGCATGGATCAGCCCATGACTCACACATTTGGGACAATAGCAATCAGCGTAGACATTTTCTACAAGGCACCTATGGAGATTACTGGTTGCTTGGTGATAGTGGTTATGCTCAAACCACATTTATGATGACACCACTTGCTTCTGTGAACTCTCCCAATGAATCACTGTACAATGAAGCACAGATTAGAACAAGAAACACCATAGAGCGCACTTTTGGTATTTGGAAAAGAAGGTTTCCCATTCTTACAAGGGGAATCCAAGTACATTTGAAGAAAATACCAGGAATTATTATTGCTACATGTGTGCTACATAATATTGCTCGGCAGCATAATGATCAAGATCCAGCCCTAGACCCAGAATATCCTCCCATATTAGAAAATTATGATGGACTTGAAGTACCAAGAAATAATAGGTCTACAAGAAATACAGCAGGGTACCATGCTCGTGCAGTATTAATTGATCAACATTTTGTTCAATTAGGCTTACGAAATTGATAAATATACAAATACATATTATATACCTACTTTTTTTTGGACATAAATACATAATTATACAGAAAAACACCTAGAATCTACTCAAACTGTTTGTCTTGCACGGGAATCTAAGCCCAGACATCATTAGCAGTCACACTTTACAACCACTAGACTAATGCAGCAGTCAAATATGAAATTAAACAAATACAATTATTTATTTTTTATTTAATTTGTCCAATTCTAATTTTCTTATTAAATCATTATGTTCATATTTTTTCTTCATTTCTTCCATCTCCATTGCTCTCAGCATACGATTGTGTTCTAGTTTTTCTTTCTCCTCCACTAGTTGAGTTCTCAGAAGCTCATGTTGTAATTCAACCAACCCTATCTTTTCATGAGCTAACTTTTTAAATTTGTCTGCAACTGTTTGCTTAGGTGGTGTTTCTAATTCTAGTTTTCTTTTACCTGTAATGAAGATGTAAATCAAGTGAACTATGTACTTGTTCTTTTGAGATAGTAATAAAGTTCTTTAAACATAAATATATTTCACTTTAATCTGTCAGAAACAACTTTAACTTGATATTTTAAAAAATAATCTAAGTAATAGAGAACTGAACCTTAGCATTCCATGGATTCTCCATGTGGGTCCATCATGGGACAAAGGAAGGAACATGCATGACAGGTTTAGGTAAATGCATTAGCATTCCTCTTCACCGTCCGCTATGCTCCCTCCTCTACCTATCCAGATTTGGCAGGATCCAATGCCATGAGTTCCATTAGTACCATACGCTTTGCTAGTTTTGAGTAGAGAAATATATCCAATCTTGAGAAATGAGAAAATACTTACGTGTTAATAAATGATGTGGTTTTTTTTTTAAATTTGCCCTGTCATTTGTGAAGTAGTTCTCACTAATCGGGGTTTTACAGATATTTTCTTTCGTTTCTAAATCATTGTCTGCATAATTTAATGTTGGTTCTGAAAAAATATAATATTAATTATAACACAAGTTTAATCTTACCTTGGGTATTAAAGTTCAACAAATAATTTAGGTAACTGAATGTTTTTGTTATTATTGTTGTAATGTGCTCTAAACACTGTAACTATTTTAGGAATAAATATTATTATCATTATTATATGCAGTCAGTCAATCTCAATTATTTATTTAGATTACTAAATAATAAAATATTGCTAATGTCGATAGGCTATGACAACTATTTGACTTCCAAGCAGTCATTCGCTTGGCACTTGAGTATTACAAATTTGAATAACAACACTGTGTTGTTTTGATACCTCATAGTTATAATATTTGTTGAAAATGTTTAAAGTTGGTGTATTTACCTATCTCTACAATTCCAGCTTCAATTGGTGGTTTATTCTGAGAAGCCATAATATGGCTGTCTCCGTCATAAATAGTATACATTCCATCAATAACAGGTCCAACTAAAACCTTGACTTTTTCCAAAAGTGGATCATTGTCATTGTTTGGTGGTGGCCCTCCGCCTGGCAAGGAAAACAGTTATCATTAATAACACAGAAAATATTTTTAGAAGGTAGGAACCACAAGACATTCGGTAAAGAAATGTAAAGAATTGCATATGTAATAAATTCTACTGTAACCTATTAGTAATAATAAGAGCTTACCTGTACCCATGACATTCTTTTTTAAAATTCTGCCTCTGCTATCTGCTTCTTTTATTATTGATGTAAATGTATCTTGGCATATTTGTTCCGATACTCCTGTATTTTCAGAAACTTTTGCCCATCCTTCGGAAGAAGTGCCATATTCCTCAATATTCAAAACTAGAGTTTCCATATCAACTGCATAAATAAAGAACAACAATTTATGTTTTAAAATTTATTATTACTAAATGAAAAACCAACATAATTAGTTAATTAGTTTAATATTATATTAATTATTATATTATTAATATATTATAATATTATATTATTAATATAGTATGTACTAACAAAAATTAACACAATTTCTTACCTGGGATTACCATTTTCGCATCAGATGCATTTTTCTTAGCTTTCTTCTTTAAATTTTTATAAGTTTGCTGTAAGCTTTCTAGTGTTCGTGTACAACCAGAAGTACTCGAATTGAACATTTTTACCACCTCAAGCCAAGCCGCTTGTTTTTGTTGGAGGTTAGCTCCATCGGTTCTTTTATTTTCAATTATATGTTTGAACTTCGCTACTATATCACATAGAAGCATATTATCACTAGCTGTGAAATTAGGGGCACGTAAACGCACTTTTTTCTCCATCTTTCGTAGAAGAAGTTGATTTTAGCAATAATACCACGAAGTAAATAAATATGACACAAGGCACGAACACAAGATAAGTACTTATACAATACGGTTGTTTATAAACGTCGCGTCAACTGTCTAACAATGCAGGCCAGACAAGGAAGAGTTATAACAGTGTGCTGTAGTGTAAAAGAGATGGACATATAAAGTTTCGTTTTTTGTTTATTCATTCTTGTTAGTCGGGTTACAATAGAAGCGCATAGACGATGCAATGTTCCCCGCTAAAAAAAAGAAATGTCAGTTAACTGTTGGGTTAGCTAACCCGATGTTATTTTTTCGTGGCGCAAGACATGATGAGAGTTAAACTTATAATTAACTAACCCCGAGTTTATTAACTCTATATTTATTTATTTAACCCCACTTTGCGTGCAAGTGGGCCTAAGAAACGTTCAAAATTTAACTGAATCTGATGTAGTATTATATTGCCTAATGTTCATTTATCTATTATACAAAAGAAGCTACTACTACTTCTAATATAACAGAGATCCGAGTTAAATTTTGGCAAGTTTGTTATATTATAGTGAACTAGCTGCGCCATGCGGCTTCGCCCGCACGGAAAATGCTACGTGTTTAATTAACTCGGGAACCAGACCTATTTTCGGGATAAAAAGTATCCTATGTCGGTCTTCGGCAGCGAATATATGTATACCTACATACAGATTTTTTTATCGATATCGGTTTAGCCGTTTAGGCGTTGCACACACACACAAACAAACTTTCGCATTTATAATATTCGTTAATATGCAGTAGTCATATTTTTTTACGGTTGACAAGCCACTACGTTGGATGCTAAATCCCCTAAATCATTGTATGATGTCATGAAAAATAATTTACGTAAAATAATTTTTTGCAGCATTAAGTTTCATTTTATAAATCAAAAACCTATAGTGACACTCGAAGTACCTAGTTATTACTTCCCGTGCTATACATTTTCTCACTTGTCTCAAACAAAAACTCATTAATTTGCATTAAACTTCGGCGTCAGTGCAAAAACGTTGTTACACTAGTTTATTCAAATTAATCTTATATGCACACGACACCGAAATTTGATGGCAATTTAAACTTGTTAGCATACAAGTGGGTTGCTACAAATCTTCATGATGCAATCCTTGACTCAATTCACACGATAGTGAACCTCTTTGGTACTGCGTTCATATAAACCAAACCTCTTTAATACTAAAGAATAAACTTCTTTAGTTTTTACGGTTCTAGTAGTTATTGCAATATAAGTATATTGCTTATTGTCTGGCAAACGTATAGGAAAATGTTAAGATTATAGTCCATATTTATATAGATTGAGCAATGCCAAGTTTGATTATAAACTAATGAGCATGTTTTAGACGCAAATGGTATTGGCTGCATTTGACAGAACTTTTTTGACTTTAAATGTAAAGTTCAGAAATAATGCACTGTTTAATTTTGTGCAATAAAGCGAGGTTTTCGTAGCTCGATTAGTCAGAGGTTAAGCTAGCAAAATACTTAACTGAATGGTATTTTATTGCTTATTAACTAGAGCCGGTGTTCTTTATAATGAGGGGTCTACATGGGAACCAACTTAACTTTCATCCAGCAGACGTAGCTTTCCCTTCTAGATAATATTACTATAATATAAGAGACAAGTCGATAATGACACCGTTTGCAGCTCCCGGTAGTCCATAATCGTAAACTAAATTATATAAATTTATATTACCCAAGTAATGATCGTTTTAAAGTCGTGTTTAAACTGATAACGTTGGTTTTGTAACACGAATTAGCTTGATCATATAAATAGACATGTAGGGGTTGTACATAATTATTACAACAACAAAAAATAGTAAAATATTGTAGTGTAAAATCCTGCGCAACTAGTGCGAGATAACAGTCCCGAACTAGTTACTAAGGACTTTTTTATTCTTATATTTGCAGAAAAAAAAGTAGGTATTCAGTACCAGTTGCTAATGTGAATATATCTAAACAATCGGTATTTCGATATCTTTTTTAGTAAATACAGATAAATCAATTGATTTTGCGTGTTATACACTAGGTATCTGATTTCTATTTTGATTTACTAACTCCACACGAGAAAAATAGCGTCAAGCATTACATCCGCTTCCTACCTACCACAGCGTTAACGAGATAAATAATAATTAGAAGTCGTCTTTATACTATAAAATAACCGCAACAGCCTCTGTTTACAAACAATCGCGGCATCAACAACGTGCTCTCATTCGAACTGTGCTCAATATGTAAACGAAATGATATCAACCAGAGATGGCTCGCTAATCTGTAAACGAAGCGGTCAATTGGAAGCTGAGACCTACATCGTAGATTTAAATACTCATGAATGGCAATCATTAGATTAAATAGTAATAGCCGCATTGGCCACCTTCAAAAGATGCTTATCTCTGCTTATCTTCTACAAGCCATTATAAAATTGATATGTTATTTTATGTAAATTTACGTTTATGGACTTGACATATGTTTAAGAAAATTCTCTTGTAGTACCGTTTTTTTTTTGCTGGTGGCTAAATTGGTAGGTCTTGGCGAAAATAACAAATGATCGCAAAAATTTCAAGAAAGTTACGATATTCAGAAACAATTTGAATAGAAATATAACATACTTTAATGTCAGTTATTGCTGGAATGATTGCATTACGACGACCTATACTAGTGTTATGGGTTACCTTGCCAAGGTCCGGTAAAATTCAGAGCATTACTTCCCCAAAATAATTTAGTAGTTATGTCACTAATTGCTTTGCTATTGTTACTGTGAGACTGGCCCTGAATTTTAAACTAGGTTAACCTATACTGGAACTTGTAAAATAAAGAGTACTTAATAAAGTTTCTCCTTTGAAGACTTCAGTATTTATAAATGTACCTGGTAAGCGATAATCGGGTACAATTAAGTTAAAATTAGTTCATGGTTAATGTGATTAATGTTGAAAATAATATATTAGAGTTGGTGTAAACAGTATTTTTATCATTTTTATCATATGCTTGTACCTACTGTTTATTTAAAATAAAATACCCAATGCTACCTATATTGGGTAATTTGTTTAGAAACTTGTAGAACGGTTATTGGAGTTTAAGGAGACACCGCTTATTTGTATTCGGCAAGAAATAAACGTTTCTTTAATCGCAAATGCAGGACATGATAATTTCATTTATATTGAACAGTCAAAACATTACTCTAAAGCATTTGAATAAAAAGTTTTGTAGAGTGGTCATTATACTTTAAGGAGGCAACCTTAATTGTAGTCAAGATAAGTATTTGTAGTTTCTCTAGTCCAACAATATTGAATTTCTTGTGCTGTTTAGAAAATGAGTAACATGATTGATGATAAGCATAAAGCATCTTGGCAAAATTTGTGTTAATAGGTTCAGTACTTGATTACTCGAAAGTCTTGAATGGATACATTTTAAAGTGACAATTCATCGTTTTCATTTAATACGTTTCTGAAGTGCCCAAATATAAATATTATTATTTCATTGCATAAATTCATTGTTCACTATATTTTGGCTTTTACTCAAAATAATTTACTTTAGGTTGAAACAAGTAGATTACACTTCCTAAGATTACAAGATCTTCTAATGAAAGTCTCTACTAATGAAAGTGATACGAAGATATCTACATCTTTTAAATAGTAATTTATCTCTGTCTATATTAGCAGTATAAAATAAATTAAAATTAATACAATGTTACGACCACAATTTATGCTGTTTACTTTATAGTACAAATAAACAAAATTTCAATTTATATTGTTGATTTTATATGATATAAGACGTTATTAAACGTGAGAAACGTTCAAACTTGTACTCAATTTTATAGGTATAATGTAAAACAATAGCTGTTTTTGTTTTGCTTGGCATTTACGTAATATGCTAACTTCGTCATCAAAACTCAATTCTATCATAATTAAAATGACACAAATCAAGAACCATTGTTATTTTATCGGCATAAGTACACAACCATTAGTTGTATACAAACAAAATGTTCACATTATGACTTGGAAAATAAAAAGCTGACCGCTAACTGAACTCTGTGTAAATGTACATATTCGTCTTTAGAACTCTTAAGGCTTGTTCGTTAACTTTAGACTTGTTAGAAAGTTTAAATAGATTTTGGTATCTTTATACAGAGGGCTCGAAGTTTCTTGTTAAAATTATATTAACTTCACTAAAGTAGATTATCTTAAAGAATATCAAAGCTGAATTCCAATAATATATGATGCCTTCCGAGTAAAATTCTTGGAGAGAAAGTATATTTTAGATCGTTGCTATTCTGCTGAGCTATCTGTGTTGTGTAACTTAGTTGTGTTAATAAATTAACTATACTATTATATAAATCAGAAGGGTTTGTTTGTTTGAACGCGCTAATCTCTGAAACTACCAGCCGGATTTGTAAAAAAAATATTTGTGTATGACAGCCCAGTTCTCGAGGAAGGTTCTAGGCTATGTAACATCACGATAAGGCGACGGGAGCAGAGCAGTAAGCAATGAAGCGGGTGAAACTGAGCCGCGGAAAGCTAGTAACTTAAAATTTATTAACACAACTAAGTTACACAACACTGATTCATAAGACAGGTACAAAAAAAATTATAATGTAATTTAGTCGAAAAACAACCACTGCTGAATATAAGCTGGGGTGCGCAAAGGCTGCCTGAACCGTTACCAGATCGAAGGTCCCCTTTGTATAATTCACTTTATAATTCAATGGAACATGTATATAAACGGTCATGAATGAGACGAGTCATCGGCAGCTTAAAAATTGTGTTTTTGTATATTATTTTTGATCGCAATAAAACGCATACACACTATAAAATTTGAAGAGATCTGCATAATATTTACGTTAAAGGTTTCAAAATGTAAAATCTCACATAATTTGATCACTTGATCTAGTAAACTTAATAAAAATTTCAATCACCTCCTCTTTGACATCATTTGGTAAAACAATTTAAATTATATAAATATAGGCTACAGTCATTTTAGGTAGGTAACTATATTTCTAGAAAAGTTCATAGCACTGACTTGACAACAGAGTCAAACAGCAGTCTAATCTAATATCGAGTGGTTAGTGGTCAACCTAGTATCAGAATTTGTTTAGGTCGCCCATAGAGGCATCCGACTTGACCTAACGACTGTTATCAACTTGATAACAACCGGGACCGACTTTTAACGTGCTCTCCGAAGCACGAAGACGCTCAGGTCAGAGACCACTTTGCGGACACCCATCCATGGGCCAGCCGCACTCTATGTTGCTTAACCCGCTAATTGTTTACCGATCGGTGAGCGCAATGAGCTATTAGTGCCGCGATAAAAAGCAGATCGACTAGATGAGAGTGATGATGAAGAGTCGTTTTATTATACCGAAATAGTATAAATAATTCTTAAAAATAAACATAGTTATAGATCCAACGCGCAGTAACCCTAGCTCGAAGTCACGGGCTTTAAACCCGAGTCCAGTGAGGCCGAGGATAATGATGACCTATTTACGAGTATATGGACGCGTTGAGTGGTTACAAAACAAGTAGACACAGAGGTCATAGGTTTTGTAACCATAAGACAATAAAACTGTAGACTGTTTTGTGTTGATTGTTGAGTAAGCATAACTTACGCAAGCTCCATGACAGTTCTAAGTGCGTTACGCATTCGTAACGCGTTTTTAGACATACAAATTGCAGCTCTACAATACTTCTCTGCTCATGTTATACACGGCTCGCGACAAGTTTTACAACTGATTATAATTATTTATAGATAATGCGCTTCAACCGAACATTAACTAGGTCAGGTTAATGGCAATCTAAAAACTAACACACCTTAATGACAAAATAATAACATATTATCTTTTGTTAGTAAATAATCAGTGATAGTAATATTTACAACGTATCTTGATAAAAATTAAAGAACAAAATATCAAAATCATGATTTCATTTAGTTTTCAGAAAGAGAAAACATCATCTACTATCACGAACAAAGACACGCTGTTCATAAATTACAATTACTTTCGATTCTGAAAGAGTTTGTTCATACACGAATACTACATTTTATTGAAATGACTAAGTGAAATAGGTACCAACGCCTTCAACTCGTAAAAGTGAATAAATAAATACTTTCTGGGCAAGCAAAACTTAATGGGTACCAAGTTCAAAGCGCACATCGACTTGTTTTAATAACCATGACAAAGGACGAATTAGCGGTCAACTGCTAACCGTTAGTGGATTACTCCATAAGATCGGAAATTCCAAATCTCAAAAAATTAACAAGTCCTTTACATCAGTGTGTTCATCAGTATCATACAAAATTATGGTTAAGCCCATTTAAAACAATAGCAGAAAACGAAAGTATTCCATCTATACAGATATTTGCATTTAAAACGGACCATTCGATGATTAATATTTAGGCCACAAAGATGCGCATGGAACCAATTCACTTATTATTTATAGTCCCTAACCGATATAGCTGTGACTCGACCACCATGACTCTTTTCTTTATATATTAATATCGGCACGTGTTAAACGTTCATAACACTTTTGATTATCAGTAGGTAGTCTATTCCAAGTTTCCTCATGACGTCATAAATACTCTATTCACTGATTACAAGTTCAAAACCCTCAGACATGACAGAAGCTATACAAGTAAGCCAATGACTCACCGCACTAAGTACAGATCAACCAATGATTCATTGAGAAACTCTATGAGGAAGTCTTTTCCAATTATAACAAATTAACGTAACAACGCGTTTACGAGACATGATTTTGGTGTTTATTTATTTAAATGAAGACAACCACTGAACCAATTCATGAACAGGTTTTCTTAGTCAAAATATGATGATTTCATTATGTGTAGATGATACCACCGACATTTTTGGCAACTTATACACGATTCACTCAACAATTTTAGTCCATTTTTCTATACAACACATTAATCTAAAAAATTTAATTCCTAAGAGCACGCGTACATTTGTTGCACTGGCATCAAAACAAGCGTGTCTTTATTTATTTTCTCTACTGTTATTTTAACAAATTCTTATTTGCCTTTTTTGTGTTCCTATCCTGTAACCGTTCAACTTCTAAACCAATTGGCAGAGAACGAGTGACGATCTTCGTGATAGTTGCAAATGGTACTTTGTAAATGGTATTTTTGTAAGTCTGTGGCACTTGTATCTCGCTTCTTTGACGTAAAATAAAGAAAAATACTGTTTGTAATCAAAATACTAGTTAGAATTAGAAGCCGCTATTCGTGAGCAGAAACAAAATCCGGCTAGTGGTATTAGAGAAATCTTGCAGAGCCTTATCTCTTAGGAAAGTTTTACATAAAAAAATCGAACGTTACATAGTTGTATAGGCAGTAAATATTAATGCAAAAGGGAAAGGGGATTTTTACAGAAAACAAAATTTTCTTGTCAATATACTTAATAGGGTCATTTCGCCAGTTCACCGACCACTACCAATTTGCGACCATTTCTTCATTTTCCTTACGTAATAGAATTAGTAACGCATCTCAGTTTCAAATTTTAGCGCCAATTTTTTATTCTGACGTTGCCCGATGCGCGAGTGGCGTCCATTACTAATTGCTATTTCTAAACTGACGTCAGTCACGATTCGAAAATTCACAGTGCAGACGTTTGTTAAATTTTACAAAAAAAATAGTGCGAGTTAACACTTTAAAAGGTGAGTTCCAGCTTATTTACTTACTATTTATTAATGCCACTAATTATGGATTTTGCGTGTGAGTGTGTTTAACAAATATTTAAGTAAAATAATACAATTATTTTATTTTTCACGCTTTAATTAGCTGGTCGGCAAAATGGTTTACAGTTTTTGGCATAACCTAAAAGCCGGCCATGTGGTCGCAATTTAGTTTATTTTCGGTAATAAATAATGAGGATTTATGTTTTATATGTAAGGCTGACAATATTTATTGCATGTTATTCTGGTAAAACATTCAGATTAGAAACTTGTATCTAAATTCCGGCCCCCAGAATTGTTGATATTACTAAAAATACAGCTATATAAAATCCTTATGTTGGAAGCGGCCGGAAACTAGATGATTCGCTACCTAATTCACGACCACTTATTAAATAAGACGGCCGGAATTTAGATGTTTGGTATCCAATTGGCGGCCACTAACTACAACAGGCCGCACACTGGATTTAATAATCGAAAATGCGACCACTTATTTAAGACTGCCAAAAACTAGCTTTTTCTAACCCAGTAAGTAAGCTATCGCTGTTAGGGCATCACTACATAAGTAAATTTTAATTAAACTCTTATCATGGTATCGGTTTCTATCATATTCTCAAAGAGCTAAAGGATTTTCAACGCTAGCTTGTTTTGCTTGCTTGGTGAAAGGGCGCTTTTTGTTTCAGATGCCACCAAAAAGAATAATTAACCAAAAAAATATTAAACAAAAAAAGAAAACTAAAACAAGAACCAATATGGAGTATTCTGAGGAGGCCTTAATAAATGCTCTAAAAGATATAAGAGACGGCAAAAGAATAAGAGAAACATGCCGTTTCTACGGGATTCCGAGAACTACTGTACAGGATAGACTTAGCGGAAGAACAGCAGAAAAACCAAGAAAAGTGGGACCTGATCCAATTCTTGGGTTCAGTGGAGAAGAAAAAATCGTGAAGTGGATCATACAGTCTGCAAAATGTGGCATTCCTATAAAAAAAGACGATCTAATAGACACAGTCGCAGCTATTGCTAAAGACTTAAAGAAGGAGCACTGCTTTGCTGAAGGTAGGCCAGGTCAAAAATGGTACCAAGGCTTTCTTAAACGACATCCGCAGATAAGTATACGGGAACCAGAATCAATAAATAAAGCTAGAGAAGCTGTAAAAGAAGCTAACATTAGAAAATGGTTTTCTGATTTGGAGGCATTTTTGACAGAGAGAGGATTTATTGACATTATGAGCGACTCGGAGCGTATCCTAAATGGAGATGAGACTGGAGTATCTTTATGTCCAAAAACTGGAAAAGTTTTGGCTCCAAAAGGATTCAAAAACTTATATGTAGTGAAAAAAGGAAACGAGAAAGAAACAATTACCGTGTTGATTATGATGACAGCTTCAGGTTTAATTTGTCCTCCATTGGTAGTATATCCATACGTACGACCACCAAAGGCAGTCGTCGAAGCCACTCCTTCTGAATGGGTGATTGGAAAGAGCGAAACCGGATGGATGAGAAGTGACGTTTTTTACGAGTACATTGCTAACGATTTCAATAAATGGTTGATAGAAAAAAATATAAAGAAACCAGTCATCCTGTTCGTGGACGGACATAAATCACATATGTCTATGCCTTTAAGTAAATTTTGTGAAGAGAATGGCATCATTTTGTATGCGCTGCCACCAAATACAACTCACATACTTCAACCTGCAGATGTGAGCGTGTTTCGACCTCTCAAGCAACAATGGAAGACAACAGTAAGAAATTGGCAGTGCAAACCAGAAAATATTAATAAAACCATCACTAAAACTAACTTCTGCAGTGTATTTAAAGAAACTCTCGACGTGGACATGGCGGAAACCATTAGAAACGGTTTCCGTAAATGCGGATTATACCCATTTAACGTGGAAGCGGTCGATTTTACAAAATGTGTACGGGATGTCCAAATTCAAACTGCTCTTCAATCTAAAAAGCTTGAACGAAATATAACTGACAGGCATTATCAAATAGCAAAAGATGTTATTTTATCAATAAGCAACAATCTTGCGAAGCGAGGAATAGACGCCAAGATTATTGATTGTGAAATAGAAAAGGCGAGAACAACTCATAAGCGCCCATCTAAATCCAAAACGCCCCGAAACTCTTCTTCCAAAACGCCTCGCAGCTCTTTATCTAAAACACCTCGCTATTCCTCATCTGAGACGCCTCGCAATTCTTTAACTGAAACGTCCATAGACCAAATAAAAATACCTTCCAATACACCAAATATTAATTTACTTCACAATCGTATTATTGAAGTGGTTGACAGTTCTGTGCCGGATATTGGGTCGATAGTTTCATTGGATGATATATCGATTATACGTCTTGATGGAACTTATTCGGACATGAATTTAGAGGTGTTCTCAGGGGACATTTCAGAAATGGAGAATAATTTAAATATAACAGTTGCTGCTGACATCCATTGTACACCTACGCTTTCAGCCAAAATACCTACATCCATAGTTTCTTCCGAAATGGAAAGCAATTCATCCCACACTCCAGAAGCCTCTTCATCTGTGTCTGCGAACATTCTTTCTAGTCGTGAGCGTTCGATTAAAAGACCTGAGTGTTCCTCAAAAGAAATAAAATGCTCTGTCCCGGAAGTAAATCCATCATATAATGATTTGCGAATGCTTCAAAGAGATTTGGACGAAATAACCATTTTAGATGATACTCAGTTTAATAGTATAAATCTACAAACATCGGTAATTTCAGAGTCTGCCAATGAGGATGAAAACCAATCACATATTTTAAATTTGTCACCTATAAACCTGCCACCTCTCAACACCATTTCCGAAGATCAGATATCCAGAGATGCTGCAACAGTTTGTAGTAATTCACCAGCTTTGATTATTGATCCTGTGATTGAAGACACTGTTACTAAAGATTTGGAAGAAATAAAATCACAGCCCTTGCCCTCAACGTTTGCAGACAAAGTAAATATACAAACTGATATTGATCTATTTGATAAACATTTAAAATACCCTGTACTACAACCAAAAGAAATAAACAAAAAACGGACTTCCAGCTATACTCCTAGTGCTATATCATCTAAAATTTGGAGAGAGTACCATGAAAAGAAAGATCAAGCGAAACTAGATAAAGAAAATAATATAAAGAAAAGAAAAATGGAGAGAGAAGCAAAGAAAGCTGAGCAAGTGATGAAAAAGAGGAAAGTGGAAAGAAAAAAGAAGAAGCCAAAAACAGAAATGCGAAATAAAATAAAATGCGGTGCCTGTCAAGAAGAACTTATTAGCGATACTGAAGATAATGCTGAAAAAAATATAGGATGCGATGATTGCATTAGATGGTATCATTTGAAATGCACAAAATTTAACGGATTATCTTATAATATTGTTGCTCAATCTGATTATAAATGTGAATTTTGTGAGAGTGCAGATGAAGCAAGGCAAACTGTTTTGAAAGAACTTCAATAATAATTCAGGTGATTATTTGTTTAAAATAATAAAGAATTATAAAACCTAAGAAAGTAAAATTGTATTTATTTAGTTTTTTTCGTAGCTACTGACTGCTACAACATTTGTTAAGTTCAAAATGTTTCTTGATATACTGTTCCTACTGTTCTTATTAATAAATAATTATTAATTAAAACCTCTTTTTAATGTTTTCCAAATCCAAAAGTAATAGGTACTTTATTAACAGGCACTAAAGTTTATTTTTCCATATCAATTATGACGGCCGTAAATTGGCTAGCTAGTGGCCGTTAATGAGATGAATTGGTCGGAAATTGGCAATATTGACTCATTTTTGGTTTTATACTTGTAAATATTAATTATAATCCTTTAACATATAGAAAGTGAGGAATAATCAAACTTGAATATATTTTTAACTGGCCAAAAATAAAAAACAATATAATGCATTAAAGTGAAAGAAGATATCAAGTCATGAACTAAAGAGTTGCGTTAACTGGTCGCAAAGTGGCGAAGTGACCCTATAGTCAATACCCAATTGGCATTGATTTAGAAACAGGTAAGAGTGAAGCAGTTACGAACAGCTGGCTAGCAAATAAATATGATATGATCCAAGTACTGAATTTAAATTGCGAACATACGTAACTAAATACAAATTTATTTGGTGAACGGTCGCTTTATTGACGAGGTCATATGTATTTAGATTTGGTTCGTGTTAATAACAAAACTGAGTGTTTAATGTTACTCAATAGGTAGATCTATTTGTAAGCATATTATAATATAGACAAAAATAATATTAAGCGTATTCTGCCGAGACTTTACGAGCTAAGCTAACATAAACTCTAAGAAACCTTCTATACTGAAATGGTTTCTAAAAGTAAATGTTTCCAACAATAGGTGAAAATGAATCGTAACTTAGAAGGAATGCTCTTTGCCATAATAAGGCTAATCGACACCGGGAATAGCTTTTGTGGGAAAGTTTTTGTGGCTTACAAATATTTGCATTGCCACGATAGAGCAACGCGCTACTTGTAGAATCATTAATATTAATTGACATTTCACGAACAGCTATGCCTACACATTTTTACACAGCCGGATGTGAGTGAAGGTAGTATAAGGACCTTGCTGCATATTACAAAACAGTGAATTCGTTTTCGTAGTCTTAACTGATTAACTTGTTACATAAATATACGGACACTTTTTTTGCAATTTGACACTTTGAATGTCAGATTGAATGATAATTATATTAAAAAGTTTTATTTTAGACCTTGTTTTAGTTATGACCTTTAAAGAAAGGTGTGTAGGCACCGGAGTGCTTGATTACGTTTAATGTACACTACACTAAGGAAATTCTTACCTTCAAGAATCATATAAACGTAAGCAAACATTTCGGTTGTGCCAACGCCTCTAGAGAATCTATGATTATCGACCTTACTTTAAGTAACTTAAATTTCGTCAAAAAATTAGCTACCTCAAACTGTTTCAGCTTCTACATGAAACATTACTTGCTAAACTATACAATTATATCCTCTAACTATTGACCTTATAGGTCGACGAACTTGTGATCGTAAATCCTTCTCATAGTGAATATTTAAGCTTCTAGTTAATGTACAACTAAAACTGATAGTGCAAACAGTGACTGGTCATCGACAAAGAAAAGTGAGAATGATTTTACAATACTACGCGCGCCAAAAATTTTACAAATCAGGATGCCGGTAATGTTTCTTAATTTCTGACATATACGGTCTACACAATCATTTTTATCGTGACTAATGATTTAATTGTTATCTAAAACCAATCTCGCATTCATATTGCGTGATGATATTATCACAATCATAAAAAGGCGAAGTCATATTACTTAATGTTTGGTGATCCGGAATTTGCTTGCACGGCAATCATCCTCTGAACTAGCGTTATTATGACACGGCTATAATATTCAACTTTAGCAGATGTTTGAAAAATGTTATTAAGTGTAAAAGAAATCTACAGTTATACTACTTCAAAGAGGATGGTACAGAATACTGAGGTTGGTAGGTAATTTATTAGCAGTAACCGTTTTAATTTTAGCAAAGGCTCTATGTACAATTTTGCAGACAAGGTTGTACACAAGCTATGTAGTAATACTACCGCTCACGAGTGCACGTGTTGCAGAATGTGAGCGTGATACACTTGTCCTTAGTCATTTTGCAAATCATTTCGAAATAATGTACCTACTGCTTACAACTCAGAGCAAAGTCAAATATTACTGTACGATATGAAATAATCCACATTATAAACATGGCATTCGATAAAAGATAAAAGAAATGAAATTTTCTATTTGTGTTATGTCGTCACCAAAACTAAATACGTAAAATAAGATAGGAAAGTTGTAAATGTTTCATAACAATATCGGTTTCGACGAGTACGTTATCATTTTATCATAAACAGCTATAAGTCACATATGTATTGTAAATAGCTACACTGAATAAATGATAACACGACTAACGGAAGAGTGTCTGGGGCATGTTAGATTTTTATAAATTTATCGTGAACGTTTCCCTAATCTCAGGAGCGTTACTGAGTACACATGTCACGGAAGAGGTCGATAGATAAGTGTACTTACTGTACTCGACAGTAGATTTTTAGGCATCGGAATGTGACGATCCCACTAGCGTAGTAAGTAGTAGGTATAACCACTTCGTTGTCGTATATGTATACAGCACAAATCAAACAATGCGCTTGTTTGATTTTCAAAATTGTATTAGATTTCACCACAAATTCATAATTATTATCTATTCATGAAAGAAACTAGTAATTAAGAACGTATTAACGCTTATTTTAAAATAAAAGCACAAAATAAATACCTGTATTTGCGGTGCCAGTCGAGGCGCTCCACAAGAGCACTGCTCCCCACACAGACATCCATTGTCAAAAGCCCGTCCAGATGCTAGATCTCCTAAATGTCTGCCAGAAGGCATCGCTAGCCTCAGTGCTGACGCATCAGACTGCGATCTGTGATGACCTCTCCTCGCCGCCGGCCTAATCTCTTCAGCCAGTATAGAATCTCTTAACTTCGTCGCTCGAGATCTTTTCGTATCACCTCCGAAAGCAGTTAATAACCATGCTAATCTTAGAGAAAACTCCGCACTTTGTTTACACCTGTAAACCATGTACGGCTTTAACACGTCCGCTACATCACTCATTTCTATATACATTGTCGCTAATTGTGGAAGGTAGAAGTCCACGTCCTCGTTTGAGAATGAGAATAGTTTGTTGGCCAAGTAGGTCTGCACACCCGGCTCTTTGGAGTTGAACAGGTATGAAATCGCCATACTCATGTCAAAGAGTTTACTTTCAAATAAACGCAACAGAAAGTCTTTGTTTTTTGATGTTTCAGCGGCACAAATTTCAGTTTTCGCAGGCGGATCAGTTATTGTGTCAGGAGGATCTGGCGGTTTATCCGTATCCTCTGGATTGCCTGAATCTAAGCTCTCTCTGGACCTTGCCGCAGCTGGTGGTGGCGGACGTTCTTCGTCATTGCCATCTGGAGGTGTATGAATACCGGAGTCATCGGACCCGGTTGGCACTTCTGGTGGTAGAGCAAGTCTTGGAGTAGGCACTTCGATAGGAATTCGAAGCGGCCCTTCCGGTGAAGTAGGTGTCATGTCTTCTGGTATCCGCTGGAGCACTGAGTCCAGGGATCTGTTTCTTTGGTGACCGCATCCCGCTGGCGGTCCACTGGCGCCCGTCACATGTCTAAAACAAAGGAAGTAAGGTATAAGGAAATATATTATAAAAACAGAAATTTTACTCGAGGACATCGGTTATAGGGAAATCCTATCCTAAATTTAAATTACGTACTTATAAAACGGATCCTCATAATGCTGTATACCGATAACAATAATTTTCCGAACCATTTGTATGATTTACACTATTATGCACAGAACTCAATCACTATTCAGAACACAGAGCACGATTATTCAATAAACTTCCTCACATAAACATAGTAGGTACCTAGTTGCGCTAAAACACTGTCGTAGCGTTAAAACAATGCGAACAGGCAGCCTTGCGATATAACATTGTGACAACGCGGTACACACGTCCTAACCCGTGGCCGCCGTATGGCAAACTGTCTTTACGCAACAAAAAGACGCGCGCCGCGCCGCATACCATTCGAATAAGGATCACCTCGATTACGCAGCCGAAACACAACTACAAAACATTATAAACAAAGATTTTGAATAATTTCTCCGACCGAGTTAGTTTTGAGATGTGGAACTAATTTACAAGTACAATTTAAATTTATAACACTGATTCAACGAGACACTAGTACAAATAGACGTGACCAAATTTCTGTAATAAACTTACGTAGGCGAACAATATTTCAGGATTTAATACCAAGTCACAATACCCTTTTTTGGAAGTAAGCATTCGGTAGGGTCGTCATTGTTATAAAATAATGTATTTTTTGTAATGTTTTTAATATTCAGTAGGCGTCTACTACACCAGTTCCTTATGAGACTGCGTGGCATATGCAAGTGTCGCAAGGAATTTCAATAATGTTAACAGATAAAATAGTAAACATCTTATTTTGCTAAAGGCGCAAATAGCATTTAGCACACATTCACTCTGTTTTTACTTAAAAACAACAGACAATGACATAAGCGGGATTCAAGAGCGCATACCAACAAAATAAGTAAGAGAAAGCGGCCAATGACCCCGAAAACGTTTATCACCGAGTTAGCTATCATACTCAGAAGATACATAAAACGCAGTGTAGCCTTAAGTGGCAATGGCGTTCTTAATGCGGCCGCATATTCACACAAGAAAGTAGAGGAAGTGGAAGTGTGTAGTGGCCTTTCAATGAGTGAACATTCCAAACGAAGCGTGAGTGGTAAACAAATTATCGTTAGTTTATTTTTGGAATGTTATCGGGAACCGTACATGTGTTGCGTCCTGCCAACAGATGTGCTATACAACAGCCCTTAGAATTCCAAGCCTATTTTAGTGAGGTATTGGGTAGGCACGCTCGAAATTGTACGCTACAGAAACCTCCAATCACATAACAGTCGTTCATTATGATGATAATTACATATATAATATTATTTTAGATAATATAAATAAATAAATAATATTATTATAGATAATATTATTTACGCAATCGTTTAAATATGAACCTGTTAATACTGAGGAAAACTTGACTTGAAAACGTTTGTACTGATATATAAGTAAATATTACTTGCGTACGAGAGAACGAAGCCGTGGGTTCAATTGTTTAGCGTACTTTCTACATATAAAATTAAAGCGGCCACCATAAACATAAAAAAATTACGATCAATTATGTTCACGTAGTCCATTACAAATATTTTATGGAACAATGCCAAATGTGTAAAACAACATTCAAGGATTGAAAACAAAAATCTATCTATAGCGCAATTGTTTAAAATACGTTGCTATTGCTAATATCATAAGTATCAGCATCTATCTATATAAATAGACATACATACATACATAAATACTCATTGACTTCGGCAGTTGGGCAAAAAGCAACAACCTCACATACCAAAGAAGTGGTTACTGTCAACTCACATCTCAACTTAAACCTTTTCCGGTTTCTTATTATGTGATAAGTCGATTATGTTATCACTACAAATGTAGGTCAACCCACCACGACCGATGGACTGTACAAATACTCGCCCGACGACCTCGCGTGCCGGACAGGTATGCAACGATCCAACAAATTCAATACGAATAAGCAATAAGCTTAACAACTCCAAATCAAGCAATTGAAACCATTTGTGAACGTGACAATTTAACAACACATCGAGTGATCACAACAAAACAATTATTGGCAAGACCCCTGACTAGAGAAGCAATGAAAAATATTCAGCAAATTGGCACACTACTTGATGGGTGCCATCGCTATATTGATTTCAATCAGATCTATGTTTACAGTTCCTCGATGACACCTATTGACTTTAATTCCTGTAGAACATTCCAAAGTAAAAAAAATTATAACCTTAATGAGCTTCTACGAATTATGAAAACAAATAGGAAATCAAATATTTAAATTAGATCGGACTTTAAAGCTTTTACAGTGTATTCCGTAGACAGTAATTTTTTTTTTGACGAACACGCGATTTATTAGAGAATAACAGGTAAATGTTAGTGGATTGCAGTAAGCAAGAATTGTGGAGACCTTTGTATGGCTACGTATTTCACGAGGCTTATTGACGTCGGTATGAAACAATAGCGGATTGATTCGACGCGGCACCATACTGAAGTGTTATTGTGTGAATATTGGTGAAAGCCAGTCTTAAAGGCTTCTGCAAACTGATGGCTTATAGAATCGATCACCGTCATTTATTAAGCATTCGTTCAATACACCTGCTATGGGAATAAAATATGTGTCAGATGAAGTAATTTTTTCATACTTATGAGGCGAGTTCTAATAAAAACATAATGATCAAATTGGTGAAAGTTATTTTCAAAAAAGTATTAAAACTATAGAAAACCTATAAAACATCGACATATAGAGTAACAGTCTTTAAACAATAAATGCAAATCATAGCAAATTTTCTGTAAACGGTAACGATAAGTCCGTGTTCTTGATGTGCTAGCGAAAGTGAATGCTTTTAGCAACCTTGCATTACGGTAGATATACAAAGACTCTTCATTCGTAACCAACACAACGTGACGTTCCTAAATATAGTAATCATGATCCATTCAAAGAATAGATGCACGTCTTTGTGCAGATAATTTGAAACACAACCAGAACATCGTGTACAACTATAATTCCACGAAAGTAATAGACACTCAAAATGAAAACGTATTTGTTTATGTATTTACCTGCGTTTAAACATTCTTTTGAAACCGTAACTATGAACCTTTTCATTAGGCTGCAGCTTTTGAAATGATTTATTAAGAAAATTTCAAGGACTCAAAACATTTTGCTGTATAGTTTAACAAATTGTTTTATATTTTAAACCATAAATATGTATGTTTTATAATAGCCATAGCCGTTACTTCATTATAATATGTTTGTAATACGAAAGTATATTAAAATGTTACATGAAAACAATGTTTTACTTTTGTTGTAGTAAAAAAATATTTCAAGCTATTTCGTACAGTATAGTCTGATACAAATACGATAATAAACTAACAGGCATACAACATGCTTACATTACTACGAATCGTTCTAGTATCTGTGTTCAAATCATAAGCCTGAACTCAATTCGTAGTAAACAAAAAATTAAACAACTATGACGTAGTAAATTGCTCAATATGACATTCGTACTTGGATGATTTATTTATTGACAGCCCAGTAGAGGACTCTTTAGGTGGAATATAAAATTTATTCTACTGACTTATGACTACTAATGGTAATGATACTTATACTTACTTACCTTACTTATAGATTGAAAAAAATGAATTGGGCTTGGATAGACACACAGGCGTCAGACACGCTCTTGGTGTACCCAAAGAAATAATACAACTGTACTCTGACTTACATCTAATCTTCAACTGTGTACACACTTACACACGCATAGTATATATCGTATTAAGCACATACACGTGAACAAAAAATGTTACACAGTTAATAAGTTAATAAGACATAAGGTCAATGCAAATTGGATTTTATTATACGCCAGTACTTTTCAGTAATACTTCCTGAAAAATAGAATACTTAGTGCCAATTTTCAACTCCTGCCGCCAAATGACAATTTTTTTTAGATTAGGCCAAGGTAGTAAGCAAGTCTTTGTATAGTGTAATTTTAACATGTTGAATACGCATAAGCAAAAGGACACATTTATGAGACCTGGTTTCGCATTTTACGGTTAACTATTTGAAGATATTTATTTGAAGGTACCAAAATAATAGTTTCATTGGAGTCGCCCATGAGCCCCCAAGTAATTATATTTGCGGGTGATCAAAGGACACTTAAGAGTCACCTATGAACAAACCCAGGTGATCAAAGTGGAAAAGAACGTTTGGCAAAATGTGACACTAAATCTCGAAAACTTTGACCGTTGCTAATACCTGTTGCAAAGTATAAAAGATATACCTACCAACCATACCTAGTATAAATATTCTGACTTGCAAGTTGCATTTTTGCCAGAAGTTTTTCGATGAATATTTCCTGACTGCTATCTACTAATTAAGACGAATAATGTTATTACTGATAAATTGACGAGTAATTCTAGTCTTATCTATTTTCGAGCTGCACGGTCACAGGCCATTAAGTTATGAAGTGAGGCTTCTCTCTTAGATTGCTGTAACTGCCGGATGTCCAGTAGCGTGTAATGGCTTTTCGTTTTGCACCGGCATTGTATAGCTGTCAATACGTAAATCCGGGGTATATAATCAAAAGAAAAAACTTCAAATCATTGCACACAATAGTATTTCTTTTTGTTTTCAACTAACGCCGTCCACGCTAGAAAAGAAGCCTAAGTATCGCATGGGGTTTTGCGAACATATAATTTTACGTGCACAGAGCATAGCCAAAATCGAAACAAATATTTATGAATGACATAAGATTTATTTTACATAATTATTACTCTATGTATGAAAACAAGATTGATCAAGAAGGACATTTAAAAAATTCCGATCACCCAAAAGCCTAGATTTTGTATTTAAATTAATCAGAAGCTGAATTACATAAACGTTTTCACTGATTCCATATATAAAACCATAAATACATGCAAAAAGAAGGTTGAGTAACAAAATGTATACTCAATGGCACCTGGAGCGTAATATTGACGTTATGCAACACAGTGAACGCTGAATCTATTTTTTTCTTTGCATACTAATGAGAAAAGCAAATTATATAACCTGCATGTTAAATAAATGTATCGCAAAATTCAATCTTGTATTAAGTAATTGATTAAGAAATAATAGTTTGCACCATTTCGATTAACCAACCTTCGAAGGGTTCAAGAATGAAAAACCGCTTAATCTACAGTGACTTACAATAAAAACTTGAACTTGACTTGAATGAAAGCAGCCTGAAATCATATTGCCTGATGTTGATTTAATGTCACTCTCGAATATTGTAAAGACATAGCAAATACGGCAATTTTGTTAACACATCGATGTTGTGTAAATGAACTAAATACACGAACCGATCTGTTTCCCAATAAAATATACAAATCCACATTTTTATTTGTTTGCAGAGAATACTGATTGTTTCTAAATATTTAAATGTTATGAGTTATCACTCTAAATACAAAATATAGTACTGATACATGTCAAATATGCTTTGAATATTATTCTTAAGGCGTCACAACGTGTTTTAAAGCGGGATATTCGCAGTTTATTACCCAAAAGAAAAACGTACTATACGAATAAAACATAAGGTTGCTTTTGCTCAAAAATCAATGTTTAAACGACAAGGGATTCTGCAATACCATGTCTGAAAACGCAAGGTAAAACCCATTTGTCACGTCAGTGCAAATTTCCACTTCATCGATAGAGTATAGGAATCGGTCACGCTATGAAACGCCGCGATAAATAAATCTACAAAATGGATTAATATGAGACTTGTGAATGTTCAAAACCACGTGCCGTAAGTACGAGTATGGAGCTTCAAGTAATCCAATAAAAAGTCTGACCAACGCGACGCAGGCATCTTTAAAGGAACATTCGTGATACACTTTTACGGCTTCCCTGACACTGGTTTGATATGGTTGTATTTAAATAAATGGTACGTTTACACAGTGAGAAGGAATCAGGCAAAACTATAAAGCAGCATTTTCACAAGATTTTATTGAAATTGCCTTGTTAGTACGCGTTCAATCATGCAATTGAATTTTAAAACAGTTGTGTCCGACCGACTAAGCTAAAATTTCGAATGCAATGACAGGACATGGTCAGCTAAGCTGCTAGCTGCTAAGTGATGTCATTCTAAAATCGATATAGCGGATCAGTTATTTTTTATGCACCCCTATTACATGGGGTTGGCTAGCAAATTAAAGGGTTTGCTGAGAATCCGAAAAATAAAATGACATCACATAAAACTTGTTTTTATAATAATATTGCATAACAATTTTATTTTTATTAACCATAATCTTAATTTAAATTAAACATCAACTGGGAATTCCCTTTCCTGCTAGTTGTTATGTTAGGGGAAAAATACACAATAGACTTGGATTGCGTAGGTACATATGCAGTGCAGTAAGTAATTAATAATAGTATTTAACTGATGATAGATTCTATTATACCATCACTATAAATCACAGTAGATAGACAGTGTTGTTGATCTTATTGCCCAGAGAGCACTTCAAGTGACTTCAATCACGAAAACAAATTGCACTCAAACAGTAAAACATTTCTGTAAGTAAAACAGTAAGCAGTGTTTTTTAATAACACATTTTTTATTTCTGTGTTGGGTTGGTTCGTTAACAACACATTAACTACTACTGTAAGTTTAACTTCACATTTTGTTATTTACTGGTAGGAGTACTGAGAACGTTTATCTGTTTGTCAGATCTCAATAATAATTGCGTTAATAACAGCAATGATTCCATGGATTCGTGACAGCCACATCATGTTGTTAGCTGTCGATATTATGAAAATATTTTTAACTCTTGTTGCAAATATATACAGACTGGAAGCGTAGCTCTTTCCAAAACCAATTCCTGCATCATCAAGAAATCAATTGACTGTACAATTACTGTTGCTTACTTGACTGGCCTGTTGGTCTAGTGGTTAGTGACCCTGACTGCTAAGCCGGAGGTCGTGGGGTCGATTCCCACCCAGGACAAACCTTTGTGTGATGAGCATGATTGTTTGTTCTGTGTCTGGGTGTAATTTATCTATAATATGTATGTATTTACAAAAAAAAATGTATATAAGTAGTATATCAGTTGTTTAGTACCCTTAACACAAGCAAATATAATTGCTTAATTTGAGGCTAAATGGCGCTATGTGCATGTGGTAAAAATAAAAAAAAAATAAAATTAAAGAGTTTATTAAATAGGTTGTAAATGTATTACTTTTAACTAATCAAGTAATGCCTGAGGTCAATAGTCAATTTAACAGCCACATATTAACTATGCAATCAGATTGAGGAATACTCATTATATCAGAGCATCCGCACAGTATAATCCAAATTAACCTACATACTTTTTATCTTACCCGCAAGTTAACGTAAAAATATAGTACAAAAGAGGGTCGAATCGCCCTGGGATTAAAAACAGCCCCGTAATAAAGATAAATAAATAAAATATAAGTTTAAATTAAGTATAAGTATAATTTGTCCTACACAGCCGAAAAGTGCCCATTAATGCTTCATGGAATTCCCTAGATAAAGTAGGTACAAAAACTACCTTTTAATAAATCCATTATCTGTAACTGACGTCAAAGTATAAAACAAAACAATTATAAATATATAACCGGTTTTCATAACTCCGTTTAAATGATGTTTATGAAGGTAACCTTTAGCTAAAATCTTCTTACATTTTCCTCATAATTTATTCACTTCTGAAATTTTCATTTTCTTTTGTGGGCTGTATAAAGCGAAGCGGTTTTAAAGGTGTTGACGGTTTAATTAACAAGGTTTTTGAACTTGTTAGTTTATTTTACGGATAATAACAGAAATATACCTAAATGGGTACAGCGAGACATCGCTTAGGAGATTTCTCGCTCAATTTGAAGCTGGGAAGTAGCTTCCTTCGTGCTACAGATGACCGCAATCAGGTAGGTAGTGGATTTTCACTCATCTAATCAAAGTATTAATAGCAAAGTAGATGGTGCCTTCGACAACTAGTAGTGATATCCTTTTTTACACGTTGACTCAAGAGGCACAGGCAAAGCAACTGTATTCCTCTGCCACTTTTCGAGGTCTATGAGCTACAGGTACCGCTTGTCATGAGATGGTTGTCAGTTTGCTCCGCAACAATTATTTTTAGTTTGAAATTTAAATACTGTTGTTATAATTACGTATTTGCCGTGAGAACTCATTAATTTAATTTGCTTTGTGTTGAGACTGGCTAATCAAACTTTATGGTGCATCTATTAAGTTTATTTTAAAAGGACGAGTCACACTAAAGTAGAATATTAATACAATTATAAACCAAATTCATTGTGTGCATATACATAATTATGTATACAAAGTACCTATATTGTTGCTTTTATTACATACTTACATATCTTTATTTAGAAATACCTGCTATAATCTTGTCATAAAAAATAACCTCTAAAATATATGCCAAAAATCGGTTAGAAACTATAAATGTAGACCAAAATTTAAATCAGGCAGAACAAAAAAGCTTATTTTACTAACGTAGATAAACACGTAGTAGTATATAGCCTTTAAGTCGGAGTGTGCGGTTGTATTCCGAATATATGGTTTCTTAAAAGGATCTACAAAGTCAGAAAATAATATTTAGCGATGCTTTATTTTGCTATCGCAAATGTTTACCATGTTGCATCTGCGTTCCACGTACTTACATCTGTCGAATTTAACGGTCCGGGATTGGTTGACGGTGTTTCGCAAACCATCTGCCACCCGCTTCGATTTCATGCAGAGATAAGTGGACAACAGCAGATGGAAAAACATTTAAATAGGAGTTATAGGTACTTATATACTTTTCTTATGTCTTTACACACACTTCAAACATTTTCATTTCTTTACTTTGAGTTTTAAGACGACCCTCAGTTTAGACCACAGTTTATCTACCGAAATGTCTACATATTTACGTGACCCGTGGTTTTATTTAGAAACATCTGTCCCGTGTGTAGATCTCGCATCCCTCGATGTGGTGTGGCTATCAATAAATACTGACCACATTAAACACTACGCCGCATCACAGATTTTAAAACATTTAGTGTAGTCAAAATAAAAATAAGAATTACAACAATATCTCAGATAAGTTTATGTAAGAAGATTAGGTTCCTAAGGATAATCGTAGCTTTTAAAAATATATCTTTTGTATTTTTACTATGAATATTGATTAGCTGCTAAAGGTCTAATCGGGCTTTACCCTATAATCTATATTATTATCTATACTAATGTATAAAGGGGAAGAGTTTGTTTGTTTGTTTGAGCGCGCTAATCTCTGAACTACCGGTCGGTTTTAATTTTATTTTTGCGTGTGATAACCTTCCTCAAGAACTGGGCAGTTCTTGAGGAAGGTTATAGGCTATGTAATGTATGTAACATCACGCTAATGGCGACGGCAGCAGAGCAGTAAGCTAAGACGCGGGAGAAACCACGTCGCGGTAAGCTAGTAATATTATGATCATATTGACATCTTAGAGCATTAAATTGACATGGACGATTCGGTACTGAGAGATCATTTCGTGGTACACAGAATATAATAAATTCTTTATTGAGTATTATTTATAGAATAATAGGTACCTATGTACTATTTTTGGAAAAATATCGTGGTAAGTAGTGAATTCATCAAAATTGCTAAATTTTACTCAAAACCAAATTCATTCTTTCGAAAATAAAAACTGATAGTGAGTCTCATGATTGCTGATATCAGAAGAGATTTGTACCCAGTGAACGTCTACGGACTGGTAGATTTGTCTACCAAAAAGACTTCGCCGCCTGATAGCAGTTAGATGCAGAAATGGTGGACACCAATCCCAAAACCATCCCAATTGCTATCATGGCTAATTGGTATGGCAGTAGGATTTAAATAATTAATAAAAAAAATGCTCTCGTAAAGAGCGCCAGGGTTTGAAAGATAATATATGAAGCACTTAACAGTTTGCTACGAGATTCTCTGGATTCCTCTGTGAAAAGGATGCATTTCGGTCCTGCACGTGTTGTTCTAGATTAAAACAGAGAGGGTTGCGTCTATTTAATTTAACTATTAATAGAATTCTTAACGTCTTGTATAAAACTAAGCACAATTAGTCTCTCTAATAGTAATTTATTAATTAATTCCCTGTCGTCAGACAGACGACTTATTTCGATAATTCAAGTACCGATAAGACATTGTACTTTGAACTCGCTATAAACAGTAGTCTAGTTTCATATAACATCTCGGATAACACTTCAACTAAACGAACGGCTATGTAGGTTATTGGTGATTTATAATAATAATAATAATAATAATAATAATAATAATAATAATAATAATAATATTCTACCACATTCACACAGCGCCATCTAGCCCCAAATTAAGCAATTATATTATATTTATATACTCACAAAGGTCCTTTTACGAGTCCAGTGAAAGGGTATGGTCCCGGTATGGCACCCTCTTAAAATACCTATCAAAAAGTCCCGCTATGGTACCCATCTTTTAGATCTACGTTAGACAATAGAAGGTACAACTGAAAAGAAAAGTGTATCTATAAATAAATACTTTTAGGAGTGTATCAATAAAACGTCTGTTTGCGATATTAAATCAGTCTTTTATTAATTCAAAATATTTATAAAAAAATATCAAACAGTAAAACGAAATATTAATTGCAATGTAATTTTTAAAATAATCAACAATATTAATTACCAATAATCAACAATAAAAAAAATATAAAAAATCCACATCTCAGAAAAGTATTACTGTAAATATTATAAACTACAAATAAAAACAACATCCAGACATAAATATTAGTTACAAATAATCAACATTGAGAAAAGGCAGTAATTGTAAATTTATATAAACTACAAAAATAATCAACAACCAACTAGACAAATATATTAATTACAAATAATCAACATGGAGAAAAAGGCGCAAATTGTAAACATAAACTACAAAAAATAATCAACATCGAGAAAAAGTATTAAACATTTTAATAGGCTAAAAACAAAATTAAAATAAACTATTTTTTTAAATGTTCTGATCGAAATGTTGACTTTGATATGTTAATCAGAAAATCACCAATGGAGATAGCTTTATTTTCGTAACTTTTTGTTAGCTTTTGAATCTGGCGGTCGATTTCTATACTTGTTCTTTTTCTTGAATTTATAGGTGATCTTTTTAGTCGAAAGCTATAACAAAAATCATCAGTTATTTAAGTTAAGCTATATTTTTTTCAGTAACCGTCTGTAATAGAAGGCGACAACCAATAATATCTACCAAAATAAATAAAATCAAATCCATTTTCAAATTCTTCTATGTACTCGTATTATGTAAAAAAATATATATCTGCTTTTAAAAATATTATATCTGCTTAAAAATATTGTCTAAAAAATACAACTTACTTGGCTTGTTTTATATCAAAGTGACATGTGTCGTTGCCAATTGTTTGCAGAAACAATAATAAACTGGGATTTTTTCCAATAATTTTGTTGAATCTGCCATTCCATGATTCCGCCAAGTTAGTTGTTCTATGGCGTTCATTATGGCAACACCAAATGAGGTCTGGATATTCAAGCCACTGAGTGACAAAATAGTCATTGAATTTGGTCATAGCTTCATCGTCGAAACTGAAAAAAATACTTATTAAACGTTCGTACTTGTAAAGCAATGAAATTAACAGGTCCTTACTGATATTGTTGTTCTTTACTTTTTTGCCATATAATTAGAGTTAAGTACTCAAACATCATTTTGGAAAGTAACCAAGATATTATACCTATTTTCCATTATATGCAGCCAGCCGTCTTCAATATCTTGTTTTGGCAAAAACGCCAAGCCTATGCATTGCTTAACATGGTTCGAGGACTCTTCGTGTTCCATGAGATTTAAAGATTTCGCTTTTTTGATAACGTTCTTTTGAAAATGATTTATGATTTATATCTTTTGATGAATTATTCGATTACAGTCTTCATTACAATAATCAGCCAATACATACTTATTAAATTCTTCTGGTATTATAATTTCTTCCACATTCTTAAATTGTGTTTTTGGTACGTTCAACGACTTATTTCCGTGTCTGTATAATACTGTTTTTAATTTTTTATAGTCAGGAACATTTCCTGTAAGGTGTAACCCTTTGTCTTTTAAGTTACCCATGTGTTTTTCGAAAATTTTCTGTACTGATCCGTAATTTGAATTTACTTCTTTTTTGCACTCACTTATAGCCATTTGAACTTCATTGTCTTCAAAATGTGGCACGCACTGATCACTGTGTTTATAATCTTTAATTATTGTATTATTGGTATTCTCAATAGTTATATATCCACTACATTTAATACTATTTCTCCTATTTACACAATGCCAAGTACTTGAATTTTTATTTTCTCTGCGTTTAATATATTTATGTCCGGCACGTAATAAAGTTTTTCCACCGCGTCGACTGTCAATAATTATTAAATTTACACCACGTGAACTACTTGACCCAGACATTGCAATAGATAAACTAACAAGCTATCCTAATTACTCATATCGCAAAAGTACAGCTGCAAATAGCAAACTAAACCCGGAATAATACTGTCTCTCTCTATTTTCATAAAAACAAAAGGGAAGAGCTAGATACGAATTCGAGGAAGGGCTCGTCTCTATTGTTTTACGAAAAAACCGGTTGGTCAGGTAACTACCTGAAGTGAAACGACAATTACCGAGCGTGATTTGTTTAAAAAATAGTATTAATAAATATTATCTTGCTTAACTATAATAGTTAAGAAAAGATATTTTTTATTAATACTATTTTTTTCTTAACGCATTGTATAACTTTTCTTTACAACAGTACCAAAAACTGAAGGGTACCATAGCGGGACTTTTTGATAGGTATTTTAAGAGGGTGCCATACCGGGACCATACCATAGCGGGACTAACCCAGTGAAAGTGCCACCCTTTTAGTGAAATCAAGGGTCTCGAACCAAACGGTTCGATAACTACTTAATACTGATATTACCGAATAAAGCCCCGCACTCAATACCAGCGCATCTTGTTTACATTTAAAATAACTACAACGAATATAAAATGTGTTTCTATATATTCGGAGAGCAAAATCGGCAACTTGATCTTTAATAACTCGAGCGCTTGATCTATGAACTGTGTGTTATGCGGGACAAGAATGCCATTGTGGTACAAAAACGCATGTCACTGACCGCGATCCAACCAAAACACGTGTATAATACGATAAGGCAAATGACTGGTTTCCAAACACTAATTATTTTTATAGGCTTTTATTCTGTAAGCGATATACCGAAAATACACCTGCATGTTTATCTCATTTCTCTATTGCTTCAATGAATCAAAGCGAACAATAGGCTCTGATGAAAAGCGACTGAGCAAGACCTCTACGTCAGTTTATTAAGATGATTTAAAATAAATCTATTATCAGGCCATTATTGTTTTACTGAATGCATGATGATCATTGCTCAATGTGGAACGGATACTTATATTTATTATTATCTAGGTTTCCTTCTGATATTTTTTTACAGTATTTACTTTAGTAATGACTGAAAAAGCGCATTGAGTACTTATAAAGCAGCTGCCGCTGTTTGTCAATGGGGAGGGGTGAGTTTCTTACACAACTGGTTGTTGGTTACGAGCTTCTTACATAAGAGGCTTTAACACTAGGCCATCACGACAATTAAAAGAAAGCAGTAATTTACACATCGCAAACATACATATTTAGCGTCACGCCGTTATTTCGTAAGAGGTAGACAGATATATTATGTTACACTCACAATTTCCCAACTTTTTTTTGGTGAGCAGTCAGTGAAATCCAGAAGTTGTGGCCACCATACCATAACCCATCGTCTTTAACTGCTGGTATGGTGACCTCCACTATGGCGGCTGGGAATTAATGTGGTAGGGGAAGGGAATGAGGGAGGTGAGGAAAAAGGAAAGGGAGAAATGGGCCTCCGGCGCTCTCACTCACCGAACGAAACGCAGTAGTACGGATACTACTACCCTTACGTCGATCTTCTAAGAGAGTAACGATGTATTTTCTACAGTACCCCAGAGACTAAAAGGATTATATTTCATATAATTACAATAGAGTAATTTATATAAAGTAATAACCATACATTATTTTTATAACTACATAGATAAAAAACAAGAAGAACGATACAAAGTAAAAACAATTTCTTCCATATGTCACGCATGAACCACTTTTATGTAGCTAAGCATTATCATCACATACAATTTCAACACATAAAGAAAACAACTGTTTGAAGCTGTAGTAAATAAATATGCCGCAATCCCTTTACGTAAATCATAAAACCACTCCATAGCAAGCATGTTTGTTTCACGCACAATAATTTTATTATAAATGACTACACATTTTAGTCACTTTCACTGTTACAATTCTCAAGACAAATTACAATGCCTTGCTATAAACATACTTTTACTGAATCCGAAATATTTGATATTCACTTCTCTCCGTTAAGGCAAGAGACCAAATTAATTTAAATAAGATTGTGACATAAAAGACGACACCACGGACAAAGACATTAAATTGTATGTTATGTTTGGTATTACTAAAACTTGCTAGGTTTCAAAACCCCCTACTGTTACTGTATATTTATAAAGTCTACGCGAATGATGGACAGGTAAATAATGCGTTACGTTAGTAGTACCTATTATGTTGTTAAACGAAGTAAGAATCGTCTCAATAATGGTATTACATCGTAAACAGTAAGTATATAGAACAAAAAGATGGACTGCAGAGTGTGATGTTAACGTAAGTAAACTGTTGCAATTATCACAACCTGGTTGGTGACATAAAAGTAGATATTTTTATGAAAACTACGCTGCATTGATTCGGAGTAAAAAAACTATAATATATTCGACAAAATAACTAAGGCCTTGAATGTCAACAAGGTCAGATCACCACGCCTACACTCCGTAGGTGAGGTGATCCGTATTGTGATCTAAAATTCAATAAATTGAATTGGGTACCGATAGACCCACATAATTTGTTGAAAGGTTATGTATTCATAATCGTATTGATCTTGACTAGACACCTTTGATTTAATCAAACGATATAAGTCAATAAAATAATTTACAAAATAAGGTTACTTCAAACAAACTGAAGTTTATTAACCTTGTTTAAGAAGAAACAGTTGTTCAAATGTCTGAATAATAATAGGCTAAATAGATTCCACTTACAATAAAATTATAATAATAAACTAAAAGCACTAAGACTTCATATAGACATCAAATAGCTCCAAATTTTTCCCACTCCTCAGAAACTTTAAAATCCTACTAATATTATAAATACAAAAGTTTGTGTGTGTTTGTTACCACTCATACAAACTTTCGCATTTATAATATTAGTAGGACTAATATTTTAACACCATGAATGCTAGCACTTCTCAACTTGCAAGATATTTTCTAGTGCAAAAGCAACACAACGAAGATTTGACGCCAGACAAAGTGAATGATGCAATTTCCGGCAATTCGCCACCGGATCAGGCTATTTCTACCGAGCATCTATCATCAGCTCATCCTTCCTTTTGACCTAATATCAGGTTTACATATACTTAAAGTGTTTACTAAACACTAATGGAAATATAAGCATACCTAGACGCTTGTGTGTATTGTTAAACCAGGTCAGCGCAAGTAAATATTCCTCCCCAGTTTAGTAAATTTACAGAAAAAGAATGAGGTCTAAAAACGCAGGCTATTATTATCGAAACTGCAATCCAAATGAATTATAATTGGTAAATGTCGATTGCAGGCAGTAAATCTTTTACCATTTGGCAATTACTTTTGTCCGATTTTAGGCAGCTCTGAATTTATAGGGGCCGAGCAGTTCGCCATTAACTAATCTTGGATTAAAGGAGAATTTTAGTTACTTTCGGGCAATTCAAACATGGGCACTTATCGATTAGACCAAAATTTACTGAGGTATTTGTTCTTCATTTGTTTGAAATGTCACATCTATTTGCCAAGCATTTAACTACAATCACTTTCGATTATACAGGAATGCTACTGTTTACTGATTTATTACATCCAACAGTGGCCATGCTTAATGAGATACTTATATTTGGAAACGATTCGCGCTGTGGGAGCTCATCTGCTAAGGAGTCGTTATTATAATGTCAGTCACTCATATTTTTAGACGAACCCAGTGTTTGAGTTCTGTCCGTTATGCAACGAACTGCTATTTATAGTATTAATATTTCTTTGGATTAGACAAAAATGTTATTAGGAAAATTCTTTAAAAAGGCAACTTTTCTACTACTTTATTATAAATTCTTGGCATTGCTCCAAGAATTTATAATAAAGTACCTGATCAGATAAAAAATCCACCTGTTCACAAGTTCAAGAAAATTTAACAAAAAATTCCAATTGATAAATGTTAGTATACGGTTGACGAGTTCTTTAATGACAATATTTGTAACAATTAATGTGACATTGTAATAATTTATTTGTTATAATTAATGTGACATTGTAATATTGTTTTTTTAAATTTCATTGTAGACTTATAAATAAGCAATATTTGTATGTCTTTACATAGACAAAACATAGCACACTTTTACCTATTTATAAGATCTGCATTTTTTGTGTTATGTTTTACAAATAATAAATGATTTGATTTGATTTGATTCAAAAAAATCTGGAAGTGATGGATAAAACTAAGTTCATATTCGTAATCGGTGCATCAAATTTTTTTAGATTCAGCTGTCAGATACTAGTGAGGGTGTCATGCATGACCTTAAATTTGCAAGTTTATTAGTAAAAGCTAGTCAAGATTTTTTAGAAACTTAGAATCTACAAAGGTTCAACTCAACGAGCTATCATAGCTTTTCTCTCATTACAATGTAGTTTCCTAAACACTCAAAAACGTTTGCTTCCTTCCATTGCAAGGGCAAATTATACTGTTTCCTCTGAACACAATAGAATGTAAAAACCAGGTGGCGTGACGAAGCAACAATTATAAGCGAGGGTGACACAAGACTCCACGACGAAATTCTACAGAACTTAGTTTGGTGACAATAGCCTAAGCCAAAATGATAAAAAAAAATCTGAACTCAATATAAGTTACACGACTATTAGCAGTAAACATTTTCTCAAGTGTGTTTTTTGCAGCTTTATTATTTTGGCGGAACACTCTCTCTGTTGTAATATTTTCTTTGATTTTGGATTTTATTAGTTTTCAACATCATTTTTCTTAAGAATATTTCATGACAGTTTTGGAAAAAATAAAAGTATCTAAGTAGTATACTACGTAAGTAAAGTATTTTCTTCAAATTAAAATCAGACTGCTTATTTTTATATAATTATGAATTCGTTTTTGATTATGCTCAAATATTTGCTGCAAAAATTCCAGCATTCATATTAAATAAAAGGCTTATTTCGCGTCTAACATTGGACATACCACTCAACACTTTTGCAACAAACAATAGTAATTAATTTTAGCAAACAATGGAACATTCTACTTTGCTCAAACTAATATAACATTGTCCAAACAGGTTATGTAATATAGAATATAAGCAAGATTCATATCTTAGCAAAAATTCATTAATGACAGTTCAAGAGGAAATCCTGAATGAAATAAATCTGATGCAATTTCGCATTTAACGTCCAGTCAGTGCATATTTAACTCAGTATAACAGAATTTGGTCTTAAATAAGTCCTATTTTGAAGGTAGGTGAGTATTGTTGACTCATTACGTTCTTTTCGTGTAGATTACGGGTAATCAAAAATATTAAAAAAAATATAGAATGTAAATTTTGTAGTCGAGTTATTTGTTTGTTAATACATTACAGCCATCTGCAGATCATAAGGTACGAGAACCTTTGGTATAAATGTTCGTCGATGTCTGATGAAGTGTTCACAAAAACATACCACAGTATCCGAGCTAATCTTATAATCTACTAACACAAACGCTTGTGGGGAATTTGGAATGACTAATGCTAACCAAACCTACCATCACTAAGCAACTGCTATTTCCTACTCATTTTGTAATCGCCACTGAAAGAAAAATGCTCCTAATAACTATGTCTGTTATTTCGTTTGTAGTTTTTTTTAAAAGTACTGGATTATCGAGCTCCACAATCCAATATTAGGTAGTCATGCATCTGTTATAATAAATAATAAGCTGATAGCAGTTAATGGCTTCATAACAAAACAAAAGATGACGTAATTAATGCTGTGGAACGAAGCAAGGGTAATTAAAAGCTACAATAAATTCATTGCAGAATGACAACAGCAGGAATCGGGACAGCACAACTTTGCCGCAATATTTAGTAGTTGCTACACGCACCTAGACTCGACTATCTAGACTAGGTATTTAGGAGTCCAACTAGAAAACGTTTGTGAGTTTTTGTAAGCCCTCGTTTAAAAAAAGTTGAGTGCAGAGCAAGGATGTCTTTTCTTTTTATTTGTCCATATTTACAAAATCGTTAGTATATCCGTAAAATAGTAGACCTAGATAGGTATAACAAATTTGATAGTTTTATGAACAACCCATCATGGAAAGTCTATTGTTACACTGCCATTATCCCGATCGACTGGCAGTAAACGTGAGAGGAATACTTTACTTCGAACACTTGCTTGGTTATTCTGCAGTGCTACTGTTATTTTATTAGCTCGATGCCTTTTATCCATTACTGCGCAGTAATAGTTACGAATAAACGTATACTTATTCAATTACCTAATACCTATTCAACATTATGAGTAATATTGTCCGAAATTGATACGAAAATAGATGATATTTATTTTATATAATTACACGATCGGTTATCCAGCGAAGCTAATAATAACGCCAATTACGAATTAGTAGAATATTAGTTTCTACTTTAACATGGCTCAAATAAAAATCGCGGTCAGAATAATTAATACTTGTACTTAGGTAAGTACATGGAATAGGCACTGGTTGGACATGTCGTAATTTATTAAATTAGACATTATAAAACTTTCAATACTTACATAAAAACATGACTCTATTTAAGAGTTTTGGTGGAAAAAATCTTAAATTTTATATGTTCTCAGTAATTATAATAACATTTCGGTTATGAGCCAATTGAAAATGGCGCTCGGTTAAATTTTTACGTTCGCCACGACCTTGCTGCATGCAAGGCTAGCTGTACCTATGTATTGCCATTTCCGGAACTAAGCGAACATGGTTAAACGCCCAAATTACGCGAACATACATAACCTACATACAACATCAGTACTGACTCCAGAAGCCTCCAGAACAGCTCCACTTATTTTAATTATACTCATAGGTTTTCTAGGCGTAACAACCATAAGAGTATTTTACTTATACTTACTCAAGCCCTACAGCAAAATGATCCATAACACACTAAAAGGTTTAGTCATTAAATAAACCATTAATAAATACTTTATTTTATTTGCTAAGTTTGTTCGTCAGTTACAAATACAAATCACGACTAAAGTGGAAAAGATGATACAAAAATTTCGTGAAACTTATGTTTTCAGATGTATTTCAATTTTTCAATGCAAACATACAGCTATTTCGGCTTTTTAAGGAACAGTGTAATACTCCAATGATGTTTATTGTATGGCATCATGTAGTGAATAAGAAATAAAATACCTCGTATCTCGTTCTTCACATAAAAAAAAACCTTCGCTGTATGGATAACTAGATTAGTGTCGCATTGACTTCTATTCGTTTGACCTTCGGACATATTGTTTTTTAATCTGTACCCGCCAGATATGATATATGACTAAGCCAATGTCTCTCTTCTCAGTCGTTTACACTTGACAGAGTAGTCGTGGTCACGCGTGTGTAGCCAATGTACATACGAGTATATTACAGTATCTAAGTCCCTTGACCCGAAAGATTAGGTCGATTAAATCATCTTGCTTGAGACATGCCAGAGGGGCCACTTGCATCGGACAGTGAGCAACAGACTATTACGTCAGTGCTCCCTCTCGTAAGTTCGTGGGTGAGGGCCCCTGATTGATGATTTCCGCCCATTGTGTCCCTTTTATACACCCTACAACGGGCTATGCGTAGCTTCAGCTCGTTGAGCTAACAAATATCATTACAATGAACTATCTCTGACGTAACGCCCTTTTGTTTCCATAAATAGTCGCCGCCTTGTTAGCATTTCAGCAATCCAAAGTTTAGGCGTTCAGGAAAAATATCACGTTGATTCACATTCAGAACGAGGACGTCTCTGATTTTAATTTCGAATAACAAGATGTTCTTTAATGTGATCATGAATATTCGTTGGTTTGAATTTTTGAATGGAATCGCAATTAGAATGTACAAAAGTTATGAGCACTAAATAGCGGTTGAGTGTCTGTGTTTTTAAATCAATACAAAGTGGTGTTACGACCTACAATGGTGGCATCGTCTCTATTATTACATAGGGGTGTGTCCAAATATCATGCGTATTATAAGCTATTTAAGGGTTTCTGGGGCGTCCTCTTTTCCAGGGTCAACGTACATATCTCCGCATACAATAGGGTAATATCGCTGTGTATATTTTATTTAAATATGACAAAGGAGGATGTTGTTCGCGATATTATTACAAGATATTAGGAGAAGATAATGACGTCATAGCTTTTTTAGTAAACTTTTTCCCAGAGACAGCAATCGCAGACAAAATTAACTTGTGTTTGATGAAAAAAGAATCGAATGAGCTAATTCGAAGATATTATATTCGACGTAATTCGCCTACGCGCTTTTGTGAACTAAATATAGGTAAGTACTTACATTTTTATTTTTATAATTTTGGTGGCAACATAAGATACAGTATGCTATTGATGATAAGATTGATAAGTGATTATGATTACCGTCTTGTGTCATAATATAGTTCTTTTCTTATAAAACCTCTTTGATGAAAACCTATTTTTCTTTATCATACATTTTATTTCAACGATTAAAATTTAACATTGCCGCAGTATTTCAAGTGGAAATCTTAAATAAGTAATCATAATCACCTATGGTACCAAGTACCTAACGTATAATCGGTCGTGCTAAAGGAAATCTCTGGCTAAAGGTTATTTCCCCTTGGCATAGGTATAAAACCGTCCGTTGATCGCACAAAATTGGTTCGCCCGACAATTTTGCTTGTTTTTTTTTACATGAACTCACTGAAACATGGATATCAGGGCATTAATCCTGGCAACGTGTATTAAATTACTTTTATATCCCACGGGAGGTCATTACCCTATACAAGGTATTTTGTTAACCATATCCTACTATTATATTTCTGAGTCACCGGTCTGCCTTGGTAGGCAATGGTGTCTAGACACGCAGTACTTCCGCGTATAATAAGTTAGAAGACTAAATCATATTATGTGTTGTTATCTTATTTTCTATGTTATTTTATACATTTGCATTACAATCGTTAATCCACCACGAGCAAGCGTCATTACACTCAAGACTGCTCTTCTCAAGACTTTTACCCTGCAGTTGAGTAATAACTCGCTGGTAATTATGTGTGAATTGATATTAGCTCCTAATATCTACTATTCCGCCTAAAATAATGCACAAAGACAGCCGTAATTTGACGTGGATACAAGTTGAATCATGAACAAAAAATACATAAATTTCAATGTGTCATTCTTTGATGCTAAAAGTGTTATTTAGAAGTCCTTTATAACTACTTTAAAACAGAATGAGTCATATTTCATTTATCACGGCTTATGGTAAGCTACCAGTGACAACCGACATAACCTTGTCCGTGGGCGTGTTAGAATCACTACAAACTGGAGATTAAAGTACTAACTGTATATTCAATTATTTAACGTTAGACAGCGTTGATTAGCACAAACCATTGCTTTGGAATTCATTGACAAAGCAATCCAATCGAAGCGTATTTGTAAAGTCAAATAAAAGAGTACTATTCTTTATTTTATCATATACTTAGTAAATACCTCCAAGTTTTATTTTGACGCGACGTTAGTTTAGCAAAGAGATGGGCATTGTCGCCCATCGACGGCTGAAGTGCAATATAACACACAAAGCAGAAATTGGTACTAAAATGTGTTAGAAGAAAATTAAATCGTAGATACAACCAATATGAGAGAACAAAAGTAATGAACTGAAATTATTAATGTAAGAGAACAAAAGAAAAGAAATGATAGTTTCATTTTTTTTCTTTTGTTCTCTCCAATGTGAAAAAATACAGAAAAAGAAATTGAAACTGTGAATGAAATGAAAAAATATAAACTATAGATGTGTAAGATTAAAAAGTTAATCCGATTTCTTTTTAAAAACCGATCCAGAAACAAAATTCGAGCATCGATTGCTCTTTCACCAATCCACAAGTCTATATATCAGTTTTCATGTGTGCAGTCATCGGAATCGATGTGGAGAGCGCGAGACACCATGACGTCACCACTTTAAATGTCCATCGTGTGTTGCAGGCTTAGTTCGACCTCGATACAAGTCCGTGGGAAGACGCATTATGGTCCCGTCTCTACTCACAATGAGGCCTCTGTTCGGAACATTGGCTCCGTTACGTTCTATGGGATTGTTAATGTTTCCGTTATGATTGCCATCTATAAACACATCTGTATTAAACAGATATTGCTTCTGGTATTTCTAAACAACATAGTAGGTAGGTATAGTATTTTACTAGTTTCGCTCAAATGGTATAATTTCAAAGTGCGTTAATATTTTATAAGGCAAAATAAAATTTAACATTAATTTTATTTTGCCTTATAAAATATTAAATAACACTTATACTTATACTTATACTTAAATAATTATATTTAGGTTCTCTAAATCTTTTCCTATATAATTTTACATAACAAACTATTATGCTAATAGATTTTTATTATTTTATAGAATAAGAGAATATTTTCAACTTTAACATTTTTGTTACCAATAAGGATGCACTAAAAATTACACATCTTTTTCTCAATATCAGCTCTCGCACATAGGTCGCCTAGGTAGTTTGAAATAAAAATAACCATAACCTAACTAGTCAATTCCCATAAAACTTTTTCAGAAGTCGAAGCTCCATGATCAAAATTTTTAAGTCCCAAAATATTTTTTTCCTGTTGCTACATCCTGACCTAACTAAATTATATAACTATTATATAAAGCGGAAGAGTTTGTTTGTTTGTTTGAACGCGCTAATCCCTGGAACTACCAGTCGGATTTCTTTTGCGAATGATAGCCCAGTTCTCGAGGAAGGTAGGCTATGTAACATCACGCTACTGGCAGCGGGAGCAAGGCAGTAAGCAAAGACGCGGGAGAAACCGCGCCGCAGAAAGCTAGTACTTAAATAAGTAAGTACCTGAATTATGTAATTGCGTTAAAAAAATCAATTACTTTTAGAATTTTCTACAAACATATTGGTTAAGGTATTGCAAGAATGTTTTTACTACAACGCAAGTATTTATCATATAACTAATTAAATTAAAAAATAAGTCAGTAATAATATCAAAAATCGGCAATTTCTGTACAATATACAATATTTACTGCTATCAATACAGCATTCGAAAACACTACATGAACATGAACAGACAGCATAAACACTACCTAGGCACACATTACTATGGCTGCGGTTAACTAGCTGTGAATCTTCTGCGACTACTACGATACTACGACAACATCGACTATACAATGGCATGTGACGTCACGACATAATGTTCGCCTGCATATATACCTTAACAATAACCGCGTATTATTAAATCATATAATTTGTCATAAAAGAATAAAGTGCTAATGATTCATTCGGTGATATGAAATCTGAATCGACGTTGCTTGCTGTTTATGAAAACAGACACATTACCCCGTTACCCTTATTCATAGCCGTCACAAACATAGCAAATTATTTTTATACGCAAAGGGAAATGTGTATTATGTTGTTTAGCGTTTGTCTATTGTATATTTAGTCGGATGTTTGTTTTATAAATCGAATTAATTTAGGTATAGGCCCTCATTTATAATTAATAAATTTATATTATTAGGGTATACAAATGAATTACTACTGACGGACCTATAGAAATATTACTGAAGTATAATATAGCTATAGAATTAAAGACATCTGTTAAGCGACAACATTATATAAAAAAGATCTAAATAAATAAATGAAAGTAATAAAAAAAGGAAATTTTAAAATTCAACTTTAGCAAGGTATTATTTAGATTTATTCAGAAGAAGATAGGATTGCATGACAATATGAAACATGCAAACGGAACACATTAATTGAAAACAAAAGCATGCATTGGTAAAAAAACTACACAAACTTCAAATCCATTTGCACTGACTAGGAATAGAGATGGTGATCTAGATAAATGTTAAATGACCTATACAAATAAAGAAAAGAAAGAAAGAAAATTTTTTTATTATCAGCAATACATTTGCGCAGTGGAATGATAATGACAAATACATTCTTAATCTAACTTAAAACATACACACTGCGCAGCCGCTTGCGACAACGAGGTCAGCACTCAGCTATGTGCTGGTCGTGGAACTAGCCACTACTCAGCGCTGATCTTCCGTGCTGACCTCAGGTGACGCACGGCGCGAAAAAAAAAATAAAAAAAAAATAATAATAACCACAAACTTTGGTTCAATGTATTGTTTTTTTGAGCATCATCGCTCAATACAACAACACATTGCCCCATCGATGAATGTTGCGCATCGCAACTAGCAGTGTCTGGTGACACAACGAGAGAACAACTACTTATCGAAAGGTAGCTATACTAGTGTGTGCAGAGCATATGAGAAAAAGGTAAGCTATAGTTTTTCAGTACATTAAAATCAGACATTAAAATGATAAGACTGTGCTATATGTAAAGTACAAAAAAATGTATACAAACCAGTATTTACGAATAATAATATAATTCTAAGATAACACATCACATTCGGAACGCGTGATAGTATAAAATGTTAAAACCTAATTCTAGTAATATTTTAAAATAATGCAAAATTTAACGTGTAAATTATAATAATATAAATGTGAAAAGTGTGTGTGTGTGTGTGTGTGTAAATTGGTAGATATGTATACATAGATTCGGTGCCGGAGACGGACATAGGATACTTTTTATCCTAAAAATCGGTTCCGAGTTACATTTAGAGTTACACTATAAAAATATTGAATGACTTACTGACTGACTATTGACTCATATAAACGCTTTTGTGTTTATTATAGCCTATAACTGTCAACAATGAATTAAACCACTAATATCATAATATGTATAATATTGCGGTTAAATAAACTATTGCCAGCCTCGTAGTCGTAAAAGTTGAAACATCATTAAGTCACGTGTCGTCAAGGTTATCTGGTGCAACTGTACTATATTATCAGCCAGCGACAAAATTAGACAAGTCGAAATCGTATCACGCATAATGATGATAGTAAAAATAATCTCGGCCACTTCGCCAACCAACGATATTACGTCGTCGAAGTCTTCACGCCAACGTATTCGTTTAAATAATAATTATTATCTGTCCCGATGGGCGTCAATATTAAAGTATTATCATGTGAACAGAATTTAATAAATGATGGATTGCTCAAATCGAATTTAAACGATAGAATTCCCTATTTCAATTTGGTGTACGTCCCTCTCGCCACCTCGTTATTTTTCTGCTAATGTTGGTAGTTAGTACTCATATCATATACCACGAACGGAATCGTGTCACGGATTGATTGCAAAAAATTCTTATGATAATAATTCTCCACCAGAAATTCTTGAACCGGTGCAATAACAGCTGCTTAGTGGTATTCGACCGTCAAAGCATAGAGTTACGCCACTCAACGTTACGTTGGATAGGTCTAGGTAATTTGGACAATAACAATAAACCAGCGCATTTAATAACCGCGGGCGTCTCGACTAGTAGTCGTCGCATTCCACGGGTGCCATTGTTGATTGACTAAAATAAAAAAGGTCAACATAATTACACGTACCTAATTGTCTGAGCACCCTTTTTGTAGTTATAGAATTAGTTGAAAGCTTCTAGTGACTCTTGACTCACAGATGAAAACTAAATTAGACAAATGAATGAATTTCCGTTTTTACGACCGCAATATGTATATAAAACAGACATGTTTTCGCGATAACATCGTAAAAATGATTCAGTTCTTCATTGAATTGTGTAATTGGAATTTACAAGTTTAGCTTTCAATTCGGTAACTTTCGTCCGTGTGCATTTAAAGGTACTTGTCAATAGTCAAGCTCTACGGCAATTCTTAACAAAAATAACTTGTTTGTATTTATTTTCCGACAACGAAAAGACAACTAACGCACTAAATAAACAAACTCTATGTCCGGGGCAATTCCCAATCAAAGCAAACAACAAACAACAGCAGTGACAGTTACAACGATAGTAAATACAAAAAAATACTTTTATTCTTAGAAAATCGCAGTAATAGCCACTGTTCTGCTTCTATAATAAACTGAACGCACACGAAGCAAGACTTCAATCATCAATTTAATTGTTTTAAATAAAATGATCGAACAATGTTCTTCTTCTTTCGAGTCGATGGTACTATATACGTTCAGCCCAGTAAGTAGCTACGGCAATGGCAATAATAGTGCCATTCTTGAGGTCATCCTCATTGCAATGGCATGGGCAGCTTGGACACTGTAGTAAATGTGCCATAGTCTAATCGGGGGCACCACTCACACGGACATTCGGTATCGGACGGGTTATTTATTCCCCACTTGGCCAGATTATGTTTGCAACGATTATTCTGGGAGAACAATCGGATCGAACAATTAGAAACATAATGTTTTTGTCTCAATTCACAGAACATGAATAGACACAATTAATCATTTTGACAAGATTCAAACCATTTAAATATCGACAGCTGCAATTCCGCTTTCACCAAATTGATTCCTTTTATATGAAAACATTAAGAACTATAATATATTCACTATCACCGAGAACTTTATAAATTTCAAGAGATTTGGTGTGCTAAACAAGATCTGTTTATAAAGAAAATCCTCTCAGCTTTACTCTGTTTGTTTTCGCCCCTTAACGACATGCAAAACACCATGATACAGTCGTCTTGGTTTACTCTGCCTCTTACTTTCTATTTTCTCTTAGTACCATACACAATCGCGTCGCATGTAACCTACTGTCTTGGCCGTCTATACTGTTTTAGATACTGACCGTCAAACGGAGTTCTCGTTTAAAACTGCTAAATGTATTATATTATACGGATGAGCAGTGAAGTTAAAGAGGCTTTAAAGGAAAAACATCAGTCAAGGAAATCGTTTAAGCATGACAATTCAGCGAGGCTTTATACACACAAGGAATTTACATTTATAAATTACGAGACGTGAAGATCAACGGCAATTTGTTAACCTTGAAGTATATTGGCCGCGAATGTCATCAAGATGATGAAAATAGCATGTGCTTACTTGGTGGGTGGGTTGAAACTTGTGGCATCATTCAAGTACTATTTTATTAGCGATGACAATACAGCATGTAATAAGCAAAAGTATAGCGCTACGATCTGTGGTCACAATCATGTGCTATTTTCGAGAGTTGTCATCCGAAAAGATTTTATAGTCAGTAGGGGCATCTATAATAATGTCAAGTTATTGTAGATACCGAGCCATACTTTGGATTTGACGAATATAGCTATTACCTATCTGTAAACATACTTGATTCCCGAAGCTACATGTAGCTTGTTTTATAATTAAATGCATATTGATTAGCATGCTCGTATATTCCTACATACTTCTATTAATAAATCTGACAGCGAACATTGCAACGCTACGCCCAGCATTTTACTAAGAGTAAAAAATAATGAGATCAGTGGATCAGTCTTTCTGCAACACGTCATAATTGTACGTTGAAACATTTGCAGCTGTGGAGAATAAAAAGAGTGTAGTCATTAACGCGAGATGTGACATGTGTTAAGTTGACTCATTAATCAAAAGCAATTAATCTGAAATAAACTTACTGCATTATAACTTATAAAAGTTGAGCAAAATAGAATAAGCGTAATAATATTATGTAAAATTATTACACTTATTCTATTTTATAAAAATGAGAGCAATGAGAAGCATAAATGGAGTAATAGCCTGACTACAAAAATAAAAACCTTGCTCTATGGGTGCTAAATTAATTATGATTATGGCAACATTAAGCATATTGTACACAATACATGCGAATTGGTCAGCGTATAAGCGTACAACGTGTGCACGTACAAATACAGCACACAATCGACAACACACTGACAGACGACAATAATAACATCTCCTATAGACTCTTGCCAGTTAGTTTTCCGCATTAAGGCGATTGTTTTTATTTTTCTGATCAGACTTTAAATGGACTTAACTATAGAGTAAGACATAGCGTAATAAGAGAAGAATATGACTTGAACGACAATTTATTTATTAAAGTTACACAATAAATACAGTAAACAGTAAAAACTAAAGTTAAAAATATATAGGTATTAAGTAGTATTAAGTTCTACATAGTTTCATTTGAAAAAAAATTATACGGTCTCTAAAAACATTGACATTGATAACTGGTAGTTTAAATTTGGTCCAAATTAGAACCACCTCAATCTACGGGCGCGTCTAAAAAGATTAATGAATGTTGATGAAACGAAAAAGGTATGTTTGGATCGAAGCATATTTGTTCTCTGATTTTGACGTTAAAGTGAGGTGTTATGTATAATGAGCCTCCAAATGAACCAGCTCATGGATCGCGGCCTGCGTCGCCGTCGCGAAAATTAGTAAAAAATTAAATTACAAGAAGCTAATTTATATAATAACTTCTGAACACAGCTGTGTGTAATGCCTATTCCAAACCCACTCGAATGTAACATTTTCTTCACAGCTTTATCTAAAGATCAACTTGGACGAAAATTTCTCTTAGTGGTTCTGTAAATATTAATTCGCAAGATTAAGCCCTGGGGGCTTAATTTTCGGTACACTCTGTTATTAACTCAGCTAAATATATTCCCGAATACGACTAAATTACGTTGGTAGTACCTATACTGTTCTTGCAAGATTTTAGCATTTAGGAACTTCAATATTCAAATATTATGTACACTTCAACCGCGCGGCCAACTCATAAAATTTGATGAAACTTTGCCACGAATTAGTGGTAATTTGTTACTATACATATCTCATTTCCTGAATTTGTTGCAAAAAAAACTAAGACGCTATGACCAAAAATAGTTGGCCGCTAGCACCGCCACGTGCCGTAGTCACCGCCTATGATTACACAGAAACTAAGTAATGCAAATATGCGAATGATACCTTAAAAGAAAGGTCTTAATTTGTTGTATTTGTTGCAAAAATAAAAAATGAAAAATCTTAAATAAACAAAAAGTTATGCGATATTTAGTTTCCGGTAATGGGTAGGCAGGTATCTCACCATTTATATTAAATTAATAGAGGTTTATGTGTATGGTCAATTTGTTGCTAATTTGTTGCAACGAATAAACAGAAAAAAATACTAGCAAGTAGTTTAAATAATTTGTTAGAGTCGATTTTAGTTGGCCGGTCGGACGGCAATATGCCTAAAATTCAATGGCGTTTATTTCGTTAGTGAAAGTAGGTATGAGCTTAGTTATAGTACTAATCGACAGATAACATATCCTAGTTTGGATAAATGTGGCGAAAATAGCCGTCAAACTCATAGTTTAGGATATAATAACTAAAATATAGTACCATCAAACTGTATAAGAGTAGGGTGACCATGATTACTTACATAAGTACGAATGCATCTTTTTAAAATAATAATAAGTAGATGGACGTGGATTTACATTATAGTATGTTAGTTTTTTTCTTACCCTGACTTATCCAATTTGACTAAAGGAGCTATCAATGGTTCACCGGAATAAATCAGAAGGTTAGCAATAGTTTAATTATTACTTATTCTTGTGTTTTAATTCGTAACGATTCGTTATATCGTTACAAAAGCAACTAAGATCCGCCTAGTACGATCACTGTTTTCCCCATATTTCTATACGCCAAGGAAACATAGACATTGCGACAAGTAGATGCTTTGGAGATGTGGTGCTGGAGGCGGTTGCTGGAAGTGTCGAGGACCGATTGCCGCACCAACATCTCTGATATTCGAAGAATCGGTATTAAGTAACGTTTTTCAGCAGTTGTGCAGAGTCGCATTTTGAAGATTTTTTAGCATGTTTCTTGGCGCGATAACGACTCCATCGAACGTCTTGTAGTTCAGGGCAAAGCAGAGAACACCAGAGGGCGAGGGAGGTCACCCATGAGATGGACCGACAAGGTGAAGTCTGCTGTGGGTGGCTCCTTGAACGAGTGCAGCAGGATGGCTGCCACAAGATAGAAATGGCAGATGATCGTGAGGCAAATAACATCTTTTTCTACGGAAGTCACAACCTGATGACCACGACCGCTCTGCCAAAAGTGTCACGGCGAAGAAGAAGAAGTCCTAATTATTAATACAAACTTAATAGCGGATAACAATTATTATGGTCACATTGTCCTACAAATTGAGTGACACCTTTTCCCAGTCCGACGCTTGCAATTCATTTTTCACTCACTCCTTCATTAGCTACAATTTTACAGGATTCTCATTGATCGATAGTCGGGTGTCGTGTCGAATCGAAGCTACTTACGAAATTTCAGCCTGTTAGTAATCAGTCCACTAAAATGTTCTTGGGATCTAAGACGATATAGGTAGCTATATTTTATATTCTATTCCGGTGAACTATTGATAACTTTTAGTCAAATTGGATAGGTCAGGTTAGGAAAAAAACTAACATACTATAATGTAAGTCCACGTCCATCTATTTATTATTATTTTAAAAAGATGCATTCGTACTTATGTAAGTAATCATGGTCACCCTACTCTTATACAGTTTGATGGTACTATATTTTAGTTATTATATCCTAAACTATGAGTTTGACGGCTATTTTCGCCACATTTATCCAAACTAGGATATGTTATCTGTCGATTAGTACTATAACTAAGCTCATACCTACTTTCACTAACGAAATAAACGCCATTGAATTTTAGGCATATTGCCGTCCGACCGGCCAACTAAAATCGACTCTAACAAATTATTTAAACTACTTGCTAGTATTTTTTTCTGTTTATTCGTTGCAACAAATTAGCAACAAATTGACCATACACATAAACCTCTATTAATTTAATATAAATGGTGAGATACCTGCCTACCAATTACCGGAAACTAAATATCGCATAACTTTTTGTTTATTTAAGATTTTTCATTTTTTATTTTTGCAACAAATACAACAAATTAAGACCTTTCTTTTAAGGTATCATTCGCATATTTGCATTACTTAGTTTCTGTGTAATCATAGGCGGTGACTACGGCACGTGGCGGTGCTAGCGGCCAACTATTTTTGGTCATAGCGTCTTAGTTTTTTTTGCAACAAATTCAGGAAATGAGATATGTATAGTAACAAATTACCACTAATTCGTGGCAAAGTTTCATCAAATTTTATGAGTTGGCCGCGCGGTTGAAATGTACATCAAATATTTTAATAACAGAACAGTCGTCGCTCGCGTCGGGTATAGGTGCTCATTTGCTCAACGTATATTAAGAACCCGACTACCTACCTACCGATAGACAATATTAACAACCTCGTTCGGTAATCGGTAGGTATAGGTAGTCAGTTTTTTGATGCTTTTGAATACCAGATATAGCGGCAGGAATGTAACAAAGGATATGAAAAATACTCACGCTTCGATATCTGATTCCAATACAATACATGAAATATAAACATGAAAAGCCTTCATTGAATTCAAGGTTTTACATTATACCAACATTTTTTTATTTTAGCGTTATAGAGAATTTTCGTACTAAGGTGCCCCGGGGCAAATGCAACTAGAAAAAATAAGGTTCCAACTTTGATTTTGTGCAGTTTCATTTTTATTATAAATTTACTTTATTTGATTAATCTACACGATTAACAATTTCATTGATATTATACTTAACCTAGTTCTGAAAAGAAAGTCCCTTAGGAATTGATATAATTAAACGATTTTCTCGTAGAGGTAGAAAAAGTTGCAATTACCCCGATAAGGGGCAAATGCAACTAATGACAATCATAGTGTTTCTGTTGGTCTTAAAATTATGATATAAAAAAGTTATTCAACGCTATGTGATAACGTAGGCGAATTTGAAACGTAAGTTCACGTACCTAAGCTAAGTTTGGAGTAAAATAAATATTTCCTAACTTCAGGGGCAATTGCAACTATTTCGTTAATAGTTAGTGTTGTGAATTTACTTTTCACTTTTGTCGATAATCGAATTTTATTGAACGTTTGATACGAGGAAAATAAAAATAACAGCAGGATATAAGGCACAGTGTTTTAATAGGAAAAGAAAGAAACTTACGAGTTGTCAGTCTTTATAATTGAGAAGTAACATTTTAACAATCACAGTAAAAAATCACACAAACATAGAAATTTCTTAATTTCTTCATCTTCTAGAGCTTTTAACAAGTTTTTCTGGGTATATTTGTTTTCTGTTTTTCGTTTATAATTCCGGACCATCTAAAACAATAGATTAAATTTATTTATGAAGCGAATGCGCTAAATTGGCCAGTCTTTATCACATCATCATTATCAATACCTAATCCAGTAATGTACACAACTACACAATATCAATAAAAATAAATATTTCACAGAATTAAAACATCGACATGGCCCATCACTATTGTTTCATGGCTTCATACAAACCAAAATGGGGGAAATGCAACTAACCTCAAAGTTACAATTACCCCATTTTAGGTTATTATCTGGGAAAATGTAACTAAAGACATATCTTGTTAATGCTTTAATTAACGAATCTTTAAGCAAAAAACAATCATAGCTACTTACGGTTGTCAACAATACACTCCACTTGAAACACCAGCAATAAAACACTCTAAAACATATTTTTTGTAGATTTTAATCACCACGTGCGTTCGAACAAAATTGTTTCAAAATGGCGATTTGACAAATCAACCTGTTTTACCTTCATTTTTAGCTGCAGTGTGCCACCTTTTATTTTTATGTAACGACAATGGTATGCTCAGTAATCTAGAGATGGCGTTATATTTAAAAATGTAATATTATGGAAGATATTTAATTTAGTTACAATTACCCCGTAGTTGCTTTAGCCCCGGGGCACCTTATTCAAATATCTACTTAATGAAAATTAACTCTACAGAGGTTAAAAGTATAAAAACAATTTAGGTACTTACGTATTTTTATTTGACGTCATATTTCAATGTACGGACAGATAACACTATGACTAAAGGCTAGTCAGTTTAGTCAGTCACTAAGTCCAGTGCCAACAGAAAAGTTCAATTAGAGTATGTTCTAAGTTTGAACAACGACAGTTAAGGGCGTTCCGTCACATATGACCTTGAGCGTTTCGCTTCCTCACCACCCCGCGCCTCACCCGAAAAAACATTGCGTGCGAGTTCGCCCTCTAGCGGCAAGTAGCAGTAGCACAACTATAAGACAATGACCTTACTTGTCCGAAACCGCAGAGCTAAAATCTGATAGACGCGCCAATAATGAATTATTTTTTTAGTATCTTTTATTATTTCGTTTAGTAAGTATATATATTTTTTAGTATATATTATTTATATATTTATTATTTATATAGTAGCGAAAGCAAAGATAAGTGTTTAGAATCATGACGTTTGTTAAATATGTAGTAGAAATAAAAATAACTACTGTGGGTTAAAACAATAAACTCAAAACCCAGCTGCTGTGAAATGTATTACCTGATCAAAAAAGCCGTTTAAAACGATTTTTATGAATTATTGAATACAAAAAAATATTTAATAATATATATAATATTAATATTTTTTGAAGTCGCTTAAAAATTAAGTCCCAATGACAATACACCATTGTGATAAATTCCTATAATTGACATGATAATTATGTATTCTTCAACTAATACTAGTACACTTTAGTTTAGTAACCCTGCCGAGTTTATACTTATTTAGTTATAGTTATATATATATATAGCTGTTGCCCGCGACTTCGTTCGCGTGAAAATTCAGATGGGTGCCTCTATGAGAGTATTGCGTGCCTGATTTTATGGCAATCGTACATTGTATCAGTATTATCCGTCTCTATGGCGAATCCAGTTTAAACCCGCTACCGCTAAAACTGACAAACCACTTTCACACAAACTTGCGACTCTTATTTGCCCATTTAATAAGGGTGGTTTCTGAATATTAAAAAAAGAGTATTTTCTAGTAATTTGGTAATCCTACTATAAAAACTATAGAAGTTTCATACAAACTTTGCCACCCCTTTATACCCCCTTAGGGGATGGATTTCGCAAAATTCCGTCTAAGTGAGCACCTATATTCTAATATGAATGACAATGCAAAGTTTGAGATTCCTAGCACTTGTTGTTTCTGAGATTTCGTGATAAGTGAGTGAGTGACCTTTTGGGCTTCGCTCGCGTGAATGTCGTTTTTTCCAATAGACATTTTTATATTGTTTAAATACTGTTTTTCATACTATTTTTTATCTCCCCCTCACTTCCCCCTCACTTCCCCTCACTTCCCCGTTACTTCTCCGTCACTTTCCTCTCACTTCCCCTCACTTTACCCCTCACTTCTCCCTAACTTCTCCCTGGCTTTCCCCTTACTTCCCTCTGACTTCTCCCTGACTTTCCCTTCACTTCTCCCGCATTTCCCCCACACTTTCTCTTTACTTCCCCCTCACTTCCCCATCACTTTCCTCTCACTTCCTCATCACTTCCCTCTCACTTTCCTCGCCCTTCCTCCTTCTCCTCAGTTCCTCCTTTTCCTCCCTCCTTTCCCTCCCTCCCCCTCCCTGTAAATTTCGAGTCGCTAGCTTCAGAAGCTAAAGATCTTTGTATAGAATATTTCATCCCTAATTTCACCCCTCTAAATCCACCCCTGTTAAAATAAAATTATAAGAATATTTTTTATTTAAATGGAAGTATTCCAAAATAAAATTTCAAAACTGTAAGTTAAAAAATGAAAAAGATTCATATAATCGATTTCATCCCTTTTCACACACTTAGGAATTAAATTTTAAAAAACCCTTTTTTAGTACAACCTCTAGACATTTAGACTAACACACCCTCCAAATTTCAAGTCGCTACGACCAGCAGTTTAGGCTGTGCGTTGTCTGTTAGTCAGTCAGTCAGTCAGGACAAAGCCTTATATAATATGTATGGGTGTATGAATGTATGGATTAGACGTATAGCCATCGGGGATCAAAGCATACAGGCTGCTAGGAATGCTAACACGTGATGAGCCACATAAAGCTGACCGTGCGAAAAACAGCTAATACTTAGATCCACGCCCACAACTTTTAGTTGTGTCTGACCTTGGGCTTTATTAATTGTCATCGCGAAACATAGGCTCACTGGAAACTGGACTCATTTAAAACTAAACGGAAGATTGTTTAGAATGAGCGGAATCCGAAAACATAAAAACGCTATCAGCTATTCCGCAACCTGTTAAAGTCTCTGTTTCTATCAGATTTCGTAGTAAATTAACAAATGTTCGACGTGATTCTTTAAATTGGCATAACTTTTTTATTTATGAACCGATTGACATGAAACAAACACTAAATGTTAAGTGAAGCTTACCACAATGTATTAGTGAAAACCATATCTAAATCGGATAAGCCGTTTCTGAGATTAGCGTGAACAAACGCACAGACAAACAGACAAACAGACAAACAGACAAACAGACAAACAGACTAACAGACAAACAGACAAACAGACAAAAATTGTAACAATCATTGTTTTGGGTTCTATTTGCGTTGATAAAGGCCCCAATAATTTTTTTTCTCATATATTATCTTCCATGTACAGACAGCGATCGGTTACATTTTTATTATATGTATAGATATAGGTTTTTTGTACATGAACAAACTAAAACATTTTGACTTAAAAAATGTATTAACATCCTATTAATATTATAAATGCGAAAGTTTGTGTGTGTGCACGTATGCGTACCTCATCTTCATTTATATTTTTACTATTTGCAATAGTGTCGCTAGTATCATGAACTATGCTAGCAGTTTGAGACAATTTCTATTAAAATAGCAGAGGAGTGCGTTACCTCAGCAAAATGTTGATAAAAATGTGCTTATAAGAGGTGAGAGTATAACAGATAATTAGTGCGTCGTAAGGAGTAATTTGTTTGCCTATAGCAAAATTTGTTTGCATTATAGTTTTAAAGTTATTCGGAAAAAAACAGATTTTGCTGGGGTAACGTTTGAAACATTACCCCAGCAAAATGTCTTTTCTTTAAATTATCCAGGCAGAGTCACGTTGGTAGACCAGTATGAATAAAATAACTGTATCAATAGTACTAGTACATGACTTTTTAAAACAATACTGAAAAATTCAATCTTTATTTATGCCCGTCTGATTGTTAAGTGTTCAAAATTAGCTCTTACAAAAGCCAAGAGTTTTCATAACTTTCTAACTCCACTGCGTCTTCATGGACTGATGATATGAGGTCCTGCATCAATAATAAAAAAGCATCTCATAAAGACCACCTAGCCAGCAGTTTGAAACAATAACCTTTGGAATGGTGGCTACCACTTAGTCTTTTGGATCCCACTGACTGTATCATAAGGCAGAGTGAAGTCACTTCGATAGGCAATTGTACGGCACGGTTATATTGATGTATATAAAGTAAGGTTTTGTGCAAGACAACTTTTTCTTGGTTCTGTAGATACGTACCGCTACCAAACTCGAGTAACAAATCAGACTACACTTGTGCATTGTCTACTATACATTGTACTAGTATATTGTATGAAATGGCAAATCTTGCGGAGTGTATAGGCTTGGAGCCTATTAATTGCAAAACAATTTTGAAGTGCTACAGACTGTGGACCTCCTAAACACTATTTAATTTCATCAGCCTTAGTCCACGAGGTAGGAATAACAGGCACAGTCTGCCGAAAATGAACACAAAATAGTAGGACTGTGATAGCCACTCATGAGTTGGTGTTGTCTGATATCTGGTCCACTGCTTTTAGCGCTTTACAGTTTGCCATAGTAAATTCATCCTTTATAATAAGGCTTCTATCGCGCAGCCAAATCAGTAGAAGGATTATCTACTCTACGAACACGAATCTAATCGAAACAAAACGCTGTTCTGTCTCGAGCAAAGATGTATACAGAATATTATACTAAATGATTCATAATTTATTTCCATCCTGTAATCTCGCTTATTGATACATTTTGACATAAAATGATTTCTTTTTGTATTAATTATATATGACATAATGCCCGAGCCATAATTGTACAGTTAAGTACACATTTTGTATTGTTTTGTTAAAATTGTATACTTAGTATTATTAAAATTATACATTGTGATTTGTGAAATAGAGGTGTTCACAATGTACATTGTGAACTCCTGTGGTAAATTAAGTTCATCTTACTTTATACTTATATCGAATATTAACAGTTTATATAATACTTACATAGAAACATTTATTACAGTTCACATGTTGCCTTTACCTTTTGTAGCAATATGCAAATTGAGGCAGCCTGTAAAGCACACATTTTACTTTTTATTTTTTCTTTGCAACATAGAAAGCTGTAAGTATTTAATTACCTATAGAGTTAAGTGTATTGCCTGTGTCACTTTGCATGCTACTTGAAACTGTAACTTACAAAAATTGTAATAACCTGGCGATTAAAAAGAGTGGCCTGAGTTTCTTGCCAGTTCTTCAATTCTTCTTCTTAAAATTCTTTTAAAATAAAATTGTTCTTCAGTTTGTCAGCGAACTGGTTGTAGGTTAATTTGCTGACATTTTGTAAATTTTGACGTTCATAAGTGTTAATTTAATTAACCTATATGAATTAACATATTTTCATTTTCCTTATTTATTTTCGGTTCATCTGGATATAAATTTAGTAAATCGTTATGTATATTGTATAGCCAGCAAACATTTTACGGAAGTAGATCTTTTAGAATAAGCGGGAAGGTTTGGCTGGAGATGTGCATTTACATTTACATAACGACGTAAAATGTAAGTTTTGTCTGAAAATCAGTGGTCCGAAGGCATAGTTACCTCCTCGGTCCTCTTTATTTCCTTTTTTCTCCCACAGTATCTTTACTCTGTATGGCCACCACTGCACTAAATTTGAAACAGCACCATACACCAGCAAAACTGAATTCAAATGATGGAGCTGATAAGGATTTTCAGTTACACATGCTTTAAACAAAGCGTCATCATTCCTATGTTGATTATCTTCTAGTAAGTGCCCGTACGTAAGGTACACAATATCATGTACCCTTAGCAAAATAAGTAACACAAACAATTTCCAAAGTAGACGCATTGTACCCACAGTTTGAGTGATTTGGATATACCGTGAAAATTACCTCACTAGAGATTCATTATAAGTATAGATTACTGCAATATGTACAAATATATGTGTACATACATATATATGTATGTACGTACATATTGCAGTATTGTAAATGTATAATATAATGCAAAATCGGTAAAGTAGAACTAATGTAATATTATCGCTAAGTAACGGATCCATGCGGACGACGTCACGGGGTAGTTTTACAGTGCATACACTTATAATCAGAATTCAGAAATCAGAAATTTTATTTGTTAACATAGGTACTTAATAAAAGTCTTGAGATCATAAAAATAGTGCGCTATGTTTTGCCTACATACAAGGCATACAAACATTTTACAATAAGTTTATATATAATATAATATAATAAAGATACATACATACATACATAGAGTGCTAAAACATAATTCTTTTGCCTTTACCTAGTTAGGTAAAGACTGTACAAAAAAGAGTAGAATTCTTTATACTGTGCCACCGTGCCGGGTCTATTACTTTCTACATACACCTATCACTCGAAAAATATGGTATTAGTTTTGTTATGTCCAGTAGGCACTCAACAATATATTATTTAATTTTAGGATTAAAAATTCATATAGTACGATAATAAAGGAACAGAGAGTAGGATTTTTAATTTACCTAATTGTGATAATTTCACAGTCTTCAAATATTTTAGTTTGGTTAGAGACTAAGACGTTTTGTAAAGCCTTTTTTTCTTCCTTTCTTGCAATCAAATAAATAAATCAAAATAAGATGCATTGAAAGTAGAAGGGTAGGTATTTACTTTAGCCTAGTATCTTATCACTGATTTTATCAGCTCATGAAAAAAAATCTAACGAGGTAAATACTTGAATATTTTATCGGCATTACTTACCGATAGAATATTCAAGTACACACCGTATGTATATATAGAATGTATAGGTATTTATGCTCGTGCAAGATAACGTAGATAGTTAGGTACCTAACAGCAGCGTGTATGGTTGTTTTGTGTAGGTACCTAACTAGGTCGCAAACCGACGCATGTCACGTATAATCATTGTAATTTGAGTTCTATGCTAGTTGTACGACCGACGCCGACGTTCGTGTTCCGACCGAAGCACCTCGTAGGTACATGTCGGTCGGAATCGGAAAGCGCCCTTGCCACATGAGTAAATATCCAAGTTAGCAGTAGCGAAGAGTCACTTTTCCGAGGAGGGAAGCCGGTGGGACTACAATATTTTGAGTTTCGGAAGGCTAGTTACTCTTGGAGTAGACACGCAAGCAGTGATATGTATAAGGAGGTCAAGACATATTTTAAAAGGGAAGCCGTCAGGAATCGTGTTATATGGACGCTTCGCCACTGCAAGTTAGATATTTTACTCATGTGCCCACCTACCACACACCTAGTTCGAAATGATAGTAGACATAGACAATATTGTAGCAAGCTCATATTCATATCCCTAGGGTATATAACATTAGGCTCACCACCTGCTACCTAGTTTACGTGAAACTAAACATAATTAAAGGATATCCTAGGTAAGTATCTCAAAGAAGGTATTTTACTAAAAATATGAAGGTAGGTATACACCTACTTACAGGATATTCATGTGTTGAATCTTTTGCATTTGTATTTGTTTCAGTCGTGAAATTTTAGTCATTTTGATGAAAAATAATAATAAATGTAGGTAAATACCTATGTATTTAATACACTAAAAAAATCTAAATAACTAATCTAATTTATTTACAACACTAAATCTATCCACACAATATTTTTTTTTTGATATTATTTATTTGCAATTATTGAATTACGTAAATAATTTTTAAAAAAACCGCATACGTCCATCCGTCAGAAGGGCTTGCGCCGCTCTGCCGCTCTGCCTCCCGTCGCCCGCGCAGAGCCCCTGCGACGCTGATTCAGCCAAATTATCAATAACTATTGAAATATTATCCTAATAAATGAAATAAATCTATAGAGTTGACATTTGGTTTATTCCGGTTGATTCAATATAACTTTTATATTTATAACTATAGTAATTACAAAGTAATATTTCGATATAAGTGAAATCACGTTGTTTTAATATCGTTAGTATAAGTTATATAATCAATTATTGTAAATAATTCTTCTACTATTCTAAAGTTCATGAATCAAAGTATATTGTAGGCAAAAAACAAAATGAATAAATAGCATTAAAATCTACTAAATACCGAGATGAAAGTCGCGGATTTCGGCGAAATTTCGTCGGAACCACCTTAAGGGTTTACAAGTTGTAATAGAGAAACTGACGTGTGTTGGTAGTAGTACCTACGTCAGGAAGGCCGCTTTCCGACGAGACGCTGTCCACTTTTACTTTCTCGCCCCGTACATTCACCTGGACGGAGAGCGGTCAAAGCGGTCCTAATTAACGTTTATGTGTTTACAGATCTTTAGTAGACAAACATTGGACTATTTTGATAAGAAAAGTGGAGCAAGAGTCATTTATGTACGTACTACATAATTACACACCAAGCAATGTTAAACTATGGAGTCATTAATAGCATAATATATTTGTCTTTTATAAATTACCTACGTAAATAGATAAAAATTATATTTAAAAGATACAAATAGTAAAACACAAAACAATTGTATGTACAGCCAATAGTTAAGGTTCAAAGACCTTTTGTTGATGACTAGGTAACACAGCTATCCTCAAGTTTAATAAATCTAGTTATTAGGTAGTATGCATGGTCTTTTTATGATTCATTTACTAGGATATATATATGCAGTTATGCCCATTAATAAGGTAAGATACAGCACTAAAGGTTCAGAGAGATTTATATCATACTTTAATTAGTAGATAGATACATTAAATAGTTGGTACTAAGACATGTACAATTGTAGTTACTGGTGGAATATCACATTCATATTAACACTAGCCAGATAGTGATATGCAAACTCCTTTTCCAGTAAGTAGTTCTATGAGTTGAGTTTTTGATTGTATTGACTGGGACCTATTACATCAGATAATGACATAAGCCTCTGGTTTTCACATAATAATGTTTACTTGACTATGTCCAATATCAGTGCAGAAGCACTTAAATACTAGGAACACCGACTCATTTTAGTCATTGAGTCATTGTTTTATGGTACTTATAAAACTTTTTTATTAAACAAAATATACTTTTATAATCGATTTTAATTCTGTACCTATTAATTCTATCTCAATTACTTTATTTTAATTCTGATCAAATACATTTCAGGATATTAGATGAAGATAGTAGATGTAACTTCTTAGAAGTTTCAGGTGCTATATTTGAAAGAGTGTCTCACTGTTATCCCAACGAATGGGTGAACGTGATAGGGTATAATATTGGAGTTTGGCATGTGACTTAAATTAATCTCAATTTAACCTTATCTAGGAATAAAAGCATTATGTCATACACTAAATTCTTGGATATTTTGTTTAAATAGGCATAGGTCCTTTTAACACAAAATATTTATTGAATTAATGAAGAAAGATTAATAAATTGCTATTTTTCCACTACCAAAGAGACCTACTTACTAAACCACTTCTAACCAGTAACAGGTGTTCAACACAAGCTTACTAGAGCAGAACATACCTTATGTATGAATAAAACTAGCGGCAACACTAACACACATTAAACTGGAATGTTTATAAAAAAGGAAACATTTGAAATACCAACAAGTTTGATTCAAGGCTGGGTAATTTACTATAAGTGATACAATACTTCTTTATAAAATTAAAAACTCAATTTAAATATTATATTACCTATGTTTTTGTTGCTTCTTTTTCTCTGGCACTGCTAATTTCTTGTAAACCATGTAATTTATTTTGATACTGTTTTCATGACATTAACAGATTTTCTTTCGCGAAGTTTTTTGTAATATAAATTACTAAGCAGGTAAAAATGGTAAAAATAAAGAGCTTATAAAGTAATAATAAGATTATTATAAAATTATTTTTAGTTTCTTTTATGCAAAAAACAGTTGCTCAACTTCTAGAATTAAATATTTATGTAAATAACTTGTTAAGTAAGTTAAAAATAAGCCTAAAAATACTATTTGGCTCATCTTTACTGATTATATGTATCAAGCGAAGTCCACAAACAAAGTTTTGTATAAGAATACAAAGTAATAATAATAAAATAACTAAAGGTAGAAAATGTTTATTCTTGAGTAGTTGTACTTAAAACCTGAAATATAATGTACTGACTATGGTGTTGACTCAATTAAGGAACATTAAGGGTTGAGTTATTCTTTTTGTGAAAATGCTACCTAAGTCAAGCAGATATTCATAGTAGTAGGTAGGTACCATGCTTTTAACTTCCTATCTTACAAAACCAATTATATGAATTAAGAATAGTATCAGTATAGATAAGATAATCTTAAAATACACAACCTATATGCTGAATTATACAATAATGCAACAATATTATGAATTTAAGAGCTACTTCATTGCTAATTAAGTAAAAACATACTTGAAATTCTTATGCCAATGTCAGGTATGTAACATGCTGCAAGCATAATCAACAAACAAAGTGTAAGTGACAATAATGATTAAGGCTAAAAATATAGTTTAAGTAAACAAAAATACTACTGATGCTGAGAACACAAAGATGTATTGTTAAATTTTTTTACATTGTGATTTGTGAAATAGAGGTACATTGTGAACTCCTGTGGTAAATTAAGTTCATCTTACTTTATACTTATACCAAAAATTAACAGTTTATTTATATATCTACATAGAAACATTTATCACAGTTCACATGTTGCCTTTACCTTTTGTAGCAATATGCAAATTGAGGCAACCTGTAAAGCACACATTTTACTTTTTAATTTTCTTTACAACATAGAAAGCTGTAAGTAATTAAGTATCTATAGAGTTAAGTGTATTGCCTGCGTCACTTTGCATGCTACTTGAAACTGTAACTTACAAAAATTGTAATAACCTGGCGATTAAAAAGAGTGGCCTGAGTTTCTTGCCAGTTCTTCTCATGGCTCTACTTCGTCAGCGAACTGGCTGTAGGTTAATTTGCTGACATTTTGTAAACTTTGACGTTCATAAGTGTTAATTTAATTAACTTAAATGAATAAACATATATTTCATTTCATTTCATATGTAAAAATAAAGTTTAACTATAAGGTTTTACTGAAACCAGTGACAAACAAGTCTTTATTCAACCAGGTATATCTTGATCATTCATATATAATACTGACTGGAGATGATACCTAATTGTGATTTAATTTATCAGAATAAAAAGAAAGCAGTTTTAGGATTTAGATTTTTCACACACTTTCATTTTCATTATAATATCAGCATTTAGACAGCCATTTTTGGATAAGCATTTATATCTTGCTTTGATCTATTCTGATTCATCTTTATTCATGGGGCCGCTACTTATCTATTTAATTTAACAACATATTACACAATTATCTCCCTCCACATCAATATACCATTGTATCTTCATTATGAACCCTTATAATGTTGACAACCAGTAAAGGATATAATAAATAAAGCTGATCCCAAACATAACTCACACAGAATATTTAATTATGCAATAAAAATTTACAACTCATAAAATAATGAGTGTACCAAACTCCATAGATTAAATTTTATGGCCTATAATATAAATATTTCATTAAGTAATTGTTTATCGTGATATTAATTATAGTATAAAAATTATTTATCTCCCAGAGGAAGTTTAAATAGCAGTTGCTTCATTGAAAATGTCCTTTGGGAAAGACTGGTATATGACCCTAACTTACACACTAAGCTTTAAGATTAACATAATATTGTCAGATTGTTGTTCTATGATGTCAATTTAATATTTTTTTTAATTTGCAGGATAAATATCAGGGATAGAAAGTTTGAGAAATGCTTGTACTTAAACCTTACTAGTATTCTCCTAGTATTGTGTGTTGGTACAACCCTTAAATTGTATAGGGGACCTCGGGGACCAGTTATGTGTTCTACCAATAGATAAAAAAGATCTTATGGGGTATCCTTACAGGTGAGACTGATCCTAATCTTCTAGGACAAAAATTTGAATTGTTAATGTTTTTTCTTTTTTGATATTTATAAACAAAATAGTTTATTATTCGATTGTATTATTTTTTATTTTAATATCGGCACAGTAGACTAGTCAGTTTTAAATTTCTTGAACAAAATTTAAAAAAAAGAAAAAGCTCTGTGTTCCTAACTTAATATTTTAATATAATCTGTAATGTTACAGTTGGCTCTAATATGGACAGGCATAACAGCATTAAGGTATCTGACCAAAGATATATGTAAGTTTGAATAGTTATACAGATGCATCTGGTATTTACATGATGAAAAAGTTTATGATAATAATAAGATGTCTGGCTATATTAATGAACTCACAATAACAGATTTGTTGTACTTTTGTTGTTATTCATATCCTGTTTCACATCTGTTTTCATAAACATACTATAATTTTATTAATCTTTGATAACAAATAAATGCTGAATTAGATAAGATTTTTACATACCTGAAATCCAGGCTAAGATTTCTCTGGTGTGTCGCAGCTTTAACGGCACGGGAGTCGCCTCTGTGGGAGTCGCTCCGACTTCCGTGGACGGGAACATCCTCCAACATGCTCACACACGCAATGTAGTGGCACAACACAATATACCCATATCACTACCTACCCATACAATAGTAAAATCACAAAGTAAATAACAACATGGCGTCCTTAACGAAATAAAAACGCATTGACTCCTGCTCTAGACTCAAATCTGGATGCCCAATGTAACACTACCTAATCACAGCCGTGGATATTTCATTAATTAGTATATTGCGAAGCCAGACAATAACACAATATGCAAAGTATGTAAACCTTTGGATGTCCTACAAAGATTTAGCACACGAAACGTAGCGAGATTCGATCAAAAAAACAAACAACGATAAAATACAACACTGAACTGAAACGATTTTCAAATAAAATCTATGTTAGGCGTAATAAAATAAATAAATTTCTCAAAATTAAACAAATCGATGACACTCCATTCGAGAAGACATCATATTTTTTATTTGGGTGAAGTCAGTAAAGGGATGCAGCGATATATCAGAAACAGATAAATATCGATATATCGACACCTAAATATATCGATGATTATCAAGATGGACTATGCACCGCTACAGATATATCATTATCATATTAAAGATAATCCGCGCTGTTAATGATATATCATATCGAAAAAACTACCTACCAGTGAGATGGCTGTATGGGTAGGTCCCTTTGCCTTTTCGAAAGAAAAAAGGAAACCCAAAAAAAGCTATGGTGTTTGGTTGGCAGACTGTCAAAGTTACTGTTTTTAGTTCTATTGCTGTCACAAAATACTAGAATTAAACATTGTTCAAAAAATTTACGAAAAATAGTCATTTTTAAAAATATAAAAAAATTCATACTATATTATTACATACCACTAAGGGCAAGATTCACAGACCGCACTTTGACTTTACTTTGATGCAAAGATCTACTTTGTACCAAAAATATGTATCTTAGGCCCAGATTCACAATCGTGACTTTACTTTACAGCAAAGGCACCTTCCCAAAGTAAGCTTTGTATTGCCGAAGATTACTTTCAACTTCATATTCAAACATATTTTTGGTACAAAGTAGATCTTTGCATCAAAGTAAAGTCAAAGTGCGGTCTGTGAATCTTGCCCTAAAAAAATATATCAGCACTCTATACCGATTTATCGATTTATCATTATCGCCTTAATTCGATATATATCGATATCAATATTTCTTTAAACTTTGCATCCCTAAAGAAGTCACAGGATTATTTCAACATGCAACACAAATGTAAAGAGCAAAACTAAGTGTCACTATTCAGTTCACAATATTCATTCAGTATTAGTTCATCTTTCTCCGTTCTCTGCTCTCCGTTTCGTTGGAAAACAAACTCACATTTTTACAACTGTGTCGTTGATGAAAAACGTAATTTCAGTTAGTTCTGTGACAGTTACAGTATTGCCATTACAATTGAAATAAATTTACAATTTTATAAATAAAAGTATATATAATAATAGTATTTTACTACTTTGGCTATTTTGAGCCATAAAGAAAATAAACAGTTAAGTTAAAAAAATTTGTTGCTTCAAGCTTAAAGAATCGCTAAGTATCACTCTATTAATTAAATTTGCATTTTATTTTATTTTTTGTTAAATTTAATGATGAAATGAATGAAGTAGACTTCTATTTGCTTGCTATTCTTAACGAGAGATTTAAATCTCTGTTCATATTATCCATATTCTAAGAAGCATCTCTTTGGAAAGTTGTTATTGCAATACAAATGCTCTTCATAAGACTGACGTTCATTGCCTTTAGAGCTCGGCTCGGGGCAGTAGCAGACGAGTCAACAGCCCACCTGATGGTAAGAGGCAACTGTCGCTCATCGACTTCTGCAATGCCAGGGGGGCTGTACGGAACCGCTGAATAACGTGATATGATGAATGCTTTTAGCACTCTGGAAACACCGCAGCTGGTAGTGTTACAGAGCCTGCACGTAAGTGGGAGAAATGAACCGTGCTAGACGAGATTGTGTCCAGGCAGTATGGATGAACTTAGCTGGGATGATAGAAAGGATATAGATGGTACCAGATGAAACAGTTTCACAGAGCACTCTCCTTGAAACATACGATCGAGAACAAGCATAGAGCTAAAGTCCCTCCACTGTTCAAGTAACTCCAGTTTGTCTGTAAGATTGGGATCACCGATCGAGCTGGCATTTGGGGGCTCCTGCCCACAGGTCAGACTATTACAGCACAAGCTGTTGAAATGATGTGACGTACCGTCTGGCTCTGTTGACATCATCCACCTTTTTGTGGATTTGTTTGAATGACTTCCAAATTGGAAATTGCCATATATTTGAACGCCGAGGATCGAAATTTCATTGGAGACACAATAAGAATCTCCTTGAAATTGAGGCGCTATATTCTTCTTGACAGTGAATACTTTGTGTCTGTGAAAAAGTTTAGGAAAGAAAATTAAAGAGGAAATAATAAAACTACATAAAGTATCAAATTACTTGATTATTTTGTGAAAGCATTAAATAAATATAAAATCTTAACTTAGGACATAAGCTACAAATAATAAGTATGTTTAGTATAATACAGTAAGTATGTTAAAATAATAGTTATTTTATGTTTTTGGGGTAGGTTCTTGTGATTGTCTTGTTGAAGGCTGTCGTTTATTCACATTTGGTTTCCTAAGGCGATGGTAGTTAGGCATTACTTTGCTTAGAAAATCTAGTTGCAACAGTTGAGAAGGTTGCTTTTCCAAGGCCTCTCTGATGTGTTGCTCAGAGCCCCATATCACAGTATTGTCGGCGAGTGTTTGCGGTGAAGTTAGGCGACAAGCTGCGCCTGAAAAAGCATATTTAATTATAAATTACAATGTATTTTATTTTAATTTAAAATTTTTTAATAATTCTGGCATTTCAATTTATGTTGACATTTTATCTTAATACTAGCTTTGGTTAGGTTTCACCTTTGGGTCTTTGCTTACTGCTCTGCTCCTGTCGCCAGTAACGTGATGTAACATAGCCTGGAGATAGCCGGGAACTGGGCTATCATATGCAAAATAATTATTGAAAACCAACCGGTAGTTCCAGAGTTTAGCGCATTCAAACATACAAACTCTTCTACTTTATATACTATCTTAAAATATTAATGACCATAAATATGTTATTAGGGAAAACACTATACAAAAGTGAAAAAGATCTCAAAGGCTGAAAATGAAATGCAGGCAATAAGAAAAATCTATATCTTAAAATCACAACAAAATCACTGAATTAGAAAATAAACACTTAAGTATGCAAAAAATTATGAATGTTAGATATAGAATTAAGGTAGATATTTACTGTAAATGAAATACTGTCCGAAATAAAGGCACCTGTGTGCCTGTTGATTGATTGTAAAGTCTAACACAGTTAGTTCCTTAACACGAAAGTAGAGAAATAAAAAAGAATTACCTATCACACAGCCACTTCCTATCTTGACATCCACCCCTACATAAGATCGGCACTCAAACACATTACTCTCTCCAATATGACCGCAGGGAGACTCCAGTTTGCAGCCAACTTCAAACACATTGTGAGCACCAATGAATAAAGGCTTCGGAGGATTCTCTTGTTTATCACTTATTCTGCAATAATTCAAGCCAAATATAAGTATGAGACCAATCTAACAACTTACTTATTAATTGAAGAAAAAACTGTTATACTTAATACATCATTAATTTTCATGAATTTGTTGTAATTATGTTAGCCACCCCATTTCCTATCAAAGTAAGAAAACATGCATGCATTACCAATGATTACAAATAGCTATCAACTTAGGCATTTAAGCCCTTAGCACACAGGTTGTTGTACATGAGATAGAACCATTTTTCAGAGAATCAGTAAGTAATCATTTTACTGTCACATTTAAAATTGTCGTTGATGTTATTTTCAAACTATAGATGTATTCTAACAGTTAAGGCCAAACCTCGATAAGACAGTCAACAAAAAATCTTTACTTGTGTATAATAGTGGAATACTCTTCAATAATACAATATTCGGCGATAATGATAGGTCCACCTTCAGCTATTATAGTCACTCTTGGATGAACGACAGTGCCTCCGCCTATCGTGATATCACCTTCTAGAGTACAGTCCTCGCAAACCGTTGCCCCAGGCAAGATTTTTACACTGAAAAACAAGTATCATTTTATCACCTAGATAGTTTTAAAAGACAATTTTAAAGTCACCGTATCATATAGTGACTTACTTGTGAGACATTTTATTGATACAATAACAAAGCTTATGGTTCTGGAATGTTGCAGTAATAGTTATAATTTATCAATTCAATAAAAACATCTAATGTTTTGAAGAAATACCAAAGTAAAATTCTAGTGAGTCGTGAAGAAAGGAATGACATTTGTGACTGTGATTCGGTCACTTTGTCAGTGTCAGTGTCACTGTCTAGTACATTTTAAACTGTCAGTGTCAGTTACATATTTTGAATTTTTTCGCCCTGGTGCTGAGGTCCTTTTACTAACTTTAAGTACTTTAATTTATTATCGCCATAAAACACCATTTATTTGTTAATTCTTTAAAAGTTATTTATTTTATTAAAGTATATCTGATTATCAGCAGATTTTTTACCACAGATATTTATAAGGATATTCATTTGTTTTTGTTTGCTTTTGTAATTAAAAATAAAAGGTTGTAACACTGGCAATTTTTTTAATTTTCAACTTTAGTAGTAGTAAGTAAGTAAGTACCTCTCAACTGGCAATAGTAAAATAACTGTAGGTTACTTACTTTATAAACAGCTTTCACGTTATTCTAAAGTGATTTAAAAACATTTTTAAAATATAGCTTTGATATCTTAGAGCATTAAACCAACCGTAGGGGCCACTTACAGGCGTACCCCTCTGACAAAGGTACCAGCCCACCGGTCATAGCCGTTTTATAAAACTAGTTGACACGCGTTCCGCATCCTAAGTCACGTGCGTAATAACGTCTCAATAAAAATGCCGAATTGCAATGTATTTTGGTGTTAAAGCGATCAGAAACATCAAATCTACAAAAGGATAACATAACATTCCATCTGTAAGTATTATTTTGCTCGAATATTATTAAATAATGCATTAAATTAGCAATTTAACCAAATAAAATATTAATCAACAAGTGTTGCCAGATTTATCATCAATACTCTAATCTAGGGTAATATTTTAGGTTGAATGTACTTATAAACTAACCATAAATATTTTTTATAACTCGCCTTGTTGACATATCTACTATGTTTCATTTTGGATGTAAAGTGTTGTGTCACCGTTCCCATATTTATTTATTTTTAATTATACCCAATGTTTTTTTACCAAGTAATACACAAAATAATATTAAATGAACAAGTAAAATGAGACTATAAATCCAAATATACAAGATTAGTGCACTTTATTCCGAAAGATAGTTGCTCATTTCTTACAAAAATAAGCGTATTTATTTTTAAGAAACTGGTCACACTTTAACATAATTAGAGATGAGACAGTTTAATCACAAATATCGATATTGGTTTTCCAGTATTAAATAATTATTTTTTGTTTGTTTTAGATTTCTAAAAGAAGCAGCGCCTCGAGTCGCTTGGGTCCAATATTGTAGGAACAATATAAGTGGGTTCCTAAGCGTACAAGTATCTGACTAACAGCTTAAAAGACAAAGCCTTCTGTGCTGCCAGCACTGCTACCTCCTCCCTACCCCCCAAGTGGCGGAGAGCTCAGTTTTTAACAAGTAAACTCGATGTGCGCTACCTCCTCTTATTGCATTACCTAGGATTAGTTAAACTAGATTTATTAGGCTAATTTAAATTGCACAGTTATTTTTAGTATTTTATTATACCTACTTAAATAAAGACTTTCTGAAATATATTCTGTTGTTTTTTCTTATCTGTACAGATAAAATATCTCTCTAATAAAAATCTACTCATACATTCTCATGTCACCGTCTTGTTACCAGTGGCGTGCATTCCATAAAGGCAGAAAAGCACTGCCTACCTTAATAATTGCCTAAAATCATAATTGTATCAACATAATTAAATACTGCCTACCCTGTCAAAAATCTATACTTAATGCCTATCCTGTCAAAAATCTCTGTGCTTGTTACTATGTAATCAGAACAATATCCTCCAAATACAAGCTCTGCTTAGTTGGAACGAAATTTAATAGCAATAGACAATTAATTCAAAGTATTATTTGGTTTGAATATACATACATACTTAGGAATAATACACGTAAAATTGACACGTAATAATTAATTACTATCTTTAATCCACACTAGAACAAATTTCAACAGGTGGTGGTTATTGAACCTACATCCTTGTGCGCAGTAGTAAAATAAAATAAAAAAAACGGCTAAATGCCAGTAGGACTCGCGCGCGCCGAGGGTTCCGTACTATCAGGGATCGGAAGTATTGAATAAACATTAGTAAACATAGTAGGAGAGCCCGACCGCATAACCAGATTTGTTTGATGAACAATGTTTAACAAATAAATTTAGACCGACCGTAGGACTTTTTTTAATAATAACAAAAAAGTGTGCTAGTTAGAAACACTTGTTTTATTCTTCCTGTAATATTGATATAAATATGAATTAACAGAATTACTTCTAGTTAATTCATGTTTATGAACTATTACTTTACTTTTATCTATTTCAAAAATTATAATAGATTATTATTACCTAAAACTGTTCTATATAATATAAGATAATGCTCATTTTAATAAGCAAACATAATAATAATGAAAATAATTAAATCTTTCGCGTACTTATATGAAATCCTAAATATCGATACTAAATATCGACAGAGTCAAGCTCTAACTGTTTTACGCTAAGGAAGCGTAAACTGATAGATGTCCCTGTGTGTGAATGTGATAATTAATTAATTAGTGTGCGTTGCTCGCGTTGCCCCGTCCCCCGCCGAAAGTGGCAGACTTTTGCGCAAGGGAATTAAAGCGCGTGTCCACTCCTGTTGGTTTAATGCTCTAAGTTCGATATACATGATAAAAATTAAAAACTACGAAAATATGACACTAAATTTTTTTAAACATCAACCAGTCACATTAAACACTTATTATTCTAACGTGAACACTTCTAAACTCATAGATACCAACATTTATATTTTACTTTTACACTACTACCCCACTAACGTTAATTGGTTATCACAACTTTGTCTATTAATGTATTTTCTCAGTAAGTGATTAATGTAATCTTTTGAGAAAATAAATATCTTTAACCAAACTTTTTCGATGATTATATTTTGTAAATATGATGTATTTATCGTATTGTAATGATTTTATTTAAAAAATATAAGGTTAAATATAATATAAAACCAAAAAGTTGCACATAAAAATTAGTAGTAAGATTGGTATTAACATGGGCAAAAAAGGCATGACTCTCAGAACAAGGACGGACCACGACAAGGACTAAGCAGTCCTTGTTCGGAGGCATGACTCGAGTGACTCGACTCTACGATATGTCAATTTTATTTGACATTAATGACAGCTTTCACGCGCCTGTTCGCGCGCAAAATCTGTTTGATTTTAGTTTGATGTTATTGTTTGTGTGTGAAGTTGTTGTACGATAACACTTATTTTTCAATAAAAAATGAATATAGATATCGAATTTCCATTTCCTTTTAAGCCCTATGATATTCAATCAAAGTTTATGAGGGAACTTTATCTTACTCTAAGAAACCAGGAACTCGGCATATTTGAGAGTCCTACAGGAACTGTGAGTGCATTTACATGTTATTTACTATGATCAAGTAGTCACTGATTATTTGTGTAATTTACGTAATATTGTTATTTTATCTTGGCAGGGCAAATCATTAAGCATATGTTGTGGTACCTTGAAGTGGTTAAGAGATAACAATGAAAAATACCTTGCAGATTTAGAAGAAGAAATTGCTCAACTAAAATCTGAAATTTGCAATAGTACAGGTAACAACATTTCTGTAATAGAGAAAAAGTTACACAAAACTATTGCCTAGCAGATATCCGATGAATGTCCAATACAGACAACTTTTATGTGTACAACTGAACAGGTATTGACAACAATTACCAAGATATAAGTACCTAAATCAGAGGCAAATTAAATAAATATCAAATCAGCCCTAGGCAGACACCTCATAGGGCCATTTATTCTACGTTAATAAATGTAAGGTACGAAATGAGGATGTTGCACATGCCTACTTTGCCTTAGGGATAATCCCCCACTGACCTAAATAAGTTAAATGTCTCAAATGAGCATTTTTCATTTCTATATATAGAACATAGATATTGCTTCATACTAAAGATCAATATTTACCATATTCAAATACATATTTATTTTTAATTCAAGGTTCTGATGACTGGCTTCAAATAGAATATGAAAAAATTAAAAAGAATCAAGCTTTGGTTACTCTACAATTAAAACTGGACAAGATAAAGAAAAGGCAAGAATTATTTGATCAAATGAGAATTCGTGTATCAAAACATAAATCTACTTTAGCTAATAAAACTAAGGAGATTTATTATCAAAATAAGAGTAAAGAGGAGGTTATAGAGAATGTTAAAGAAGACAAAGAGAATGAAGAAGATAGAGATCTGATTCTAGAAGAGTGTGATGTTAAGAATGATGACAACAATGATGAAACCGAAGAAACTCAAAATGATAATGAAGATGATACTATTAAGGTATAACTTACTTCTACACTATAATATTACAGAGTACATAACAGACATAAAATATACCCAGATTCAACAAATGTTTTTAAACTCTCATACTCTTGTGAAGTAGTGCCACATTTGGGAACTCATCATGATGGTTTCAGATTTACATTAGCAGCCGGACCCACAGTCAACTATCTCAATTTATAGGTGAAATCAAAAGGACAGTATTCAAGGAAGATACAAGAGTAGTAACACTTGCTTCTAGACAGCACTACTGTATTAATTCTGATGTGACTAAGCTGAAAAATATTAATCTTATTAATGAAAGGTAAATTTTCTAATTTTACATTTTGGTAATTTACTTAACTTGTTGAAAGTTTTAATTTTGATTTTAAGTTATATTGTAAGTCAAGTCTAATAGTTGATCATGGTATTGTATTTTAATTTTCATTACAAATAATTAATATGTGTTTAGCAAGAAACCAAAAAGATTTTGTTTTCAGAATGTTGGTTCAAAAAAGTATTTTTTAAAGACATTAAATAGAAGTAAGAAAAATACTGTCTGTAGTAATTAACATTAACGCTATCACTAACAGCTTATCATCAAACTGAATGACTTTGGTAGTCTAATAAGAACCTAACAATTTTTTCTAGATGTTTAGACATGCAAAAATCGAAAACAAAATCTACCTCAATAGGGGAGGAAGGTAAAGTTCTAAAGAAAACTAAGACAAAAAGTTGTACAGCCTGTCCGTATTATAATCAAACAAACATTACCAAGTTGAAAGAAAGGATGCTTGTAGATATTATGGATTTAGAAGACCTTGTTAAGTGCGGGAAGGATTTAAAGGCTTGTCCGTATTACGCGTCTAGAATGGCTTTAGATGATGCCGAGGTATTGTACCATTTCTTTTATTATTATATAATTCTTGTGTGGGTACATCTAATGCTAAACAAACAATCCTGCTATTGTCAGCCATGTTGGAAGAAATGAGGAAGAAAAATTAAGACGTTTAAAATCAAAGTATTTGTGTCTTCCGCACTCTCACTTACCGAGATTATGGAAACTAATGCTTTACCTCAATATTCTATGAGTGGGTACTACTTCTCCCATCGATCTGGCCCATTCGTGCATAATTAGCGAGGACCTATTTCCTTAGAGACCTGCCCACCCAGCATTTGATTACTAAAAATATACCAACCCAGCATTTTACTACTAAAGAAGTTATCGAAAACATCACTAATCTTATTCTAAATTCTAGGTAGTCCTCATAAGTCACGCAGGCATAGTTAGCTCAGGGGCGCGTTCAGGCATATCCCTCAAACTACAAAACAACATACTGATACTAGACGAAGCACACGGACTCACTTCCGCATTAGAAAACGCACACTCAGCACCTGTGTCTATCAAACAATTATCTGCTGTGAAAACATTCATAGAGTTTTATATAAATAAGTATAGAGCGAGGTTAAGTAGTAAGAATTTGCTGTTGTTAAATCAGATTAGGTTTATTGTTGGAAAACTATTGGGTGAGTGATTTTTTACTGATTATTTGCTGCTTGTGATATTTATTGTAAATTATTTATAACTAGCTTTCGGCGGCGCGGTTTCACCCGCGTCTTTGCTTACTGCTCTGCTCCCGTTGCCAGTAGCGTGTTGTTACATAGCTTATAACCTTCCTCGAGAACTGGGCTATCATACGCAAACTTAGAATTATTAAGTTCCGACTGATAGTTCTAGAGATTAGCGTGGTCAAACAAACAAACTCTTTCGCTTTATTTTTATTAGGCACTTAAATATAAATATAATTAATATAGGAATTAATGATCAATCTATTAATGGGTAATAGACTGATGAAATACATTAAAACCTTTACTTGTATTGACAATTGATTTGCTTTGTCTGTTAATTCGAATTTCTCTGTTTTATTCTCAATTCTAAAGCGGCGGTACACACCTTCAATTTTAACTGTGTGACTTAACTGAACAGTTTAAGTTTTATCAATCATATTTTGATTAGATCTCAGATAAACTGTATAGTTTCAACTGTTTGTTCTTTACCGATTTATCTGTACAATAAAATCGCACAGTTAAAAAAGGTGTGTAGTCAGCTTAAAGTGTGGCTAGTCAAAACTTGCAAAACTTTTTGAGTAACATGGTAATAAATTTACACTTGAAGACTTCAAACTTGAAGTATTCAACACCTTTTCTTATTGTTTAAAATAAGACCAGTTTTCAAAATATGACCTGTTTTGCCATAATATACCTACTTATATGAAATTTAATGAGTCTATAAAATTTTCAGGTATGATAAAATCAAAACCGATAGAAAAGCAAGACTTAACAACAATATTTACATTAGAGGACTTCGTTATAAAAGCAGAAATAGATCACATGAACTTACGTCCTATAGTAGAATTCTGTAGAAACTCGAAATTAGCGCCGAAACTTCACGGGTTTTCTATGAGGTACAGTCAACATACTCTCGAAGAAGAAAAGACAAAAAGTACCGTCAGCAAAAAAAGTTCGTTTGAAATGTTCATGAGTAATATATCGAAGAAGGATAAAGTTGAAGAGAATAAATCTGAAGTAAAGGCAGCAACGGTTCTAACAATAAATGTAAGTAAATTTGTTATATGATATCTAAGGGCAACTGGAAATTCACGTATGCGGCGTGGAGTATATGGCTTGATTTTTTCCTGGAGTGGTAAACTGGCTTGATTTTTTCCTGGAGTGGTAAACTGGAGAACTTAACCAACATTTATTATAATTACAACACACTCGAAACAAATATCTACTTTATTTGACTCAAATAGGAAACAGACCTACAATGCCTGATGTAACGGTGGCAAATATTCAGTGTTATCCATAGATATTTGTTCAGGGAATATAATACCATCTTATATAATTACTAGCTGCGCCCCACGGCTTTGCTCGCGTGTATGTATCCTTAGAGACCCAGTACGATTTTCGTGATACAAATATATACATACATATATACCCATAGCCTATGTCCGTCTCTGCCACTGAATCTATCTACATTCCAATTTTCATCGAAATCAGTTCTGCGGTTTAGGCGCTGAGTGGTAACAAACACACACACATACACGCACACTTACTTTCGCATTTATAATATTACTAGCTGCGCCTTGCGTAAAATGGTATGTGTTTAACTCGGGATTCATACCGATTTTTGGAATAAAAAGTATCCTATGTCCGTCTCTAGCACTGAATCTATCTACATACCAATTTTCGTCAAAATCGGATCTGCCGTTTAGAGTTGTAACAAACATACATAAAATTTTCTAAATTAAAATTTGAAACAGCTTACGTAAGATGTAGTAATAAATATAACAAAAAAGAAACACCACATTAAATCAAATCATTTATTACTTTGCGAATATGGGTATAAATAAGTGTTCTTAAATAAATTATGGTACATTTAGCCATATCCTACCACATAGGCATGCAAAAACCATACATCATACATGCCATGTTACAATTAATTACATTTGTCATCCAAAGAGTGGCTTTATAAAATGTCAAAAGAGAATTTATTACTAAGTCAACACAAATTACATAAGTTATAGTATATTAACAGTTTTAGTTTAATGTCATTTTTAATTTATTATTTGTTGTCAGTGTGAGGTCTCAAGTTTAGAAAATTTGTCATTTAAATAGTCTTTCAAGTTGTAATAACATTTATTAACTAAAAGGCTCTTTAGATTTTTCTTAAATAAAGTGATATTCATTGCTCTTATTTGCTTTGGTAATTTATTAAACATTGCAGGACCCATATGAAACACACTTTTGTGTGTTTACCCATACAACGCTAATGAGCGTTGTATGGGTTTTGCGCACACAGAGACGAAATTCATCACGTTGTCGCCTATAGTTAGCCTTTGAGGGCAATGTAAATAAGTTTTGGTTGACCTTAACAAATATTGAGACCTCATATCTTCTTCTACTTCTTTTCGCGGGCTCGTTTTCCGCATGTGGTCCCTTCGTAGTTGGGCATTTTTGCGTGATGGTGTGGTTTGTGTACCCACTTAGTGTTCCCAGGTGTTGCGCCCGTTGCTCCACGACCTCGCTGCAGTTCGTGACTACGTGGGCCGGTGTTTCGTCAGCTCTCATGCACGCTCGGCATAGTGGGCTGTCCGTTAGACCTATAACATACAAATGTTTGTTAAGATTACTGTGCCCTGTTATGGTCCCTACTACATACTGTAGGTCCGCCCTATTTAAGCGCAGCAGTTTTTTAGTGAGTCGTCTGTCTAGAGATGGCATTGCCTCTCACGATTGACGACATTCCGTCGTCTTCTCCCACAGTTCGGCGTGTAGTTTTCTTGTTCTATGTCGCAGCCAGTACCTTTGCTGATTTGCCGATATTGGTATTACGGGTTCCACCCTGTAGGGCTCTGTTTCGGATCCCCTTCTGGCCAGTTCATCGACCGCGTCGTTGCCTAGGGATCCGCTGTGTCCTTTGATCCATTGGAGTGTAATCGCGTTTGACTCACATATACCCTCCAATTTCCTGTGGCACTCTAGGACTAGTCCTGATTTTACTGTGTTACTACGTAGAGCGTGCAGTACTGCAGTGCTGTCTGTTAGGATACGAATGCCTTGGTTCTCTATTTTTCTTGCAGCCACCGCTCATATATATAGGCTCATATATAGAGACCTCATATATATATAGGCTTGGGAGAGTTAGAATTTTGTATTCCTGGAAAAACGGTTTACAGGTATCGATCACTTGAAGCCCAAACATAGCTCGTATACACCGTTTTTGTGCTTTAAAAATTAAATCAATGTCAGTCGAATTTCCCCAAAAGATTACACCATACCTCAAGACTGAAGAGACCAGTCCATGATATGCAGTCAACAGAGTATCAACACTTGAGATCTGTTTTAACTTATGTAGCGCATAAACTGATTTATTATTTTTTTTGTAAAGTGTTTCAATATGAGATTTCCATTTTAGTTTATTATCTATAGTAAGTCCAGGAATTTTATTGTTTGCACATCTGATACAGGTTCTTATAGTCCTTATAGTTAATCTGAGGCATAATTGCATTCATACGCTGATTAAAATGGATTATTTTAGTTTTTCCTCAAGCCATTTAATGATATCATTTAGGGTACTATTTATATCATGCTCGTAAGATGATCTGTCATTTCACTTAATTGCAACGGTGCTTTCATCAGCAAAGAGTGTCATTGGGTTTGAATTTGTACTTGAGAGGTCGTTAATATATATTATGAAGAGTAGTGGACCCAATACACTTCCTTGTGGGACACCATATTGTATTGTAAGTCCCTTTGATAGGTATGTATCCTCCATCTTGGTTCTAGAATTAACTCTGTTAATTTGTGTATATTGAGTGCGGTTTTTAAGGTAAGTTTCAATTAATTTTAACATATTGCCCCTTATGCCATAAGCTTCAAGCTTATATAATAAAATGTCATGTGCCACGTAATGTAATGTAATGTAATCGAAAGCTTGCGTCATATCCATAAAAATAGCGCAGATCGGTGTTCGCTTGTCGACATTGGGCGTTATAATTTCTAGGAATTCGTATATAGCTAGATGTATACTTTTGTTCCGTCTAAATCCCTTTTGCTCTTAAGCAAAGAAGTTATTGGTTTCGAAATATTTGACAAATTCATTATATATATATTTTTTAAAAACCTTTGAGAAGATCGATATTAGGGCAATGGGTCTATAATTATTCATGTTATCTTTACTCTCTTTTTTATGAATAGGTTTAATAATCGCTGCTTTTAGTTTTTCAGGGTATACACCATTTTCTATAGACAAATTTAAAATGTAGCTAAGAGGTTGCGAGATGAATTCTGCTACTAGCTTAATAACTTTAGTACAGATAACGTCATAGCCTACACTATTGGTGTTTTTTAAACCTTTTATGATTTGCTTTATAACATCTGGCAAACATGGTTTCATAAAAAATGAGTTAGCTCTAGATGTTAGATAGTGCTTAGATGATCTTTATACATATTATTAATAGGTGATATCTTATCTACAAAGTAATTATTAAATGCATTCGATATGTCATAAGGATTTGTCACGATATTATTATTAAACTTAATATAAGGGATAGATTCTACTGACCTACATTGCTTTGCAGCATTAATAGTTTGCCATATAGTTTTTGATTTATTATTTGAGTTTACAATATTGTAATTGTTTTGCGCTCGTTGGGTCAATCGTACAATCTTTTTCAGTCTTTTAGTGTATTGCATCAGTCTTGATTTGTTATCTACACTTGGGGTCTCCTATATTTCCACAGTAGTTCGCGTTTCCTAGCATTACAAGTCTTAATACCCCGCGATACCCACCTGGGTTTTTTGTGGTTATGTATAGTTATAATTCTGTAGGGAAAACAAAGGTCATAAAATAACTTAAATGTATTGAGGAAAATATTATATGCCATGTTTGGATCACAAGTACCATACAGATCTGCAAATGTCAATTGGCCTATACAGTATTTAAACTTTTCCTGATTTTCTATACAAAAAGGCCGTCGCCTGACTTTTCAGTATTTAGTTATAAAAATATTTCCTACTTGGCATCTTTACAATTGAGGAGCTGGCGAACAAAACGGGATAATTACATGACACCAAATTTTACAGGAGAAGTAAAACAACAGGTGCAATTATTCCATTTTGTTAAAAACCGCTAACTTTGGATACAATTTAAATAGGGTTTTAGGCTATTTTTATTGAAAATGAGTTTAGATTCGTATTCAGCAGGCCCAAAACTACCGGATTAAAAAAAAAAGTATTTTGACCAAAAGTGTAATTATCCCGTTTTGTTCGCCAGCTCTTCAATTGTGCAGTGTGGTCTGACAGTGCAAGCTCTATAACTTCTGACCTACATTTTTTTCTAAAGTTATGGGCAAAATTGTCAATACATGTTTTACTTTTATGTCTGGTAGGTTCTTTTAATTGTAATTTATTAGTAAACATTCAAATTCAGTTGTCAATTTATTCTTATTTAGTATATTAATATCTCCTGATATAACAATTTTATGTTTATGATAGTGTTTATGAAGAAAATTTAGTACCTTATTTAATTTATCAAAAAATATGTCTATATTACTAGCTAAGGGTACTCTATATACACAGACAGTGATAACTTTGTAGTCCATCAGCTCAATAGCACAACATTCAAAGGCTGAGCAGACTGAGTAGCTTGTTAGTGTTGGTATGTCTTTGTAATTATGCCCCTTCTTAACAAAAATACAAGAACCACCTCTTTTTGTGTTAGTTCTAGAGTAATATGATACCAATGAAATAGAAATCAAAAAGAAGTACAAACGCGCGTGCTCACCCGTGGCTTTAGCTAAAAATCAGCGCTGCGGTTCTCCGTAGTTTATGCTGAGCCTATTAGACACATTTTAACACAAACTTTTGCATTTATAATATTAATAGGAATATTTTAAACCTTTCAGCAGCCAAGTGAAACATCAGCAGGTAGTGGTTTATATGCAATATTAGATTTCCTAGAGATGCTTTGTGACCGTAGTGAGAATGGAAGAATATTGGCTAATAGAGATGAACAAAATGGACAACTTAAGTATTTATTGTTAAACCCAGCTGAACATTTTAGTGCAGTTGTTACACAATGTCGTTCCGTAAGTATCTGCTCGCAAAAACTTTATAATTGCAACTCTTTTGTTTATCTTAGTAGATGGGCATTGTTAGTGTTGTTTCAGTTCGAAGTCCCAAAATTTAAATCATATGATTTGGTAAGATAATACAAAAAATAAGAATTTTGGCGGCTATTTTGCTCCAACAGTGTGCTACTTCACCTGTTGCCGCAGTTTGGTCGCTGAATATTATTTGTATTTAATAGTAGATAAACTAGCTGCCCGCATCGCGGTTTCACCCGTGTCTTTGGTTACTGCTCTGCTCCCGTTGCCAGTAGCGTGATGTTTTATACGCAATAAGAATTATTCAAGGGTAGTTTTAGAGATTAGCGCGTTCAAACAAAAAAGAAGCTCTTTCGCTTTATATAACGTAGATAAATTTTCATTTAAGTTCATGATTTAAATAATCAAAAATTAAAACTAAACTACGTAGTCTGTATATTCTATGTATATCAATGTTACATTGTCAAAAAAACCTACTACACAACTAAAGATCTTAACTTACTTGAAATAAGGTCGACATTAACAAAATCTTCTTTATAAAACAGTTTGCTTTGCTTTGTCTGTTAATTCGAATTTCTCTGTTTTATTCTCAATTCTAAAGCGGCGGTACACACCTTAAATTTTAACTGTGCGACTTAACTGAACAGTTTAAGTTTTATCAATCATATTTTCATTAGATCTCAGATAAACTGTATAGTTTCAACTGTTTGTTCTTTACCGATTTATCTGTACAATTAAATCGCACAGTTAAAAATGGTGTGTAGTCTGCTTAAAGTGTGGCTAGTCAAAACTTGCAAAACTTTTTGAGTAACATGGTAATAAATTTACACTTGAAGGCTTCAAACTTGAAGTTACATTGTCAAAAAGATCTACTACTCAAATACTGATCGATCTTAACTTACTTGAAATAAGGTCGACATTAACATAATCTTTATAAAACAGTTTACATTATTGCAGGTGATATTAGCAGGCGGTACTATGGAACCAATAAACGAATTTCAAACGTTACTTACTAGTAACTCAAATGACGTCGTGAATATAGTGAGATGTGAACACGTAGTACCTCCTGAAAATGTACTCGGTATTTGTTTGTCGAAGGGACCATCTAATGTTAGATTAAATTATTCTTATGAAAATAGGATGTCTAATTCTTTGGTAAGTTTCTCTGTTTTTAACTTATTGTTCTGATTTTTTGGGTTAGTGGGAGAATTTGCATGACGCACGAAGCTGTCTCTGAATAGCGTTCATTAAAGTTAGTACAAGGTTAACTTGAACATAAAACTCATAGTTTTTTTAGTAGTCGTATTTCAAGAGGCTGTCAAACAAAGTTAAAATAATAACATTCTGTAGTTACACAATAGGTACAGGTTGTGCTAATTTCTATGTTTTTATATCTATTCTTTGCTTATATAATAATATCAGCCTGTTTACTGTCCCACTGCAGGGCAAAGGCCTCTTCTCATATAGAGAAGGAATGAGCATTAATTACCACGCTTGCTGAAGGCGGTTTGGCAATTTCAGACTTAAGTCCAGGTTTCCTCACGATGTTTTCCTTCACCGTCAGTCAGAAATGTCCAAGATAAACTTAGAAAGTACATATAATTTGAAAAACCACATTGGTACTTGCCCGGATTCGAACCCACTACCTCGTGTTTACGAATCGGTGCCTTATCCACAGGCCCGTTTCGACTTTTTTGTTTTTTTTTTCTTAGCTTGTTTTACAGTATCGACCAAATCCATTTTCGGACAATGTAAACAAACAGTTTTTTCAATATTTTTCTATCAAAAACTCCATAAACGATGACACATGGGTTTATACACATTCTGTTCACTATATACTTCATTTTGCAACTATTTCTACTAATGATTAATAATCAAATCTAGTTTATTTAATAAAATTACGAGTTACTTTTTGCGGTCGAATTAAGACGTCAAAATGATTGACAGTTTTATTTTTTCTGTACTCTATATTGTCTTTGAAAACCAATGTTGTAATTTATCAGAAGAAATAAGTTTAACCAATACATATCATAGGTACATAATATTTTGTCATTTGCCCTCGCAAGTCTGAGTTCATTTGTTTTATTGTAATATAGTATAATAAAATCGTAACATACATACAAATTCCATATAATCAATATTTCACAATTTTTTATCAGGCGGGAAAATATTCAAAAGTATCCCAGTATTCCATTTCAGTCCGTGATCAAATAGTTGTAATTAGAGGTCAATGCTTAATTTAAATTACATTTATTTATACATTAGGTAAATTGTTTGTCTTATTATCTTATAGTTTATAAGTCAACGGTTACAATAAAATACAATACCATATTTAACATAAATACAAGTATTTGGAGTAATAAAAATAACAAATCAAATAGAATTAATCGATTACGCAAATAGAGTATTAGTAAACGTAATATTATTTAAAAATGTTAGAAAAAAAGAATGAGAAATTATTATTTAATTAAGTATGATGACATTAATTTTATTTTTATCATCCTTTTCCCCATCACTAGTAAATTCATGAAACCATAGACAATGGCGATATGGAGGATTGTTTACATTGTCCGAAATTAGATTTGGAATAGACTGTACATTTTTTGTTACTATCAAACAAATTGAGTACCTACCTAGTTGAATATATTATCACCAGTTAATTATCTCTGCATTACAGCTAAGCGAAACCGGTCGCATCTTACGTAACGTTTGTAGTATAGTGCCGGGAGGTGTAGTTTGTTTCCTACCCTCATATTCCTACGAGCAAACTGTGTTCGAGCATATGAAGAATAATAAAACTATAGAAGCGATTAGTAAAAAGAAATGCATATTCCGTGAACCGAAATCTGCGGGAGATGTTGATCAAGTAAGTTGGCGTCTTTATTTAGAGTTGGAATGGAACAGGTTTAGAATACCTTCTTACCCTCCTGTTCCATCGAAGCAATCAATGACAACTTTAATTAGTAGTCAAATATCCAATTTTTATTATTATCCTACCAAAGTGACTCCACTCTGCCTGATGGTAAGCAGTCAGTAGAATCCAGAGCCACTATTCCAAAAGCCATTATCTCAAACTGCTCGCATAGTGGCTAATATGGCAGCTATATGTAATGCTTATAATCTGACTAATGATAAGACTGTTGATGAAAATATTTGTAAGAATTATTATTAGCCATCACTTTCGTGTTTATAAACATCTAGGAAACAATTATTCATCTGCTGTTAAAGTGGTAGTTGGAATTGGAAACACTCTTATTATCCAGAATTGTTAATGAGTAGATGTTTATTGTGTTAAACTCACCCCCAGTTTCTAATTGTAATTCTTTAGTAATTAGATCAAATTAAACTAATTATCCATGCTTGGAGCATGCTTTTAGGTACTTCACATGAAATTTAACAGATGATTCGTTATTTTTTCGTTCATCAGCTTTTCAGAAACTGGGGGATAGTCTATGGTTATCTTTCAAAGACATATAAAAACCAATGTTGAACGATCTGCATGTAGATGTTTCCTGTATTTTCTTTGCAGGTATTAAATAAATTTGCAGCAGCTATAAAAAATAAAGCAGGAGATAAAACTGGCGCGTTGTTGTTGAGTGTTGTTGGTGGTAAACTTAGTGAAGGCTTGAATTTCAGGTAATTTATAAAAGCAATCAACCTTAATAAAAAATAATATTAAATAGATGATCGAAATTAACTTACTGTTCATTATAAATGTATTATAAACAACCAAATATTTTTTGTTTTGAAAAATCGGAATAATAATATCATGTCAATATCTTTTTATTATATCCTTTATATACTTTAATGTATTGCTAAAACAAATAATATAAATAGTTTTAGTAATTTTATATGTACTTACTTCGATGTCTTTGTTTTCAGCGATGATTTAGGCAGATGTGTACTAGTGATCGGGATGCCATACCCTAACGTTAAATCACCAGAGTTACAAGAAAAGATGAGTTATTTGAACAAAACTGCTGGAGGTGGTGCCGGTAGTATTTATTATGAAAACTTATGTATGAAAGCTGTAAATCAATGTATTGGTAAGCTTTTTTCTTTAATTACTTACAAAAAATCTTGCAAACTAATATGAATAGTTTTAATGCCAGAATTCGAATCTGCTGCTTTTTCGCGTATCCAAGTCTGTTTTGGGTCTATGCACTATTATATATATAACATGATCTATTCTTAATCACATTACACCTTTTTCTCCTAATGGCGCGTACAGACTTATGAAATGCAACATGCAATGTAACATGGAACGAGCATTTCATAAGTATGGACACAGGGCGCGCACGAACCGAGCGTGCACGTACTCGCAACTGTTTGCTGCGTGCGCGCGAACATGTAACGAGCATCAACAGTAGCCTCTACCGTAGATGTGTTTTCTTATAGCCGTGGTTCGTTCCGCAGTGTAGACACACAACCGTCCACACTGCACACTGCGCAAGTGTTTGGTGAAAAAACCGCTAAATTGCGGCTAATGCTCTGTTCGTGCGCGTAGTTTGCGCGGTTCGTGCGCACAAGGCGTCTACACCATGAATGGCCAATCTTTTAGGCAGTTGGACCAAATTTCAGAAAACGGATTTCGCTGCGGGCCTCACTACCAAATTTTATATAATGTAAGGAAGTAGTTCAAAGCTGTAAAGTGCAAAAAGAATTATTAGAGAAAGTCGCTCAGCGACAATATTTTTTCGACTTCGTTTCCGATGTGCTCGATTGTCGTGTGAGGCACGAAATCTGTGTACAAATAAATTTTTTTCGAAATGTCTGCGGGCCGCGGGTTGGCCACCCATGGTCTGTCACACTGTAGCAATTCTTTCATTGCGTGTTACATTGCATGTTGCATTTCGTAAGTCTGTACGCTAAACTACTAAACTTAGTGCTACTACTAAGATATTCTAGATAGCAAAATCCATTATCATATTTAAGACCTCTACATAGCAGTCTCTAACTCCCTAAACAGTACCACTGAGTCAACGAGCTATAAAGTAGCCTTCTTAAAAATAATTGTTTTATTTTGCTTCAGGAAGGGCTGTAAGACACGCTAACGATTACGCTTCTGTATTATTAGTCGACGAGAGATATTCAAGACCTCAAACAATATCAGCATTACCTTCTTTTGTACAAGTAAGTTAGTCATTATAAGGAACATTTTTTTTTGTATAAGCTTAGCTGATGGTTTAATAACTATCTTCACGGTTCTTTTCTTTTCAGAAATCACTGATACCCAATTGCAGTTTTGGAATGTCTATTAGCAATATAGCTAAGTTTTTCGGAAGACACAAACAAAAGAAATGATGACTTATTATAACTAAAAATAAAAAAATATTTATAAAGCATTTATTTCTCAATAATGTAATTATAATGCTCTCTTCAAATGTGATAATAAATTTAATATTTTTTTACATATTTACAATTGGTCTTTAAATTACTCAAGATCCCATTAAACATTAGAGCATTCAACTAGGCAAGCCTTTGGATAATCTCGCGCCGAAACATGAAATTTTTTGTCGTCTGTTCTTTATCAGTGTGAGAAGACAAATTTCGTCGCGTCAAGCATTAGGAGGCATCTTTGTAGTTTAATGCTCTAAGTATTGAACTTTTAAACTGTTTTATTTTTTATATATTACACTGCCAAAGTGACTCCACTCTGCCTTATGGTAAGCAGTCAGTAGAATTCAGATGAATCATTTTGTTAAATTGAGGCATTTAGTCTCCTAACGCTAACGGTAATGTTGTCCCACAAGGTCCTTGAAAATGATAATGAAAGTCAGCTGTAGCGGGTGTAGGTTCTAGGTTGAACTCTGCGACTATAGCGCCTCTCGCGGCCGCTTGTGGAGCAAACATTGCCGCTGGGTATACCACTGATGATGTGCCAACTACTAGACATACATCGCAGTTTGACATGGCTGCTTCTGTGAAGTAAAATAATGTAAAATATAGTTAGGATTTATAAGCCTTCACCATAAGCAAATAAAGTCCAAGATAAACGAAAATACATTTAGTGCTTAGATTTGTGTGAGACCTGTAGCCTAATAGTATGGTATAACTTTAGATTATAGATAAACAAACAATATAATCTAAGGGCATACCACATATTTTCCGTATGGGTTATTCCATCCACCCCAAATGTGTCAGAGGTCAGTGGATATCTCGAGAGTATTTTGGCTTTTGAAGAGCCAAATGAGCTTATATAAAACTGAATAAAATTGAGTAAATAAATTACCTGCACTTGTTAATACACTATGCTCCAAGTTCTCTCCAAACCAGACTATATGTGGCCTCAGTAAACCGTTACAGTTGTCTTTCTTACAATGTGGTAGAGACTTCACTGGAATATCAGAGCCAACTACATTAACATCAGGTGCACCTCTGTTACGTAAAGCCTAGAATAATGCACAAGATGTTTTTAATAGTTGTAAGACTGTGTGAAAAGTTATCAGTAATTTGTCCTATAATTGAAACAGGATAGCTAACGATGTACCTCTATTTTTCATCTTCCATTATACCGCGGATATAAATCACCATGAACCATATTCAAGAGCTATTAAAGTCCCATCAACTGTGCTTGTAATGAAACCAAGGTGGATAAGCAGTGGGTACGACTAAACATCAGATGAAAAAGAAATTAAACTTTGTATTTAGTGATTTACAAGGCTTTAGTGGGACAATGAAATGAGTGTATAATGAGATCATATATATGATCTCATTATACACTCAATTACACACAACACATTTAATCAGTCAGTCTTCATAAAAACTAAGTATGAAAATATTTACTAACCTCACAAATAGGACTGTCATGGTTAGCTAAAACCTCCTTACACGTGGTACATCTTGTCTTATATAAATTTCCATGAAGTTCAATTAGGTTCTTAGTACCCGCTCTGGTATGAAGACCATCTACATTTTGTGTGATCACTGTTATTGACTTCTCTTTGTCATGTTTTGCTTCAAATTCTGCTATTGCTATGTGCCCCTGCAGGTAAAATTAAAACAATAATGTCGTGTTATTATAGAAAATATTGTTAGCTATATTTAAATTTACATTGTCTAAATAATTAAATATAAGAGAATAAAAATATTGAAAATTTTAAAAATACATTAGTCTTATTCACATTATTCTTTAAATTTTGCATTATCTACATTTTAAATTATGATGTCTACTAATAAATTATATTAACATTAAATTAAAACGTCAAAAGTGCGCAATATAAAAATTATTTACCTACCGCATTTGGTTGAGTCTTAGCGGCGACTTCTCGCCTATAATGATAGAATTCCCAAACTAAACTGGGGCTATTGTTAAACGCACCAGGAGTTGCGAGGGAGGTAGCCTGATACTTCCTCCAGTAGCCACCGGCACCACGAAACGTTGGTATTCCAGATTCAGCACTTATGCCGGCACCTGATAATATTACAACTTGTTTTGCCGATTTCAACGTTTCTTTGAACTTGGACATATCGCTGGATTGACGTAAAGCCATGGTATCAGATACACTACACAAAACTAATGTTCTACGAATTGAGTTTAGCAATGTAATGCTCATAATTTAAAGGTCTATGTTGTGTTTTTGTAAATATTCATGAAATACGCAACATTGAATTTAAATGTCATGTGACAGAACATGATATTGACAGTGACAGTTTGAAGTTTATTTTGTTGTTCTAAAATGACTTAACTGATAACGTTCGTTTAGAAGTTTGGTTTAGAGTTAGGTTTTAGGACGTTTACTATAATTACGTCCATGGGTAGGACACACAAATAGGACTATCAATACTGTTATCCAAAACTTGGATATTGGACTCGTGCACCATAAACGCTCTTACACACGAGCGGTATGTCGCCAACGGCAGAGGTAACTGCCGCAGACTCGTGTTGACGACTGCAGTTACCTCTGAGCGCTATACGATTTGTAATATAAATATGCATAAGACTATTCACAAAAAGTGAAGCACGATAAAACTAATATAATAAGTTTTGATTTCAATACAAAATTTCTTCTGTAATGATAGAACTCCCAAATTAATCCGGGCTCATATCTAAAAGCTGCAGAGTTAAGGCTACTTTTCATTTAGATTAGTTAGAGTGCAGATGCTTAGTGATTAGTAATTAGAATATGTAGTGCAAGTAGTGTCCAATTCTATTTAGTTGCAACGCTTAGTTAGCGCACATAGCAAGCGAGCGTCCCTGCAACGCGCTAAACTGGGTATCGACATGGGAAAGTTCTTGTGATGATCTTTGGGTAGGTACTAATAGAAAAAATTTGTAACAAACTGCTATTCAAAATTTTGATTCTTATGATGAGCGCATATCTATAATGGGTGATTTCAATTTGAATGCTATAGATTGGGTTTCGGTCAGTCGTGAATATCCAGATTCTACAAACTTCAAACATCATTTCTCCCTGTGTAACCAATTAATCGATTTTAGCTATGTTAATAACTTGCAACAGTGTAATTTCATAAAAAATCATAAAGGTAAAGTACTGGACCTTGTATTCACCAATTGCCATGTATAATATATAATGCCATGTACTGTAAGAGAATCATGTGATATGTTATGTCCTGTGGACCCATTTCATCCAGCGATTGAAATAAATCTTGATATAATAAAAGTTAGCAAGTTAACGTATAATGCTTAAAAACTAAAACATAATTTTCACAAAGCTGATTTTGATTTGGCTAATAAACACCTCAAAGAAATTGACTGGGATACGGCGTTTTGGGACAAAGATGTAAACGAAATGGTCAGCATTCTCTACGAAAAACTTTGCAAATTAATTGATGATTGTGTTCCAACAGCTAAAGTTAAGCGTAAATATCCACCTTGGTTTACAAAGGAATTAGTACAGTTATTAAGAGAAAAATTTAAGGTTCGAAATAGATATAAAAAGTTTAGTAACCCACTAGATAGGATTTCACTTCGATTATTAACTGAACAATGCAAGAAGTGGACTACTACTTGTTACAATAATTACATTCATGGTATCGAAGATGTTATCTCTAAAAATCAGAAATCTTTCTTTTCTTTTGTAAAGGCTAAGCGACGAGGCAAGTGCAACTATCCTACCATGATGACAGATGGTAAAATTAGTACTTCTGATGGTTATGCTATCTGTGAGCTATTTGCAAAACAGTTTTCGTCAGTCTACTGCGATAAACGTGACAATAAAGAGTCTATGTTTTTATGCTCTGATCCTCACTCAATGTCTAATTCAGGTTGCAATAGTTTTACATCTCATAGTTTTCGTCAGGAGATAATATTGGATAAGTTAAAGAAACTAGATGCCTCTAAAAGTGCTGGTACAGATGATATTTCACCTATCTTTATTTTAAATTGTGCTCCTAACTTGGTTTATCTCTTATATTTAATTTACAATACTTCATTAAAAACAGGCATATTTCCCTATGAGTGGAAGAAAGCAAGAGTTGTACCTGTATTTAAGTCAGAGGATGAAAAGCAATTTAACAATTATCGGCCAATATCTATTTTGTCAACATTTTCTAAATTATTTGAAACCCTCATCTGTCCATACATTCAAAGCTATTTCAAAAATATTTGTCTGATTATCAGCATGGTTTTACTAAGTCCAGATCAACTTGTTCTAACCTAGTACTATTCACAGAAAGCATAGTGGAATCAGTCGATGCACAAAAGCAAATAGATGCCATATACATAGATTTCAGTAAGGCTTTTGACCATGTCTCACATACTATACTAATTAAAAAGCTATCTGCTTACGGGTTTGCGGGAACGATGCTAGAATGGTTGACTTCTTACATTACAGATCGCACCTACTATGTAGTGGTAAACGGCTTCCAAACAAAGAGTCAGAAAATTACATCTGGCGTTCCCCAGGGATCCCATCTGGGTCCGATTTTGTTTAATATTTTTATAAATGATATAATAGCATGTTTCAGATACTCTACCTCTTTTATTTTTGCCGATTATCTTAAATTTATCAGAGCAATCCAGTTGGAGAATGATGTTTTGTTACTTCAAAGTGATGTTGACAGACTCATGAAATGGTGTGAGGAAAACGATATGAGCTTAAATACTAAAAAAATTACACATATAAAATTCACAAGAAAAATTAAGCTTATACAGTCTACAGACAAAAAAATTACTTATCTAGTACCTCATATTGAATACATCTTAAAAAAACATCAAAGTTGTTGGGTTTCGTAATTAGAAATAATAAAGTGTTTAAGAGAATCAAAACAAAAATTATTCTGTTTAATTGTTTATTACGTAGCAACATAGATTATTGCAGCACAATGTGGCGACCGCATTACTCAACACATTCCCTGCGAATCGAGCGAATACAAAAAAGGTTTATGAGGCACTTGGCATATCATACTGGATGCTCAAAACGTAATTATTCTTACACTGATACACTTAAAAAATATGACATGGCTACCCTTAGACAACGTATGGATATATTGGACCTAGTTTTTCTCTATAAAATCTTAGGAAACCATATAGAATGTCCCGATTTACTCTACAAAATAAGGTTTGCAGTCCCTAGCAGATATCCTCGCTACACAATTAAACCCTTCAGCACCCCCATCAGAAAAACTGTTTTCCGGTCAAATTTCACCTATTTCTCGGATCTCTCGACTATATAATGAATGTAGTGAGTCCACAGACATACACAATGTTACGCTTAATAATTTTAACACAAATCTCAAGCAGAGTAGCATTATGAAAAAGTTTTAGTTAACAACCACGCTTAAAATCAAAAATCACAATTCACGCTTTTACAAATGTTTGTTCTTATTACTGCAGTAACACCAGTCCATCTTCTTTTAAATTTTTATGTGTAATTTTCCTTATTTTGTAACTATGTCAAATTTGCATGCGGTGTTTGCCTGTAAAAGGTTATGCATTTAGCTTGTAAGTCGTGCCTTGTATACTTACTCTTTGTAAAATGTAATAACTGTTGGCAATCCTAAATAAATAAATAAAAATAAAATAAATAAATACTAAGTACTAAAAAACATCTCCACTCGTATTTACCTACTGTGTTTAGTAGCAGGCAAGCTGCGAGTGAAGGGGAAGAAAGGGCGCTGGGCGTGGCTACATTCAAACAATAGAATATGCTTCATCCTTTACTTCGCTGATTACTAATCACTCGCACTAATTAACTGCTGTCCACACGTGTTTTGTCCTAAACATTAATAATAATAATAATAATAATATGTGGACACTATCACACACTGTCGTCTAGTCCCAAGCTAAGCAGAGCTTGTGTTATGGGTACTAGATAACTGAAATATAATACATATATATATTTATACATTGAGCACCTACATTAACCTGCACGCGCACTAATCAAGAGGGAAATTAGCCTTTAACTAGAACACTTGTATTCATTGCCCTCCATATGCTACCGTCTTTTCTAAACGTTGGTATACCAGACTCAGCACTTATATCAACACTGGACAATACAACCACTTCTTTCGCAGCTTTTAAAGCCTGTTTCAATTAGAAAATTAGCTTTGAAAAATAAGAGAAATTATGCCTCGTATATTTTTTTGAATTGGTCTTAAATGCATTTACAGTGTTCTTTGCATCGAGTTACATTTTAACTACAAGCTGTATAATTGTTATCGCATAAGCAACTTGGTTTCTCGAAAATCTCGAATAAACATATTGAAATACTACATTAATTTCCCCCCTTTCCTCATTCCTCACCTCCCTCATTCCCTTCCCCTAACCCCATTCCCAGCCGCCATGGTGGAGGCCACCATACCAGCAGTTTAAGACGATGGCTTTTGGTACAGTGGCCGCCACTTCTGGATTCCACTGACTGCTTAACATCAGGCGAGGTGGAGTCACTTTGGTAGGCTATAATATAAAAAAAAAAAAAAATAAATAAATAAATTATAAACACTTGCAGTGAGTACCTACCTATTATGGCGTCATCTATCTAGCAATAGCAATAATGATTAATGACGCACAAAAAGACGACAACTACGAGTTTACAGCATAGAAAACATATATAAAAACACCAACATGTATGAAAACCTTCACTCGCGATATCATAGCGTTCACACCGACTAACTAAATATACAAGTCCCAACCAACTGTCGGGCAGTAGCCCGCCAGGCACGATCACCTAGCCTTGTCGGAGGATCCTCCCTTTGGTTGGAGGTATATGGTGTGATGTGATACCTCCACGCTCCACACTATACCTGGCAAAAAATGTCAGTACAGCGCAAAGTACCTACATAGTTTATTAAAAAAATGATACATATATATCATTTGACCTGTTTAGAGAAAATTATGGCATATTTCTAGCTTCATTCTCAGAGTTATGACTATATCTGGTAGTTCTACTAGGTCTATACTTAGACTATCTCTACGAGATTGATTTATATACTTACAGTCACTATGGATCCTCCAGCGGACATCACGGTCGGATATGCGGCTGGGGAATACTAGTGATGAAGTTCCGACTACTAGTAATAGGTACGCATTTGCATTTAAAAATATCTGGATCTGTTGAGAAAATATCAATTTATCAATTGAACACAATTATTTTATTTTAGGGTTATTATTTGGTCGAATAAAAACGTAAATATAAACGCCTGATCTTATTCTGAAGATATGCAATCATCACAGTCGATCCCCCCCCCCCACTCGGTGAATTCGCCCCACTAAAGGGAACACATTACTTAATGGTTTTGGTGGTTGGTGGTTGCAGTCTTCATTATGCTAATAAAAAAGCGCTTTGGCGTTCTCCTTGAGAAAGGTAATGGTCTCGAAGCATCCTAGCACTAACAAATGTGTTTTAGTTTCTCACCTTGCGGCAATACAGTAGATTACTATTTAATGCTTGCTTTTTTTCTAAACAATTCTCTCGTTAAGTAAGATTGTGTCTTAGCTTTTTTTCTGCAATGCTTAAAGAACACAGCCATATTTTACGACCGTTTGTTTGCTATCGAAGCTATTTAAGAAAGACTCGGCTTTGCTACTTATCACACATCACATCTCCGATTGCTTTTATCTTACTTAGTTTACTTTACATCAACAAAAGTACAGACAACAATAAAAGTAGTATTTAACTCATTGCGTAATCTGTGCAGTTGAGTTTAAGTTTATTTATAGGATTCATTACAAACTTGCACTAAAGTTTACAAAGGTTTCTCAGTTGTGAAAGCTTTATAAATATTATGCTTTGCGACAGGACACTTGTTGGGTTCGGTTAGCCGCACTTGAAGGGAGATCTTCCTTTGAGAATTGTGTAATTAACTCTACAGGTAAGTAATCTTCCAAAGTATAAGTAACAGGTCTGAAAGTTGAAAATACGTTCATATACTTAGTTTTGTAAGTAATATATTCTTTGGTAATAGTAATAATTAAATTTTTACCAAAATTATGATTTGATTCTACTTTACGCTGAAATATATATACTTGGGTAATTTTTTTTTGATTGAAACAGTAGATACACCTGTTTGCGGTGGCGCTGTGTAGACTTTGTTAGTTTGATTTCCACAATAACTTACACTTCTTTAGATTAAACGGAACGTGGGTATTTTTACGAACATTATACAACGTTATTGTAAGAATATTGTTTAAGATTACAGGTAAACCTATTGAGATACTTTACATAATATACTTAATTTAATTTTACTAGAGTAGAAAGTCCAACCACTGTTTAACTGACACATGAATACAGAAAAAATATGTTAAAATAATCGAGACTTCGAAAAATAGCTACTTCCTATTTACTTACCAGCTTTCCTAAATTAGATCATATTCATACATTATGTGATGTGAATAGGAAAATGGAATTTTTATTATGTTGTCACTCCTGCACCTACTCTACGTCCTGTTTATTCTCAGGACTAGCGACCCACCCGCCCTCGTTACGCATCGATATGTTGTGCTTTCCCGTTTCATTATCTTCGTTGATGTTATTATAAAGTATAAACAATACACACATATGGGTGTCTGTCGGTTACGCTTGTATAATTACGAATATTTGGAGTTCCCTTACATTAATCATAAGGCCGTTCATCCTGGGAGATCTTTCAGGATGTCATCGGTGTTGTCTTTAATTTTATATGAAAGATCGTTGTTACTGCGTAAAACATTCGTTTGATACTATAATATCAAACGAAAAAACGTAAAACATTCGTTTGATAGGTATTATAATATCAAACGAATGTTTTCACAAATGTATTTTGTTGTGTTTATAATTAAATTTCTTAAAGGTAGTTTTTTTATACTACTTTGGTGGTAAACAAGTGATTGGTAAGTGGCAACCGTAATCTATAGAGATGGCTGTGACAACCAAATTATTGCCGACCAAGGAGAAGGGGATGAGGAAGGAAAAGGGAAAAGAATCAGAACCGCTGGGGTTTTTGAGCTGCCGGCGCTCTCACTCATCGAGCGAAACACATTAGCATATAATTCTTACGTCGATCTTCTATGAGACGCTAGTACTGCCCCAGTACAATCTAGACTATTCATGCTGAAACCACCGTGGATCTACTACCTACTACCGCATGATATAGTTTAGTACATACCTACCTACTGCCAATCGTAAATGTTTTATTCAACTTTTTTGTTAAGTGTATCATTGAGTTACTTCTAAACTTTAAAACAATATTCAGACACTCCAGTAGACACTTCTCAAAACAAAAACCTTAACTCTAAACTTGAGTCATGTCGCTAATACATTTTTCTTATTTGAAGTCAGGATTCCCTTTTAGTAAGTAACTACTATGTTTGTAAAGAAAAGCTCTTTTCCCCAAAATCTTTCAATAGTAATTTCAATCATTTTTCTGTTATGTACAAGTTACCAGTTTGAAATCACAAGTTACAGTCATCTTGAACAAATAGACGTTTACCACCAATTGTCCTATATATAAAGGTAGTCCAGTGACCTGATTTCAGTTGAACTATCCTCAAAGATTTAACAATGCTTGTCAAACTTTTTTTCAAACAAATACCACTTTGATCTAAAGTTATCTAACTCATCTGATTAGATTAGGCTGATTGAATCTTGGCAATTATGGCTCTGTGCGAAAATTATAATTCGTGTGATTGTCTTCTTAAATCAAGATTGCAATATTTATGCAATATACTTTGTTGAGATAAGACTATTATTTTAAATTAGCGTACTTGTGTGTCCCACTGCTGGGCAAAGGCTTAGACTTCAAAATTTCCCTATCATTAGCAATCTCCAGCCATTTGTTGCAAAAGACGACGAAGTCGTCCCGACATCAACGTTTGGGTTTGGACCGTACTCGTTGTCGTCGATCATTTTTTGGCATCCAACTTGTGACTATACGTGGCCATCTATCTGGGTGCATGCGACAAATATGTCCGACCCAGTCCCACTTAGACTACAATGTCTATTTAGTTGTTTGTTCATGACAGAGGTAGTGTCTAACTTACGTGTTACATTACAAAATTAAGTGCAGGAGGAAGCTTCAAAGATGTAGTTCTACAATCTAATGACTTATACTTCCACGCGCCAGCAGCTGTGGTATATCAAATACCAACACCTGTATGCTTTGTGAACGAAACCATTGACGTCATAGTGGCGCGCATGCGTGATGGGCAGCGTCGCCATCGCGCCATTGGGGAGAGAGGATGAAAGGATAACAGTTTCACTACCACACAGAACACAACGCGGCACGCTGTGAAGGCGGGCACACGTATCGTGAACAAAGAAAGTCATCAAATAACGCGGGAAACCAACCCCGGTAAGTAACGACGTAATAATAATTATATGTAGGTACATGGTACATATAAAATTAACGGCTGAACCTTCAACCTGTCTTGATGGAAAATTTATTTTTCATACTTTTTTAGCGTTTATTTTGTTCTGTATTCGAGTTTATTAATTTGAGATTAGGATATTTATATTAATTTTACTTTTTAATTCTTTTTTCTTGTTATGGATACCTATTTATTGTGTTATTTTTATTTTTGTCTATACGGTAAATAAGCATTACGATGTGTCGTGATATTATTGTTATAACTTTTTAGTTAAAGAATACGTTAGTTTAAATTGGGCAGAACTTTTGTCTTATCGCGCGACAAGTTTTAAATGGCCGTCGGTTTCGTTAATTAATAAGGTTACATTACAAAAATTAAACATACATACATACATAATAAGGTTACATTATAAAAATTATATCACAAACTGTAAGTCTTACAATTTTACAGTAAGTAGGTAGATAGTTTAATTTTTACTTTTAATTTATAAATTAACTACAAAATCAACTTGTGGGTAGGAAATTTGATTTATAATACTTATGTAGAGATCCGCCTTCGCTTCGCTTCAGTATCAAAAGTTTCATTCGATCTCACATATTGCTTAGTATCATATTGCATCATTTAGATTTTCGTAGGCGCTTCAAATATTAAAATTCTGAAAATGACTCAAAATAATAATTAAACATAATAAAATAAAGCCTATAATACCAGCTGAATTTATTGATTTCTAAAGGTGAAAGAATTTTAGAAAAACAAATCTTTTTCTTTATAATATTAGTTTAGAAAATAGGATGGGGTATAACGATAAAATTAACAATCAATGTGAACAGTAGGTTTAAACTGTTAAATTCGGTAAAATTATTAATTTTTCATCAAACAATGTAGCTTAATGATAATGTATTATGCCTACCAGTAGCGAAGAGTCACTTTACCGAGGAGGGAAGCCGGTGGGACTAAAATATTTTGAGTTTCGGAAGGCTAGTTAGTCTTTGAGTAGACACGCAAGCAGTGATAGGTATAAGGAGGTCAGGACATTTTAAAAGGGAAGTTGGCAGGAATCGTGTTATATGGTCGCTTCGCCACTGATGCCTACTGATGTATGAGCGCAATTAATGGCCAGCCAAAGTGGTCAAATTTGGCGGTGGCCTATATTCAACAGTGGACGTCATTCGACTATTTATGATGACGATGATACCTACCGTAATTTGGAAATTTTAGGTTTATTTAATTTTGTTGTCTAGCTATATTGACTACTTTTGTGTTTTCAATATATTGACTCATAATAAGTCTTATTTTCTTGTACCGTCGGATCTTAATAAAGTACGTAAATATGATAACGCTTCGAAGCTCCTGTGAAACAAACGCCATAATAGATCGTAAACGTTTTGTACACATGTATATTTAGGTAAAGCTACGAGTTTCAATCTGTGTATTAGCGAAAACATCTCGCACTACTAAAAGCATTCTCTGATTTCATTGTGTATTTATTATTATGACTGGCCTGTTGGTCAAGTGGTTAGTGACTCTGACTGCTAAGCCGGAGGTCGTGGGTTCGATTCCCACCCAGGACAAATCTTTGTGTGACGAGCATGATTATTTGTCCTGTGTCTGGGTGTAATTTATCTATAATATGTATGTATTTACAAAAAAAATGTATGGTAGTATATCAGTTGTTTAGTACCAATAATACAAGCAAATATAATTGCTTAATTTGGGGCTAGATGGCGCTGTGTGAATGTGGTAGAATATTATATTATATTATTATTATTATTCATGCTGTAGGTAAGCAAATGGGACTACTATTTAAGTACAACTATCTTGCCGCGGCGCATTTTCACCCGCGTCAATGCCCTGCTCTCGTCGCCAGTAGCGTGATATTAAATAGCCTAACCTTACTCAAGAACTGGGCTATTATACGCAAAGAATTATTCAAATCCGACTGGTATTTCCAGAGTTTAGCGCGTTCAAACAAACAAACAAACAAACTCTTCCGCTTCACATAAATAGTACAGATGTATGTAAATTATCTATTTTAAAATAAAAGTAATAATCATCTTTATAACTACATAACTATTATAATTATTGTTCTTCTCTACCATATCGATGATTATTTTATCTGTGGAACGCTTATACGATTTGCACTGGTGTACTGTGAAAACGTATTACAGTTTAGGATATGAAATTAGTTTGAACCATGGTTATTAAAACAGTTATACCTAGTAGTAGGTACCTATAATTTATACACGTTCTACCGAGATAGACTTTTGAAGCGGATAATTATTAGCAAACGTAATATTGAATATAAAATATTTTAAATGAAAATATATAAGATTTTTAAAACACATTACGGGTCTTTGTAATAAAATAAATCATTTGGCTGTTTTCTGCGCCATTACGCAAATATATTTGGTGTTGAATTTCAGACGGTGGAGATTGAATATCAGTGTTCTGCCATTTCGCCAGAAAATCAAGTTCCTTATTTAAATTTCTGAGAGATTTGTTGTGACTTATAAACAAAAGATGTAACTGGAGATTTAAACGAAGAAGTAAACAACTTTATTGATGGGCTGTCAGAATATAAATTTTAAAGTTGAAAATTATTAGAAATTTACGAGGCCAATACAAAATAAAAAAAAATATTGAGTTAGATCAATTTGGATCGATATTATGTTTTGATTTCAATGGAAAAACGAAAGAATCGAGGGCGAGGTCTTGAGTTTATGACCCGAATTGAGAGTCGGAGCGCTGGCTAGCACCTACCAATACGACTCAAAGTCATAAATCCATACTTTGTAAGTTAAACATAGCGGTGATTTCAGTGGCGCCAGTTTTATCACAGGACGCTGCTGCCTATCTTGTGTTGGATGTGATGGTTCGCCATCATTTACTAAGATGTACATATATACGACCCCTAGATAGTATATAGGTACTTCGCTTTGACTATAACAATGCATGTAGCACAGAAAGCGAGAGTCTAAGTGCTTTGGCATTCAGAGCAGCTTAACTGTAGAAGGTAAAGAAGTAATGAGATTTTGGTCGAGAAATGTTACCTATTGTTTATTTCTTTATTTTTTATTTATGTCTAAAAGTTACTTTCAATAAAATTTTACTTAGCCTGATAAAACGTGGGTGTGAGGAACGAGCAATACTTATCAGTTGTTTAGGGCAAACGCGTAAAGAGTTTATTTGTTTGAACGGTTTAATCTTTAGAAATACCACTCAGTTTTGAAATAGTGTTGAGCTTTGCATCTAATTCTTGAGGTAGGTTCACGCTATGATACACGGGAGTGGAGCAGTAATCAAAGACGTAACTTAACGCGGGTGAAATCACGCTGCGTATAGTTATCATAATATATTTTTAAACATATGACTGCGTGGATGATATAAAACCATCCCACCTCTTTTTGTGAGTGTCTTTAGATTGGAGGTGACTAAGAGAATATTAAGTAGTGGGTATCAGTATTACTTGGCTATATACCTTACTACGGTCGCCAACCCACCAAGTGCGATGTCAAACATTTTCCTTATTTTTGTGTTTGTTAATGTTGTAGTAGATTATATCGTGATGAAAAAAAAACATATTTATTCGCAATAAATCTTACTTACAGGAGTGATAGGATGTGGCCGGGTTTGTTTCGATAGCAATAAATAAAATTGAATTATAAAACAGAAGCCCGTGTTGATTAAATAAAACTTGTTTGAAATTGGAATTTCTGCCAAACCATAGGTGAATTTGATTTTAAATGGCCATACTACGAAATAGAAAACCTAATTTTCTATAACAAAATTAGTGGCAACCCTAATATTTTGACCTAAAGCCCCTTAAGCATTCTCATAACACGAACATGTGTACCTATCTACTAAAGGCCGGACGTAAACTTTACAAACTATACAAACTTTAAATTAAGTTCGCATCTTGTAAACCGTTTTCTAACAGTTATGTAACTGGTGTATAAGGTAAACAACGATATAACAAGAAAATGCCTTATTTACTCCTTACAAAGGCATATAATTGCCTTCGCTTTTGTTCAAAGTAAAGCAATTATTATTGAAAACATTATTGGTGTTATTGAATAGTATATTTACAATAGGCGTTCATAAAATTATACAAACATAAAATAGGTAGGTACTGATAAATTATTTAACGTAAAACCTGGTTAATTGGTCATGCAATCAAAGGGTGTATTCATATGGTTGGTGCTGTTCTGACTGAGAAGTGCGTTACGCGACAATGTTGTCTTTACTTACTGCACTGCTTTCACTGCCAGTAGCGTGATGTAACATAGCCTATAACCTTTCTCAAGAACTGGACAAAAAGAATTAGATTAGCGCGTTCAAACAAACAAACAAATTCTTTCGCTTTATATAAGAGTACTTATAGATTAAACTTCATGCACACATGTACCTACAAATAGGTGAACTAATGATAAAAGCGTTCGTAGTAGAACAATTCAAAACACAACAATTCTAAAATGGACTTCAGAATCGTTGTTATAATGCCGCTCTTTATATTTAATATTATCTCATCGTCTCACGCCTGTTTTTACTCGAAAGAGTAAGCAGAGGTAATACACTCACGTTTGCCCTATGTAATAGAGGTTGAGCCTGTTTCTATTAACCGGTCAAAATTCTAAACTACGGGCTATTACTCAGAATTTTTAAACAAACAAATTCAGTGTTATAAACATTATAATAAATTTTCTATACTATTAAATATATATCTATTATAATATTCGTATAAGAACTAATTTATATAAACGTACAAAATGGTGCCATATCTTGCTATCTGGTATGATAACTTTATGTGTCATGCGTGTGATCGATAGTTAAAGCTGTTTACTATTTTATGAGTTCATACACCTTGATATCAATCAATACATCGTTCTACAGTTTACTTTGAATCACATAGTCTTGCGCATTCACGGTATTTGGTATTTACATAAAATAAACTGTAATTATCTGGTGATTGAAAAGAGTAGCGTGAGTTTCTTACCAATTCTTCTCACAGCTCTACCTCGTCAGCGAACTGGCTGTAGCTCAATTGGCTGACTTCATGTAATGTTGACTTTTCATAAGCAGCATACTTTATGATCAAAATGAAATAAATGCTTTGAGTTTAAGTTTGAGTTTGTATACTTCATTTACGACCCAATTGCCTTTGACCTTGGTGGCGCCATGACAACTTGTGTTGTTTGTTAAATTAATTAATATTCTCTGAGCAGTTAACAATATATCAAGAAATTAACAAATAATCTTCCAATCACAAAATCATAAATTGTGTAGAACCTCTACGGATCGGAGACTACGACGTAGCCATACGTCGTAGCAATGTAATTAATTTTATCGATTCATTTATTTCGATTTATTCATATCAGTAACTTTTCGACATTAGTTTTCTTAGATAATTTAATTTAAGGTTCCGTGTTTCACATTGTTATGTATACATGAAACACACACAAACGGAGTAAAGAATTACCAGTTGTAAACGAGTTATGTAATTATTATAGCATTGTAACTTTTAATCATTTTCAACACAAAAACTGCAAGTCCATTTTAAACCTTAAGCTAATTAGAAACACATAAATTAGAACAGAGTTGACTTATCAAAAGTCCATATTCAACTGAGAAAGCAAAAGTATCAATACAAATTGAAAAATATTGAATCTATAACCTTTTTAAAATAAAACTATAGCTTCATGATAGCTCTGGCTTACAAAGGACTTAATCAAACTCGAGATGGAAGTATTAATCGATGTTTATCCGAGCGTGTTCTTTGCGGTTCATAGAGACCTTTGAATGCCAGAGGGGCCATACTTTATTACGTATGTGCAGCTGATATGAGGCGTATTGTCTGGGGTATCCTTCTTTTATCATCACTCAAAGTGTGTTTTTTGTAGGACGTGATGCGAAAAGTTATTTGAATAAAGAATGAGATGTACATTGCAGATTGTTCAGCTTTCAGTAGTATATAATGTAACATATACCTACTAGTTATGTCCTTATTTTGCTTTTTCATCAAAGGAGTTTACTAGATCCTAGCTAATTTCAACATAAATGAGCCGGACCGGCCGGAAAAGTAAAAAAAAACATTCTTTAGCCATGATGTGATAAAAAATGATATGCATCTTTGGGTATTTTGGTGTCGATATAGGTGGCTTCCATTGTCTATAGAGTGCTGTGAGCCGCTTACTTGTTTGTATCTCCACTGCAATATGAGTCTGTTTAATAATCATCATAATGTTTGTGATTTGAGTCGTCTAGTGAGTAACTCAAAGTTGGTGACCTTATACACTGTAACTTATGTACTAGTATGTCTATTATGGTCATGTAAATATGTAAATATACTCCAAACGTGTAGGTTTTCTAAAAATAGATCTTTTTCCATGTATTTATAGTTTTTGTTGTAAGTCGCAACAGTGCTGTAGATTTTACGTTGTTTTTGTTAAGACTTTCGGGCTTAGATGTCAGGTTTATTATCAAGATTGGGTAAAAAATTGTGTTTAATAATTTTTACCGAATAGCATATCGCACCTTTATTTAAAAGAGGCATAAGATGAAATATACTTTCCGGAAATGTATACTTTCTAGTCATTGGAACAAAGGTCTAAATTGCTGAATTATAGGTGTCATTTTACGTCAGTTTAAATACATAACTTGTCGCAGCCGGACCAGTTGTATGCGATATGATAGCAATAGGCTCTCGTGTTACTGATTGAATTGCGAGTGCAATGAACTCCTGTCCGTTTCTTTATCCTTTATTAAGTTATTATGATTGATGACGGTTACGTGAATGAAGTAAAATATTGCGAGGTAACCTAGACATCTAACAATGTTATATAGAATTTCCTTGACTATCAACAAGTGTATTAATTAATGTTTACGTCTTATCTGTGTAATGTGTGAATAATGAACTTTTACACTACACATTATGATATTTATATTATATATCTTAAAGAGTAAGTAAAAAATACTATCTTATGTAACAGTTAAAAGTCAAAACAATACTATTAATTTAAAATCTAACAACGAGTTTCATATCGAAATTATTTGTTCAGAAATTGAATACTTTTGAATAAAGCCTGTAATTTAAAGATAAAGGGATTAAATTGTATTCAGCTGTAGATTAGAGCTTCGCAATAGAGATTTTATTTATGTACATTGGAAAATAGGAAGAGTACTCATTTTGTTAATGTATTTTATACATAAAAGTGAAAAAAATTCCTTCCTGTTGAGGTCAGGATGTCCACTAACCGCTTTGTGTTTAAACTTAAGGTTCAAGCTCTTCTCCTCTTTGAGAAGTTAAAAAGACAGGGTTGTTCCAAAACCGCAGCAAAAATACTGTTCCCACTTCGGTACACTTTTATGCTTTAGGTATATGATTACAAATATTTTTGACATTGACATAATTAAAAATCGTTGAAATTCTCGCTTTTTGACCGACGCGACCGGAGAAGTCAAGGAGTGTAAGTATTTCGAGCGTATGTATCTAAGTATGCATGTACCATGTACTTATGTATGTATATATATTTCTTTGTCACGCTCTACAGCCTAAATAGCAAATGCATTTTAACATAAGAGGTGTCCTTAGATTCGTATTAATTGTGGGAGTTACATAGGGTATATAAAATTTCAATGTAGCGTTAGCACGAGAAAAATGGGATTCTTTATTTTCACTGTGTGTTAAGCAGGCGGGTTTTTTGTTTTTAACAATATATTTCACTTGTTTCTAATATAATATTACATATACAAACCTCTTTAAAAGAAATGCTCTAAACTACGTCATTATAGTTTAGAAGTTAGCGAAAAAACAGACAGGAAAAACAGCAAATTTATACTATGTATTTAGAGAGAAATAGAACAAGACAATAATTATAGCGGCTTTATACTGTTTAGAGTTATTAAACTCATTTATTCACGTAGATGTATGCACACATTTATGAAGCTTCAATCAGAGTTTCATATGTTTGTGTAAATGATCTCAATTCTTTAAAAAGGCATAATCTCACTAGGGAACTATATATACCTACGTATACACTTCACTAGCACAATCAGTCAGCCGAATGATGGCGCTCAAACCATGGCAACAGAAAAATCCCACGATAAGAGAAAATGTTTGTATATTGCGTAGTACTTGTGTGACATTTGGCCACTATTGAATCTAAGTTTGTTTTGGACATTACTAAAAAACACAGTGAGTAAACATGGACTTATTAAAAAGCCTGAAATTAACGATCATGTATTTTCTACTTAAAAAGAGACTGATATTATTATTATTCCTCTTGTTCTAAGTCTGAGCCTACCTTTAGTTTATAAACTATACGTCAGTGAAGTCCCACGCGACGTCGCTCTTGTTTCTTAGCGTAAAAATCTTTGTCTTGTTTTTTTACTTCATACTGATCTCGCACGTGCTCTTTTCCTGCACATATTTTATGTACGTGAATAAACAAATAAATTCTCTATACCAAGGACAAAGACCAATAACGTGCGAAAGGTTTGACAGGTTTCAGATTACTTTTCTTTACACATACATAAACAATTCGTTTGACGAATCATTGATTTAGCAAATAGAGTTCTTTGTTTATTCGTGAATAGGTAAAATATTTCTTAAGGCCATCTAAATATAAAATAGCACCAAACAATTAAAAGAAATATAGACACACTCGCTCTTTAGTTTACATGATTTAGTAAAATTGTCTGTGGTGATGTGGTCTGCTACGAAGGTCTCGTGTTCGATGCTCGGGTATCATAATATTGAATTTTTCTGTCGATAAATTCTCAGTAGGTATTAGCCCGGAATTTAAAGTTGCTCGCTATATGACAACAAACTGTCACAAAGGTCGTCTGGAGAGGTCAGAACGTGTGTGCTGACGTGCCGACAAAAAACGGTCTTAAAATAATGTACATTCTTTATAGCTGTATTAGGTTACAGACATTGTAAGGGCATGACCTCGGAACGTAGGAGTGCACCTACCTATGTTCCAGGATCAAGTATCATGAAGTACCCATTTAATTACACGATGGTTGCGCAGTTATTCCAATGAATTCGTCAATTGGTAACGTCTGGTAAAAAAAGTAGTCTGAGATGATAGAAGAGTTTAGTGAAGTAATTCATTTGTTTATTATAAATTTCTAATTTAGTCTCTGATTAAATTTAGTCTTTCAATTAGTTATCTATTTTTAAGTAAGCGAGTATTAACCTAATGAGAAAACTTTATAGAATTCAGGAGATTTATTAATTATTAAATCCTATTAATATTATAAATGCGAAAGTTAGTGTGTGTGCATGTCTATGTGTGTGTTACCACTCAGCGCCTAAACGGCTAAACCGATTTCGACGAAAACTGTTATGTAGATGAATTCGGTGCCGGAGACGGACATAGGCTACTTTTTATCCCGAAAATCGGTCTGGTTGCCGATTGATACAACAAACATATTTTACTCGCGGGCGAAGCCGTGGGGCGCTGCTAGTTTTATGTAAATTAATTTAATAAATAATATGTAAATATAATTTTATTATAATTGGCAAACTACGTTATGAAAGTAAGAAAGAAGCCGAAAAATGTTTTCGAAAATTACAATTCTGAAATGTTTGAAATTTCATTGATATGTTTATATGGCTGCACTTTGCAGTTGTAAATAAATATTAAGCAATTTACTTTTTTGTGTGTTTTTCATAAGTACATACTTGAACGTTTATTAATCAACCCATCGGAATACTTGGAGACTGTTTTGGTCCATATTATTTGCGTCTGTAGTTCAAAACATCCCTTTAGCTCACAGATTACATTCTTGCTAGGTTCAACATTAGCCCCTCTCATAGGGGCGTTTAGGGTCCGGAATTAGTCCACCTCACTCAAAATATATGAGTATAATTAGATCTTATGGCCAACGCTTCGAAAATCTGGAGGTTCTATTACAACAATGTTGTGTCGGCGTTAAATTAGGCATTAATTAATTAAATTAACGAAGACCGAGGACCAAAGTCGTTGGCGTACGTGAAACTCGGTCGTATGAAGATGTAACATCGTTAAACTTTCGAGAATGTTCCTTTGAAATATTTTCAACAACGTAACAATTTTAAATTTGTTGGAATTCTGACGTGCGATGTAATTTGTTTATATTTTTAGTAGTAGGTATATCATAAAAAATTGTTTGTTGAGTTACTTCTCTTTATCTAATTAACTAAGGACAAAGCCTCGACAGAAGTATCGAATAAGGCTCTGTCTTAGTTGAATGCTGTCTTACTTTTCGTGGTTACTAATTCAGGATTCCCCTTTTACCTACTGGCGCTGGCACTAAATCAACAATCTATTCCACAACATCATGATATTAGACATCTACTCCCCCAATTTTTACCGTCTAGTCTATCCTGCGCAGACTGCTTTATATTCAGCAAATTGTTTTATTAACGTCCCTTTCAAGCTAATGAATCGTTTAAGATACCGCATCAGTAGCGTAGTGGTACCGTGTAGGATGGCCGTGTTACCGACCCTGGCCGTTTGTAAAGACTTACTTAATGTTTGTCCATTATGTGTAGTATGTAGACAGCGGCTAGCTCTCTATTAAATGGGACCTAACAAAGTGAAACTTGCATGTTAAGGGCATGATATTGTAGCCTAAAAGGTCTTTAGAGACAAATATATTTAGACGCTAATGCGTAAACTTGGGGATGAATGAACTTATCGCAATTAAGCTCGACATTAATGTATCATAATAAATGAAATACAAGTTCAAGGCAACAACACATTGCTCTTTCATTTACACGTGTTGTAGTTACGTATCGGTCGAAAGAGGGCAATGGTTCGGCATTAACACTAAGGGTCACATTGAGAACTGTTGCTATAAAAAAATATTATGCATTTTATTTTTTGAAGTTATACTTCTTTTGGCGCGATTGGGAAAAATGATGAGAGTGAATGTTTACGATGCGCGCGCACACCGACAGAAAAAAGCAACACCCTGAAGTTAGTTGCGAACCTTTTACACCCTGAAGTTAGTTGCGAATCTTTGTGTGTCGTAGGTATCAGTACAAATAATCAGTGTGAATAAATAAAAAATATATTGGTGTTTATATCAATTCAAATATTTATGTATGTATGCGTTGTGTTATTGAATTGTTACGCCAAAGAAGTATAACTTCTTACGTGCGTACATGAGTACACACACTCTTTTTTTTTATTGCTGACATTGGCAGACGAGCTATAAACAGCCCACGTGATGGTAAATGGTAACTGTCGCTAATGGACGACACAGAGTCTGACATTGCTTCGGTAATGCCAGGACTCTCCAGAACCGTGAAGGGAGTGGAATAGGTAAAAGGATTGAGGGTAATGAGAAAAAGGAAAGGAGGGCTATATGTCTAGAAGTGGCCGATCCACAGCTGTCTAAATTCAGATTTTATTCTATGTTGTCCTAAAACAAACAGCAACGAACGTTTAAACGTTAAACGTTCAAATTAGTTTTCACACTGAATTTTATGCAAATAAAGCTCACAATGTTATCCTCGTCATGTAGTGTAGGGTTAAACTATGTTTAATTTAGTTCTAGTGCTAAGTTTTAGTTCTTGTTCAAATATACACAGCCCTGAGAGAGTACATATCCTAAGATTTTAGGCAGTTCAATGCGGTTGTGATGTTTACCTACTTACTTCTGAAGATTTGATGGCATAGAAAACTGAGTGTTCAGTTGCTACTTTATATGATAGCATGCCAACGAAAGTCGCCTGGCACCTTAATTTAAATGAGCAGCACCATTATATTTGATGCTGACTTGTTCATAACCTATACTTACTATTATATAAAGCACAAGATTTTGTTTGTTTGTTTTAACACGCTAATCTCTGGAATTACCAGTCGGATTTGAATAACTATTTTTGCGTTTGATAGCTCAGTTCTTGAGGAAGGATACAGGCAATATAACATTACGCTACTGGCGACGGGAGCAGAGCAGAAACCAAACATGTAAATTAACGGGGATGAAACCGCGCCGCAGGAAGCTAATAGAAACATATTTCATTAGCCTCAGTAGATTGAGTTTAACGGTAATCTATTTTCGATGTCAACACGTTGGAAAACATGTTATGTTAGGCAAATATATTGTTAGTAAACTACAACAACTTATATTAGTGAAGTACTATAGGGTAAAGACCTCTTCTCATACCTACAAGGAAGATAATATGCGCATTAATGATTACTTGATTACGCATGGTCTTTCTATTTAATACTTTTTTATTGTAGTTTATGGTTTAAGTTATTTATTTCACTCAATAATAATCAATTCAGGTGAAAGCATCACATTGGTAATTTCTAATTTCTTTCTACAGAAGTAACCACTAACCACCAAGCTTAAGCTAATAAAAAACGCAAAGAAAAATTTAAAAGCAATAAATATAAGTGCTGTTTTTTATTAGAACTCACAGGTGAATATTAGTGTTTTTTGCTATTTACGTTGACAACATCGTTTCAACTTTGAACGGAAATGTCGTCGACCCACATAAGATTCACATGAATGAACATTGAAGTACTTACTTCCGCGATATATCCTGCAGAAAGGTTTGTTTGTTATCTCTTTAGATAAAAAATGATCATTCAATAGAGGAAAATATTCAGTTGAGTCTCTTCTCTCGGCCCTTTGTTAAGTTCACCTATTTAATATAATAATGGCTTATATCAGATAAGAATAAAGCACTGATTAAAGCATTTTTTTTATATTGTTTAATGATTATCTTTAAGTTTAGGTACACCTTATTTATTTAACCTTTAACTCACAAGAATCTACTACCGTAAAAAGTAAACACATCGGTATTTTAGTCTATTAAATCTGGCTGGTAACATAAAGTAGCTAATCTGTTTGACCCGACCGCGAATGGATAGTAATGACCTTTGAGTACTGAGGTGACAATAGACGGCTGGCAGAGACCTTGATGCTCAATCATACGTGGTCTTCCTTACTATTGTGCTGTAACTGTTTGTAAATACATTAGGTGCGTATCTGATGTACTTGTTATAGTTGTTGGAACTTATAACAGTTGGACATTATGGGTTAGCGACCCATGATTGGTTTATAATAATTTTATCCAAAAATTACATGGTTTATAGCCATCACGTTTCGCTGGCTACCAGGTAATGAGCTTGTTGTCCTGTATAGGTACTTACCGGTTTTACGACTGATTTTGGCGGCACCAGATTCCGTAGACACATAAAGAGAGTCGTGATACCATTATATAGGTACTAGTCAAGAAACCACACGACCACTAGAGATAGATAGGGATATCTGAGATAGTTGCCTACAAAATTTTTGTTAATATGACTGGCCGTAAGTGAACAAACTATGCGCAAAAATAAATTATAAATGTGTAGCGTATAGCTGTATTTTTAATAAATATAATATACTCAGTTAAAAATACACGATGAATACGATATATTAAGATAGATTAATATCTATGTATCGCTTTACATTTGCTTTTTATTACCAACTTAAAACAAAATTAGTATTTTTGTTTTCTTATATTATGTAGATATTTTAATAATTTTTGCGAGATTTCTCTTTAAAAGAACATCCAAGCGAACAATGTTATTGCTTTTGTTATATACGAGTAAATACTAAGAACAATATTTGTTTTTGCTTTTGTCGGTAAAATAGCAACCAAGTTGTTATTTTTGATAACAGTTGATCCGATTCTCATTCATACGGTTTTTGTTCTTGAAAGATATGAAGATTAAGGTATGAAGCTTAATCCTTGTATTATTAAGCTTGGGTTTACTGTATATAATATTTTTATCTACTTAACTGACATAACACAAATAGCTTAGGTATGTAATATTAAATCTAAGCATCACGTGCATTCTATGTGTATTCCCTCCAGTCTGCATAGGTAAGTGTACTTATACTTAGTGTCCAAAATTCTAAAGAGAATTCCTTTGGAATGAAATGAAGACATATTCTCTACAATCGCAGTTACGTATTTTATTCTTATATTTTTTAAACACTATTTATATATATTTAAATCACTATTTTACTGTTTTTCATAGAATTCACAAAAGAAATATTAATTTTTTCACAGGCATATTGGTACTATAGACACCAGGCGACTAGCACGTGTCGGTAGTACCACTGATGGTACTAAGGACACATAGTAGTATCAATAGTACCGTTGATCGTAAAAATCAATGGTACTATAGACACCACGCCATAATTACTACTATCGCTATCACACACATACTTACACGTTAGCAAATTGCGAACTACATAATATTTAAAAATGGACTATAAATTTGTGGCTTGTTAAGATATATTCTTCGATGATAATTTGAATAAAATTCTAGATACTGTTACATGACTTTTAAAGACTTCTTTAATATATTATATCTGTGCCATAATACTGCTTTTATAATCAGATTCTAAATAACAATGTAGTGTGTCGCACCCATAATGACGTATCAGCCATTATTATAGGCTACTGAAGCATCAAATTGATTGCCGTTATTAAGCCTTTGATTTCACCAGTCCATCTAAAAGCAGTCTACCATTCTGTTAATCGGATAGTGCTATCATATCATCCGTAAGCCAAGCAAGTATTATTAAAGCCTTTAATCGCTATACGTGAAACTGTGGCATGTTAGTACTTAGTAGAAGCTTGGATTTATGCATTTCATTGGGTAGAACCAATATGGTGTTCCAGTTAACATAGTGGTACAAGATAATAATCGATTTTTGTTATTGATCCTTGATATTATTAGACGAATTAGGTGATACTTACTCCTAAATTCGTCTTCAGTTTACTTTTTTTGCGTTGAGGTTAAATAAATCGTATTAAAACATGTCAGTAATACATAAGATGGATAACCTCATCCAGTGTATATGCCGTGTGGAATTTTAGAAATCCCATCCTATTGAAATTGAGTATAACGTTGAAGCTGAAAGAACAATATTTTTAAAGATTCATTTTTGAGCTGCTTAAGTCAGTATAAACTGTATTTCCAAAAGCGTTAACCATTTTACATAATTATTGGCGATTATTCAGGCATAAGTCAAGATATTAATTACGTTACTTTAAAAGCTCGTTACCACTTTGTTAAAGACAGGGCACGCGCCGGCTCTAATATAATTAGCACGGTTACAAAGTTCAATGGCCTCATCCAGTTGTAAGAATCGGAAAGTGTAATAGTATATCTTTTGTTGATTAGGATTACATTGCTAGTTGAAGACTCAACTAGCAATGTAATCCTAATCAGACTGCCAGACGGCAGTCATTTGATATTTTATTCTTTCTGAACAGAAAGGCAGTCGTAAAGAATCTTGTGACTACGTTCGGCTTCAGTTCAAGTGCATAATGACATCACAAAACAGTACCTCTTCAATTTCCAAGCGCACGAATTAAAAAATCATATATGTAGTTTCACGGGGCTTTCAAATAAAAGAGATAAAGATAAAAATTTATTTATGTATATATATTCTATGTTGCTCATTGGTAATGAGGGTGTTTAGGCAAATTTTCGCTACCAGTTGGCGCCACTTTGGTAAAAAGTCTTCAATTTCGACAGCGCTATCAAATCAAATATGTTTCAGTGTTCATTTCGGCAATTTAAATGTTTAATTTACAAAATAGATAATTCACGTGCATAAGGACAAAAGAAAATTGCTGAGAGGGTTTTCTAAACTGGAGCCCACGAGAGGGCAGCAACGATGCGTCAGGTCTAGCTGACAAGCGCTTCATGGAAGTAAACCCCTAATTGGCCCAATGTGACAGTTGAAGTGACGCCAACCGGTGGCGAAAATTTGCCTAAACTCCCTCATTGTTTGGTTAAACGTGCACCTACCACAATCATCTTTGCATCACCTAAAGTTTGGCTGGTAGAGAATGCCATTTAGTGTTAAGCCCTCCCATGTACATTTAGTGCATAAAGTTTTAAATAAATAAGATGAGAGAAAGGTAATATCAAGTCTAGCAAATAATTGCGTATTATGTTTCGATCCATCTACCTTGTGTTTGCATTCCCCAATTAAAACCCATTGCACGTCACCGCATGTAATAAAGTTTCATGAACGTGTCAGGAAACGTTTCTGCAGAAGCGGAGTGAATGGAGTTAGGTTAAAATAATATTGTTTTTATAGTTTGCAATTCGTTTCTGCAAGACGGCTCTAGCGAGTGTGACTTCTCGCTAAAAGTAACTTAATATAAAACTTTATGGTCGTAGTAGAAGCAAAAATTGAAGAGTTTTCTGTTAAAGTGGGTTAAGCTAGCGTTTACTTGTGCATACATTACTGGTAAAACGGATTATCTATCTTACACCTATCTTCACAGTGGCCGTCGTTAAGTTGAAGTGTGTGGGTCTGCCTTAGCCAAGCTGCTTTAATAAAAAGAGAATAATATTATACAAATAATGTTATTTTCATTTTAAATTACGAAGGTTCAATGGTACTTTGTACGTTTGATTTAAACGATATTAGGTACGTTATTTATCTATACATTTTTGATATAAGCTTGTAGTCAGGTACTGTACCCGGTAAATAGCAACAAACTCGTCCTCTCTTACATTCAATTTAATGTAGCTCGGTGTTTTAAACCTCTGTTGTTACATCAAGGATAAAGCCGTAAAGCTGTCATGTATATTTAATCAAACAATTCATCAAAATTCCAATAAAGTGATTTACTCGTGCTAAAAATGTATTTATATTTCTTCATTTTATAATTATATAAATATTTATTGTAGAGCCAATCGCATGCGAATGATTGATTGCCAATCTCACAAATTTCTCAGTTCAGCAGATGTATTATTGACATTAATCCAGATATTTACTAACGTTCACCAGTGAATTTGGTTAGCGTGAAAATTCGAAATGAGAAAATATCCTGCGGACCTGTTGCGTCCTACAGATTATGTTAATCTTTTTTAAAATTATACGAAGTTATTAGGGCTTTGGGTAAAAATGTTAATAAGAAATGTCGGCGTGCATATTTAAATAACTGCTGATGATACTGTGGAGTTACCACATATAATCGAAAATGAGAATTTCAAGAAAAGTCTGACTGAGCCAGCTAATAATGCCTAATGACTTACGGCCCAACAGTTACTCGTTGGTAATTGTATATAAGTATAAAATCTATTCAGTGTGAGATTTGTTCTAAGTCTCACTGGACAGTATGTTCATTAATTGCTGTAGGTTCTTGCGAAATTACACTAGGCAGAATAATAATAATATAATGGAATTTAACTTAGACGGCAACTGTAGTAGGTCTTGTTCAATTTCCACAACGTTATCGAAAATGTATCAAAACTTATCAAGACGCAACACACCTGTCTTTTTTTATTCTGAGAAGTGTACAAGCCCAAATACGACGGTGTTAAATTATGTACAGTATCTATACCGACGCCGTGCCAAACCTATCTAGCCACTCATAAATTTTTATTCCAGACAGGTATTTAATACAGAAAATGGAAAAAAATATTTTTAGGATTCCGTACCAAAAGGGTAAAACGGGATCCTATTAATAAGACTCCGATATCCGTTTGTTCGTCTATTACCCGGCTGTATCTCATGAACCGTGAAAGTAAAACAGATGAATTTTTTACAGATAATGTGTTTTGTTGCAGCTATAAAAACAAACACTAAAAAAACCGAATAAAATAAATATTTAAGGGGGCTCCGATAAAACAAACGTGATTTTTTTGTTTTATAGAAACACGGAACGGAACCTTTCGTGCGCGAGTCCGACTCTCTTGGCCGGTTTTTCGTTTTGTAAGAATAGTATCACATAAAAAACTTTTATTTAATTATATTTGTGTACATGCCACAGCTTTTCTCGAAGAATATTAGCATTGTAATATTTAATTTAGCTTAGCTTTTTCGGAGACTTATGTCTAGATATGTGAAGATTTCTATGTATTCTATATTTTATGAATTGTTGTAACTGAGAGACAAGAAAATATGTCTTTTATTAAATCATCATCATTATTATTTCAGCCTGTAGTACATTCAATGCTGAACATAGACCTCAAGAATGATATAGCAGATTCAAATGTTATATTGAAGTAAATGGTTGATGAGATATGCAATTCTAAAGCCGTGAAAGTATACCGTAGCAGTTTTGTTTAAATTTTTCCAATTTTAGTTATTACCGTCTCACAAATGAAAAAAACTTGCCACTTGTTGCAATGGTAGTGACAAATGGTATTCATGATTGCCCGTCATTATTATTGTAGAGTCTCCAGAGATGATAATAAGACTAATTAATACTAGTTGTCACCGCTGGTTATTGTAGAAAGTTGTACTTTTACCGAAAGGTTTGAATATCAGTTAGTTTTTAGATAATTCTTAAGGATTAATCTCTGTTAAAATTATGAAAAATTGGTCAGTTTCACAAATACTCGTTCTGATGTACGAGTATGTCCAATATAATGACACTCATTGATTAAACATCTTTAAAAGTACGCAGTAAGTAGCTAAAATTTGGCAGCTGAAAACGGATTTTGCGACTATCTCGAATATGCTTGGACGTAGCTTAATTTCGCATTCGCTAGGATTCTAAAATACTGTAAATAAAATATTTAAATGTATAGAAATTGTAATATAATTTTAAAATGTCGACTTTTGATGAAAATTCCAGTCACTCGACGTTTCCTACAAAATATTGTTCTCGTATTGGTTATAAGGTGGCGTTCTATAGTTTGTGTTTTTACCATATTAATGAGAGACAGGCGTAAAGTTATTTAAAATGCATGTGTGTTTATTGTATATAATTTATTTCTTACTTATCGTAACTATTGAAAGGTTGATATATTTAGGTATAGCCGGATAGGAGAGAAATTTAATTAATGTAATAACTTCAAAAACAACATTCAGAATTGCACTAATGATTATTCAGAGCGCACCTTTGTTGTAATCTCATATTATTTTTCACTCGTTACATTGGTTAATTATGCAAAATTTACTTAGATTCTAAAGTAATAACGTTGAACGTAGTTTCAAAGTGCAATCAAGTGTAAGGAATTTCTCCTCAAGTTTAATTTGTTGGAAAATAACTATGTAGTCACAAGATTAGAACGCTGAACAACCTATTTGTATCACTGGCATTAAATAGGTACACTAATATTATAAACAAGGTTTATTAAATTTATTATTTTTTAAATTTATATTCTATACGTATAATGTACCTAACTATATGTGAGTTTTAGTGACCCTGACTGCTAAGCCGGAGGTCGTGGGTTCGATTCCCACCCAGGACAAATCTTGGTGTGATGAACACTATTGTTTGTTCTGGGTCTGGCTGTAATTTATCTCTAATATGAATGTATTTATAAAAAAAAAGTATATGTAGTATATCAGTTGTTTAGTACCCATAACAAAAGCAAATATAATTGCTTAATTTGGGGCTAGATGGCGCTGTGTGAACGTGGTAGAATATAGTTATTATTATTATAAGTTACTAACATTTTCTTTAGTTACTTATAATAAACGCCAGTTTTAACGTTTAATTTCATCTAAAATATCTTTTACCTTTTTTAATTTGTTAACGAAAGGTTCTAGAACGATCTAATTGTATTCATTTTCATACAGATAACAATAGGTACCTATGAGCTAAGGCAGTAACCGTGATTGAATTAATTTGAACAAAGGTATCATTTCCATATTCAATTTGATATCACATTCAATTACGTAAAGTTCGAAACTTCTAAATTTCTAGTTTCGGTCAAGTTAGTAATACTGTTCCGACAAAACAAACTTGACCAAATTGAACAGATCTAACGTGACACGCCGTTATCTTAACAAATTAGAGATTATCCATAATAAATGCGAAAGTAACTCTTTGTCTGTCACACTTTTACGCCTAAACAATTGAACCGATTTTAATGAAATGATCATCATTGCGGACGGAGCTGCGGGCAACAGCTAGTTATAGATATTTCTGAACAGTGTAATGACAGATGATCGTGTATATAAAATTGAAAAGCGGTTTGAATCAAGGCAAGTACCTAATGTACTTTCTAAGTGTATCTTGGACATTTCTGGAAAGGAAACCTGGACTCAAAAGTCTGAAATTGCCCGAATCCGCCTTAAGCAAGCGTGGTGATTACTGCTCATGCCTTCTCTTTATGATCAATCAATCTTTATGATGATATCAGTGGGACAACAAACAGGCTGATATTATAAGGGATCGCCTAGTGTTGTCCTTGCTTTACAGTAGTAGATCCTTATTGATTTCAACTTGAAGACCGGGAAAGTATCCTAAGTATCCTCTAATAAAATCTCTTTTACCTTACACGGTCGATAACGGTTTGGTTATGTTTTCTCGGCATTGTTTCTGAGACCCTTAGAGGATATGACCATGTCCATACGGTTACGGCTACCACTGACCATCAGGTGAACTGTATGCCTGTTTGTAACCAAAGTAGTAAAGTTACCTACATTAAAAATATGGTGCTATATATATATATATTTCACACAATTATTGAAAAATTCTTGGAATTTCATAACTGCTTTAACAGCAAAATAATTAATTTAATTTTAAATTCTACGTTTCGAAGGCTTACTTAATAGCCGAGTGCGACAGACACTAATTAACACCGTGCAATTATCCTTACATTACGAGTACACCGAAGCGTTAATAGCTTCACAGAAAAAAGTTATTATGAAAAATAAACAGCTATTCCCCTCACAAACAGTCCTGGGTTGCTCATTTTGTATTTAGACTAGCTTCTCTACCTTAATTTGGTTTACTTCAACGTTATACAGTCTTCATACTAACGCAACGGTATCACTGTTTTCTACTTTTTCGACCTTGTTTTCTCATCACTACTTAATAAAATAAGATAAATGTCATGTCTGTTTTACTTCTGGATAATACCGCTTTCCAATAATGAAGAATTAATGAAAATCGGTGTAGTAGTTTCGTAGTTTATTGATAACAAACAAATCTTTTATCTTTATAATATTTGTATACATTTATTTTACTTATATTAATTATTCATGTTTACTCCTCATTTTATAGAGATTTAAATTCAGCATTTTCTAAGCAAAGTAACATTAAATCTAAATTCACCTGTCTTAATTCTCAAAGAACACGAAAAATACTTAAAATGACATCGAGTGACGCAAATCTTATTTACAAAAGCTTTCCATTGTAATGTAGGGGAAGAAAATGGAATGTCTCTTAAATGTAGGCGCACTTGCGGGTACCTTTACTTTTAAGATAAAATGGTTACAAGGAAAAAGATGATTCAAGAAGGTTGCTTTATTGCATTTATCTACCCTAATTTATTAGTTATCAACCTTTAAAATTGTTCCAACAGATGAAAGGCAATATTTGTAAGTCATTTATTTCTCAAAACAGTTAAATCATCCGTCCGTTTCTCCGTTGAATGCAAACAAACCATGCAACGAATTTTAATACATTTTTACTATCGTTTAGTTAGAGAATTTTTCATTTCTTGATTATATCCTTTGTATATATAAATGTCTTATATTTCTGTGGGAGTGCAAAGTCCTGAGTATCTATAAAATAACTTTTATTTAATTGCTATTGAAAGAAATTAATACTATGTATATATTTTAGTAAAAAAAGAGGTGAAGTAGGTATTGTGACGTTGTTTAATATATTTTGGCAGTTCCATTTGTGCCTGTTTGAAATATTCTAAGCAATTAGTTCTTTTGTCAGGTTTGTGTAATATATTGTCAACAAATTTTAAGCAAAGAATTTAGATTTTACAAACAAAATTAATTTTATAAAGTGATTCGAATTTTATTATAAATATGATGAACTAATTAATTAATAATTATCTAAAATACATACAAATTAAACTCGATTTAATAGATATGAAAGTCTATCTAAATAGTTTGCGTATATATTTTATTTCATGTATCTGGAAAAACGCATCATTCTCCCATATCGGGATTCTCATCCCGTGTGGGAATGAATTTTGACATTAAAATCGACGACGTATGAGAGATAGTGTCGACACCGCTGCTCGATCGGCCGAGAATAATTTTCTATTGTATAAATTACCGACCTCAATAATTCAAGTAAATCTAGTTTGACCGCATTTTAAAGTAGAGAGTAAGCTTGTTTACATTGCCATTATATACTTACTTATAAGGTTGTAGCTCCTTGCTGGTTTCCGCATATGTAGACCTGGAAGAAACATCGCTTTTAGCGATAAGGCCGCCCATTGTACCTACTATTACTGTACAATTACTTATAAGCAAAAAGTTTCTAATGGTGTACAATAAAGCATGTAATAAATAAATAAATAAATAGACCGGAACATTTAAGTAAGTGCTATCTTATATCGACGTAAAAGCATTAGTTTTATAGAAATAATAATAATAATAATATGTGGACACTATCACACACCGTCATCTAGTCCCAAGCTAAGCAGAGCTTGTGTTATGGGTACTAGATAACTGAAATATAATACATATACATACTTTTTTTTTTGTAAATACATACTTATAATAGATAAGAAAATACCCAAACTGAAGACAAATACAAATGTTTATCACACAAATATTTGCCTTCCGCGGGAATCGAACCCACGACACGCGGCGTCGCAGTCAGTTACACTAACCACTAGACCAACGGTGCAGTCAAAAAGAAATACGTTTCGTTTGGTGAGAGAGAGCTCTTCTGTTTCTCTTACCCTACCTTATCTCTTTTTACCGACATATTTGGCAACGGCACAGCTATGTCCATAGTTACGTCTACCACTTAGTATCAGGTGGTAAAAAAGATTTATTACACCTGATTTAACATTTATTACAAAGGCTCGTAAATTTATTTAAAATAGTTAAGTCTACTTTATAATGCCGCATACTTGCTTAAGCAAACAACTTTTAAGTTATTCTATTATATCTATGGATTTGAGCCTTCAATCAATATGCTTTTTCTTGCTTTTTGGAAAAGTCACTCATTCATGGACTGACAGAGATGTGGTCTGTGTTGTCTACGGGTTACTCAAATTAAGCCGTTGTCTTTTAAATTATACATATTTGTTAAGTGTGACTAGCCAATATTTTGATATTTTTATTCATATAAACGTCACTTAAAAATGAGGCTCTTCCAGCCCAGTTTCATGTTGTCCTTCTTTGTATGAACAAACCCCGCTGATTTTTACACAACTTTGCAAGTTGTTTTGATGTAAATTTCTAAAATAAGTCCTTCAGACATATTTTGATATCATTACCAGCGTTCTTTGGTTTCGCTTTAATCCTATTTGGGACCCTGAGTTTGTGAAGTAAATAAGAAACGTGACAGGCGTACAATTTTGATGTTTTGAACATCAAATTGTAAGAAATATGCCAGATATTTGAGTGGGAACAATGTTTAGTTAGCTCAGTTGAATACTGATCAGGATGTGAAAAGATCATAAAAGCTATTGTCTGATTTTGGAAGTTCTTGACAAGTAGCGTCATAAAGAAAATATATACTAGCAGCTCGCCCTTAACTTCAGGGTTTAAGCGATAAATAAGGTGGTTTGAGGATCGCGGTTAAGGCAATTTTAGCACAGGACGCTGTAGCACATAACGTGTTATGTAATTTTTCTGGCGTATTTGCAGGTGATGGTTCCGTTAACATTTGGGTGACTGATTGCGTTAGTGAAAGATATTAACTAGGCTTTTATACTTACCTATCTTGGTAACGGTAAAATCGTCATTTTACCGCTGCCGACGCCTTAAATAAACCTATTCATACTTTTAACCCTTATATACTTTGTTTGTATGCATACTTCTACTTCAATAAACTTCGTAAAGGTGCTTTTGTCCTATATTAGCACAGAAACTTGTTAAAGCTGCTGCATTTTAGATTAGCATTGAATGAATATTGATAGTCCTAATTTTGCACAAGTCATTACTTGTTTACAAACTAAACAGAAACTTCCTTTTAAACTTGCCCGGAGTTTCCCAACTCTCTTTACCGCTGTATTTATTTCCTCTTTGACCTGAAACTCTACTAACTATGAAATTTGTAGTGAAATTATTTAGTATTTGTGAATTGAAATACAAAGTACTGAAAGTTTATGTACTATTTTTCATTTGCAATTTTAATTTTTTTAATATTTTAATTACAACGAGAGTGTTATTAATAAACTTATTGCTTTGTTGATGATACCGTCATATATTCGATATAAGCAATTGGAAATAATCCATATTAAATAACAATAATCTAGGTCAATAAGGTAATTATTTTTTTATATTTACTTATAATTACAAAAGTCATTCGTAAATACTCATTTTAATCTTTCAGTCAAAGCTATAAATTAATGTGAAAGTAAATATTGTTTATGTCACTCACTAAAGCATCAACATCTATAGTGTCATACATCAATTTTCATTATTATAACTTTATTAATACAACTTATAAGCATGCCATTTAACAAATTTGCACGGTGGTGATGTATCGATAGTAATTATGCCGCAGTACCGCATTAATTAATAAGCTTAAATGCTTGAAATTTACGTGCTACTACATACCTAGTTTGTTTTAAATATTTTCTCTGTTTCTTATGTGCATAGGTATTGTAGGCAACAGAGTATATCGTTAAATAATATTGGTTGCGACTGCAACTATTTTGTATTATTATTAATGAACACTGAAGTAGTTAGGAAATTGCTAAGTACTATATTCACTAAACTAAACATTTTATATTCTATCGTGTATATTACTGACTTATAGGGAACGAAAACTTCGAGACTGTCAGAAGCATACGAAAGCTTCGGTAGGCACTTCACTTGCCCTGTTTACGTACATATTTATTCTGGCTAATTATATTTTAACGAGACAACCCACAGATGCCTCAAGGGCGAACGATACTAAACAAAGCAGTTCCTTTAAATGAAAATTCGTTCTGGGTATATCTATACATATTTTATGCCAAAGTAGTATAATGTTACTATTAAATTAAGAATATTAGAAAAACATCTACTCTCATCATTACACAGGGTTATTTCAGATCATTAATATATTTTCTATATTTTTATGGTTTACCGGTAGTTATTACACCAAAACATTCATTAAATACAAAACAAAGTATTATCTTAATCTAAGTGCACAACTTATGTAGGTAAACACCACATGCATATCTTAATCGTTTTATCATCATTATCTCAAACGCCAGGCGTTTACTATGGCACATAGGACTTCTTCAAGGATCTCTAACTTTTACAGCCCTTAACCGTTCTCATTCATCAGCAAGAAAACAACTTTTTTAAAATATAGTTCATTGTATTGTATGCACTCCAATAATAATGTCATACACCCAAAGATAGACCTCACTCAACTGCCAAAACCCGATAAATTTCATAAAATTGACAGCATAAAAACGAATAAATAAAAGCTTTAAATCAGAAATTAAAATACATAAAAATGTGCAAGTCTCACCCAATTTCGCAACCCATTTTTCTCACATAAATCCTTTTTCGCCACTAGTAGTGCAGCAACGTTCCAGGAGCGTCCCGGATTCTAGGGCGAACAACCTGTGAACTGGGTCACCGGCACGAGACCTACTAACAAAATCGGGAACGCGAATCTATAAACGTGAAGCGGTACTCACTTTTGTTGCGGTTTGTTGTGAGAGAAATAGCAAATGTTTATTGGAAGTACTTATGTCACGTGTTTGGTGGCTTTTTGTTAAATTCATATGCCGTAATGCATATTTGATTACATTCCCGTGAGTGTATAACGAAATAACTGTCGTCTATAAATTAATTAGATTATACCTGTTGAAACTTAAGTGGATTGATATGTAAAGATGGTAATCTCGCGATTAAAGTCGTTTTGCCTTCGTGTAAAGCTTGTCTTATGCGAGACGAATAGCTGTGTGAAACAGATATATGTTTAGAAAAATCTGGAGGTACTTTGCCTTCGTTAATTATCAGTTTGTAATGTTGCTTGGGAAATAATCAATCCCAATTATGTTAATTAAAAATAGTTGAACTACATATTTTTAAAGATATATCTTTACAATGGAGATAAAAGTAGGTAGTGCAGTGTGTGTAATTAAGGACATATCTTTGTACAATGTTTCATTTACCATCCTCTAAATTCATTCAACACGTGATGCGGAGGGAAATATTAAACACATTACAAACTTTTAGATCATTTCTTAGTAGGATACTTAAAAGTGTTCATAACATTTCAAGTAGGTAATTATATTAATTATATATAGTGTACTTGTGATAATATAGTCTTCGTGAATAACCTTATTTCATAATTATCTTTGTAACTTGATTCCATCGAAGGTTAATCAAATTATTCTTCGTCGTGAACAGTGGATATAATTCAATTTTATCGACATTTTCTAAAAGATAGAAGTGAGAGCAGTTTTTGATAAATGTCTTGTTCATTATGATAAAAGTTGTCGCCTAGCTTCTTCTATTACGGGCGTGGGTGACATGGGTTTCAATTCTTATTCCAGACAAACATTATTTTGTATGATTAAAAAATGTTTGTTTCAAGAGCCTGCCTGTAGTTTGTCGCTTAAATTTATCCATATATTTACATATTAATACTAAAATCTAACATGTAATATGTGAATAACATTAACAAAATTGAGTAAGTAATTAAACTAAAACTCAGTAGTTATACCTAGGTTCATTTCTTTATAATATCTAAAAATAAAATAATATTTCGTCAATCTGTCGTCGAAATTTCAGTTCTTAGACTAAGTGGGGTCGATCTTGTAGTTTCCGTGACAAGGGTTGACTATCTAGCATTAACAGCTATCGCCCTATCGATGTTTTGTATTACTTTATTAGAGCAATTAGCCTGGGAGTTAGGTTGGGACAAATATTTGTTGAAATATTAAGCATATTAAAAGGAACTTAGATTGCCTTTATAGCACAGTAGGATTGCGTAAAAACTAATGAATATAACTGGCAACCGCTGGATGAGATCAGCTTTGAACTGTTTAAAAAGAAATATTAATAATAACACAACAACTACACAACGCTATTTAGACTTAAACTACGCATATGTTGTATCTTGCAACACACTTATGTCCAGCACTGGAAGTCTTTCGAAATGATGATAATCAGTAAACGGAATTATGCGGGCTAAAATACCTAAGGTTTAAAGAACAGAGGCAAAAAAAGTGGAGACTTCCTTACTACAACAATTTTATTCGGCCCAATTGAGCCAAATTGGCACGGTAAGCAAGTACAAGAACTAAAAAAACCTTTTTGCACCTTTAAATGAAATAATAATACAAATCGTCGCATTGTTCTTTTTAAACAAAAACAAAAATATTTCGGTAGTTGTTTTACTGAATTAATTTTAGATGTACTTTAGTGATGTCCCGAAAACCGAGACAATTGGGGCGAAAAAATATTTAGTCCTACGGCGTCCCCACTTGCCTCAGTTATTTTCGAGCTGTAGGTATTTTAGCTCCTACAATTCCGATCACTGATGATAATGCTGATGATATGAAGATATAAACAAACTAAGCTAATTCCACACGCGACATATACGTATCATTGTAATCTTTATAGTCTGTATAAGCCGTTAAACATACATCAAACTCTCCGCCTAAACAACACTTCGCTTTTATAGCTCACGTAAGAATAGTCGCGTAATGAAGTTCTTGATAAGTTTTGATGACATAATTTCTCACTACATAAATCTGTGTTAGGTACAATACGATTCGTATATGAGTGAATTATTCAAAAGCTCATAGATGATGGAATGTCGAAATATATTTTGTTAAAAGTAATGATGGCAGGCACGCTCTTAAACAAATGTTTTACAAAGATTCGCAGCTGTCTGCACATTATTAACTCCGAATACAGAGAAAAAGAAGAAAACCAAGTTCAATTGAACAATAATATATAATCATGCTATGATTACAATTAAGGTTGTGTGAATAATTCACTCAGCACCATCCCCTTAAATAATTAGAAATACAATTTCATATTTATTGCCTCCAGGCTATGTAGAAGTTTGTATATACGAGTATCGAGAATATTTCTAGTTGAATGAAACGTTGGTGAAATTTCATTTATACGCGCATTGAACAAGCTTTAGTTTTATCCTAAACAAATAAAACAATTGTATTTTGTTTCTTTTTTAATATTCACCTTTGGTATATATCAAAAAAGATGTAATTTTTTTTTTTTTTCTTTTTTTTTTTTTTTATAGTATAGCCTACCAAAGTGACTCCACCCCGCCTGATGGTAAGCAGTCAGTGGAATCCAGAAGTGGCGGCCACTATACCAAAAGCCACGTTTTAAACTGCTGGTATGGTGGCCTCCACTATGGCGGCTGGGAATGGGGTTAGGGGAAGGAAATGAGGGACGTGAGGAAAGAGGAAAGGTGGGAAATTGGGCCTCCGGCGCTCTCACTCACCGAACGAAACGCAGTAGTACGGATACTACTACTCTTAAGTCGATCTTCTATGAGAGGGTAGTACTTCCCCGGACGATCCGGCCCATTCATGCTGAAATCAGCGTGGATCTACTACCGTAAGAATATATGGATTATAATACATGGATTATAAGAAAATATGGGTCGTTAATTACAAATAGCTAGAAATAAATCAAGGCGCGATCTATCAATCCGTTTTCACCGTTTTTCCTTACGAATGTCTGGCAGATAATCCGTTTTAACTCAAATCTTGTGCACAATCACGTTGCCTGTTACTTTCAGTAAGAGGATAAGTTAAGGTCAGTGACTTCAAATCTTCGGTTAATGTATGTATGAAATTTGTTTTGGAGTTTCGGACCCGTCTTCATAACTTAAAGTATTAAAAGTTTAAGTAAATTATGTATGCAAGATATGGTTTGGATGAAAAATAGATCAGAAAACTCTAACTATATGGTGTGGTTGGCTTGGTAATATTTCTATTTGTTTAGTTCCAAATTCTTCAATCCATTCTCAGGTACTGACATGCTAAAGATGCCTTAAAATATCAAAGGACCTGCCGCTTTTTTATGTCCGTATGTATTTTCGTTATTTCATTGCGCTAGTGTAGTATATACGACTTTCAAGTTATATTGTACTATTGGATGATGACTTTTCTTTTTTTAATTACAACTGAATCGAGAACAAAGTCAACTAATATCGCCAGTAGTACACATGGATCTTAAAATGTTGACAAATCTTAGTAAATTTGCTGATCGAACAGGATATCGGACTAATTAACTAACAGCAATTAAACTTAGAAGGCCATTGACAAGACATTCTCACGATGTAAAATTTGAACTTTGATCGACTTGACTGAACTTATTAAACTTTTTGATTGATTTTATTTAAGTGTTAATTATGTTATTTTTAGAGCAAATCTAAGGCTTAGTGATTCGTGAAGGTTTGAAGATTTACCCATTTCAAAGTTTGCGATGTTTGATATTGACGTCAATCGCTTTGTTATACTTTTCTATATATTGCTTTTCGTGACGAATGCTAATGACTTTGAAGCAATTTGTACTAAGCTTTTAAGATTAAAGGCAATATTAATATTTATATAGGAGGCTTAGGGCTATAATACAAACGGGTTATAAAAGTAATTATAAAATGCTAATTACCATCTTCGACAGATTCGCAGAGAATTGTATATTGAAGTTATGGCTGAATTAATAAGATTTACAAGATTGCAAGATTAGCTGAAATTAATTAGACGGTTGAATGACTTAATGATTTTATTGCTCTGTCTATCTTCATACATTGCTTTTAAATTAACGTATAAAACTGATTAGAACGTTTATTTAGTAATTGTTTGCAAAACAAACTACAGTTATTGAAGAATATCCCTTATTGTTAGTGGATTTACAAGTCAATTGGTCTATATACAACAGCAATTTATTACGTTATTAATCATACAAAGTAATACCTATTAAATCCGTCGTGTTTATATCATAGCATTTTGTATTATTATTGATTTATTTGACCTAATTTTCACTTGTTCCTTGTAAGTTCTGTTGTAGGTCATTCTATAACCCATATTTTATTTTTCCGCCTTTTACTACTGTCTTCAAAAACACTTTTAGGACAATTTGGTTAGAATTTCACCTTGGTTCTATCAAACAACGTGAACAGTACAACGAGCTGTTACATTCCCGTGGGTTTAAGTTACTGTATTATTAATATGTGTTGTACTTACGTTGCTATTGATCAACCTTACTTTACGAGGTACGCTTGGTAGGCTTGTAAGGTTTCAGTCTTCAGTCTTGCGTCTCAGATTTCTATACTTATTGCTTTGTTATTGAGTGCTGGCTTCCGTGTTTTCGATTTTGCATTCGTTACACATATCATGTTTATTATTTAAGGAACATATTTAGTAAAACATATTTGTTTTGCAATCTTTAATCGTCTAACCTAATAGTTGAAACATTGTGCTAAAATAGGTAATACTCTCATGGTGCCCCAAACTAAGTTTAAAAGAATTAGCAGTATATTGGCGCGGTGGTTTTATGAAATACTTCACACACCACTTGAAAGACCCTGCCCAGGATTAAAATTGGAAGGTTACCTATACATCCGTTGGTTAAGAGTTTCAGGTTTTTTGTTTACCGACTTGTGACACTTCGTAAGTGGGTCACAACCCGCAAATTGCTAAACAATAGGTTATTAAAACCTTCAAAATAAAATATACATCTACTGGACTAGTCTCTGCATCACCCAATAGTAGACTTGTAAATAATGCCTTACGCATTAAGTTCGCCTTCACATGTATACAATTTTAATAATCAAAATTTATGCTATATATTGTTTGTCCACAGATCGCCATGACGGCTGTATGGTATAGAACCTGTCTGTTACTCCTCGTGAGCGTTGCTTACGTGAACTCAGCTCCAGCACATGCTGGTAAGTCTATATCTAAGTTATTACCCTGGAATTCTGGTGCGTTTACTAGGTTTAAGTTCGGTTTCCCCAGCCACATTAGCGCTTACCACAACTACGACTCGGGATAAACACACGGTTTGGTCAACATGATGATGGTGGCTAATGACATCTATTTTGTATTTATTATTTGACTTCTATTTCTTCGTGAATAACAAACGATACTTGTATTCAAGAACTTTAATTACAAGAGAAAAGGAAGTTTGAAGTTAGAAGCCTAAAACTGAGTCTCAAAAATCCTTAAAAAAGCGTTCTTTTTTGCACTAAACGATCACACCCTTATCTTCGTGGAGTTTAAATGAATGTTGTTTACACTCCATTCGAATTTAGGATTCGTCCTCCATTCGGGTCCCGAGAGGACCCCTCAACTCGGCAATTTTCAATTTAACCTCAGCAGATGTGGCGATTCTGGTTAAGTAACAAAGTAGCAAGAAAGTTTTGCGTTTCCGACAGCTGGTGGATAAATATCAAAGGTTATGAAATAAGTTACTTCTTATGAAACAAGAATATATCTTCCTGAGTACCATCTTTTTTGGATGAACAGTAATATTTTTTTTGTTTAATAACTGTAGTAAAATATGAAGGCCAAAAGGTTTTTAAAAGCCAAAGGATTTATCTAGGTTTTTCATGTTTAACAATAAGTTTCAGTTAACAACTTTAATAAACTCTTGCCTCAACTTAACCCTAAAATGATCACTCAGCCAATATTGATCCCTAACATATCCATGTCTTATATAAGCTAAAGGCACTCTCGGTCCCGATTTGTTCTACTAACCGGCGCTTAGGATCGAAAGGATATCAAGTTGAAGGTCGTGGTTTTATATACTTGAGAAACTTTGAATAACAATTTGGTAGTGAAAATGATAGGTTTTTTGTCGGAAGCGGCCCTTTTCAAATCCGAACGAAAAATTTATAATTATAATATAAACTTTTGACAGTTATATGCAAAACGTAACGTTGCGATACGCCGGTGGAATATTTAAAAACTGTTTACGTAGGTATCTGTCGGATTGGCGATCGACATCTAATACAACACGAATCCTTTACGAACTTTTGATAATAAGGCAGCCGATCCAAGGGCTAAACGCTAATAAAATACAATAGAATAGATTAAAAAATGTATGGGATTGACATAAGCTAACGACTATGTTGGTGTTAGCTTATGTCAATCCCATACATTTATTTTGTCAGTGTAGTATTGTTAGAAAGTAGTACATATGACATAGATTAGTATTACATTAAGTTTATGATATAAACTGACTCTAAGACAAATGTTGTGTATAGTAAAAAGATAATTATAAGTAATATTTCATTTTTACGCTATCCCATTAGGTCTGGGTTAAATTACTTGAAGTAGTAAGCACTGGACTGAAAAGTGTGTCTGATCGAGAGATATCGTATTTTGAATAGACCATCTGTAATTTGATCTCTCCAATTCAATTACAGAGCTACATTGATATTCAATATTAGTATTCAGATGTCTAAGTTGCAGACTAGCCGTAACATGAATATTTAAGTTATATTCTGGATCCAGGCATAGAAAGGTATATATACCTACCTGGTTTGCTTTAGCCATCTATGTAATCTTAAATTATGTAAGTACATAATATGTAAATATATTTAATAATAATAATAATAATAATAATAATAATTTATATTTTAATATATATAATTTAAGTTTAAATGTAATAATAATACGAGCCTGTTTCTGTCCCACTGCAGGGCAAAGACTTCTTCTCGTACAGAGGCAATTACAAATTTTAAGTTTAATTACATATTAAGATAATAACGCAAAAAGCTGTATTGTTTAGCTATTAAAATTGGTTTAAATAGTTGCGGAAGCTTGTCATTAGCAATTTAAGTTATATTATAGCTTTCCAAAACAATAAATAATTAATTTTCTTGCTACCATCTCATGTTAAGGTTTGTTCGCCGTTATTTAGTTGTATGATTGCGCTCGTAAAAGTATATTACTACTAGTTATATATACTAAACTAGTGGACGCCTAAAAACACATTTATGACTATGTTAATATAATTGTATAATGTGTTTAATATTTGAAATCAAAATGAATACGCGTTGCAGTACTTACAGTGAATGATGATAGATGATTCTAGAAAATTAAACTATTATACCTTCATTTTATCTCTCGTTATCATTAAAGACCATTAATATACCTAACTAAAGCTTTTTCACATAATCACTTATAATTTCCTTCTCAAAGATCAGCATCACGGAACGACTTTAATCAATTCTATATTTTTCCTTTCTCTTTGAAATTGTCTTTATCGCTTCAATTATCTGATTGAAATACTGAATGAACTTTGTAAGCTCTTCTATTTTTATATAATAAGGCTTCGGAATCTAATATTGAGATTAGATTAAGGGTAATAATCGACCTATAAGGAAGCAATTTTGGAAGTGTCGAGTCCAAAAATTATTACTAGTATTTTATTAAAAGGTCATTTAGATAAAACTAATAACGTACAAAGTAACGTACAGTCGAAGGACGTTTACAGTTACACAAATGTTTTTCCGAAATATTACCTTAAGAAGTTTCGCCATGATCTCTAAACTTGGTAAACGAAATGATAAGCGATTATGGTCGCAGTCTTGGTTGTGTTTTAAATACTTAATTACTAATAGTTCCTTTTAATAGCAATAAATCAACGTCCTCTTTATCTAGCTTACAAATTTTAATCAATACTAGCTTTCCGCGGGGTAGTTTCACCTGCGTCTTTGCTGACTGCTCTGCTCCAGTCACCAATAGCGTGAAGTTACGTATAACCTTCCTCGAGAACTGGGCTATCACACGCAAAAGAATTCTTCAAATCTGACTGGTAGTCCCTGAGATTAGCGCGTTCAAACAAACAAACAAACCAACTCTTGCGATTTACATAATAGTATAGAATATCTTGTCAGACTACAACATGACTGCCCTTAAATTATGAAAACTTAAATAATAATTTTGTAGAAGATTTTTATATCAATGTTGTTGAGACAATATTCCTATTGTACTTATACTTAAATTTTGTTGCTGGACATAGGTCTTTAGGGTCGTAGACCGCTCTCATCCATCAGTTGTCCGCCACCCTCAGGTTATGATTTAAAGAATGAAATAAAATTTTATTTATATTATACAATAGTGGCGTAAACATCTACAAACCACAAGCTATAATACTCGTATATATGCTTATTTTGGGTCTAGACAGCGTTTTGTAGTTGTTGTGGTATCAAGTGATATGACACCTATTCGTAGAGTTTAACAGAATAGAAGAATACATCTCTGTATAATAGAATGAATGTGCTGTCTAATACAGCCTCTTTCTTTGTATAATACTTTATAGATATTATTATTATTAGGTATCGAACACAATAACGTCTGGCTAAGGTATGGAAACAAAAGAAATATGGAAAATTCTTGAAGTATTAGGCTTATTTGTTTTGTATTTATAATGCTGTCAGAGTGCTGGTTATTTCAAGGATATTCGAGACTGACTTGGCTGGAATATAACAATAGACTTGCTTCTCATATAAGATCTAGATAGGTGGTGAATCGTAGGTATAACAAAGTTTTGCATATTCCATCCAGGATAGGTACATCACGTTATAATCGTCTATGTAAAAATTTATCTTGTGCTAAAATTTTTACTATTAAAAACCTTCAATTTCATTTTTAACTTAATATTTTGTTATTTAAATTAACTTCTACAGACATTTCTGTCGCTTATTTGATCATGAAAATATTTTGTCATCAATGTTATCACAGTTTCTCATAAGTAATTTCAATTTAATTTTGACTCTGCAATTGACTTCAAATGTATTTTAAAAGAACTGTCGAGATTTGAGATTCTATCTTACATTTGTATTTAATGAATAAATAAATAAAGTATTTAATTACTGCGGCTAATAAAGGTATCATATAAATTAATGCTTATAAGTTTTTATCGGATAAAAATGAATTGAATTTTGTGACAAAAATGAATTCTGATTAACTCTGTATATAATACACCTCAGTCTAACTCTTCAGGGATAACGGCGTGACATTGTGTATTTATGTGTATAATTACTGCTGTCCAAGTTACCCCTCGATGTTACGCTTTCAAGTTAACTCAGTATGTCAGCAATGTCTAAGGTAACGTTGAAACAACATAATTTAAACTTGAACTTCAAACAACATACATACTTGCCAAGTGCCGAGGACCTTTTAAGCAGGAAAAACTATTTAAATATCTAATCTAAACTAATATTATAAACTAAAAATATTTGATTTTTTGTATGTTTGTTTGTTTGTTTGCAACGATTTAACTAAAATCTAAGTTACCAATTTGAAAAATTCTTTCATTTTTAGTAATGAATAAACGAAGCGGGTAACATAGGTTATATTTGCAATACAGAAGATAGGAGAAGTAAATTTGCAGCATTTCCCAGACGTAGATAATATTGCAATCATATTTGATGTAGGCGTTTGTTGTAAGACCGAATGAAACTTTTGAAACCGAAGCAAAACGAAATACCGTCCAAGTATCCGATCGATTATAAAATAATATCGTGTCTGGTATTTCTATTAAAAAGTTCACAAACCTTCACAGGCGTGTTATAAAATACGATGAAACTTTGTATATCTCGTAACAAAATATTCCATGGTGTGATAGGATTATTTATACGTAACGATGTGACATAATTTTGTTACCTTGTTCTCCTCGGCCGTGCGCTTGACATTGGATGTTTTTATTTGTTATGTAGTTGTTACGTTAGGGTCTAAAGGTCCGTATGTGTGTTATTTAAAGTGATTATGTGAAATTTAAATTGTATTTGACAGTTTTAAATTTTAGGAGGGAGATCGGGATGTAAAGATCTCTATGCCCACTAGCCCAGTGTATACATTTATACAATCAAGAGGTCTTTATTTTGCTAGAAAAATTATTATGAACAATGAAACTATCGCTTGTGGTCGGCAATCCATCTGTCCAAGTATCGCGATTATGCCATAGTTTATGAAATCTTTCAAGTTACCAGCTTTTCTTGCCAATTTTTAATGGACAGACATTCATGTACTAGACAATAAGATTCATAATAGAAAGGTTTTTCAAACATACAATCATCCACACAAACACAAAGAACATCCAGACTCTCAAAATGAATAATTATGTAGTCCACGCAAACAATAGGTGAATTTGTCAGATGGAACACGGGTCGGGCACCCAGTAAACACGGCACACGTGGTTTGACGTATGTTTTAAATGTCTACCGCACCTCGAACAGATCAGATTTAAGGGCGCTTAGCTTCGCCGATGTTTATCACTTAAGTACAAGCGCTTAATAGATTACATTATGAAAAGCTTTTAATTACATGTAAACTTAGTCGTTGTAAATATTATGCTAATTAAAATTAGGTGTTGTATGAGGTATATTAGCCGCGTTTAATAAAAATAGGTTCTTTTGTAAACCTTTAAACTAAACGTTTACATACACCTACTTATAATTAATACTAAAATCTGCGGTTTTTCTTTTAACTGCCACGCAAAGATCTCCATTTGGACCCCCAAGTGTAAAGTAACATTTTACATATCCAGCATTAGTTAGGTTTTTATTGTATATGTATATGTGTAATTCTCAGTAATAGCCCGGTGTCTAGACTGCCTTGAATTCCGTTGAAAAATCGTAGGTTTTACACCTCTGCCTAAGGTAAACGAGGCGAAAAGGGCGTCTAAAACGAAACACTATATTATTTTTTATACTACTTTATTATAAATACTGGAACTTTTGTTGTATTACTTTCTTTCTAGTAAGTTTTCATGTATACTACTGTACCTGTACCCCTATAGTACACATTTGTCACATGTCTACAAACTTTAGTAAACGTGTTTTCAACTTGGAACTTCATTACTTTAACCTGGCCGTTATTACCAAGTTTTCGTTTGAAAACCTTATTAACATGGCGTTGTTGTTAAACATTCTTGTATTTATAAGAGGTTATTCTACGTTCACATTTAACGTATTTTATTAACTTGCAATATTGCTGCCGTGTGGTCTCCGGTTTTCATGGTTAATGTAAGGTTACTAAGCACATAAGTTGATACCACTGACCCATCATGACAAAACCATCCTTTTGGGAGTATTATATGTCCTATGTGTAGTGGACTTCTTTACACTGATGAGGAAAAATATACTTGCTCCAATATAACTACACCAAAATGTAGGTACGTGGTCTTTTAACTTCAGTGTACGTCAAATAGCGTCGTCTCTCAGTTAACCTTATGAGAAGTTACAAAAAAGAGTAGCATTAACTAAACATTGCGCAGAAGATCTGTATGGCTGTTGAGTTGCTTTTTACTGTCTCCTTCAAATCAATTGAATATATTTACAACAGGAATGCTAACAAGTCTATAAAGAAAAACTTTATGCAAAATAATGATAAAATTCCCAATTTTTATACTTACACGTAGCTCGTCTTAACATCACTACGTCGTAGCAAGTGCTACGAGTTCCATAGCGTGATCGAGGTATGGTATGGTTTAGGACTGTTGGTTCCACTATGAAGGTTGTACTAACTTAAAGCTCGCATTCATTGAAATAAACATTCTTTAATATTTTTTTGTGTGAAATCTTTTGATAAGTGATCCAAACATTAAACAGCAATATATTAATAATTACTAACAAAAGTTTAAAAGTGAAACATTTAAAATTCAAATTTTAAACTTGATGCACTAAAATTGGTCGCGAAATTCAACGTAACTACTTTTCAAAAATTTATAATAAAATATTTATTTTATTGTTTTTACTATTGAATAAAATAATATTCGACTGGCCTGTTGGTCTAGTGGTTAGTGACCCTGACTGCTAAGCCGGAGGTCGTGGCTTTGATTCCCACCCAGGACAAATCTTTGTGTGATGAGCATGATTGTTTGTTCTGTGTCTGGGTGTAATTTATCTATAATACGTATGTATTTACAAAAAAAAATGTATATAAGTAGTATATCAGTTGTTTAGTACTCATAACACAAGCAAATATAATTGCTTAATTTGGGGCTAGATGGCGTTGGAAAAAAAAATAATAAAAAAAATTATTACTCTTTTTTGGTAAAACTAGGTTCAACCAAAATTAGTCAACATTTGTTTTTTGTCAGTTACAAGTAGTTTAGTCTATACAGTGTATTTTTCACTGCGCTGTCATAAATATTTGCGTTTATAACTTGAGAATTCTAGAGAAATTATGTTTCATAGTTTATAAGGGTATGAGGCGAAGGACAAAGTCTTTGTCTTACGTAGTTGACGCTCTTTGAAATAACAATAGCAGTTCACATAAGATGGAAATCATTAAAGAACTGTTTTTTTTATAATATGATGCGGTATTGTAGTTTTTATCTTTGCTAAGTGGTATGTATGGTGACATCTTTTTTTATTAAAGTGTTTTGTCTATTTTTGATGTTTTAATGCAACGCGATACCTCAATCCGCTTTGAATTGTTGTATGAAACTTGACCGGCTTTCCCTTCCTGTTTCTTTCAACTTTTACTTTTGAAATGATAATAATGTCATTTAACAAAAATACTGTTGTTCAATGGATCTAGCGCATATCAGAAAGTAATAAAAACTGTTCTTCTCTTTGTGAATATTATTAGAATATAATAATATATTGATGACATTATAAATTGCTTACTTACTTATTTTGTATAGCTAGATCACAATAGTATAATCATATCGTAAAAAGCATAAAAGTACATGTGAAACGGGCGGGTCGCTAGTTTGTAAATAAAAATTAATAGTGACATTTTTTACTCTGTGAACTTTTACTCTCATTCCATTGCATCGTAGGAAAAACATTAAGCTACAGAGTGTTGAATTTTTAACGGTTTTTCTTGTTATTTAAAAATAGAACATCATTCAACAGATTGGTGTTCTATTTTTACAAGTGGCAAAGTCATTACATTTATCGCGTGTACGTCATACGCATAAATTAACTAGACAGTTTATTTATAGTACGATTTTGTAATCAAAGGTAGTGTTCAGAATTACTAATGAAAGGCGAGAATACCAATTACAAAATAGCTGAGCACAGATTATAATTATGTCTCGGGTTGCCAGTGTTGCCACTCTTTAATTTCACGGTGAAAAGATTTTTTTAAACGCTCATTTTATTTTGAAGGTTTATACAAAACAGGTAATTGGTTATTTTAATTTAGGTGTTGAAATAGAAGGGCTTAATAGAAGCCAGGTTTATTTTTTTTTTTCTGATAAAAGTACGATCCCTAAATTTATAAATTAAATGATGAAAAAAATCCAAATAAATCGAGACTCTGTTTTGTATCACCGATGGCTGCAGTATGACAAATAGCTAATACTTTTGTGATTGTCAATACAAGAGCCATTCATTTCTTTTAAAGTTTGTCTTTGACTTTTAATATTATAAAATTGGATATATAGTGTTTAATGGGATTTGAATATGTTAAGCCAAAAGGTGAAACTCAAATTGTACAGCGTGCTCTAAGTAAAAGATCCACAAGCGTTTGTTGGTTAATTATAAAAAGATGTATATAACAAAAGTATTTATGCTTTGATGTGATATATATCTACATACTCGTACTATTTATTATTTATCGCGAAAGCTTTGGATTACTCCACTAGCGTTAGTAACCAGCGCTCAGAATCGAGTCAAATTATTATGATATAGAACCCCTGTAGCGTCGGTATTTGCACTGAAATATTCATCGACACGTCTACTCCTAATGTTGAACCTGAGCCGCACTGAATTATTTCTTAAACATTTGTATGCAAGGCACAAGTCAATATTACAATAATCCTTTACCTTGTTGTTCAAGAATTTGAAAGTAAGTAAATTTAGTTTTAGTGGAATTTAGCTGAGAGGTTTTAAAGTTAGTTTATTCTTGATTATTTTACTAATTGTGTCGAAAAGTAATTGCCACAACAATGAAAAATACACCTCATGTGACTTTTATGAGTAAATATCTGACGCTCAACATAAAATTTGGTAATATTGCTGAAATAAAATATATTGTTTTATTTATAGAAACTCTTCTATTACAAATACTTAAATCACAAAATCTTTCCTCCGCTTTGCTGAGACAGATATACAGATAACTAGACAATGAAACTATAATTGGTACTTTTATCGACGAACTGAGGCCATAAATTCGTGGAGTTATTGTTAGCTGCGGCACTTATACGATGACATCTGTGTTATCGGACATTGCAATTTTACGTCTCTCGGCTTTATATCCAATTATTTCCTACAGAATACGATGGAGTATTATCTATACTTACTAATATATAAAGCGAATGTGTGATTGAACGCGTTCATCTCTGAATTATCGGTCAGATTTAAATAATCCTTTATGGGTGAATCTGCGCTACGGACAGCTAATATATTATAAAAATGAAAAAGTATATATTCAAAAAGATATTAACGTTCATAAGTGTTAATTTAATTAACACTTATGAACGTTAAAAATTGCAAAATGTCAGCCAATTAACCTACAGCTAGTTAACTGACGTTAAAGTAAGGCCATGAGAAGAACTGGCAAGAAATTCAGGCCACTCTTTTTAATTGCCAGGTTAGTATAATAGCAACTCCCGTGTTAGATTAAAGTCAAACTTGAACTCTAACAGTTTGACAAGCCCTTCAAACGAGGTTTAAAAGATTATTTACTTTGAGGTACGTAGCAAGTCATTTGCTCTTGGCATTGCAGGTGACTTTTATTTACATCTGGTAGCTGTTGAGTAATGCGAGTGTAGGTGACAAAAAAGGATTTTATTGTTCAGGTAGACATGATAATTATTTTCAGCTATTTTAATTATCATTGGTGGTAGACTAAGCAATTTATGAACAATTAATAACGTCAAAGTGGTCGAGTGGATAAGGCACCCACTTCGTAAACCCGAGGTAGTGGGTTCGAATCCGGGCAAGTACCAATGTGATTTTTGATATCATACGTATTTTCTATGTATAATAAGGACATTTTTGACTGACGGTGAAGGAAAACATTGTGAGGAAACCGCAGCGATCTGCCTTGAGCAAGCGTGGTGATTAATGCTCTTACCTTCTCTATATGAAAAGAGGTCTTAGCCCTGCAGTGGGCCAGTAAAACAGGCTGGTATTATTTATTATTAAACAATTTAAAAAGTTCCTATGAATTGAGATCATTTATAATTTGAATACACGGTCTCGTGCTTAAGATGTAGATTAGTTTTAGCGCTGGAACAATACTAAATTTAATTAGTTTTGTTTCTGCACTAACTAATTATAAACATCATTATGATATTGTCATTATAGACAGATCTTATCAAAGGTATAGGTAAACCCAAGCTTGCCGAAGTTTGCGTAGGCAGTACATATTTTACGAGGATGTAGATTTTCTCCTGTGTATGATAAGGCGGTACAAGAGCCCTTGATATCCTCTTCAAGTACATCTTTTGAAACCAAAGGCAACAAAGTATATTAATAGGGAGGGCACTGACCCTATATGGGTGACATCATTTGAATATTTTCGCAATAGACTTTGCATTTAAGAGCGGACTAGGGTTAGGTAATTAATAAGATGCTTAGTCAAATTTGTCTTGTATAATTACTTTAATGAATTAATAATGATTGTATAGTAACTGCGAAGATGGCCATGGTTTAAATAATTATAATTGCCAGAGTGTGGTATCTATTTTGGGTCAATTGGTTAGGTTAGCTTGACAAAAATATTATAGTGTGGCAAATGAAGTCGGTGTGTGATTGCATTGGTTTTCTCATATGTGTTACATAATTTGGGAAACATATTTGCATATAAACCTATTTGACCAAAGTTAACCCATATAAAAATATGACATTCCTTATGATCAATTAGGTAAAAGGCATTTAAAACGCATTACCTGTTTTAAAGCTCAAAGATGTTCGTTTAAAACAGTTGTGAGTAGTATGTACTAATTACTTACAAGCTGGTATTTTGTAAGATCTTTAAGTGGTGCAAAAACGCCACACAAAGAATACCTATCTCGTAGATATAAGGCAAAGGTAGAAAGAATATTAATTTAACTTGATTGTCTTCACTTTTCACGTACAAAGTAATTGTTAATCTGCCTCTCTCAGTAAAATTCTGAATACGAAGAACTGATATAAAAATATATGAACTTTTAGTAGGATATTTTTAAAACGCAATGTTATAAAATCTCTGGCGTCGTCAGATAAATTAATTAATATACCAATGTGATAATTACTACTATTATATGAATCTAGATTTCCACAATCCAACATGTATGTACAAAGTTTTGCAAAACCTATCTAAATTTGAATCGGAAAATGTTTAAAAAAGGCTACTGAAATAATTGAGGAATTGAGGTTACCAATCACTTCTTTGACTTAAAAAATAATGTGAAATAAATAAAAACACCCACACCTACCTATATTTATTTTACCCTTTTATATAACTGAAGGCTTCCTAACAAAAACAACACAACGAAAAATCACGTAGAAGTAATGAATCCCTAAAAATATTACGGAATAAAAATACGATGTTTTTCGTCAATTCCAATTAAGGACGATCGTCAAATAATTTCTATGCACTTGAAGGCTTTATTCCCTTTTCACAAAGGGTTCTAAGAAATGTGGAAGGAACCATAAAGAATTTGCTTTGTATGCTGCCTTTGTATTTGGAAAGAGAACTTTACATATTTATTTTTAACATTTTATCATCGTAGGCTGCAAAAAGCAGATTAAAATTAAACATCAACTATTTAAAAAAAAAATGAAAGAAATGTAACTAAATGTGATTTTTAAATTTACAACTTATAAACTGAGGCTGTAAGCTTTTAGTTTTTAATTTTTATTTAAAGTCACGGGTCAGGTGACGCAAAAATTAAGCTTTAAATGTAAAAAGAAAATGAGATTTTTTTTTGTAACTGTTTCATAAATGTCAACTTCTAATCTAGTGCAGAGATGTTTATTCTATCTTCGGAGTGGTTTTAGGTATAATATTGGTAAATTAACGTCTCTAGAGATGACATTAGTCTAATGGCAACGATGTCATGATAGGAATAGCTGAATGTTTACTATTTTATGGAACAAAAATACGTTAATGACGAACGAAAATAGTTACTGTCACTTGCATTACGTGTTTCCATGTTGGTTTTTAAAAGCTATTTTTGTGTAATTATTGAATTTTATTTTTATATTTTGTTTGGAATAACAAATTAAAAACACACCTAATTCTAACGCAATAGGGATGTTTACTATTAAAAAACTTTGTATTAAATTTCTTTGCATTGAAAACGTAATAAAAATTGAAAGTTGTTCATAAATAACCAGACGAATTGCGAAACTCCATATTTTCCTAATCTTCAATTTGTTCCATAATATGAGTATAAAAGCGCTTGTAAATGTTTAGGTTTTTAAACCATTAGTGATAAATATCAATATTAGTAACGATACAGATTATCCGTCTCAGAGATGGGATAGGGTAAACCAAAATGGCAAACCACAATATTGACAATAATTTATTTATTAGATGAATGAGAAGCTTATTCAAACATTGCATTGATTAATAATTATTAAAACAATTGATTGCTACTTTATCAATTATCAATACTTAAATTATTAAAACGAGCAATATGGCTTTTAAAAAGATCGACCTACTTATATGCGCAGGTGTTGCGATATTCAAATATATTATATATTTATTGCTTGCATGTTGCTTGAAAATTTTAATGGATGCTGTCGATGTTTTGTGATTTTTCGAAAGCATTCGACTGCGTTGAACACAATACCCTCTCACGAAATCATACGAATTATAGTGTTGGGATCGTTGCTCTCAATTTAACTGTTACTTACTTAAGTAATAGAGTAAAATATATGTACGCATAAATGGATAATAGTATAAAGGCCTATCTTTAACAATGGGCGTTCTCCAAGGAGCAATATCTGTTCCAATCCTGGATTAAAGGTATCTAAACAAGGTAATAAGCTAATTTCGTTTAAGTAATTCTTGTAACATAGCGGCGTTTGGAATCATCTTTATTGGTAAATATTCTTTTGGCGTTATATATAATATCTTAATAGTCTAAATTAAACCGAATCGTTCGAAGAATACAAGAGAAACGAAAAAATTCACACAGAAGAAGTCACGATCGGAATCTGATTTAGTAGAAAAGTTAAATTTAAGGCTGTTACGCCAGGTCTATAGTTTTTATTACCATAAGAACATTCGTAAAAGTAAAGTTTGCTCTGCATAACGTAGAGGAATTGTTTTAGTGCTATGTCTCTACTTGACAATAAAAGTATGTACTAAAGGTTAATGTATGTTATGAGGGCCAAAGTGACCTAAAGCCGTTTGAATAACTTAGTTTTTGAAGCTATTTTTACGAAATATGTTGGTACTCTTGTATGAAGAACACTGTGCCTACATACAAGTTTATTGTTGTTGTCTAATTGTACCAAAATTTTGAGTTAATTACATACACCGACTTCAGTTTACTTAGAGCTTGTCCAGATGACGCGAATTTTGAGTAATGGTAAAAAGCATGTGGATTGACTGTTTTAGCCTCTAGTAGCTGACGATCGCGTTATTTGGCAAGCTCGTGTCTATTTGCGGTAATTTGAGTCATCTAGACAAGCTTTTAGTTCGTGGATCGATATGAAATAGTATACATAATTACATTCTATCGTCATTACTATATAGGCATTGTTATCGTGATAGGTATCGTCATTACTCGAGTCAAAAGATATTCGCTTATCTATTACAGGTCATATATTTTTAGTCTACTAACTAAAGTTCAATCGGCATAACAAGTTGCGTTTCTCATTGTTTGTTCGTGTTCAAAAAAAGATGATGCTACAAAGAGCTCTATTTGTTAGTTGCAAAAAGGTGTCAAGTCTCGCCATCAACGCTTGGTCCGTCACGTAATAATAAACAAGCGCAAGAAACAAACATTTATTTTAACTAAAAAAAATGTATTAACGTAGATGAGAAAACAGTGTATTATTCGATGTTTAATTTCAAAGCGAGTCATCAATGAAAACTGATTGCAATCGATGAATTCGTTGTTTAAACACTTGTCACTTTCAGCAGTAAATAAGTCTGATCAAAGTCAAGATATTATAAAATTTGATAACGCATAAAGATTGTCTAATAAATAACGGCGTGTTACATTTTGTAATTATACATTTTTCGATTGTGCTGCAAAACTTGCTCATGAATTAATGTACGCAACGGTAAACACTACCAAAGTATTGCTACTACTCCCATGGTTAAGCTTTTCTATACAGAATCAGCCGGATTATTCATTATTTCCTGTTCTAAATTTCGTTGTGTCATATCTCATATACTCTATACTTAATATTATTAAAAGAAAAGATTTAATTTTTTTGTATATTTGTTGGTATGTTGCGATTTAGCTTAAGATCTACGTAACTGAAAAAAAGCTACAAATAAAACGGGTAACATAGGCTATATTTTATTATGTTTAACATATTTTTAGTCATTTTCAAAATTTTAATGTTCTATGCACCTTTGTAAATTTAGATTATTCAAAACGATACTATCTATTTTCCGTAGGCGTTTGTTGTAAGACCGAATGAAACTTTTAATACTAAAGCGAAGCAAGGGCGGACGTATAGTTTAAAATATATTACGTAGAATAAAATCAATATCGAAGCTTTAAAATACTAATACCAAGAAAACCATGTTACCTAAACAAAATGAAATACACTGGATACACATGACCATTAGTTCAGTCACGTGTATGTTAATAAACCAAACTTTTTTAAGCCTCTTGTTTAACGTTCATACGGTTGTGTACGAACATGTGAGGCTATACCGTTCATCACTCGCAGTACTAATGAGCATTGCAAGAGTATTAAACGTTCATTAAGTTTGGAGAAGAATTATCAGGATTTGAGATTCATTGTGGCTATGGAATGCCGAATTAATGCCATTTAAGCAGGTTAAGGACAGTCAGAGGCTGTTATTGTTCTTATTTCTATTAAAAGGTGGATATGGTTAGCAATTTAGTAATGTGATTACCATAGTGAGTGCTGAATTAAGACGTAGGGATCCTGTTCAGTGAAGAGATAGCGATGGTTCTCGTATATAGCAATAGACTGGAATATAATAGAAGAGAATAACGTTTATTTCACATGAATCACATCGGTAACACTTATGAACATCAAATAAGTAAAGTAACATTTTACATATCCAGCATTAGTTAGGTTTTTATTGTATATGTATATGTGTAATTCTCAGTAATAGCCCGGTGTCTAGACTGCCTTGAATTCCGTTGAAAAATCGTAGGTTTTACACCTCTGCCTAAGGTAAACGAGGCGAAAAGGGCGTCTAAAACGAAACACTATATTATTTTTTATACTACTTTATTATAAATACTGGAACTTTTGTTGTATTACTTTCTTTCTAGTAAGTTTTCATGTATACTACTGTACCTGTACCCCTATAGTACACATTTGTCACATGTCTACAAACTTTAGTAAACGTGTTTTCAACTTGGAACTTCATTACTTTAACCTGGCCGTTATTACCAAGTTTTCGTTTGAAAACCTTATTAACATGGCGTTGTTGTTAAACATTCTTGTATTTATAAGAGGTTATTCTACGTTCACATTTAACGTATTTTATTAACTTGCAATATTGCTGCCGTGTGGTCTCCGGTTTTCATGGTTAATGTAAGGTTACTAAGCACATAAGTTGATACCACTGACCCATCATGACAAAACCATCCTTTTGGGAGTATTATATGTCCTATGTGTAGTGGACTTCTTTACACTGATGAGGAAAAATATACTTGCTCCAATATAACTACACCAAAATGTAGGTACGTGGTCTTTTAACTTCAGTGTACGTCAAATAGCGTCGTCTCTCAGTTAACCTTATGAGAAGTTACAAAAAAGAGTAGCATTAACTAAACATTGCGCAGAAGATCTGTATGGCTGTTGAGTTGCTTTTTACTGTCTCCTTCAAATCAATTGAATATATTTACAACAGGAATGCTAACAAGTCTATAAAGAAAAACTTTATGCAAAATAATGATAAAATTCCCAATTTTTATACTTACACGTAGCTCGTCTTAACATCACTACGTCGTAGCAAGTGCTACGAGTTCCATAGCGTGATCGAGGTATGGTATGGTTTAGGACTGTTGGTTCCACTATGAAGGTTGTACTAACTTAAAGCTCGCATTCATTGAAATAAACATTCTTTAATATTTTTTTGTGTGAAATCTTTTGATAAGTGATCCAAACATTAAACAGCAATATATTAATAATTACTAACAAAAGTTTAAAAGTGAAACATTTAAAATTCAAATTTTAAACTTGATGCACTAAAATTGGTCGCGAAATTCAACGTAACTACTTTTCAAAAATTTATAATAAAATATTTATTTTATTGTTTTTACTATTGAATAAAATAATATTCGACTGGCCTGTTGGTCTAGTGGTTAGTGACCCTGACTGCTAAGCCGGAGGTCGTGGCTTTGATTCCCACCCAGGACAAATCTTTGTGTGATGAGCATGATTGTTTGTTCTGTGTCTGGGTGTAATTTATCTATAATACGTATGTATTTACAAAAAAAAATGTATATAAGTAGTATATCAGTTGTTTAGTACTCATAACACAAGCAAATATAATTGCTTAATTTGGGGCTAGATGGCGTTGGAAAAAAAAATAATAAAAAAAATTATTACTCTTTTTTGGTAAAACTAGGTTCAACCAAAATTAGTCAACATTTGTTTTTTGTCAGTTACAAGTAGTTTAGTCTATACAGTGTATTTTTCACTGCGCTGTCATAAATATTTGCGTTTATAACTTGAGAATTCTAGAGAAATTATGTTTCATAGTTTATAAGGGTATGAGGCGAAGGACAAAGTCTTTGTCTTACGTAGTTGACGCTCTTTGAAATAACAATAGCAGTTCACATAAGATGGAAATCATTAAAGAACTGTTTTTTTTATAATATGATGCGGTATTGTAGTTTTTATCTTTGCTAAGTGGTATGTATGGTGACATCTTTTTTTATTAAAGTGTTTTGTCTATTTTTGATGTTTTAATGCAACGCGATACCTCAATCCGCTTTGAATTGTTGTATGAAACTTGACCGGCTTTCCCTTCCTGTTTCTTTCAACTTTTACTTTTGAAATGATAATAATGTCATTTAACAAAAATACTGTTGTTCAATGGATCTAGCGCATATCAGAAAGTAATAAAAACTGTTCTTCTCTTTGTGAATATTATTAGAATATAATAATATATTGATGACATTATAAATTGCTTACTTACTTATTTTGTATAGCTAGATCACAATAGTATAATCATATCGTAAAAAGCATAAAAGTACATGTGAAACGGGCGGGTCGCTAGTTTGTAAATAAAAATTAATAGTGACATTTTTTACTCTGTGAACTTTTACTCTCATTCCATTGCATCGTAGGAAAAACATTAAGCTACAGAGTGTTGAATTTTTAACGGTTTTTCTTGTTATTTAAAAATAGAACATCATTCAACAGATTGGTGTTCTATTTTTACAAGTGGCAAAGTCATTACATTTATCGCGTGTACGTCATACGCATAAATTAACTAGACAGTTTATTTATAGTACGATTTTGTAATCAAAGGTAGTGTTCAGAATTACTAATGAAAGGCGAGAATACCAATTACAAAATAGCTGAGCACAGATTATAATTATGTCTCGGGTTGCCAGTGTTGCCACTCTTTAATTTCACGGTGAAAAGATTTTTTTAAACGCTCATTTTATTTTGAAGGTTTATACAAAACAGGTAATTGGTTATTTTAATTTAGGTGTTGAAATAGAAGGGCTTAATAGAAGCCAGGTTTATTTTTTTTTTTCTGATAAAAGTACGATCCCTAAATTTATAAATTAAATGATGAAAAAAATCCAAATAAATCGAGACTCTGTTTTGTATCACCGATGGCTGCAGTATGACAAATAGCTAATACTTTTGTGATTGTCAATACAAGAGCCATTCATTTCTTTTAAAGTTTGTCTTTGACTTTTAATATTATAAAATTGGATATATAGTGTTTAATGGGATTTGAATATGTTAAGCCAAAAGGTGAAACTCAAATTGTACAGCGTGCTCTAAGTAAAAGATCCACAAGCGTTTGTTGGTTAATTATAAAAAGATGTATATAACAAAAGTATTTATGCTTTGATGTGATATATATCTACATACTCGTACTATTTATTATTTATCGCGAAAGCTTTGGATTACTCCACTAGCGTTAGTAACCAGCGCTCAGAATCGAGTCAAATTATTATGATATAGAACCCCTGTAGCGTCGGTATTTGCACTGAAATATTCATCGACACGTCTACTCCTAATGTTGAACCTGAGCCGCACTGAATTATTTCTTAAACATTTGTATGCAAGGCACAAGTCAATATTACAATAATCCTTTACCTTGTTGTTCAAGAATTTGAAAGTAAGTAAATTTAGTTTTAGTGGAATTTAGCTGAGAGGTTTTAAAGTTAGTTTATTCTTGATTATTTTACTAATTGTGTCGAAAAGTAATTGCCACAACAATGAAAAATACACCTCATGTGACTTTTATGAGTAAATATCTGACGCTCAACATAAAATTTGGTAATATTGCTGAAATAAAATATATTGTTTTATTTATAGAAACTCTTCTATTACAAATACTTAAATCACAAAATCTTTCCTCCGCTTTGCTGAGACAGATATACAGATAACTAGACAATGAAACTATAATTGGTACTTTTATCGACGAACTGAGGCCATAAATTCGTGGAGTTATTGTTAGCTGCGGCACTTATACGATGACATCTGTGTTATCGGACATTGCAATTTTACGTCTCTCGGCTTTATATCCAATTATTTCCTACAGAATACGATGGAGTATTATCTATACTTACTAATATATAAAGCGAATGTGTGATTGAACGCGTTCATCTCTGAATTATCGGTCAGATTTAAATAATCCTTTATGGGTGAATCTGCGCTACGGACAGCTAATATATTATAAAAATGAAAAAGTATATATTCAAAAAGATATTAACGTTCATAAGTGTTAATTTAATTAACACTTATGAACGTTAAAAATTGCAAAATGTCAGCCAATTAACCTACAGCTAGTTAACTGACGTTAAAGTAAGGCCATGAGAAGAACTGGCAAGAAATTCAGGCCACTCTTTTTAATTGCCAGGTTAGTATAATAGCAACTCCCGTGTTAGATTAAAGTCAAACTTGAACTCTAACAGTTTGACAAGCCCTTCAAACGAGGTTTAAAAGATTATTTACTTTGAGGTACGTAGCAAGTCATTTGCTCTTGGCATTGCAGGTGACTTTTATTTACATCTGGTAGCTGTTGAGTAATGCGAGTGTAGGTGACAAAAAAGGATTTTATTGTTCAGGTAGACATGATAATTATTTTCAGCTATTTTAATTATCATTGGTGGTAGACTAAGCAATTTATGAACAATTAATAACGTCAAAGTGGTCGAGTGGATAAGGCACCCACTTCGTAAACCCGAGGTAGTGGGTTCGAATCCGGGCAAGTACCAATGTGATTTTTGATATCATACGTATTTTCTATGTATAATAAGGACATTTTTGACTGACGGTGAAGGAAAACATTGTGAGGAAACCGCAGCGATCTGCCTTGAGCAAGCGTGGTGATTAATGCTCTTACCTTCTCTATATGAAAAGAGGTCTTAGCCCTGCAGTGGGCCAGTAAAACAGGCTGGTATTATTTATTATTAAACAATTTAAAAAGTTCCTATGAATTGAGATCATTTATAATTTGAATACACGGTCTCGTGCTTAAGATGTAGATTAGTTTTAGCGCTGGAACAATACTAAATTTAATTAGTTTTGTTTCTGCACTAACTAATTATAAACATCATTATGATATTGTCATTATAGACAGATCTTATCAAAGGTATAGGTAAACCCAAGCTTGCCGAAGTTTGCGTAGGCAGTACATATTTTACGAGGATGTAGATTTTCTCCTGTGTATGATAAGGCGGTACAAGAGCCCTTGATATCCTCTTCAAGTACATCTTTTGAAACCAAAGGCAACAAAGTATATTAATAGGGAGGGCACTGACCCTATATGGGTGACATCATTTGAATATTTTCGCAATAGACTTTGCATTTAAGAGCGGACTAGGGTTAGGTAATTAATAAGATGCTTAGTCAAATTTGTCTTGTATAATTACTTTAATGAATTAATAATGATTGTATAGTAACTGCGAAGATGGCCATGGTTTAAATAATTATAATTGCCAGAGTGTGGTATCTATTTTGGGTCAATTGGTTAGGTTAGCTTGACAAAAATATTATAGTGTGGCAAATGAAGTCGGTGTGTGATTGCATTGGTTTTCTCATATGTGTTACATAATTTGGGAAACATATTTGCATATAAACCTATTTGACCAAAGTTAACCCATATAAAAATATGACATTCCTTATGATCAATTAGGTAAAAGGCATTTAAAACGCATTACCTGTTTTAAAGCTCAAAGATGTTCGTTTAAAACAGTTGTGAGTAGTATGTACTAATTACTTACAAGCTGGTATTTTGTAAGATCTTTAAGTGGTGCAAAAACGCCACACAAAGAATACCTATCTCGTAGATATAAGGCAAAGGTAGAAAGAATATTAATTTAACTTGATTGTCTTCACTTTTCACGTACAAAGTAATTGTTAATCTGCCTCTCTCAGTAAAATTCTGAATACGAAGAACTGATATAAAAATATATGAACTTTTAGTAGGATATTTTTAAAACGCAATGTTATAAAATCTCTGGCGTCGTCAGATAAATTAATTAATATACCAATGTGATAATTACTACTATTATATGAATCTAGATTTCCACAATCCAACATGTATGTACAAAGTTTTGCAAAACCTATCTAAATTTGAATCGGAAAATGTTTAAAAAAGGCTACTGAAATAATTGAGGAATTGAGGTTACCAATCACTTCTTTGACTTAAAAAATAATGTGAAATAAATAAAAACACCCACACCTACCTATATTTATTTTACCCTTTTATATAACTGAAGGCTTCCTAACAAAAACAACACAACGAAAAATCACGTAGAAGTAATGAATCCCTAAAAATATTACGGAATAAAAATACGATGTTTTTCGTCAATTCCAATTAAGGACGATCGTCAAATAATTTCTATGCACTTGAAGGCTTTATTCCCTTTTCACAAAGGGTTCTAAGAAATGTGGAAGGAACCATAAAGAATTTGCTTTGTATGCTGCCTTTGTATTTGGAAAGAGAACTTTACATATTTATTTTTAACATTTTATCATCGTAGGCTGCAAAAAGCAGATTAAAATTAAACATCAACTATTTAAAAAAAAAATGAAAGAAATGTAACTAAATGTGATTTTTAAATTTACAACTTATAAACTGAGGCTGTAAGCTTTTAGTTTTTAATTTTTATTTAAAGTCACGGGTCAGGTGACGCAAAAATTAAGCTTTAAATGTAAAAAGAAAATGAGATTTTTTTTTGTAACTGTTTCATAAATGTCAACTTCTAATCTAGTGCAGAGATGTTTATTCTATCTTCGGAGTGGTTTTAGGTATAATATTGGTAAATTAACGTCTCTAGAGATGACATTAGTCTAATGGCAACGATGTCATGATAGGAATAGCTGAATGTTTACTATTTTATGGAACAAAAATACGTTAATGACGAACGAAAATAGTTACTGTCACTTGCATTACGTGTTTCCATGTTGGTTTTTAAAAGCTATTTTTGTGTAATTATTGAATTTTATTTTTATATTTTGTTTGGAATAACAAATTAAAAACACACCTAATTCTAACGCAATAGGGATGTTTACTATTAAAAAACTTTGTATTAAATTTCTTTGCATTGAAAACGTAATAAAAATTGAAAGTTGTTCATAAATAACCAGACGAATTGCGAAACTCCATATTTTCCTAATCTTCAATTTGTTCCATAATATGAGTATAAAAGCGCTTGTAAATGTTTAGGTTTTTAAACCATTAGTGATAAATATCAATATTAGTAACGATACAGATTATCCGTCTCAGAGATGGGATAGGGTAAACCAAAATGGCAAACCACAATATTGACAATAATTTATTTATTAGATGAATGAGAAGCTTATTCAAACATTGCATTGATTAATAATTATTAAAACAATTGATTGCTACTTTATCAATTATCAATACTTAAATTATTAAAACGAGCAATATGGCTTTTAAAAAGATCGACCTACTTATATGCGCAGGTGTTGCGATATTCAAATATATTATATATTTATTGCTTGCATGTTGCTTGAAAATTTTAATGGATGCTGTCGATGTTTTGTGATTTTTCGAAAGCATTCGACTGCGTTGAACACAATACCCTCTCACGAAATCATACGAATTATAGTGTTGGGATCGTTGCTCTCAATTTAACTGTTACTTACTTAAGTAATAGAGTAAAATATATGTACGCATAAATGGATAATAGTATAAAGGCCTATCTTTAACAATGGGCGTTCTCCAAGGAGCAATATCTGTTCCAATCCTGGATTAAAGGTATCTAAACAAGGTAATAAGCTAATTTCGTTTAAGTAATTCTTGTAACATAGCGGCGTTTGGAATCATCTTTATTGGTAAATATTCTTTTGGCGTTATATATAATATCTTAATAGTCTAAATTAAACCGAATCGTTCGAAGAATACAAGAGAAACGAAAAAATTCACACAGAAGAAGTCACGATCGGAATCTGATTTAGTAGAAAAGTTAAATTTAAGGCTGTTACGCCAGGTCTATAGTTTTTATTACCATAAGAACATTCGTAAAAGTAAAGTTTGCTCTGCATAACGTAGAGGAATTGTTTTAGTGCTATGTCTCTACTTGACAATAAAAGTATGTACTAAAGGTTAATGTATGTTATGAGGGCCAAAGTGACCTAAAGCCGTTTGAATAACTTAGTTTTTGAAGCTATTTTTACGAAATATGTTGGTACTCTTGTATGAAGAACACTGTGCCTACATACAAGTTTATTGTTGTTGTCTAATTGTACCAAAATTTTGAGTTAATTACATACACCGACTTCAGTTTACTTAGAGCTTGTCCAGATGACGCGAATTTTGAGTAATGGTAAAAAGCATGTGGATTGACTGTTTTAGCCTCTAGTAGCTGACGATCGCGTTATTTGGCAAGCTCGTGTCTATTTGCGGTAATTTGAGTCATCTAGACAAGCTTTTAGTTCGTGGATCGATATGAAATAGTATACATAATTACATTCTATCGTCATTACTATATAGGCATTGTTATCGTGATAGGTATCGTCATTACTCGAGTCAAAAGATATTCGCTTATCTATTACAGGTCATATATTTTTAGTCTACTAACTAAAGTTCAATCGGCATAACAAGTTGCGTTTCTCATTGTTTGTTCGTGTTCAAAAAAAGATGATGCTACAAAGAGCTCTATTTGTTAGTTGCAAAAAGGTGTCAAGTCTCGCCATCAACGCTTGGTCCGTCACGTAATAATAAACAAGCGCAAGAAACAAACATTTATTTTAACTAAAAAAAATGTATTAACGTAGATGAGAAAACAGTGTATTATTCGATGTTTAATTTCAAAGCGAGTCATCAATGAAAACTGATTGCAATCGATGAATTCGTTGTTTAAACACTTGTCACTTTCAGCAGTAAATAAGTCTGATCAAAGTCAAGATATTATAAAATTTGATAACGCATAAAGATTGTCTAATAAATAACGGCGTGTTACATTTTGTAATTATACATTTTTCGATTGTGCTGCAAAACTTGCTCATGAATTAATGTACGCAACGGTAAACACTACCAAAGTATTGCTACTACTCCCATGGTTAAGCTTTTCTATACAGAATCAGCCGGATTATTCATTATTTCCTGTTCTAAATTTCGTTGTGTCATATCTCATATACTCTATACTTAATATTATTAAAAGAAAAGATTTAATTTTTTTGTATATTTGTTGGTATGTTGCGATTTAGCTTAAGATCTACGTAACTGAAAAAAAGCTACAAATAAAACGGGTAACATAGGCTATATTTTATTATGTTTAACATATTTTTAGTCATTTTCAAAATTTTAATGTTCTATGCACCTTTGTAAATTTAGATTATTCAAAACGATACTATCTATTTTCCGTAGGCGTTTGTTGTAAGACCGAATGAAACTTTTAATACTAAAGCGAAGCAAGGGCGGACGTATAGTTTAAAATATATTACGTAGAATAAAATCAATATCGAAGCTTTAAAATACTAATACCAAGAAAACCATGTTACCTAAACAAAATGAAATACACTGGATACACATGACCATTAGTTCAGTCACGTGTATGTTAATAAACCAAACTTTTTTAAGCCTCTTGTTTAACGTTCATACGGTTGTGTACGAACATGTGAGGCTATACCGTTCATCACTCGCAGTACTAATGAGCATTGCAAGAGTATTAAACGTTCATTAAGTTTGGAGAAGAATTATCAGGATTTGAGATTCATTGTGGCTATGGAATGCCGAATTAATGCCATTTAAGCAGGTTAAGGACAGTCAGAGGCTGTTATTGTTCTTATTTCTATTAAAAGGTGGATATGGTTAGCAATTTAGTAATGTGATTACCATAGTGAGTGCTGAATTAAGACGTAGGGATCCTGTTCAGTGAAGAGATAGCGATGGTTCTCGTATATAGCAATAGACTGGAATATAATAGAAGAGAATAACGTTTATTTCACATGAATCACATCGGTAACACTTATGAACATCAAAATAACAATAACAAAATGTCAGCCAATTATCCTACAGTTAGTTTGCTGACGAAGTAGAGCCGTGAAAAGAACTGCAAAGAATAAAATATTTTATTTTCTAAATAAAAAACAGGCTCGCCACCTGTTACATGGGACACAAAAATAAAATGGCGGAAAGTGGGTGGTCACCTCTGTTTACCCCTTCAGGGATACAAAGACGTGAAGCTATGTATGTGTATGTATTAACTAAATAAAGTCAAGTAATATAAAAACGGGAATTGTTGCTCTAATTATTCTCTCTCTCTCTTTTACGCAATGGACAACCACTAAACTGATAAGATCTTTATTTTTTACCAATTTCAACTTATAACATTTAAGTTACAAAGTAATGTCAAATAGCTAACTTTAAAGTTAATATCTAAAGGTCAGCTTCGATAGATGATTTATTATATTGTATTTCCTTCGTGAACAAGAACTTTAAGAATAACTGTCAATTTGTACCAAGATGTCAAAACAACATGTTTTTAAAGAATATTTATGTTTCAACTTCCATGGACTTATCACGGCTTATGTCTTTAAATATTCTTTTACATTTTGTTTTTTTTTGTATTTAAAATACAGTATTAAATAACAAGCCTTGTTTGCGAAGAACTTACACAATTATACAAACAATTATTAGCTGTGAAGTATTTACTTCCCATTAGATAACATAAAACTTAACTACTATAAAATAGTAATATATTTTTATACAATTCGGTTGCTAACATACATAGGTACGGTCCATTTGATGGAAGTGGTAAACGTTTCTTAAGGCCTGTATGTGTTTTCTAATCATCACAGATACATACAATCATACCACAAGTCGTTGTCCATCCCGTAGAGAGAAGGGGAAGGGGGAGGAAAGGGACCGAGAAGGTAATTAGGGCACCGGGGTGCTCTCACTGCCAAACAAAAGTGTGACTGTCACCGTGGCGCAGTGGAAGCGCAAGCAATTGCTGTGTACGAGGTTGTGGGTTTGATCCCCACACGGGACAAACCTTTGTGTGATCCATAAACATTTGTTCCAAGTCTGAGTGTACTTTGTGTTTGTTAATTGTATATTTGTAAAGTCTCCCGCGACACAGGGCTAGTTCCGTAGTGATCGACGATCATTTCATGAGAGGGTAGCACTTCCCCAGTCCGAACTATCAATGCTGAAAACAGCAAAATATACTACGTAAAAACATAGACGCTTAGATGCCTAACTTTTTTTCATATCGTATTAAGTGAAAAAAAGTTAGGCATCTAATAATTTATTAAGACACATTACTTGTATAAAAAATTCCGTCTGTAATATTCTTGAAAATATTACTTTCATATCAGTTACTTTTATTCCTTAAAGATATCACTGTAGTGAGAACTTTCAATAAACTTTTTTCTATCTTGAAATACGTTTTCTTTTTCTTTAATACACGCTTCTGAGACTTGATAAATTGGTAGAAAATGTCTTTTTTTCAATTTAAATACAGTTTAAATTCCCACAATGTAGCGGGTACATAATAATATCGTTCTTATTGTAAGTGTTAGTGACTTCAACATTATAATGTTTTGGAAAAGGAAAGTGGGAAGGTTTATGCAACATTAGCCTAAAGACGTTCCCTACTGGACACAGGTGTCTTTCAACGAAAGCATTTACCATAGTTGTACACAAGGAACGTGTTTAGGTACCCGTTTCCCTGGAAACAGACCGAGTGGTCTAGACCGAAGTTATACGTCACAAATACTTATGTACTCGTTAATTCATTCATACAATTTCTTCCCTAATAAAAATACCTACTCAATTTAATATTGTACAAATTCTGACTTTCATCCTAGCTTATAAAATAATCTAAAGTTCTTTAATACTGTTGAGGATGATCACGGTAAATTAAATTGTTTACTAAAATAGATGTTTCGTACCCGTATTTATTTCTTTGGGTCAGTTTCAGAGTACTTACAAAATTAATCTCGTGTTTTGGATTACGTTTCATTCAATATAAATAGACGCATACTTTCATTTTATTCCTGTATTATTATTTTTAAATCTCTATCAGAACTTAGAAACAAAAACGTCTGAAATTGGAAGTCCACTTTGAGCAAAATCAAATCAAAGTTAGTGGTCAATCTAGTGTCAGGATTTGTTCAGGTCGCCCATAATTTATTATAGAGGCATCCGACTTGACTTAAAGACTGTTACCAACATTGTAACAACTGGGACCGACTTTCAACGTGCCTTCCGAAGCACGGAGACGCTCAGATCAAATACCACTATGCGGTCACCCATCCATGGGTCAGCTGCACTCTATGTTGCTTAACCACTAATCGTTTTACCGATCAGTGAGTGCAACAAGCTATGAGCGCTTTGAGCCCACTTGCTGATCAATGTTCATGCCTTCACGGTACAAGATAAGGCTTTGCCCTGCAGTGGGATCATAATAGGCTGGTGTTATTATACCCTAAAGACGTCCACAAGCCTTTCCGAAAGGGCGGAGTGACTATAGTCACTACGGATTACAGCGATTTAATTCAATTCATTAAATAAAAATTACTTTTAATTAAATTTTTATTTAAAATATTTCAAAATTCTTTTACAAATATAATTATATTTTCTAGACCGGATCACTGCTTATGTAATTGTTTGTTTGTACTATTTTTCTCGATTTTGTAAATTAAACGTATTTCCTATATTTTGATCAGATACGTTTCATTTGGCATGCATACCCGATCTAATGGCTACGACAATATTTATGATTTATTTGAAGAGTTGTTTACATCAAGTCTAGCCTATTCTTACAAAAACGAAAATCATAGGTTATTTATTCTTAAGTGAGTCAATTAAGTATTTATTCATAAATTTCCTCGCTTATTTAATCACTAGAGAGGTAGGGTGCAGATTAACTGCTCATATTTAAGTAGCGCTGAGCCTACTATCTAGTTTTGCGTTTGTATAGATGTAGAGGGCTTTGCGGTTCATTAAACTATAGTTTACCTGTACCTTAAATGATTATGCCAAAAATGCTTAAACAACAGTTTAAATTATGTTGGATTTAAAAGTCTTTATGTCGCTAAAACTTGAAACTTAAGTGTCACTTAAAATGAAGTGTCATTTAAATATTTGGCTGTGAAGGAATGCATAAGTTTTATTTTCTTATCGAAGTCTATAAACGAACAATGTGAATATCAGCGGGTAAAAGTCGATGCCCTTTCTAGGAAATTAAAACTTATTCGTAAAATGGCTTATAATAAAGTAAAGCTGCCTTGATGAAATTACGCAACTCGATTAATTGGGGTACATTGTTGACTATTTCACTAAGTTGTGGGTTAATGTTAACCACAACGATAACAATAGTGTACTCATGACGTCAACTGCGACGTCGCCGAGTTCTCACTAGCAATTTGATTAGAATTAGAAGATTTAAGTTTCAATTTGATTATTGAGATAAAGTTATTTGATTTATATGTTATTCTGTAGTAATACATTCAAAAATATTTATTAACGTTTATTGTGGCCAGTTTTATATCTATGTATAGAACTATAAATGGTTTCTGTGTCAGTATTCCCCAGAAGGGTTTTACGCAACCCTAAAATCTCGGACAAGCTTAGGCTCTGGCTAGTTGGAACTCTTGTCTGCTACTTACTATACAAATATAGTATAATGTAGGTATTATTTTGGCCCAGTTACCTAAATGAGCATTTTTGCTGCTAACGAGCATGTCACAAAAAAATTAGCAGTCGGAAATCAAAACACTAGTTCCATGCACAAACTGACAGACTGAAAATCAAAATGGTGATTTCTTTTTATACAAGACTTGCCTACCACTGAAGTGATTACACTCTTCCTAAAGGTAAGCAGTCGTAGTTTACATCAACCCAATTCTAATCGTGGTAAACTTTATGCACATTATAATAATGTCAGTTTATCGGCTGCCCATTGCTATTTTCGTCCTTTATACCCATTACTTTCCATCACTTCAATTTGTCAACTTCACCCATAAATCATATTAAACCTCGTGTTAATACAATCCTTTGATGTTACAACGTTGTTATACAGATACGACACAATATCATAAAACTTTCAATATAATCTCTTAGGTATATGCGTCAGAGGTTGTGAATATAAAAATATTTACTGAACACTTTTATTTGGGACGATACGACAAGACACTGAGATCGATAGTGATTTGTTTTCTGAAAGCCGAGAACGTGTCAGGCGGACAATTGACAGCGGTAAGACGAAAGTATTGGGACTTGTACAACTTTTACAGTTCTGTTTTTGTTGTCGTTGTCGATTTGGAAGATTCGAAATGTTATCATTTTATCAAAATTAATATATGTAACTCAGATTACACGTGTGTTAGCCCGTCTGACTCCATAATAAATAAAAAAAAGACTTATTTCCTGATTACAATTATTTAACAAAATTTGTTAATCTACTTATTTAATACTAGCTGTTGCTCGCAGCTCCGCCCGCCTGAATGTCGGTAAACTATATCGCTGTTAACATTGAAGATTTTTCATAAAAACTTTCATCCCCTATTTCAACCCCTGTTGTTTTCCGAGGTCTAATCTATCTCTATACTAATTTTCATTAAAATCGGTTCAGTGATTTAGGCGTGAAAGCGTAACAGACAGACAGACAGAGTTACTTTCACATTTATAATATTAGTATGGATTTGTCTCATTACTACTACAAATATTCTAATGTAGCTCAATTCAATTTTACTTAAATTGCCTTTGCGTATAAATATATTGATGTATCAATGGTACTGTCTAGTGATACAAGTAGTGTGGAGGCGAACTAATCGCTATCGTATCGTTATCGTGTCGTCTGATAAAAGGTGTGATCGTAGCGATACTTGTGACATCTGACGTCACGCTAGTCGCTAAGTGTTTTACGAGCTCTTCGAAGTTTATGACTCTATTGCTAATGTACTATTAATAATAATATTTAAGTGTTTGCGCCTTGGAATTAAATTTGTAAAGGAGTGGTATCTATACTTATATATAAAGTGGAAGAGTTTGTTTGTTTAAACGCGCTAATCTCTGGAGCTACTAGTCAGATTTGAATAATTCTTTTTGTGTTTGATAGCCCAGCTCTCGAGGAAGGTTATAGGCTATGTAACATCACGCTACTCGCGAGGGGAGCAGAGCAGTAAGCAAAGACGCGGGTAAAACCGTGTCGCGAGAAGCTGGCGTATGTATACATTTTTGGCAAATACTGAAAGCAAAGTATTACACGAATTTTTGAATTTTCCACTGCTCGTTCCTATAACAAGTGAACATCGATCTGAAGAATTTCAATCATTTACACAAGTTGGTCAATTGTAGGTTGATTGTTCACAGGTACCTGATTTCTTGTAGAACTTGCAGGTTTCTGTGCAGTGTTTTTTATCGTAGCAGATAGCAAGCTTAACCACTACATAATTTAGTTTGGTATTGTGCAGCCATTGATTTCTTATCGTACCTACTTTTCTACTAATCTCACATATCTATGCTTACACTGCATGTCCAAGTACAATCTTTAATTACAAGATTCAAGCACAAAACAATGATAAATATACATAGAAGACATATTATTTGACGTCATCACGTAACAAGAGGCCGAAGTTAGTCTACAAAGGTTTTGTTAGCCTACAAAGAAATATGAACTCGTTAGTCCAAGAATTTATGTGAGAAATGGTTCTTGTTGTAAACGTAATCTATACATATAATAAAATTGGAGTGTCTGTTTGTAATACTGAAATAACCGTTTTTTACTGCATGTAGGTATATGGATATATACGGTACATACATCAAAATAACATTTTTTACAATTCTTGTCTGTCTGTCTGTCTGTTTGTTCCGGCTAATCTCTGAAATGGCTAGACCCATTTTCACGGGACTTTTATTGGCAGTTAGCTGATGTATTATTGGCAGTTAGCTGATGTAATAAGGAGTAACTTAGGCTACGTTTATTTTAGAATAAACAGATTAGTTCATGTGCGATATAACCCACATTCACGCAGGAGGAGCTGCGGGCAACACCTAGTTCATACTAGTATTATAAATGTAGAGGTAACTCTGTCTGTCTGTTATGCTTTCACGCCTAAACCACTGAACCGATTATGATGAAATGTAGTTTAGTGATAAAAAAAATCCTTAGGAACAACATAGTCTATATTTTATTGCGAATAAATGACTCGAAGGAGTTGCTATAGAGACCTTTATTTTGTCGAAGCTACGGGCAAAAGCTAGTATGGGATAATATTTAATTAAGTCCTGCTTACTACATTAATAAACACATGATGCATGATGTATGCGTCTGTAGAACTATACCTATATGATTCTAAATAAGTAATCCTATTATCCTATTAATATTATAAATGCGATAGTTTGTGTGTGTGTGTGTGTGTGTGTGTGTGTGTGTGTTTGTTACCACTCAGCGCCTAAACGGCTGAGCCGATTTTGATGAAAATTTGTATTCACATAGATTTGGTGCCGGAGACGGACATAGGATACTTTTTATACCGAAAATCGGTCTGGATCTCATGTTATATTAATTAAACTCATCGATGCGGGCGTAGCCTCAGGGTGAAGCTTTTATACGAAAAGATCTTCAAATGATTGATTTCAAGGAAAATCTAATAAATCGCTCACTGACTTACTCTGTGAAATTTATTAAGAGTGAATATATATTGCAAGTACCGCCTATTTCACCGAGTTTGTTATGATGAAGCTAAAAAGAACGCTATTATGGAGTGTATTTAGGTGATGTTTTGAAAATGACAGTCTCATACGTGTTCTATATATTATCTACTCTTAAGTTTTGTTTAACCTTTCACTAGTTAGACCTGCTAAATGTGACGGGCAAGCGATGGATGAGATAGGTTGTAGTAGAGATTATTAAGATTTACTCAATAAGATATTGAAAGAGACATCGATTACTCGTACACTCTTTCAAAATTTTCTCTCACACAACATGTCAGTTTTGACGGTAAATTAGTTTGCAATGATATTATTATTCCTGCGAGCTTAACGAGTTAGCAAACAATATCTTCGTGTATACATAAACATCATAAGACTATAGGGTATGGATATACTACAACATAAAGCTTATTTTCTCAAAAGGTTATTTAGAAGTTTTTAAAGATCACTGTCGTACTGAGAAACTAAGCTATATGCCGTAGTTCACTTTACAAACATAAAATTATCAGACATAAAATGTACTCGAGCTTGGAACAAATATTTATGAATCACACATTTAACAGTCACACCACTATGCTCTAGATTCTTTGTAATCAAACTTCTCCCAAACACAATAGGCTTCTAATCCGACAGTATCCCTATTAAAAACTTTTTATTGATATACTACCTTAAGTAATGCTCACCGAGGCAGAAATACAATACACATTTACATAGAACTAGTACTCAACGCTGTCGAGCACAAAACAACCGCAGGCAATTAACACTACGTAGTTTCTCACATGAAGCTAACAAATTAGGTCACTGGTACATTCGCTATAATCAAAAATCATTGCATCGTGTAGACATTTGAATATACATAAATAAATTTATATCCAAACTGTATTTAACTTTCAAATAGGTAGTCGGATAAATCCTAGGAGTACCTGCATTTATTTGTCATAATGAGTGGTATAATAAGATTCAATTTTTACAAGGGCTCTTTTAAAATTACATGGACATAGTCTTATAGTTAGGTAGGTACATCATTCCGTTTTGAGTATCTGCGATACTTTTTCACCTATTGAGGCAGTCGGACCAGCGGTCTACCTGACAGATTAATTACATTGGCAGGTTTAATGACACAATCAAGTCGCTGACTACGCTGAAATTTATACTTCATTTAAACCTTTAAAGACATTTACACTTGGGAAATGTATTCACACCTGTGTAACCAGCAAGTTTTTCCTTGAGTATACCGTTGTCAGCAAACACTGTATGCAAATTGGCTCATGTCGTTTTTAGATACCTTGTTGTAATGCATGTAAGAGTAATTTTTAGGTCGATTTGAGTTTAAAGTAATATAATTCTGCACATGATTTGTTAATAACACAGCAGAAAGACGTTCACTGTTGGGGAGAAAGCGTCTAAACATTATTGAAGTAATTACGTCTGTTATAATCGCCATCATATGCACGTAGCCATGTTGGATAATTTGCATTTAGTTTACTGTTTGCGCTAGTGGAGTACATACGACCGAGGTTGTAATATACTTTGCTAGTAGGTGAAGAGTCGTCACTTCTCGACGCCTGTTGATTACTCCGACACTAAACCTAATATTATTCTACAAAATTTAAACGTTCCGAATGACCTTTAACTAGTAAAACGTGTTGAAAAAGCTGAGGCTTTTTATTTTGCTCTATTATTAAACAAACAGCCTGACCTAATAGATAACACGAAATATTTATAATGATAACAATGTTTTCTGCGAGGTAATAAAATTTTTATTCACTTCAAGTGAATTTTATGCCTCGTTTTTAATTTTTGCATGCTAAGTGGGGTTTTTACAGGCTCTGTTTTATAATACTTTGTATCCGCTGTGTTTCAGACACAAAGCTCATTTTCTAGTACGAGAGTTGGCGTTTAACTCAAAACATACAAAGGTTGCGATAGAGTCCAACAAACAACAGGCTAACGTGGGCTTTATTGAGAACAACAGAGAGAATAGATGTAGTTTTGTAGTTTTAGAGGCAATTTACTACTGACGATAGGCTATGTGTGGCATTCCACTGTATGAAACCTAAATTAATTCTTGTAACGTTAATTGCTATTCTTTCACAGGGAATCATTTTGGTTAAAAGAAATGTTCAATAAACATTATTATGTTTCAATAAAAAAGCAATAACCTTTCAACTGATTACATCTAGACTGTTCTACGAAAATTATTCAATGTAATCCGCTTCAAGTACTTCAACATTTTCTATAAGGTACACGATAATTGCGCTCATGTCTCGTTAATTGTTTTTAAAGATAGCTTTGACTATTTTAGATTAGTTTTCTACGATACTCTAACCTCAACCTATTTACTAGAGAAAGTATTTACTTCTACACAGTGTATTACGTGTAGTTTCAAAATAAATTGTTAAGCATGTATTAGTATTTGTTTTACAAATATGAAGAGGCATTATTGATTTAATAAGTTCAAGTAATACTTCAAAAGATTTTTTTTTATAAAACTTTGGCGGCAAACAAGCATACGGCACACCTGATGGTAAGTGGTAACCGTAACTTATAGAGATGGATGTGTTTTCCGTATAAGTAATAATAATGCTTAGAAAACACAACCAAGCCGTTGCTGACCACAGAGTATGGGGTTAGGCAGGAAAAGGGAAACGGAAGAGGACCGAGGAAGTATTTGGGCTGCCGCGCCGGCGCTCTCATTCACCGACCGAAACACATTAGCATGAAAACTAATATTCTTACGTCGATCTTATATGAGAGGGTAGTAATTCCCCAGTCGATCCATTCATGCTGAAACCAGCGTTTTTAATTAGAATAAAACATTTTACGAGCCTAAGCTTAGTTACTCGTAACTGTTGTTTGTAGAAATTGATATTTATATTTCCATAACTCTTCTTTAGTTGGAGAAGCTGATTTTCACTCTCGAAAAAGATAACGATAACTACAATTAAATTATTCAAGAGTGTCTATCCCAAAGTTTTTATTAAAATCACTGTATACTACATAGTTGATTAAGACTTGACAACGCGCATAATAAACTGCAAAAGTTGTGGCAAAGTTCATTTTAAACTTAAAATCTTTTATTGCACAGAAAATTAAAATCTTTCATTTGAGTTAAAGTAATTTAAATATGCAAAAACAATTCATAAATATTCACTGTGCGATTAGGATTTAAATTACTAATAAAATTGTACTAAGTATTACCTAAAGTTTATAATTTAATTATGAACATCAAGTCAGTTTAAAGAATATTTATACCAAAGGTCTTGGAGTCTATAGTGTTACTTTGGAATATCTTTACTTATATATAATTTGTTTAGTTATATATCTCAAGACGGCGTTACATTTGTTTATATAAAAGAAATTGCTGGTGAGCTCTTGTTAAAAGTTTAGTTCACTTTATAGATTGCTTATCTAGTATAATTATCTGGTATATATTTGATAAAAAAAATTCTTCCGTAGTTTTTATTAAATTTGAAATAATAAATAACGATTGAAAATTTGTTGATTTTTACGTGGGTGTGATAAAATCATTTTACTGTAAAAATTTCTTTTGCACGTAGGCGTTTGTGATTTTATACAGGTTTTAACAAATTAAATTAATAAAAAAAATTAAAGCTGCAAGAAACCGAAGGAAGCTCAATTATCAGAGCATAGTCTTTTCGCCAATATTGGTAAACGTTGAGAACATATTTGAATGATGATTACACGTTTAACGTGGTGATTAAGATATTTCATTTGCAAGGAGATGAGCAGAGAACGCGTTCGTCATTTCTGGTAGTATAATAATAAAAGACTTATGTGCAATTCTCTAAATTAAACACAGCTCAATTGAGTAGCGAGTTGTGACATTGAATAATGCAGAATATATATACAAATTTTCTACTAAGCGAAAGAGTTTGTTTGTTTTTTGTTTCTATGTTTGTTTAAAGGCGCCTATCTCCGAAACTGCAAGTCGGATTTAAAAAAAATATTTTTGCTTATGATAGCCCAGTTCTCGAGAAAGGTTATAGGGTATGTAAGATCACGCTACTGGCGACGGGAGCAGAGCAGTAAGCCAAGACGCGGGTGAAACCGGAAAGCTAGTTGTTTTATAAAAAAACTGTAAGGAATGTGTTGACAGTTTGTAACCTACATTCGAGTTAGGTCCAGGTGAATTATTCCCTGTGCTAAACAATAAAAATGATTTATGAAATGAAAATGCTAATTCATCTATATCCTTTGAAGCTTGGTCGTTATTACTTATTATGCTTAGTAAACCGTAGATTGTTGTAGATTGAAAATTTGTTTTTAGTATTAGCTCATAATAGCTCGTTATATTCCTCTGCCGGGAAAGGCATGTTCTCATACAGAGTAGGTATGGTATATTGATCGCCATGATTGCTTTCTTATTTGAAAATTTCAGCTTTTTTATGTCCAGGTGTCCTTTAATGATTTTTCTACACTGTGAGTAATGTCCAAGATCTTAGAAAGTGCATATCAACGAAACTTTAAATTGGTTTATGTCCGGTTTTGAAGAGATATTTCAGTCGGATCCCTACATATAATCCCTGGGGATCGGTTTATTTTTATAATATTTTCTATTCTCGTCTGATCCACCGTGTAGGGTATCGCAAAATTGTATACGAAGCTGGCGTCTTAATCATAAGACTATCACGACTAAACATGTTTATTTCACCCTAACTTAGTTACTGGCTTTGGTCTATACTATATTAGCATTTTGTGTCGCCTCCTTTGTTTTCGAAGTTCTTTTTGATCTCAAAAGTGAACAATTTTTAATCAACGCCGCAAAATGAACTTGTATCGTGAGATATACTCGTATCTATGTAGGTGTTCTTTCACGCGACTGAATGTAAAAGAGGTAAATAAAATGTCAGATAATTTTGTTTTAAAAACACCTCTGCCTACCCTTTCGGGGATAACAAGCGTGAAGCTATGTATGTATGTACATATATCCTAAGGTTAAAATTTAATATTTCACACGAGGATTTAACGATATTAATTTCATAATAATATGTCAAGTACCACTAAAAATAATCTTGTGGAAAATTACAGAAGCATTTGTGACACGAGGCTTGATATAAAACGTAGGATATCGAATCTAATAATTAGAATGTAATTCAATAACATTTATCAATTTGTGTTCATAACTAGTGTTTTTCTGAAGGATTTAATTCTTTAGATTTGCTTAAGAAGACTAGCAGATTCAGTGTGGGTAGGCATGACATATGGTTTACAGACGACTTTGTAAAGATGACGAGAAAACAATAGATGTGGGTGGATCAGGACATTTCAAAGTTAACATATTTAAGGGACGTCTATATTTAGTGCCACCTTGATAAATTTCGTATCTGTCATTTTATATCTTGAAGCCTTAGGTACCTACCACAATTCCCTCGGTGAACATTTCACGCTGACAAGTTCCAGTATTGATTATACGGCCAAATCTGTTCAAATAAAATAGATTCATAGAAACATAAACGGGTAATGAGCAAAGAGATATCAGAATTGACGGAACCCTCCTGGGAAATATGTGCAACTGTTCATCGACATAAATTTTTGGAGTTATCTAGTAAATAGTTTTGGTAATATCACTATGATGATACTATATAGAGATCGATTGAAGGAAGTAATTCCTAGAGCTATCAATTTGAGATAAACGATATTTTAATCTAAAGATATGTCGTTGCTAGAGGTTATGTCGGACTCTCCGACCGGACTGGGAACGCGGCTGGCATACCGACTAAACCCACGGTCTTCCTCCAGACGGCTAGAGTGTCGGGGTCACGGAAGACGCTCGCGTATTCATCCGCGACCCCGACGGGCCATGGCCCGCTAACCACACGCGTACGGCTGTCTGATTTCGGGGGCTTAGCCTCCCTTCCTCTATCCAGAGGCGTTTGTGGAACACGTACGTTGCCTATGCTGTTCAGGCGGCGATTGCCTAATCGCCTCCGCAGGCTACCTCCTATGGTGACTAGAGCGCCCGACGGCGACGTCCGGTGCGTGCGCGACACAGGAGTATGGTGGTCAGCTCCCTCTTCCGTTCAGCCGCCTTCTCCTCCGAAGGAGGCGACTCCTTCCCAAGCCCTCACGCTGCGGACTATGGACAGAACCACAGCCAGCAGCGAGAGTTGGGCCGTCGCAAGCGCTGCAACTAGGTCGCGGCGCTGCTTTGCCCACACCGAACACTTCACGAGCGTGTGAAGCGCCGTGTCGCGTGGGCAGACTCCGGAATGATGGCGGACGGATGTCTGCTCTCGGCCTATCAGACACAGGTACGTGCAGAAGCTACCGTGACCAGTTGTCTGTCAGTTGGAACCTGAGGACGCCGTGACGCCTCTCCAGCTACTCCTCGAGAATGAGACTTACCGCCACCACCGTGGTGTGCTCTAGCAAAAGAAGTGTCTTAACTCTACTGAATTTTACCTAGTTTCAGTACTTACATTTTTCCAGTCCAGGTAGTACCTACTTATTATCCTCGCCAATTAGTGCCAATTGCGACTATCTGTTGTATCAAAATCAATATTCATGATTAATAATAACCCATATTTTGGAGCATAGTTAGAATTCCAAGTTACCCGGAACGTGTTAATCCATTTAACACATGTGTCAAGTCCGGTTTAGTAATCCCTAAACACAAGTAATTATATCCTCTATTAATATATTCAACATTTTACTAAAGATTAATTTTGAAATAGGTACTTATTCTTTATTTCCATTTACAAATGTGATTTTATTTATTTTAAGAAAGAAATCTGACATTACCAATACGTTTTAACATTTCCATATTCTACTTAGTTAATGATAATAAATAAAAAAGAAGAAAAACACACAGTAATAATTAGATTAACTATCGGGATGTTGATTTGGAGCATCACCAACTGAGATGAGGGTTGACGGGTGATTTGTAACATGTGTTACAACTTTGGGATTTGGGCCCGTATTCTCAGCTGAAATAATCGAAGTTAATTAGGTAATCACAACACACGCAATTAACATTTTAGTTACTGCTATGCTACTCTATATACGACAAATTTTAAACTTCGATACAGCATATTTTATAATTTGTTGTTGTTTGTTTGTTTTTTTTAATGTTTAGATCTCATTTTGTTTATTGGGTATTAGGAGGGTATTATATCTATAATATAAAAATGAATCGCTGAATATGTTGCTAAGCGCAAATCTCGAGAGCAGCTGAACCGATTTCGCTAATTCTTTTTTTATAATATTCCTTGAAGTACGAAGATGGTTCTTACGGAGAGAAAAATTTAAAAGATTGCTTGAAAAATTCACTTTTCTATATTCCCATACAAAAGTATCTTTATTTATCCCAAAATGTATAAACAAATGTCCACCCGTGCGAAGCCGGGACGGGCCGTTAGTTATATCATAAAACTTGATTAAGAAAAAAATGAAACAGGCAACCTGCCTATTACATTACCTGTTTACTCATACTACGATAGTCAACACGCTCATCAGGCCACGTAACAATTTTCCGTTTTTCGAAGACGTCCTATGTCCAGCAGTAAACATTTTCTAGCTAATAATGTAAATAACCAAGTATTTAATCGTTCAGATTAATAAATACTATAATTAATTGTATATATCAAACATATCGTTAAATAAATAAATCTGCTTTAATACAAATATTTATGAAGTAGAACATTAAATAATAATAATTGACTGCCTCTGTGGTTCGGTGGTACTGTGTATGGACTGCCACGCAGAGGTCGCGGGTTCGATTCCCGCTCAGTGCAAATATTTGTGTGAATGAACATGTCTATTTGCATTGGTCTGGGTGTTTCTATGTTTAATATGTATGTATTTACAAAAAAAGAAGTATTTAAGTATGTATATCCGCATTCTAGAACCCATAACACAAGCATATAATATGCTTACTTTGGGTCTAGATGGCGTTGTGTGTAGTTGTTGAAATATTATTATTATTATTATTATTATTATTATTATAAATACATAGTCAAAATCCACGCGTTACCGAAGGATAAGCGATAAGACTTTTGACGCTGACGTTATCTCTTAATAGCCTCTTAAGATACTCGCACAAACTTGGGTAAAGCCATTTTTATCTATTATCTCAGTTTAACGATTTATGTGTGTTTATCTGTACGTAATGGTAGAGTGGCAGCTTGTAGGATGAAATGAGGATTCAGTAAGTATTTTTTATTCCTTACAGTTTTACCAGCATTTAGATGTTAGGTCCCTTCGGTGTTAAATTCTCTTAGGACAGACATGTCAGAATATTTTGTTTTGAATTTACAGGAAATATGGTAATCCAAGCCGTTGCTAAACAATCATACTTCAAGAAAAAACAAATATCCATTGATACGTTAAACCGATAAAAAGTCAATTTGAACAATCAGGCTATGAATGAGTGAGCGAATGGTTTGTATCTACGTAAATCGAGAGGTACCTTTTGATCGGTCTCTTAACCCACAAATAACCTTGTTTAATAGCGTGTAAAAAGTAGCCGACATTTTAGTAAAGATTAGCCCACGAATATAGCTATACTTAGACTTTGGAGCTATACTGAAAATAACATGATCAAAAATGACACTTAAAGTTTTGCTCTAAAATTAAGCCTTACAAATCAATTTAATATACGACATATCTGTAGATGTTATAAATTTACCTACAAGCGATGCTTTTAGAATATTAAAAATTATCGCTTTACGCCAAGTTTTTATAAAAGAAAAATTGCGATTATTGTACAAAATATATACCATTATTTAACAATTTCTAAATTAAAATGAAAATGGTTTTATAAAAGAATTTTGAGATAGCAGCTTTTTTGATAAAAATTACTTTTGAGTTAAAAATTAAACTTTATTTTTAACAGTATTTTGTCGAAGATTTTTTATTATATCTTTATTATAAAATTGAATTAAGAAGCATTAGAGCGGTATTACATTATCATATAAATATGATTTCATATCTGTCAAATTCTATGATCATAGTTCGACGACCCTCAAACTATGATCATAGATAATCACATGTAGTTATTATACCGTCATATGTTCTTCATTTAAAAATGACTTACACATCTTTGATCAAATTTCTATGATAGTCTAATAGCGGCCTTAGTCACGTTGTTTGACTGTCATGAGTTGCGCATCCTATTTCTAATTTTATTTAGAAAAATTATAAGGACTGTACTTATAATTTTTCTAAATAAAATTAATTAAAGATTCTTGGCTGGCACCGACTCCAAAATAACTGATTAAAAACTATAAATAGTAAAGTATTATAGGTATCAAGGATTGCGTTGATTCCCCTTTAATGTTCTTTGCTATGAAGTAATTAAAATATTATTTTCTACTTTTTAGTTAAGGATTGAACATGTAAGTGTTGTTTGAAGTCGGTTTTCATTTTGTTTTTCTAAAAATAGTTTTATTTTTAAACTTTTAGTGGGAATTAATTGTGTATAAATATATTCAATATGGGTAGACCTACGAAACGTGCTGCGCAATCGAGACAGCGCCGCGCCGTTTGAAAGAAAGTATAGACGAGAGGTAAGATTGTAAATAGAGCTATAAGGTCCTTGTCAACACATTTCTCGATCGCTAAACCCTGAATCCCAGAAACCACAAATCAAACCTCAAAAGTGATGATCTACCAACAATAAAGAATTATCAAAAATCATAATTTAACTAACCGAGCAATCGCTTAACAGATATACAAAAAATAAACAGTGGTGCTGTAAAGGCAGGTTTAAGGCCGCCCGTTGCTGTTGTAATTTCTCACGACCATAAGATCCTCCAACTTAGCTTAACGACTACCAAATTATAGTGATAATCATAGTCTACTGCTTCTTAAGAATGAGGACGCTGAAAATGAAATGACACAAATGGTCACTCATCCAGGGCCACTTCGTTTCTAACAAAAAATGAATTTTGAAAATCACTTCGCACTTGTAGCATGGACATGTCAATGTCAGATAATTCGTCGCAAAAGACATCAACGTGTTGCTTTACACATCTTCACTTCTTGCATACGTTTTGTTACAAAATATACAATTGAAGCCAAACCACTACATCATTTTTTATAAAAAAAACATGGGATCCCATTTCGGAGTATACCCTTTCAAATAAGAAGAATAAGAAATTTCCAAAATGGTTTATAAATGACCGAGTTCTGTCGTAACAAACATACAACCACTGAACCATTTCTTATAATAAAAAAATAGGACCAATTTCAGAGTATACGCTCTCAAATAAAAAAAAAAAATTCAAATCGGTTCATAAATGACCAAGATATGAGGTAACAAACTTACAAAAAAAAAAAAAAAACATACGACCCGCCGAATTGATAACCTCCTCCTTTTTGAAGTCGGTTAAAAATAACAATCGACACCCATAGAAAAACACAAAAATAGATCTTTGTCTATTGAAAATTCTACCACACATTACTTTTATACAAATATGTTCGAGCTTACCGACGATAGAAGAGGTCGTTACCCTCCTACCGCATGAATACGTTGAAAATTGAATATCCTACGTAATCGGCACGTTATTGCGTGCCTCAACACGCTTTTTGGCACGTGCAGTTATACCACGTTTGAGGATTTTCAATATTTGTGGAAGCATGTTATGCGGGGAATGCAAACAATGTGAGTGTGCCTTGTAGAGCTGTGAACTATTTGTTTTGTGCGATTGGTAAATGAGGAACAAAGAAAAATATTTTGTATATTTATTATTAGTTAGGAAATTTATAGGCATTAAAAAATCTTACTTAAGTAATGTTAAACTTCGGAGACGATGTCGAGGAAGACCCAGAAAGAGATAGCGGGATGAATTGGACATTCACTAAAGAGCAGTAGAAGGATTGTAGGGAGGCCTCCCCTGCAGTGGGATGACAACGAAAAGAAAAAAAAAAGACTTTCGCGGATAATAAAGAAGCTTATTTCCTCATTTATTAATTAAATAATTTTGAAGCGGAATGATTTATAAACCTAAAGTTAAAAGGTAGATTATACGTATTTTCGTAGAATCTCGTCACCCCGGTACATGTGATTGTGTATTAAATATTCAAGCATCTTCACACACCGTTACGTATAGGTAGAAGTTAGTGGAGGAACAGACAGTTAAGAGTTTGCTTTTTAGTAGGTGTTTAGAAACGTATAGTTCAGTAAAACATCAACAATCAAAAAATTTATAAACAATTAATTGTCTTAAAGATTATCGCTAACACTTTATACTTTTATAGTTTTAATTTATGTCAAGTAAAGCCTAGAGTTTAACAACAGGCAAACAGTGTGACTAAGTTCGTTGTTATTCACTTTTTGAAGAGTACGTGCTTAAGCTGCAAAGATAATTGAGGAAAATTCCTTGGCTGAAATTATTTTGAATACTGCGTGGGTTGCTGTCTCAAGTTTTATTTTATTGGGTGTTAACATGGTGTTAAGAACAATAGGTTTGTTATACGGGTAAAATGAGGCAGTAAGTGTTTTTCGCGTTATCTTTTATGTAAGTATATAATATATTATTTCCTTCTGTTTAGCATTAGTTGGAAGTATAATAATTATACAATTACCATAACTTTCAAATATTTTTATTTAAAAGACAAGCTTTTTCTGCACAACTCTTTCTTTATACCCATGTCTGAAGAGCGCATAAAAAATAAATATTGAGCCGTCTCAGAGAGTCCGTTATATAGCATTTAGAAACCTATGATGAATTATCATCCAAACTAAACGAGTATGTAGGAAAATTAAATTCAAGTTCAATTTCTGCAATCAGTTAAAAAAATTGATCTACACATAAAAAGCGAGTTACATTAAAACTTTCAAACTGAAACTCTAAAACAAAGCATTTATTTCATTTTGATCATAAAGTATGATGCTTATGAAAAGTCAAAATTACATGAAGTCAGGCAATTAATCTACAGCCAGTTCGCTAACAAGATAGATTTCAAATATCATCTTGTTTTATTCCTACTATACAAATGTACTTCTAGGTATAAATCTACTTACATCTGTCTGCCTATCCTTTAGACGAGACAAGTGGATGTCCTACTGATTCTATTGTCTCCTTAAGTGGTACGTGCTTCTCTTTGCACAAAGCTATGGGCGCGGCAACATAGCGCGTCGGTGCAACGAACTTAAGATTTTATACCTATAGGTAACTTGTGTAGAAATTGATGGAGAAGTAGGTAATGTTAAATTTTTTTCATTAATATAATTAGCTGTATAGTTTCTAGTGTAGAATATGGAACCCTATCACTGCCCATTAGTGTCATAAGAAGCGACTAACTATGAATACACTAAGTAATAAGCAGTACCTAATGTTACCTGCTTGTATCACGTTACGGCAGCTATCATTCTGCCCACCAGACATGGTGAAAACTAGTTGGTCCTACCTGCGATAAATTTGCAATGGAGTAGAATCCACTGCAACTTCACTGGATGTCCTCAGGTTAATTAATGATGTGATGAGATGATGAATATTATTGGCTGTATCATGTTTGAAGTGAAAACGACGCCAGTATCTTTCTAAGTAATTAAAATTTTAAAATTACAAAGCTTAACAAAGCGTAGCTATTTTCGACGTGTGTTAAAGAATGTTTTCTTCAATTAATATTTTTTTGGTAAAAGTGGAAAAATGCTTCTGTGTATCTTCAAGCATACTATATAATAATAAGAATAATAAATAATAATGTTTCTTTGGCACAAAAAATTAATTCCAATGTATGAAACTTATTCTATGATTTAGTGTTAGCACAATATTTTTTTTTATATTAGCCAACCAAAGTGACTTCACCCCGTCTGATGGTAAGCAGTCAGTAGAATTCAGAAGTGGTGGCCACCATACCAAAAGCCATCGTCGGGTAGGAGAATCAGGTTAGGGGAATGGAATGACGGAGGTGAGGAAAGAAGAAAGGGGGAAAATTGGGCTTCTGGCGCTCTCACTCGCCGAACGAAACGCAGTAGTACGGATACTACTACTCTTACATCGATCTTCTATGAGAGGGTAGTACTTGCCCGGACGATCCGGCCCATTCATGCTGAAACCAGCGTGGATCTACTACCGACAAAACAACCAACAATACATACTAATCCTGATTTTGGGCCTGTATATTGGGAAAATACATATGCACAATAATGCTTATTGATACAGTCGTGTTTTTTATATAAAGACACATCATTCATTCATCATTTGCTCAGGTGCCTGTGAAGTGAAATTTATCGGTCTATATAAGTTTTCTATAGTAGGTAAACGTCTCTTATTGTAGCTGTCCCTATAGATGTTAGGTAATTGCTTTTTGAGTATAAATCACTATCATATATTTTATTTATTTCAATTAACCTAATGTATATTTATTTTCGTCCATGTTTTAAATTATAAACATGTGGTACCACACACCGAACTATATAGAAATTGATATAATCAAGACAAATTATCTCTAAGTCGTTATAGAATAGAGTCTGTTTTCAAATGACACATTAGTACCGCAACATTTGCCGCAGAGTGTGGACAGTAGAATTTACGTACCTACCTACTAGCTGTGTTCTATGTGCGTGTGCGTAACATAAAGTTTTTATTGTTGTGGTTATATATTGTTCCTAGTATTTAACGTAATGTTTGGACTAAATCCCTACGGCCTTGTCCAGTGGCGTCATTATCAACCGGCAGAAATAACTCTTTCTAAATCCAATATTACCATCATAAACCCCGAATCTAAAACTTTGACAGTTCTATCAGAAACGTATACCTTTAGACTTTTTGATAGTAGGTATCTGTAAAAATTGTTTTCGGTTCTATCGGAGCGATAATCGTCTCTCGACTTCGTCTAAACTATTTACCTATATATTTACATGTATTAGAACGAAAGGTCACTGATTAAGGACAAAATCTCGATAACTACTTGACCTGTAAAGCTGTAATTTGGGCTGTGTAGTTTATAGGAAGACTTTAAGACGTTTTGTGACAGGGTCGATTTAGGAGGATTTATCCGAGGAAGCCGGAGGCGGGGCATTGTGTATAATTGAGTAGTGTGCCTATTTGTGCTATGAGGGCTTAATGTTAAGACGAGAGATTTGTTTCTTGCCCTTAGTACAGTTAGATTGGTCTCTTGATCGGAACATTGTCCATCTTTTTTTCGGTAGTACAGGTGACCTGAGGGTTTGATTCCGATTAAAGATCAATGGGTCTTCTTCAAAGTGATATGAATGTATTTGCCAAGTTTATCTTCGGCATTAAATTACTGACGTACGATGAAGGAAAATTAATAACAAACAACAACAAAAACTCTCAAGGGTAAAAATAGCCTTTTGGGAAGTACTTTTGGGAATATCCCAAGAACTATAGAGACTTCAGTTTATTATGAACCAATTTATTATAAACAGCCACGAGCCAAGAGTTTAATTTGGTCGTTTGTATTATTATAATATAATAATTATGTAAATACTACTTGTTTATTTTCGAAGATTTCTGAAGATTGTGCCTAAATATAATCCAGTTTAAGTCCCATAGTGATTTAACCATCACAGAAGATTTTTTTATTTCATTGTTTTTTGTTAGAAAGAATTTTTGTATTAATTTACTTATAAAAGTTAACACTTCAGTTAATAAAGTAAGTATAACTCAAACTCTTTAACTTCTTCAAAGTTGAATCGTCATTCTTTAAACTGTATTGCCCATCCCGGCACAGTAAGTTAGATTAAAGAAGTTGCCCTTCAAAATTCTTCTTAACAAGATAACTTGACTTTTATATACCCAACACCAAGTATTTTGAGATAATTGGCGTAGTAATAATGCTAAGACTTTACTTTTTAATCTTTAAAGTGTGAAAATACTTTTAAATAGATTAGATGATTGTTTTTCTCTGTTATATCCTTTACTTTACTTATCCTATAGCTAGATCTAATTTAACGTTTTAAGTACCTAGATAAGCTTTTGATAAATACGACCTGCCGGTATTTTAGAAGAGTTAGGTATCGCTGGTATGTTACAGGCATGGAGCATATACTGCTCCATGGTTACAGACACGTTTCACCTGCTTTATGAGACAGACCTTTTGTTACCTTTCGGACATAAGGATATAATATACATTAATAGACATATTATGAGGCACTACACTCATTGACTGAAAGGATTGCAAAGAGCCACGAGGCAATTTGTACTCAGCCACCACAATATATATTTATTTAAGGCATGTAGATTGCAGGTATGTACTCGTATATGTATTTAGTAATAGCAGTTAACACTTTAGTTATATTAAGATGTTTGGCATCACAGACACTGTTTTATGTTACATACGTAATATTATAAGCATAATAAATATTATATACTCGTAGTTGTATCAGGTCTATATGCGGTCTATAGGCGACATCAATTGACTAAAGTTTATTCGTCCACAACATGTTACGATACTATATTGAACATTGAGTTCCATACCAGCCTTGGTGATTGTTTCATGAGTGTCATGTTTGATGTTTCACAGAACAATAGTTACAACACAATATGATTATGTAGGTTAACGATATTGTGTATGAAAACAGAAGGACAAGGGTTTCCTTTGTTAGTAAATGACTTTGCAAAGATGAAGGAACGTTTTTAAAAATATTGTGTGTGTCATTGACATTAATTATAGAATTTGTTTAACCACAAAGGGTAGCAATTTATATGGCATTGTGGAAAACAATTTGCTAACATATGCCTACTCTATTATAATACGCAATAACTATGCATAAACCATTTGTTCGCTTAAAATATGGTATACCGTGCGTATTCTATATGACAGTGATTTGCTTGCATAAGCCCAAGATATGTACCCAAGTAAGTCGAGTCTGTGGATTTGTGCGGCGTTTTGAAGCCATAAAGTACAAACTTTCTTCGAATTTGTGCAGTTGAGTTCGATCATGTATAATATAGGAATACCTACTTTCTTATATAATGTTCAGTGTTTTATCAGTTCGGTTGTTGCAAGTTTTCGCTTCGATAGCTGCGACAGAAGGTCGCCCACGCTTCGAAGACGTGACACCAAACATATTGGTTCACATAACCAACTCTGGTCACGTTTAAGGCTTGACTTTTCAACGTAATAGTAAAGTTCCATTATCTTGTCCATTTTTAGAGCTAACCCTTGTTTTACCGATTACATAATTGAATAGACTATGAATTTTTTTATTGAGAACCAATTTTTTTTTCACATTTTGTCCCCTTAATGGACCTTTTATCAGAAGCAATTTCTTTAAGACAGTCTTTGAACAGTAAAATATTGTTTATAAGACGGTTTCTCACTCGAATTTAGAGCATTCTAGTTGAAAAGTAACTACGCTTTTCTGTAAAAGACTGCAGGTACAGTAACATTACCTATGTTAGTATTCTTGTGGGTGAGCAGCTTCTTCAATGTTTCAAAAGAAATGCTGCTGCTAACAATAGCAGCGGTAAAGGAAGGTAGCAGGAGTATAACTAGTTTTTAGCATCCGAACTTGTGATTGACAATTAGCTACGAGTGGGAAAATGTGTTTTATATAAGATAATAAACAACTTGTTTAGTAAAAAAAAACTTCAACACCAACAACGGGCAGTACAAAAAAATAAATAAATCCATATTAATTATACAAGAAACTAAAGTCTTTGAAGCAAAGTTAATAAAGTATATTAAAGAACATGATAGATGAGTGAGCTTTATTATATATAATTAATATTTATTAGGTATACCTATTGTAAATAATTTTTCACTCGCAGGCGACGGAGAAATTAAATATTCTGCATTGAATAAAATAAATATTCTATTTTTGGTTGTCAGTACACACCGTGTCTGTTTACTGATGAGAAATAATGAAGATTGAAAGAAACGTGATTAAAAAGCTATCAGGACAATTCTGTCAACATGAGATTGAATTTTTCGATTTTCTTTTTGATGTTAAGTACTTGTAATGTAGATACTTATTATACGTGAGTTGTAATTTGCAGAAACTATCTTCAGATTATGTAACTAATGTTTTATAGCCATGTATGTATACTTTTGCTACCCACATATATAAAAAGTATTTCTTCGTTTTTACGTGTTTACGTAACGTTACGTCTCTTTGTTTACCGTAACACGTAATTTTTATATACCTGCCAAACAGACAAAACTGGTAAATCAAAGGTTAAATTGAATTTCAAACAATAGGTTACTTACTTAAGCGCTTTTCAATTCAAAATGACCCTAAATCGACATTTGCATTTTATATTCAGAAATATTTAAGAGGTTGTCGACCTTGGCAATATTATTATGGTTGTATTAAGTTTATAGCTATCACGTCGTAAATTTAAGTAAATGTTGTAGCAAGGCCACGTGATTCAAGATAGTAGTGTTCACTCTATGATTCTTAGCTGTTTTTATATTTTAATGATTGATGTTTGATTAGGATTACTTACTATCGAGAAAATATTATTAAATAAAAAGATAAATATGATTTATTAGTAAAAGTAGATTATTGGTACTAAAAATTGCCGAGTTTGACTATCATCTCATAGAAAATGTTTCATGTGGCAATCGGCAATTAATAAAGATTGATTAGTAGTATAGTAGATAATACACACAATACAGTAAACCGTATATTTTGACTGCACAGTTTGATTGTTAGATGTACACTCAAGAAAGGTACAGTACAAGTACTGTACAGTCACATGAAACTGAAAACTGAACTGAACTGAAAATGTTTGCACCTTTATGTGTAAATGAGAAATACCTTTACGCTTAGATCGGCAATACGAAAATCTCGTAAGTTTTCGACGCACAAGATTATTTAAAATTAGAACCTGACCTTTCGATAGCTTTGCAGTCTTGTCTATTGATAGGGGTGATATTTAAAGGTTACAAGATCACAAATCAATCAATATATTCATGTCATTAAAATCTGTGACATGGGACTACATGTCACAGATTTTACCAGTCCCTACTCAAACGAAACCATATTTGTTTAATTAAAAATGCTTGAAATTTTACATAAAATATAAATTTAGAATTGGCTTATTGACTTTATTTAAAGGAGAGAAATATATAATACTATATAGAATGATATAGAAATACAATCGACTTCGGGCTTCTGTAATGTTACTTTTCTATCTAATAAGAACCTTCCAAAATTATCCTGAATATTACTGATTTACCGTGAAAATAAACATAGTGATCACAAAACAAAATCTAGTCTGTAACAAATACGAGAGAAAAATATTCCATTAGTCGAATTCTCTGGTCATAGTCCTATAATGTTCATGTTTCGGTCATCCACAAAAAAATCACTGTGATTTACTTAAATTACATTCATTACATCACGTGGATAGTCATTATAATCTGATATCATTCAACTATCAATACGGCTTGTAAAAACTGATTTATCAAAGTTTATACATTTCTCATAATCCTACTTTGGTATGTTAATAAAGGTAAAGATGGCTCAAAGAAGAAAATAAATACATTGAAATAACAGACCACCGCAGAAATGTATAATCACCAGTTTCTAAGAAACGTGCTCCAGTAAAGAGTTTCTAAAATAGCAACGTTGCCTTAATTTTATGTTTACGGCCGAGCTTTACCTTGAGGTGACTCGGAGGTAGCCTTAACTGAATAAAAAAGACACCAACGCGAATAAGTGGAAAATGGCTCCGAAGAATTTGGGTTCAGCGAAAATTCTTGTCTATGTGACTTAACCAGTTTTTTTAAAACGATCATATGTTTGTGGATTATTAATAATTAGACTAATAAAATTTTTAAACTGTCTTAGATTTTTAAATTTTAATTAAGTTTTTAGTAGCTTCGGCATAGAGAAACATTGAGTTAAGTCGTCGATCATTTATTAATCTGATTTATTTAAAGCCCAATTTAAGTGCTTGTTATAGTTATTCATAGATACTTAAAGCCCAATAAAAGTGCAATAACTTGTAATATAAACTTATTGTGCGTGTACAGCGTATGTCACGTCTATCTTCGATGCTTGCACCAAGTAAAAGTATGTATAACTGTCATGTCTACCAGATTACATTAAGAAGTCATTATTACATGGAATACGAATAACGCTTTTAAAACATATTAACACGCGACTAAGTAAAAGGCTTAATGCAAAACGTGCGCTAACGTATTTCATAATAAGGTACAAAGTTGCTTAGCATTGATCTCAATGAAAAATATGTATATAATGCAGAAATTTTAATTGGACAAATTTAAATTTGTCAGAGTATTACGCGGTTGTTTTAAACTTGAGCATTAATTTCGTTAAACATTTTTCGCACTGATTTACAGTGGTATGAATTTTACTTAATTACAGAAGTTTAACTGAATAATTAAAAATTATTTATGAACTTCAATTACACTTATTATTAACTAGCTGTTACCCGCAGCTCCGTCTACGGGAATGTCGGTTATATCGCATTTTCCTACAAACATTTTATATATAATTTCAACCGCTTCAGGCCAATTTTTCGCAATAAAAGATTGTTGTTTCACAAGGTATATTCTATCTCTATACCAAATTTCATCAAAATCGTTTCAGTGGTTTAGATGTGAAAGCGTAACAGACAGACAGAATTACTTTTGCACTTATAATATTAGTATGGATTTTCGCGAGCTTTCTACGTCGTTTCGAATCTGTTCCTTTCGAAAGATCTTGACACTAATGCAACAAGTTTGACTAAACAGAACCTGAAATTAAGGTCTATATAGTATGCCTTTAAAATAAAGATAAATATTAGTCGCTTCTCAGTTGGCTATGTTGAGATTAATAAGATACTAACCACCTGTTACATCTTCGCCATTTTTAACAAAAATATTTATTAAAGAATAATGAATCAAGCCTTAAAAAAAGCAATTAGTAGAAACAAAAATTCGATTTTTTTCGAGTATTCAAGAGTTAAAATCGTAAGAGAAATTAATAATTCAATTTGAGAGGTTTGGTGGCTCTATACCTTAATTGTAAATGTTTAATTAACTTTACTTCTTTTAAGTTAATTACGACAGTTTCTGCACAACTTTGGTTAGTTATTTACAACACATATTGACCGTTGGTCATAATACTTCACTTTATATCTAGGAAAGAACTCAACGCATCGGTACTGAGGTATACCGATTACAATTAAGATTGAATCGATTAGTAAAGTAGTTTTTATAAAGATAATATTCCGTTTGATCTATTTATTTTAGCAGAAGGAAATAATGCTCAGTCAAGTGCGCAATAAGGAAAATTAAAGTTTTCTTCACGGTTTGGGAAATAAACGACTTTAAGAGGTTTTCCCAGATCACGGATAAATTAATCTTTCGTAGTGAGCCAAATAGATGAAAGGGAATGTTATTTATCTTGCTGTCTACTTGTTTTTACTTCACTAAAATTAATTCGTCGGAAAGAAGTAGTACAAATAGACAAAGTTGCCGTAAATGTTGTTTTATCTCATTATTTAGGCTGTTTGCATTTCAACAATAGAGGATTTTTGTGTTTATTAATAATCCAATATCTTGCTACACCGTATACTAATACTGTTCTTAAATAAAATTATTAATAGATCAATCGAATAATGGCTAAAACTATCACATAAGAAGGTAGCCAGAACTATCACATGTCGCAGAAACATAATGTGATAAAGCTGACGCCATTGCGATCGCCAATCTGCCTCAAGATTGTAGAAAATCTTCCCAAATAGCACTTAAAAGAGGTCTATATGGAGCAGTTCACGTCTTGTGATTGAAATAATGTTCATGTTAACCCTTGAGTTTTTTATAGAGCGATGAACTTTTAAATTTAAATTACTCCTATCGTGAATAGTTGTCGATGCTGTCATTTTGTACAAATTCTATCAAAGAAAATTCTACGTTATTTCCACTATGGGAAATGTACTGTGAATATTTCTTTCAATCCTTTTCCTTTGATGTAAAAAGTTTTTGTCATGTAAGTGTTATATTATTATTTTTTTTTTTTATATATTAACCTACCAAAGTGACTCCACCCCGCCTGATGGTAAGCAGTCAGTGGAATCCAGAAGGGGTGGCCACCATACCAAAAGCTATCGTCTTAAACTGCTGGTATGGTGGCCTCCACTATGGCGGCTGGGAATGGGGTTAGAGGAAGGGAATGAGGGAGGTGAGGAAAGAGGAAAGGGGGGAAATTGGGCCTCTGGCACTCTCACTCACCGAACGAAACGCAGTAGTAAGGATACTACTACTCTTAAGTCGATCTTCTATGAGAGGGTAGTACTTCCCCGGACGATCCGGCCCATTCATGCTGAAACCAGCGTGGATCTACTACCGTTTATATATGTTTATATATTATATGCAAAGTGGATGAAGAATCTACATTTTGTTCGCTCATAGCGAGAAGCGATATCATTGTCAATTAAGTTAAACATAGGAGCTTATCGAGCGAGAAGGAATTCGTTTTTTGCACATCTATTTCGTCAATCAGTAATTTATTTTTTTATATTGAAAAGTAAAATATAACGTTTACTGCTTGTATGTCTTGGAGCTGATAAATAGAACATCGTAATCTCGATGCATTACCTGCAGGGGTGTTTTGTATATGAATAAAACAGTGGTAAAATGTTGTATGTCAGAAAATATAAAAAGATCACTTGTACTCTTTGTACTGTCCTTTTTTTGCCTACAGTGGCAAGCGAGCCAACAGCCCATCTGATGGTAAGTGGCAACTGTCGCTCATGGACTTCTGTAAAGTAGCCGCTGCCTACTGTGATATTAAAGCTCTCTTTAAATCTCTCGTGAATGTAATAATACGCTCCTGGCTACCTGCAAAAGCTAAACATAAATGTGTCATTTGTTTGATGAAACATTTTCTATAAATCTTAGCGTAGTATTATAAGAGATCTTCAGTTGCATGACTATATATACGCGGTCAAATCCATACTAATAAGTAAGTCTGTCTGTCTGTCTGTCTGTTACGCTTTCACGCCTAAACCACTGAACCGATTTTGATGAAATTTGGTATATATATAGAATAGACCTCGGGCAAAAACATAGGCTTTTATTGCAAAAAAAATGGCTTGAAGGGGTTGAAATATATCGACATTTACGCGGGCGAAGCTGCGGGCAACAGCTAGTTTGAATTTAAAATGAAAGAGAACGTACTCATTTGAATACCTACATTATGTTAGAAGTACCGACAGAACCAACAAACGTAAACAGCTTTGATTCAGACAGAGTTTGTTCAGTGGTGATTGATTACAGTTAATTTAATTTGAATTAGAGCAATATTATTCTGAGTTATATCGATAAACTATCTAATGTAAAAGCTTTAGCTTAATTGGTTGGAGTAGTAACGTGCATTGGTTTTGCACGAACGTAGACAGACAAGTGAGATGAAATATGTAGATGACCAGAGTAGCTATTGAGATATTTTATGCTATATTGTTTTGAAATTAGATTTTATCATGGACAGTACTTATTTGCCTGGCAGTCAATAACACCGTAGCTTAACACACATTATCTTTTGATATCATAGAAATATTTTATGGAGGTAGCGCCCTTAAATCACAAACGTCATTTTTACCTTTGTATAGTAAACTAGCTACTAAACTACAAAGATAATTAGTAAACTACAGTTAGAAATCTAAAACAATAATTAGAGTTAGGCTTAGACTAAGATTTAAGATTTTTTTTCAGACAAGTTACATTCTAGAAATTGATTGAAGTTAGTCTTTCACTTGCTAAGTCAGAACTTCAATCATAATGTTATCAAAGCGATTGATAGGTCAATAGATGATGTACCTATCAATGTATGAACAGTATTGCCCGAGGTTAGCTGTCCGTGTCATCCAACCGTAATACTATATTGCATGTCAACTGATTTGACCTTGCTTTTCAACTAGTTTGTGGTTTAGCTATATCTTTCACAGTGTTTAGTAAATAATTGATATAAGATTGTTTACACTGTGTTTGTGCAAACAAACATGCGACCCGCCTCATAGTAGGCAGTGCTCTCACAGCATATGACCACTTGCTAAGTAAGTACCTACACCAAAAATATCATGCGTAAATTGCCTAACCCGTAAGCCGTAACCCTGACTACTTATACTTTGAATAAAAGTGAAATATAATTAAAATTCATTTATCATTGAGTCGAAAGGCATCGACGGAAGTGCCTCCAGCCTCCCCCAAACATATTTATTGAATTGAATTAAGTAATATCAGTTTTATTAACTAATAACTCTTGAAACCAAAGTGATATTTCACGGCACATAAATGATACTAGTCCATTTATATGAGTTTAAGACAGCTAGTATTCAAATTAAGTAGAAGAGAGCCTCAGCTAAAAATATTCGCAGCTGAAAGCATGTTGTCAACACCAACATAGTCCGATACAACGTTATCTAACTCGTGTGACATTGAATTTTATTTATTAGTAACATCGACATTGCGGTCACGTATACAAGAACTGAAATACACTCGGTGAGTGATAAAATGTTAGAACATTATGATACTTTAGATGATATAAAAGCTAATGTTTATGAGTACAGGGATCAAGTGATTAAAACTGAATATTACATAAAGGTGGGAAAAATGGGTATACTACTCATTATGCAATAGTAGGTATCACTGATATAATAAAGGTGCTAAGTTTCGCTGCATGTTTTATGTAATAAAGAAATAAACATTTTTAATACAATTTCAGCTGTGCAATAGACTGTGGGTTAGAATTGCATCTAAACTAATATTATAAAAGGAAAAGATTAGATTTTTTGTATGCTGGTTTGTTCGCAACGCTTTAACTAAAAATCTACGTAACCGATTGAAAAATTGAAGCGAAGCGAGGGCGATCGTCTAGTACTAAATAAATTTATGTAATGCATAAACATTTATACCGAGTCTGGATTCTGGATATATTTAATGTCCATAAAGTTAAACTTTGTGACGGGGCGCTTAGAGCCGTGTCAGGAATTGTTTCTTAATAATGTGTAGATACAAAAATATACAACAATTTTTTAAATATTCTACTGTACAAGTCTATTTTAGCCGTGAATTCACTTTTCGCCTAAATTTCTTCTGTTTTCGGAGAATAATGGAATTGCCAACAAACCACCAAATTCTTAATATTTAACATTTCCATTAGAATTGCAAACTGTCCGTGAATTTTCAAGGGCAATATTAACTCACATTTCTATGAAACATTTTACTGCATACCTATTTGCGTTGTGTGAAGGCATTGCCGGAAATGGCGTACCGCTGCAATCTCGTGATTAAGCCTGCGCTAACTTCCGTTGCACTATGGATAAAGATTGCGGGTAAGTGCAAATAAATGTGTTTTTATTGTTAGAAAGCACATTATACTTTAGTGGTGTAATTACGTAGTATATGTACGTAAAGTACTTTTATAAAATAAAGGGATATTTTTATTTAATGTGATTTATTTAGATAGTTTTGAGAATAATACGCAGTAATAATAAATAATAATACCAGCCTGTTTATTGCAAAGACCTCTTCTTATATAATGCGCAGTGGGTGTGTTTAATTCCCACACAGGACAAAAAAACTGTGTGGTATATAACTGAGTATTGGTGTAATAGCTACTGTATTTGGGGTTCGTTAACTGTAATGGCCTATGCAACATAAAGCTTTATGTCATCTAAGAAACAGAGTTAAATTTCAAATCTTTAGTAGACAAGGCATTTTTTGTTAGCCTATCCATTGACCCAGCATCGGACATCCTCTATGAGGCTATAACCTTTTATGATATATAATTTAACTATTGTCATTGTAATTTTTGAGATTGTTATTTTTGTTATTAAAATTTCGACTATTTTTTTTAACGTGCTTGGCGATCAATGATCATGCCTTCTCTATAAAAGGGGTACGGGTATATTTTATATTTACTAATCATGAACATCTCTGTTTATACATTAAAGATTGTTTATACTTTAAAACTTACATCCTTTATTTCAACCCCTTTGAGCCATTTTTCGACGATATAAGATAGTCTATGTTGTTCCCTAAGGTCTATTCTATCTCTATACCAAATTTCAACATACTCGGTATAGTGGTTTAGGCAGAAAAGCGTAACAGACAGACATAATTACTTTCGCATTTATAATATTAGTATGGATTTAAACTTACAAATATATCTAATTAACAAACGTCGTTCGCTTAGTTGCCATAATTAAAAAAAAAAGAAGAAGAAGAACATTATATAAAACCATAAGTGTCTGTACCTAAGTTTTCTGAATAGTAACTTTAATAATATACCTATATAAATCAAAATAAAAAAAATCTATGCAACTACAATATGATTTTTTTAAAGAACATAATGTGGTATATAATAAATATCAATACAAAATAATGCATAATATATTGTTACGCTATGAATTTAGTTTAAAACTTGTTCGTAGAATGCAGTTACTTCGTAACAAATTGTAAAACTTGAAAAGAACATATTAAGAAACTTATGACTGCGGTTAATATACATCTTAATTTTATAATAAAGTTTATGAATAAGAAGAAGAAAGAACACTTATTCAGTTCAAGTGTAACGTCGGTATAATTATACTAAAAGTGTTTTGCTTGTAACAGCGAGCTCGAAAGAATGCTTTGTCAGTGCAAGGCTGCATACCACGTAGTAGGTAGTGCACCAGCACCTGAAATTGAAGCAAAAGACATAATGAAACAAAAACTTAGAATAATACAGATACTTAAACAAGAACATGATCGAAATCAGGAAAAAAGTTTATAAAAAAAATTCACACAAACATGTTCACATGTCTAGTAAAAAAGCAAAACTTCTCCGAGTGACCTCAAATAGACACGTTTAGTTCTACACACGATCATATACCTAGTTTTAGGGGTTTTACGACGGTAGCACAGGATGCCGAAATAATAGCTGAATTTATATATACGAGTATATTCAGTCAACAAATAAATATACGGAATGACAGTGTTATTTAAATTTTATACTAATGTCCGTTAATTTTACAAATGGTGGACTGAATAAAATGGGTTTATGTTTATTAAATAAAGATTGCCTGGCGCAGTTGGAGTGCTGCTGTAATTTGTGTTATATAATTTATATGTTTGCAAAGTCCGACACAGGACTTATTGCTAATGCAGAAATTATATTTTTAGTAGTGTAGTAGTGTGTTGTTAGCCCTTACTCAGACGACGTGAGCAAAAGTCCCTCAACTGTAAATTAAATATACTAACCCCCAATTAAATACATTCATAAAAATCGTATACGCCTCTTAAAATGGGTTTTGTCTTTTTCTTACTAGTACAAATCAAGTTTGTCTTTATCTGTATCCTGTCAAGGGGCCAGTTAAAGACAAACGAAATATGAACCTATTTTAGCTATTAAAAGCTTATAAGTTTTTTTTTTTTTATATTAGCCTACCAAAGTGACTCCACTCTGCCTGATGGTACGCAGTCAGTGGAATCCAGAAGTGGCGGACATCATTCCAAAAGCCAAACTACTGGTATGGTGGTCTCCACTATAGCGGCTTAGTGGTTCACGTAGTTCACGCCCCGCTTAAAATACTTATACTTGTTTATGAATAAGGGGGTATAACAATATAGTTCTTAAACATTGCTAAGAATACGACTTTATACGACACATGGCTGTATGTGTATGTATCTTTATTAGCAAAATAAACATAAATATAGACGCCAAAGATGTTTTATCGTGTTTCTGTACTTAGTTCTTCGTTGTGTTAGTAACTCTTAAACTCGTGAAACACATCAGTATTGGCAATCGCAATATATTTTGGATAAAGTAAATATAGGATTTAGGTCAACTTCTGATATATAAATGCATGTATAAGAATAGTCGCAACAAGGATAATAGTATAATGTGTGCGATCAGTCCTACATAGTTATTGCTTTTCCCAATATATGATTACTTAGCTTTGTAAATATTTGCCAACTATTCAGTGTTTTCTTTGTATTTCTATTGATTAATATATTGAAACATCAGCTATACAGTTCCTAATTTCATCTTTATATTCATAAACATTGAGTTCAAAATATTTACAGCTGACGCTTTTATTGAATTTATCTTCTTGCGATTACCTTACTTTCACTTAATTTATTTGCTTATACCAGTATTTTAAAAGAAAAAGTTATTGGATCTATTTTGGAATTAGCGGAGTGGTCGTATATACAACTAATAAACTGAGATGCTGTGCTCAACCTCAGGCAAGGATTGAGAAGTATTTTTCTTAACCATAATATTTACTTCGATGAAGACATAATATGCTTTATATTCCTAGCTGGAGAATCATAGATGGTTTTATCTGCATACCTATATAAAGGCGTTATTCTACTTACCTACTCTAATACCCAAATATTATGTATCTACAATTATAAAGTTTAGTCACAGAAAGATATTTGAGTGACAGATAGTATGAGATGGTAGTACGAGTCACTTAAAATAAAGTAATGTTTAAATATTTAGGAGTACGATATGTTATATTTGAGACTACAAGCTACTTTCTATTTCTTTAGTTCCTTTATAATTGTAGCGATGAAACATTTTGTGAATACAAGTATCCAGTTCATGTATTATTCATCTTTGAATAAATTATTCACTCTGACGTTTTGTAAGCCTTTGTTTGGTGTGATTGTTTGTTTAGAACTGTATTACCTTATCCCTTTGTGTAAACTTAAGTGGGTGTATTTATTATACACTGGAATTAGAGATTGTACTAAGTTTTAATTATTTTAGTGCTTAGGTTTAGCAATATTACAATATGGTTTACTTAGGTGATAAGGAAGATTTATGCTCTGTACTTCTGCCGAAATGTACTTTTACATTTAGAAACTTTGTTTCACGTCCGATAAGGGTATGAATTGAGCTCTCCATCGAGGTTTTTTTGAGAGACTACAACATGAAACTATTTAAGTATTGTTGTTACAAAAAATACTGAGTCGATAATACGCAAGTGATTCTTTTGGGCTTATTGTGGTGTTGCTAGAGACTACAATAACTGCTTATCGTCTAGCGGGCCGTATGCTTAATTGACACCTTAGTGATATAAAAAAAATCTGTTTCATATTAAATTCTTTTACAATTTACTTTTAAGTAGAAGTACATAATATATGCCTTACAAAACTCACAGTCGTAACAACGTCATAACTTTGCTTATCATACGTACATACAGATATTACTTATAATATTAAAGCATTTGTTTATTACGAAGAACAAAGGCAATTAACACAGTAGGCTACTGTTACCAATGTTATTGTAGAAGCACAACTAAAATACTTCTGCAATAAAGCCGCATGAAGTAATAAAATGTTTCGCAATGGTGTGAGGCAAAGGCGTCCAATATTCAGCCACCGTAAGCAGATTATCCGAAGTCACGGCACATAATACAGCGTTCGTAGCTGATTATTGGAGAGATAACGTTATTGCCTTCATACAACGTATTCTACGATCAAGTTATGAAAACGAATTTTCAAAGCAAATTTGGCAAAAGTATGTACTTTCAAAACAGTGAACTCAGTCTTCAAAGTTCATTATGCTATTATTATCCGTTATTATCCCACTACAGGAAAAAGCCTCTTCTCATACAGAGAAGGCATGAGCATTGATCGCCACGCTTGCTTAAGGCGGATTGGCGATTTCAGACTTCCTCAGAAGTCCAGGGGAAGGAAAACATCGTGAGGAACGATGTTTCCTTCACTGTCAGTCAGAAGTTTCCAGATAAACTTAGAAAGTACATAATGATTAAAAAAATTACATTCACACTTGACCGGACTCAAACCCTCGACCTCGTGTTTACGAAGCATATGCCTTCACCACTGGGCCATCTTGACATTATGCCAATACAATACCATATTTAATCGCTCCGATATGCTAACATTTTTTTGCAAAATAGATTCTTTTTGAAACATGGTGATTATCATCTGATTTAATTTCATTTTTTCCTTTTTATGTCGTTACATTAGTAATAACTTATTTATGTAAGTAAGTAATGAAAAGAAGAACTAATTTATGTAGTTAATAATACTAATAATAATTTGCTAAATATGGTTAAGTTTCAACATAAGCACTAAACCTATGCAGACAGTTTAAAATAAATCCAAACTATGTAAGATATCGAAGATCGGCTCATATCACACTATTTTAGATTTATTATGAGCCATGTGATCAAAGCCTTACGTCCTAAATGTGCAGTGGACCAGCATCATTCAGCCAGCCTAGTGGAAAACATACACGCATCGAAATGAACATATTTATGGCGTATACGTTAACTTAACACATAGTACACGCTTGCTCAAGGTGGATTTTTTATTCATAAGTACGTATGTACTTTTATGGTATTGGGTTTGTCTATCGAGTATTGGCCTGTATTAGCCTGTTTATTATTGTGCACGGCAAATAAATAACAACAGGTTGTTTCGGAGGACCCATAATGTATGTTGCTATGGAAACGCGGGTTATACATCGATGTCTAAAAAAAGACGTCATGCTTTGTTAGGGGTAGATATGTACCTCAATGACGCTTTAGCATTTTGCTTAGGTATGGCTGTAGATAACTTTGTTTAGATCATATTGGTTAGTTGCGACGGTCTCAAGTGTCTTAAATATTGCAAGATTTGTTAAAACACCCGTTTACCCACACGACGGACGGTAGTAGATCCACGCTGATTTCAGCATGAATGGGCCGGATCGTCCGGGGAAGTACTACCCTCTCATAGAAGATCGACTTAAGAGTAGTAGTATCCGTACTACTGCGTTTCGTTCGGTGAGTGAGAGCGCCGGAGGCCCAATTTCCCACCTTTCCTCTTTCCTCACGTCCCTCATTTCCTTCCCCTAACCCCATTCCCAGCCGCCATAGTGGAGGCCACCATACCAGCAGTTTAAAACGTGGCTTTTGGTATGGTGGCCGCCACTTCTGGATTCCACTGACTGCTTACCATCAGGCGGGGTGGAGTCACTTTGGTAGGCTATACTATAAAAAAAAAAAAAAACGAGGTATTTCGTTTTATTTTTTAAAGAGACTCTTAAACCCACTCTTCTTATATCATACTCTAAGAATATGCTTACAGTTCTTAATATTTAAGTTTGAACCATGAAATTAAACACACGTTTTAATAAAATTTTCAATATCATGATTTATCAAGTTTGCCTACACTAAATTACTGACATACGATAACGAAGACCACTGTGAGGAAATTTAGACTTATAATAGACACAAGTCTTTATAAACTTATACAATACTTTCAATATTCATGTCTTTTTCATAAAAACATAAAACATTATATCTTTGACTGGTTGTAAAAAAATCAATTTCCTGTACAAATGAGAGGAAATACATGAGAGGATGTGAATTTGCCGGCTGATGTCCAAATAAATGCTTGCGACAAACGTGTCGTTCGACCGGAGCAAATGAACATCCGTTACTCTTGTCCTGCCTTGCATGTAATGGGGCAAATAAGTGACTTTTATTTTAAGGGTTTATTTGTTGGAGTTTAATAGTAATATAGTAACAACTGGTTGGCTTGAGCGAAAACATATGGTTTGTAGGTACTGCGTATCAGACCACAGCACTGTCTCTCCTATTGACATTGTTCTTTTATTTATTTATTTATCAAACTTATACTATCATTACAGGTTAAACACCTAATTCGACAGTACAGCCAAAAAGAAAATATTTTACATATCAAGTATATAACATTAAAAAATTTGTTTACTTAATACCTATTATTACACTAACAATTATATTTGACTGGCCTGCTGGCCCAGTAGTCAGTGACCCCGACCGCCAAGCCGGGGGTCGTGGGCCCGACTCCCACCCAGGACAAATCCTTGCGTGATGAGCACGATTGTCCGTTCCGTGTCTGGGTGCAATTTATCTAGAATCTAGATGTTTAGAATATTATTATTATTATTACAATAACAAATTACCGCTAGTGCTACTCTGTTAAATTCACTCAAAGTACAAATGAATAGGTCTGATTTATTGTGTATGAGATTGAGAGTGCGAAGTGCGCGCGTTAGAGGAGCTTCCTTAAGCAGGTTTGTTCTCGCCCTCGACACCACTAACAGTGATGGTCGGAGTCGACGCCAAACGTATCTCTTAGGGACACATAACCACAACAACTCCAACAAAGATACGTTATAAAGCTTGCCTCGTATTACTTTAAAAATGTACAGTACAAGAGCAAGTTCCCTTCTAACCCTAAGCTCATTATATCCCACCATGCCTAAAATAAACAAGGTGGGATACATTAGAGGAAAAAAAGGGTAAACACCATAGATTTTCAAGTAAAGATATCTAATAAATTTGTTCTGCACTCGCTCCAACATAATACTATATTTAGTTTCATGCCTTTGAGAGGAGACCTTTTTATATGTAGATTTATATTTAATTCACAATTTTCGTTAAAATATACTAAATATACTTTTATTTTGTTACAGGGCATGATGAATCGGAGCATAAATCGGTAAGTGACTTACAAACACAACAAGATAATTTATGTTTATACTAACAAATATTTAGTTTACGCAACGTTGATCTGGACTAATTAAACCATTTTTTTCGTTAAATTAGGGTATAAAACACGATACGATGTTCAAACTATTTCAAGTTGATATTATAAATGAGTTATTCTTGGAACATTGAAGTGTCGTAGTTGCTATGAACTTCATCCAGTATCGGTCTATAACGAAGCTAGCTTGTGACACAGGCGACATATTAAAACGCTGACAGTGCTAGTCATAAATTGAGTTTATGCATCTGATCATAAACGAGAAAGCTAAAGGAACTTTGTGGAGCAATATTTTTTTTATACGACTAAAGTGACAAACAGGCATATGGCCCGCCTGATGGTAAGCAGTTACCGTAGCCTATGGACGCTTGCAACACCAGGAGCATAAAAATTTTAAAAATCTTTTAACTCTTTCCTTGGAGAACTCTATGTTGTAGTCTCTTGGGAAAACCAATATAAGTAAAACATGCTATTGTAATTGCATGGAAGTATTTACACCAATTACTTTTTATCGTCACCGTTCTTCCCTTATTCGTACAACCAATATCACTGTAATTTTATGTCGTATTAAAATTTAGATCCACTTAAATGGTACAATAAAAATTTATTTGACATATAAAAGGATCTGCCGTTTACCCTTACTCAGATTGTATGTAGGCGGGACATATTGAGGTAATAACTCTACACAATAGAAAGCCAGTTCAAAGTAGCTATACGTCCATCTGAATAGAGTTTCCTAGAGCTATGGATGTAGGGTACCTGGCAGCTGACTCAACTTTGTTATATAGGTACATCTTTTCTGTTTTTCCTTGGGATTGTTTTATACACTAAGATGCTTATTAACAGATAGCTCGTATGCTCGTTAACACAGGATATGCCACAGAGGCTCATCAACATTGAATGAACTTTCAGAATAAGTTATCTGTGGAGAAGAAGACGTGACAATTCTTTAGTTTCACAGAATGGGCAAACCTAAAACAGATGACACATTACGTAAGTGATATAATCAGAATTCATAAGGCTTATAAGACTGTAAATGATCCATCTTTTGTTTTCACGGAAGATGGTTGTCATTTAATTTCATCCACATATTTTCTATTTTTATCATTGTATTATACCATTAATATCATTAACAAGAATATAATTCTACACTTGACGCTGGCAGAAATAGCTGACACAAATCGTCGGCTCTGTTGCCAAAAAAAAGAAGAAGAAGAAGAAGACTGTAAATGGTCTAATAACATGAGTAGATTCAGAACAAAAATTCCCTCAATTGTTTCCTACGACTCGTATGGCATAAAAACAGCTACTATTATGTTCTACGGCAAAAAGCTGTGTTTGTCTAATAGGTAATTTGAGTTTTATTATGTTTCCCTCATTGGTAATAGCGTGAAACATTTGTAAGAAAAATTAATAGCATCTTTGAAATACTATTTTGCATACAAATATTGACAATACGTTCTGCAGTTTTTAAATATGGAATCATATCTCAATCCATTTGTGTCGGGAAACGCAGTAATAAGAATGCTAAAGGCAACTTACTTGACTGCTTTAAGTCCAATACGTCTACAAGTGTGAAGGCTATGGCAAGCTGCTGTATTTGGTAGATGTATTTAGGTTAATAATGATACAAATATTTTACACTTACACCGATGACACAGAATAACTAATAGTACGTACAGAAGATGCACTCCTTTGAACTTGAAAGCGTACCTACTCTAACATTATAGCTTTGGGGTATATAATGTCTTAAATTTTAATTTGCATTTCAAAAGCTTAACAAAACAAGGTGACCCTTGGGTGAGATATAATTATACAAACCTTTGTTATGAGTAATTGCATTCACACCTACACATTCGTAAATTTTGAGTCATATAATAATATTCTGTGACAACCAAATACCTATTTATTAGGTATTATTTTACTAGTCGATTTCTTGAAGACAAGTTATAAATTTGACTGTACTGGTACTGTAACAACTTGTTTACTACGGTTACCGATAAATATTTGTGTGACCCTAAAAATATTTAACTCTGTTTTTTTACCTACTTATTCGTTACTAGAAAGTTCCTTTATTTGCATAAAAATTAAACACTAAAATTAACCCTTATTTTTTATAACACCGATAACAAACAAATTATAATTAGCTCATAGTCACATCCATAAACAATTACGTAAAAATATTCATCTTATATAACCCTCCAAACAACTAGTGAAAAATCAGCGCGGTCTTTTAGCTACCACTACAAAAGGCTACAAGTAAGTAGGCATAACTGAAAAGGTAGGTACTGCTGAAAATAGCTCAAGTATTTGCTTGAGCGGTCTTTAATCATTAAAACAAAACGCTTTGTTTACTGTAACTAAATATAAATCTATTATTAGCTATACCTTTATATTGGAAAATAGGAGATTTTTTTTTGATTGATTTTTTTACCGTTGTGCTATGTAGTACGCCAATTAAGCATCTCATACTGAAAACATAATTGTAGCTAAGCATTTTACTATGTAAAATTTGTGCATAGGTTTTATTTGCCTCTGTGGTTTGGTAGTATTGTGTACGGACTGCCACGCAGATGTCGCGGGTTCGATTCCCGCTCAACGCAAATATTTGTGTGCATGAACATGGCTATTTGCATTGGTCTGGGTGTTTCTATATAATATTTAAGTATTTACAAATAAAATATATTAAAAATGTATATCCCCATTCTAGAACCCATAAGACAAGCTATATATAATATATGCTTACTTTGGCTCTAGATGGCGTTTTGTGTAATTGTTGTGATATTTGTAGCCATTCATTTTTCTTACCATTTCTTAACAGATATTTTCCGCTTATGGACTATCTACCAGCTAAACTTTAACGTCTTAAAATTTCAGTTTCTAGATATTTTGAAATACTTTATTAATACTAGGGTATTTGAGATACTATCTCTCAAATTCTACTATTAATTAGTAGGGTAAGAACTACCCTCTCATAGAAGATCGAGGTAAGAGTAGTAGTATCCGTATTACTGCATTTCCTTCGGTGAGTGAGAGCGCCGTAGGCCCAATTTCCACCCTTGCCTCTTATCTCACTTCCCTCATTCCCTTCCCCTACCTATTCCCAGCCGCCATAATGGAGGCCACCATACCGGCAGTTTAAGATAATAACTTTTGGTATGGTGGCCACCACTTCTGGATTCCACTGACTGCTTACCATCACGCGGGGTGGAATCAGTTTGGTAGGCTAATATAAAAAAAATTTTCTTTCGTCACTGATAAATGAACTTACGCTTTTACATTATACCTTTAGTATATCGATAAGAGGGATCTTAGCTAGGTTGTAGTATTGAATTACATTGTTACCAAATGTTAAGCAGAATAAGCAATCTGTCACAGTAAGGCCTAAGTACAATAATAGACAGTAGTATCGTATTCGTTTTGGGGTAATACGGTTAGTGTTAATAGAAAAAAGACTACCTCTTATAGTCTAAATACATTCTATATACTACAATATCACACACCGAATACATTCTTTCATTCATCCTACCCTGAAGCGGTCTGAGAAAACCCTTTCATTTAAATATAAAGTGCCGAAACGATTGCTGGTTGCCTATATTTGTTCCTTTTATTGTTTTGAGGTTTTGCATTTACACAAAATGAAAGAGTAAACAGTTTCGTAATAAGATTGCGTGTGTATAAATAATAGTTTAATTTTAGCTAGTAAAATGCGACGTGTGTAAAGCGAATAAAACTACATATTATTATTTCTTTGAGGAATGGTTTCGTGGTAGTTTTTTTATTCCTTCGTTCATAACTATAATTCCGTAAGTATTTTAGCTGCATCAAATAGCATACTTATAAGAATGTTCTAAGTTTTTAGTTCCCCGCACAATTTTACCCAATATGCATCTCATTACATTGCATATTTGTGCGGAACTAAGGTCGCTCGATGTCCGGGAAGTCAGCGGACCGGATGGTATTCCAGCGATTATAGCGATATTTGTTAAAGAGTGAGTGAGTGGATGTAATAAAGGCAGCTAGTGAATGATGTTTTTTTTGTATGATCTCAGTCACTTCTCATACTCTCTTTCTTTTTAACCATGAATAATTGGAGTGATTCTATTTTATAGATCGGAGACCAACGTCGAATTTGAGTAGATACACTTAAGTTTAAGGTTTTAAATTTGTTAACTGGTTGAGTTGGTTGAGGTTTGCTGGGAGAAAACTCATTTATGGGTTAAGCTCGTCTTTGTACTTACTTTATTTTCTGTCATTATCTATTATGTTTGTTATGTGTATAATAAAGTATTAAATTAAAGTAAACATAAAGATTAAATACTTGAGAATAAATCTTAGGTACTATCGTGCAATAGATTTATTACTAAGGCTATCCTGTAGTGGTGGTGTTCGTATATATCCACAAGCAAACTACTAGCAATTATGTTTATCTTTAAAGGCCTTTATAGAACACTTATTAGGTCGTGATATGGTGGCTACTTCTTATCAAGACAAATTAAGACGTTCGAAATGAATATAACGGCAATTTGTAAAACAAGCCATCATGACTATCGCCTTAACTTAACTGCCCGTAACAATAACACGCAACATTCTAAGAGTTATAAAGTGTTATGTCGTATTTACTTTACTATGTTGTTAAAAATGTTACGGTATCTACTTAGTTCTTAACGAATTTACAAATCAGATAAAGATTCTTAATAAAATAAATAATGGGTCAAATTGAGATTAAATCAAATCGACACATTTCGTACATAAGGATAAATTACTTAGAATATCGCCACTAAAGCCTTGCTGTTGTTCCCTAAGTATATTGAAATACGGTACTATGGACTTCTCTCACAAGCAAGCTTTATCTAGCCGATCTATTCACAGACTGCCATTTAACAAAATTTCTTCCTTAAATCCCTTAACATTAACATCGACGAATCGAACATCAACTTAATTAATTTAGTCTGAAACTTAACAATATTAATTTAAAGTATTAAATTAATACAATAAAGCCTTTTTGAGAAACTTATTCATTGTACAATTAAACAGAACAATAACCTTACCTCTCATCTGCCCATAAATTAATAAAATTAATAAATTGTTTTACCGCCCTTATAGCCCGGTAATAAACGGTGAATGACTCTTTATTAAATTTAATCTAAAAGTTCTTTTAGATTTATATAGCCACGATTTAGATGCGAATACAGTTAAAGGTAAATGTCTACTGCCACCAATGCGGGAATACGTTAACAGCACTCTTCAAAAAACACTACCTAGGTGACTTGCAATAACTGTAGAGTTTTGAAACTGTATTACATATTAAGAATAACACACAAATATTGGAAAATATATAAACAGTTTAGTTTTTTATTACACCATTCGTAACGTAGTACTTTTTTTACCGGGACAAAACAAAATATTTATTTGAAGGAATAAATGCAACAGCGTCAAGTGGTAACTCTGAGAGCTAAATTATTCAAGAAATAAAAAACGCTCTAGTGCATGGTGGTGACTCTAAGAACAATTTTTTTCAAATATTAACAGTTTATTATGACTGCGTGCACTGAAAGTAATGCACGTTTAGTTATTGTTGATTTACTAATAACTTACGGGGCCAATTAGCCACCGCTACTCCCTAGTGGATCTAGTTCTTATAAATAATTTACACAGATATGTATCTGCGTACTTATTTCTGTTTGACCTCGTTTCATGCGAAGGACATACGCAACACATGTTTACAAGAATAAAAGTTATAATCCCAAGGGTATAAAACATATTTCTAGTATTAATGACATAAATTGTAAAATTTAAGTTTAAGTGACTCATATCCTAATAATATTAATATTAATAGGTGGTAATAAGAGAATTAGTACGATATTAATTGCACAAAACTTATCTATGTAGTTATATTAAAATTTATGCATTGTCTCACTGGTGACAAAGTTCAATATTTTTTTAAAACATAAAGTTCACAAAACGAGTAAGACGATGGCCGCAAAAGTTTACAAAATTTCAGAAGTGGCAAACAAGCAGAAGACACATCTTGGGCATTGTACTAGATCGAAAACGGAATCGTCTTTCTTCGGGTTTCATATAATATTCCGTCTATGAAAAATAGTAGGTATTCATCTTTTACTATTTTTTGGTTCTGCCATCTTTATATAGGCCAATGTAATATAAATATGTAATTGCTTTAAAAGCAATTACATATTTATATTACATTGCAAAGTTATATTTGTTTAATAATAACAAAACAATATTTCTACCTTTATATGGAGCCTTCAAAAAGTTTCGTTTTTATTTACTTAGAAAAAAAAAACTGTCCTATGACTAAAGTGGTTTCATTAAATATTTTCAAAGAAATCTACTAACTAACCTATTCACATGTGTTAACCAATTGACAAAACACTTATACCATTAATTCACCTCACACTTAAGTAACCTCTTTTAGGATCTACTGTGATCTGTTGGAACCATACTGACGAATCTTGTGACGAATAAACTCCCATGAGATATTTTTTTATTTTATGAAATAGAATAATCATACGATGATAGCTTTACTTTAAGCTATAAGAAATGTAGGCCAAAAACTTTGCTAGTATGCTTTTATTAACAAACCGATCTCTCAATTGCACACAAAATTTTACTGTCAAACTTAATTTACAAATAAACTTAACGGTAAGAGAATTTGAAATTTACTATTATAATTACAAAATAGGTAACTAAACATTTGAGTTTGTAAATAAGCCAGTAAGGTGGTATAAATAGCCCGAAAGTCATTCTGACTTAGCGAGCGTGGAGATCAATGCTCATGGTTTTATTGTATGAGCAGAGGCCTTTACCTTGCAGTGAAAATATCTTTATCAAAATTATTTAGTAAATTCAAATCAAATCAAATATCGAGTGGTTAGTGGTCAACCTAGTGTCAGTATTTGTTCAGGTCGCCCATAGAGGCATCCGACTTGAACTTCGACTGTTTTCAAATTGGTAACAACCGGGACCGCATTTAACGTGCACTCCGAAGCATGGAGACGCTCAGATCAAATACCACTATGCGGTCACCTATCCATGGGCCAGCCGCACTCTATGTTACTTAACCAGCTAATTGTTTACTGATCCGTGAGTGCAACGAACTATAAATTAATTAGAAACGTATTTGTTTCAGGACGTACCTGTGGAACAATTGGAGAATCTTAAAGTCGGTAAGTTTTATAACATTTTATTTTATTATTCTTCTATGCAGCTGCTGCTTTAAAGTAACATAATCAGCGGTATTGTTAAGTTACCGCTCATTAATAGTTTAATCCTTCGATTTCTTCGGCTCAATGGTTTTTCATATTGTGTTACTCGTTCCTATAAGCATTACAATAAAGTTATTTTTCGTTATCACACTGTTTATCTGTTATGTTTATTCTATTTAGATACATGGTCTAATTGATTATAATATTATGACATACTACGTACTGCACTTTTTCATATTACACATTCCATTTTTTTTTTTAAACATTACAGCAATAGGTAAATTTTTACCTAAACGGTGCGACATAAATCTGGTTAGATTTTTTTCGCACACCATGAAATATATTTATATAACTAGAGGAATGAAACCGGTCTGACACTAGCCTTCTAACCATTCACAAATATCAATATCATTATTATCCATTCAACCTTTCAAACCATCTTGAGGTGCCCGTTTACCGTCTATTACACGTGACTTTAAACTATGTCAAGTCGGCCATGACACATTTCTAACTCGCTCAACTGACTTCACTTCGTAGGGCTACCATAACTTATAGGTATTCTAAACATGAAGCAAAGTTAACATATAAGTTTTCAAATACATAGTTTCTAAGTTCGCAAATGCGTTCAATAGCGTAAACTTTGACCCTAATAAACTGCCACCTTGTAATTAATTAAAAACATTAACGGATTTATTCGTAAAGTACTTATGTATGTGATAGGTAGGCGGCCAAGAATAACGGAGAACTTTAAACAGCATATACAAAAAAAAATACATCTATGGTTATTGTTATGGTTTACTTTAGATACATATTTTACCGAAATTTGTGCTGTGTAATGTTGGCCTTTCACAATATGTTAGTATAATGGTCGACATACCACACAAATAAAGCTAAATACAAAACCTAGTCTAAATATTAATATTAGCCCGTATGTAATGAATATCACGATTCGTTTCTTTTACTCAGCTTACTCAAGCAAAAAATATGTTCGTAGCGAAAATTTACGACCTATACAAAAGATTTGGATTCACGCAAGTATACGGTATAAATGTGTGGGAGCGATGCGTGTAATTTCAAATATGTCATTCATTGCTTGAGATTTCACGCAACCAATTTATCCCAAATATTCTGGATTTTCGTAAAATGAAAATTTATTTGAAGCGATTTAAGTATCCCTGTGTTTTATTGCTTAATCTATATTATTTAAAGGTTTAAACATTTTTAAATAACAAGGTTATTAATGTTTTATAAGAATTTAATCAGAGTTCAAATCATATCAGGATCTTAAAAATAAAAATCTTCAAAAGACTAAAGCTGAGATGATAAGAAATGAAAACATTGTATACATATCTACATCTCATCTTTCAATCAATATTTTAAATCATCGCGTCATCATTTACGATAGACCCGCCTTGTTATGCGTTATATTTCTATGAAACAAAACTTTGCATGATTATAGAATGATCACAATGAACTTAAGTTTACTTTATGTCCTTGGTTTTTAATTTAGAAAAACCTACTATAAGTAAGTAAGTACAGAGTTTATTCTCTTATAAACAGGTAAAAGTAGAGGTAACGTATTTTCACGAAACGACAACAAAGCTTAAAAGAGATAACACTTTTGAGCTACACGAAACTTAAGGATTTAAATAAACTTTCAGTTTGTGATAATATTTTAGAATTTTGAAACAATTAGTAAGTTTGCAAACAATGTTAAAGAAGATCTTAGAGATTAAAATATGAAAGTATCCAAAAGTTTATCTTGCTTTTCACGTAATTTCGCCTGGTTGATTTGAAGAACAACAACACACTTTTCATTCATGATGTTTATAAAGACTTAATTTTTAACCAAAATAACTTTCAAAACTAAGTATAAAGTATCTAACCACAAATCGGAAATTCGCCTACACATAAAATTCCCGAAGTAGGTACCTACAGAAAGATTGTCCAACTTTGTCAATTTAATTCACCACAATATACCACTTCGAGTGGCATCTCTAGATTTATTGCAGTACGTGCCTGAAACGTTTTGGACTTTCATTGGTTTCATACAAGGGTCATTAAAACATATTTTCGATAAAACTTTGCAACTATATAGTTCTAATAAAAGATATTTTTAGAAAATAGGTTCAACTTTGTTATTTTGATATACTTTTTGTATTTTTGTTCTTGACATAGATACTAATTATTACTTCTTTGTAGCTTTAACATTTACAAAAAGAATATAATATTGGTAGATTTAGGGAATAATTCCGGCATTGTATTATTTCTTTAAACCCACTGCTAGAGCAGCAGCAATTATTTCATTATGTAAGTTCATGCAAACAAATACTCGAGCTTGATGAACTTAAAAAAATAGTGATATAATTTTTAAAAATACATCGATATTCCGTTTTGAATTCATAATTTTGAGTATTGTAGGCGAGTGCTTTAACCTTCACAATTCAAAATTGAATATTTACAGTATATGTATAAAAAAAATAAACATGTTCCTTCTTATAATATAGCGACTAACATTATATACAGGCTACTTATAAAGAAAACTGCAAAAAATATTTACACTATATAAAGTAGGTTTAACATATTTATTATTTATCAATCTGATATAATCTTTATATAAATACTGAACACAGTTCTGTACATTTTAGTACGTGACAATCACACCACAGTGAATTTGTTGACTGAACGTTCAGATTGTCCTAATTACCATTCTGTACGGTTGGCAGCTGGATTAAAATATGATTATAGGATATTTAGCCACAGCCGTGCGCTTCGTAAAGAGATGAAACAACTAAATTTATTCAGGACTTAAATTGACTCGAGGTTCTAAAACAAACAGATAATTTACAGGGTTCACAAATTAAATTAGAATTTAAACCGATACTAGAAATCTTTTATCATTCAAGTCATGGGATATGCATGGACAAATAACTGTAATACTATGATTTTTACATTTATTATTGCTATAATCACTACGTTTGTTACGCGGATTACACCTTTATTGTTATGCCATGATTTTGTTGACTGATTGCGCTACATAAATATTGTAATTACCAAGATAATACTATACAATATAAATAATAATAATATTTCAATAACTACACACAACGCCATCTAGACCCAAAGTAAGCATATAATTATAGCTTGTGTTATGGGTAATAGAATGCGGATATACATACTTAAATATTATTTTTTTGTAAACACATACATTATTATACATAGAAATACCCTGACCAATGCAAATAGACATGTTCGTGCACACAAATATTTGCACTGAGCGGGAATATAAACTATGATTATACAAAACTACCTACTAGTACAATATTACCTTTCGGTTAGTGAATTAAGGTGCTAAAAAGGCAGGTATATTTCCTCTGCACAATTAATCTGGACAAGATAAAGCATCAGACTGTTTTTACGACGCTCATGGGAACAACTAGCAGAGTAATTTATCTATCTATATTTGGACAAGGTTACCTTTATCATTACAACACTGACTTTACAAATCCGTTAAACTTTTTTACTAATAGATAGTTCTTTTTAAATCTAGATGAGATCTATGTAGGTAAGTTTAGGTTTTTAGGTTTAGTTAGGTCTAGGTTTGATCCTAATGAGTTATTTTATAGGCCCACAGATAGTTATAGTAAGTCTATATATATATATTCTTTCACCCGCGTCTTTGCTTACTGCTCTGCTCCCGTCACTAGTAGCGTGATGTTACATAGCCTATAACCTTCCTCGAGAACTAGGCTATAATACGCAAAAAGAATTTTTCAAATCCAACTGGTAGATCCAGAGATTAGCGCGTACAAACAAACGAACAAACTTTCCGCTTTATATAATAAGTATAGATATATAATGTCGTATTTCATGTGTTCATTAATTGTCTATTTACTTTGTAATCTCGTGTCAAGGTTGGTTACCTAAAGTGACGTCTTATAGTCCAAAGCGATACTAATTTAGTAAATTACTAGATGACTAGTATAAAAATTTTGGTTTTAATTATATAGATTTACTATATTATAATGATGATAACGTAATCTTACTTCTTGTAGAAGAGCTACACTTTCGACTTGTTCTGCGACGTCTTTATCCATACTCTCTCCACTACCTTGATTAGGTTGTCAGCATATTCTTGATGAGATAATACTCTTACTAAATTATTTACGAGTCAGAATACAACATCAATTTTCGACATCTTAACTGCTTATAATGTCAGTCAAGTTGTAGCTATTAGACAGCTCTTTATACATGCAATAGGTATGTTAATAGTTTCCAAATTTAAATTACCGGGTTTTTGTTAAATTGCCCTTTTCTTTAATGTAACAATGTATGTAAAGAAAGAAGGTAGTTATCGTGCGATGGTTTAAGTGAGTGATATATTAATGTTCTCGTAAGATTGACAATTTTATCTTGTGACTAGCTTTCAGCGGCGCGGTTTCTCCCGCGGATGTTACATAGCCTACAACCTTCTACGGGAACTAGGCTAACATAAATTCTCAGTATCGTGCATAAGAATCAAGTTTCATAACTGTTACTCTATCATCGATTCGGTTTGAAGTCTGAAATCGCCAGTCGGCCTTGAGTAAGTGTGGCGATCAATGCTCATGCCTTCACTGTATGAGAGGTCTTTCTCTGCAGTGGGAAAGTAAAGGGCCGATATGATGACTCCATCATTATTTTATAAGTTAACAACCATTACAGCAAAGAACTTTATACTAATTTTGATAGAAATTATTTTATTGTAACTTACACAAAATTTAACAATAGGTACTTTAACATAAACAATAGCTGTATGTACAATGGTCGGTCTTATCGCTGGAAGCGTTTTCTTCCAGACTTTAGGGTTGAATAAGCTATAAATAGATTGGAGTGTATTTCAGTGTATAATTAATATTACACTTTTAATAATTTACATCGTACAACAAATACTACTAAAATTTTGACTAGGTATTTTTTGTCAAAGTGGTATTTTTATATTATTTAATGTTATACGAATACTTAGATATCATAAACAATAGAAACAAAAATAGCACCTAAAATAGCTCTATTGTGTTCTTTAAGTTGTGTAACAATACTCGTAGTTTCCAAGAGGTTATTTTTGGTAACGAGCCTACTTGTAGTTCTATTATTAGAACTTTTCTTACGTCTTGGCTAAATAAATCTGATAAATACAATACTGCTGGGGTAGAGTGAAATAATTCTGCGCGATAGAATAAACAGTGATGGCACTTGTACAATAAATAATTTGGTGTATTGCTTATTTTGATGATTAGCAAATTTTAACGTGTTGAGATCGTAACCGTAACAAGTTAAAGAGCTCTATCTTTTATATTACAACTGACGAATTCACATAAAATGTATGCATTCATTCATGACCCAAACTCGAATGTATCTGACTTCACAGGTCGTTTCACGATTTTATTATTTTTATAAATTTTATCATTGTATGATTTCAATGTAAACATTGAAATCATCAACGTGAAGATTATTTTCTTCTTTCCGGGGCGCGTTTTCACCCGCGTCTTTTTGCTTACTATTCTGCTCCCGTCGCCAGTAGCGTGACGTTACATAGCCTATTCCTCGGGAACTGGGCTATCAAACACAAATCTGACTGGTAGTTTTTTTTTTTTTTTTTTTATTTATTTAGGTAAACAAACAATGACACAATACATACTTTTATACAATGTAACAATTTGCAAACAAACAATTGTGCCAAAAGCGACATTTACCACATTTTTAAAATTTTAGTTCTAGAGATTAGCGTGATCAAACAAACAAACTCTTCCGCTTTATATAATAGTATAGTTTTGATACTGGCAGAAATAGCTAACCCAATCGACGGCTCAGTTGACATAATAAAAGGAGAAGAAAAAATGTTTGTCTTACCGCCTTCTGATGTCTACCTGTCATCTTTCGGTTAACTTGTGGCGCTAGTAAACTCTTTGGAATGAGTAAAAAGAACAGAGTCTTTCAAATTCAATAAACAAATATTGATTTTGAAAGACTGTGTATACTTTTTGAACCACAATTATTTTCCTTACAACTCTAGACACTTTGTAAAACAACAGTAATTAGGCGGCTACATTAACCGTTATGTCACATGTGGAGTCAAATATATAAAAACAAAACTGTGCTAATTGTTCTGGCATTGAACAAAATATAATTGAGACATAAGCTATAATTTACAATGATCCTGATTAATAGTGACCCTCTCCTACTGACCTGGTTTTATAGCAATTTTGTACGGCAAAATCCTACTTTACCTTAACAAACATTTCAGAATACTATAATTATAATATTTATTAGTTGCCTACACTCTTAGAATTATATAATTTTCGGTTAACTTATCTTCGACATATATTTTGGTAAATAAAAACATAGAGTTAATAAAAAACCGTTTAAAATTGTCAGCGAGCCTCAACCACGACAATTAATGCTCCATTTCAGTCGGTTAGATAACATGCTATAAGACTACTGTCATGTACAAATATGTTAAATTTTCCCACACTACTTATAAGTTTATAACACACACAATACTTATTTAAACTAGTGGCCCATCCCGGCTTCACCTGGGTTGAACAATTATCTGTCTAATAGCTATCGCTGCAGCTCCGCTTGCATTTTAGAACGGCTTTGAGAACAAATTCATCTAACCTAACCATCACTAAACGGGCTATCACAAATAAGTGGTTCCTAAACTTTGGTGTACCTGCCAAGTTTACCTGTATGGACTATATGCACTAATTGTTTCTTTTGGTAAACCACAGAGGTGTACCACGGATACTGTTATAAATTTTACTTTCCGTATTTTACACGAGGGCTGGTCTATAAAATAAATGTATATTATAGATGTTCGTCTGTTTATTACAGCGGAATCAGGAAAGAGCGACATGAGCAGTGAACACGTGGAATATCACAGACTCGGTGAGTGCTCGCAGCTCGTAACAATGTTACATCGAAGGCAAATTGTGTTTATTGAACGTATCTATGAAAATTGTATAGCTGTATGTGCTTTTATTGTATGCATGTGTGTTTTATGGAGCTTACATAGATAAAATATTTGACATATACCATATTTTTAAAAATTCAATTATTTTTTGAGATATAAGGCGGCGGGCAGCCGAAAATTGGGCGTGGTATATGTCCAACAGTGGACGTCTTTCGTCTGACATGATGATATGATGTTCTATTTAGTAAATATCTAGCGGCGGAAGAAAATATAATAGCATGTTATAGGTGCTCGAATGTATAGATGCCTATAAGGCCCTGGAGTTGAAGAAACGCGATGTCAGTACCTACCGAAACAAGAGTCGCGTTTGCTCTTCGAATTGTAGATGACATCGCCTATGAACTCGCTAGGACAGTTAAATAAAGTGCTGATCAGTCTTATTTATCTTTCGAAATAATATACTCGGCATGAACTTGCACGAAATCAAAATCATATTCAATAAACATATCACGTTTGGATAAATATATTGGCAAGGATCGACGAAGTTATTCTATAACACTTCTGTCGTAAACAGATTATCCAACTTGGTAGGAATAACTTCGAGTTAGAAGCCTGTTCGATAGGCAGTATTTACCAAACTATGTTGATTTTTCTATATCTTTACCACGCAATTACGACTAGCTCCACCCCACGGCTTCGCACGCGTATCCCTCGGGAACCTGACCGATTTCGGGATAAAAAGTAACCTATGTCTCCGGCACCGAATCTATCTACATATCAATTTTCATCGAAATCGTTTCAGCCCTTTAGACACTGAGTGGTATCAAACACACACACACACACACACACACACACACACACACACACACAAACTTTCAAAGTTATAATAGATAATAGATTAATTAACCGATGTCATCAGCTCTAAGTAGAATATCACGTCTTACCAGGCATGCAAATATCATTTATTTAAACACGATTATTCAATTATACCTACGTATTTGCTTTGAGCTATATCAACTCGCTTCCTCCGATTTTCGAACCCCTCATTATGTAACATAGTCAACGGTACCGTCTAACTGTTTATGTTGCAGGGCTTGATATATGAAATCAGATAAAAACCCTGCATATTTTTAAAAGAATTTAACTGTGGAATTTCGTAATATGTGATGTGATGACTGATGAGGTAGAAGGGACTGTTCCCAGCCCTTCTTTGTCTAGCCTTTTTAGTTTTTTATATAAAAGGTTTCACTTACAAGAAATTCTTGCTTTACCACGCTTATTAGACCGTCAAAGGTTAGGTTTAGTGAATTTTTAGTGCCGCCCATACATTTCTTTTTTGAAGATTTGTATTTTCATTTCTTGATAAATTTTATTAAATTATTTTCTTTGATAGAGTTCTCGAAAAAACCTGTTCTCAGAAATAGTGCTCATCTGAAAAATTGTCTACTGGTTTCGTCATGTAGATTAAAAGTAGATATAGTAGTTGTTCCCTACCTGTGACTTTTTATTTACGAACTTTAATATTGAATTGTACTACGGGAGACTATTTAAATAATCGAGGTATTTCAAATGACATTTCAAACAATCTAGCACGTCTTATGCTCTGTTTCAGATTAAAATTTTCACGATACTCAGTAATAAAAAATATTAAAATAATATTATTAGACATGGCACTTTTATCACAATAGAAGTTTTATTTTCAGTAACACATAATCATTGTTGTCAAGTATCGGTTTATCCTATCTTTCGAAGTGGGTAAAATATTACGTTAAGGCCTACACGTTGTGTGTTATGGTGTAATATATAACTGCTTTACACCCACACGCACCAAATGATAGAGTGGTTCTATTTTTAGCTCTAAGGGGTGATAATACAAAAACATTTGCTAAATGGCCGAGGGAAAAGGGCTAACATTATGACATAAACCCTTAACTAGGCAATTTTTAGGAAAAAGTTATTGTTTATACCATAACGTGTTAATTATTGTTACTTTTATTTCTATAGATTGTTATATAATTACTAGTTGAGCCTCACGGCTTCGTCTGCGCCTAAAATGTGTTTTGTCTGCCTCGAGAACCAGACCGATTGAGATAAAAAGTACTTAGTCTATGTCCATCTCCGGCACCGAACCTATCTATCTATACCCTGTGTATCTACGTAATATTATATATGCATATAATATACAAATTTTCAATAAAATCGGTTCAGTCGTTTAGGCGCTGAGTGGTAACAAACATTCACACACATAAATTTTCGCATTTTTCTTATTATAGGATTCATTTTAACATTAGACCATCAGGCATGAATTTACTTGTAACGATAAGCGATTATGATTAGATAGGAGTTGTGTGTAGGCTTGCAAATCGATGCTACAAAGTTACGATGAAGGGAGTTTTAACATTATTATATCTTACTAAATAAAACTAGTTAAATTTATTTTCATTTAAATAGCAGAGACACTGATCTACAACGTTAAGCCCACTTCTATGATTAGTTAGTGGATTGGTAGCTTTTTTAAAAACATATCGAGAGTTTTAGTGCTAGCCTGTCACGATTTTTGTTATCTATAGTATTTAAGACTTCAACAATATATAATAATAAAAAGTTTTAGATTAAAATGGTTTGATAAAAGTACTGTTAATGAAATGCATGTATATACAAGTACTCCCCTAGAACTACCCTCATTTTTAGTACACAACTTTATTTGTCAGTCGACTCTTTTAAGCAAAGAGTAAAGTAATTAATAGATTGTATGAAACGATAGTAGCAAGGTGGGATAAGCAACTATAATAACACTCGTTATCAATGAAGGTAGCGATAGCGCTTGTTATAAGGCATTAGCAACAAATATTCATTATTTACGCTTACAAACTGGGGTTTATTGTATCTTTGTGGATATTTTTGCGCAGGCAGATGTAAATTGCTTTTACGGTTTAAGGCTTTTATGATAATAAATGGTGCGTGATAAATATTAATCACCATAAAGTCGAAATGGTCCAGTGGATAAGGTACCCGCTTCGTAAATAAGAGGTAGTGGGTTCGAATCCGGGCAAGTACCAATGTGATTTTTCAAATCATATTTACTTTCTAAGTTTATCTTGGACATTTCTGACTGACGGTGAAGGAAAACATCGTGAGGAAACCTGGACAAAGTCTGAAATTGCCAATCCGCCTTGAGCAAGCGTGGCGATTAATGCTCATACCTTCTCTATATGAGAAGTGGCCTTTGCCCTGCAGTGGGACTGCAAAAACAGGCTGGTATTATTATATATATTATTATTATTATTTTTGATGCTAATATACTACTATACTGACATTGAGTTCATTAAATAATCTTAGGCCACCGGTCTACGTACTCACAATAAATATCGAAAATACGCCATTCTAAAAATTATCGTTTGATAATTAATTAGGCTTTAATCTACCAACAGACGCTGTCCAATCCAATGGTGAACTAGTCTCTCGTCTCGAGGAACACGCGACCGCTGATGCAGTAGGAGACGAAAAGCCTCAAGTACACGCGCAAGCGCAACTGGATGTGCCGGCTGAGGGAGTGCATCGAGTGCTCGTACAAGATGGTAGCCATGTGAGCGTGCACGACGCCACTGCAACCACTACTGTTGCTAGTGAGGAAACTACCCCTAAGGTATGTTTATTTATTTGTAAACCACAGACTGGCTGATAATAGAAAGAGGCAGTCCAGGATTAATTATTTTCCTCAAATTCAACTATCATACCGCAAATCATCATCACACAAAGTGCGGTCAGGTAGGAGCGCTTCTAATTATTATGCAAGTCAATGCGAGAAAACTAACATCCCTGCAGTGGTTTTAAACCCATTTATGCTTTCTTTTCTAAAGCAAGTATGGTTCTATCTTCTAAAAAGATAACTGCATGATGAAGCATTTACTGTAGAGCATAGGCCTCTCCCAAGGTAAAGCTTTTATCATAATCACCACACTCGGCAGGCGAGATGGTGACCACAGTTAAGTAAACTTCATAGCAAAAAGGCAAAGCAGTTGTCCGTCACCTGAGTCAACATAAAACTCAAAACGCAAGCACAGTTTTAATGAGGAAAATTGGAATATTCAATTTATTGATGTTCTAATATTAACTGTATGAATATTGAACGCCGCGAATAAGTTAAAGTACATACACAATTTTGGAACAAAGATGAATTATTTTAGAAATACATTTTACTGCGGTACACATGTGCTCTGAAACTAAATAAAGCATGAAGGAACGAGTAACTTCGTAACATATTGTCCTTAGTTGGCTCACATCCATCACGGAGAACCAATAATTGTTGTCAGGCGTGCCCCGAATTCTCTGTCAACGCCGGAATTCGGTCCTGAAATTAAAACAAGTACAATATGTTTCTAGAATAGAAGTATATTCAAAGGTCGTTTGACGTCAATATTTGTGGTCTTTGGTTATTGAGTAAAAGAATTTAATATGTAGGTAGATATTAGTATATAGTTGGGGATATTGTAAAATATGTGATATTAAACTTTTACTGGTGATATATTACACTAACTTTTTATACAATATTACGGGCTAAACTTGGTTACATTTTGTTCTAAATGTGTTCGGTGACATTGTAAACTTTCATTACTTTATTTAATTTTAGTATGGAGTCACTATTGTTATTCTATAGCGATCAAATAGGTACCAAATAAGTCACGTAGACCTAAACATAATAGTATTTCTATATATGAATATAAATATATTTTCATTATTCGTACATAATGAACGCTATTATATTCCAATTATTGTTGGTTAATTAATTAATTTCACTTTGTACAGGTATTCCACGGTGCTGCTCGGTTGGTGCAACCAGGCTCATCAACCAACAACAACCCAACGAATACCCACACGGCAATCCGTCGTGCGTTCAACGCTGATATCACTAAGGAAACTAAGAACAACGTTAGTAATAATACTTTGGTATACTTTTTAAACATCGACTGCAAATTTAGTCATTTGTTGTTCTCTCTTGTAAAAACAAAAGATTCATACAATCACAAGATGCCTAAACCACAACTCACGCTTTAATATTTTCATTATTTTATCGGTAGTTATTGGTAAGGTTTGTGTTTGTTACTACATTAAGTGTTTATTTTTATACAACATCGGTGAAAAATAAGCATACGGAAATTTTCCTTATGGTCCTTAGTCAAGGCGGCTCGCCTCATGATAAGTAGTAACCTATGGACAAGTTATTGTCGACCTTGTAGGAATAAGCGGATAAGGAATAAAAAGGAAAAAGGGCCGCGAGAATAATTGAACCTCCGCTCCGGCGCTGTCGTTTTGAGAAACGCACTCGTAAAACGCTGTCCTACTAAAGAGACGCGCTAATGACTATGCCGTAGTATATTACTACAGTCATAAACGCATCTCATATCAAGTCATAAAAACAAAAAGATTTATTATGATGAGCAAACCAATTAAAGTGGCGACATCTTTTGGCTGAGATGATAGACGGTTTTCTTGACTGCTTACCTGAGAGAAGCCATTTAAGTAGACTAATTTAAAAATAAAGAGCACAATACTTGTAATATTTATAAAAATATTTTCTTCGGGTCTGGGTTCACTTTCACAAGAGGAAGGTTTTATTTCTTATGTATTTAGGTCATATACCTCTTTAGAAAACCAAATATTTTTTTCTAAACTAACTCTTTTTTTGTAAACTGAAAAATCTGTTTTGTTTTGTACAGGTGGATCATTATGCTGCTTATACCGGCGTTCAATATTCGCCCTTAGATATGGCAGAATATGTCTTTTGGACAGGCGACGAGCGAGGCGTGACTACTGCTATTGAAGACTTCCTCCAAGAAGGAATGGTAAGCTACAGTACTAATACTATTATATTGAGATTACAATACATTACGAATAAGTTCATCGACTTATACATTTACTTTTCCCATATAACTATTTGATCAGGGTAGATCACGTCATGGGTAGAGCCAGAACTTTTAAAAGAGCACTTTTGTGATATGACTGGCCTTTGTACTCTTAAATACCAAACTAAAATGTTGTAAAACATTCGTCCGCCCCCGATTTGCCGAGTTATTCCGGTCTGATCCCCCAGATCTGATCCCCTGGGGGATCGGTTTATTTTGATTTTATTTTCTATTCCGTTCTGATCCCCCGTACAGGGGATCAGAAACAAAAGAGATATTTATATAAATATTTTATTCCGGTCTGATCCCCTAGATATCTTTGACAGATTTTTGAGACAGTTATCAACAAAATACATACAATAACTTCACGCCTGCCTTCCATAATGGGGTAAGCAGAGACTATAGATCGCCATTTGCTGCGTTCCAAACATACCTCCTTTGCCTCACCTGTAGCAAATATCACCAATTTACATAATACGAGCGAATGAACGATTTGATTACCTAGTGAATAAGAATCCTCTGAAGAATCGCAGAGTATCCCTCTAATAGGAAGTGCTTTTCGATCCCCTGGGGTATAGAAATAGGGGATCATTGAATCAATAGTACTAGGCTAGCAGAAGGTTGTAAGAGGTGTGTATGTATGATCGAAATATTTTGTAATTTTTATTATAAATAAAGTCTTATTTCAATGTTTTTTAGAAATAGTACTAGGCTAGCAGAAGGTTGTAGGAGGTTTGTATGATCGAAATAGGTATAATTATATTTATTAAATTACCGCTTTAATTAATACTATTTTTCAAAAATAGTACTAGGCTAGCAGAATATTGTAGGAGGTTTGTGACGTTTATTCTCACAACAACTATTCTTTTTAAAATTCCAATAAAATGCTAACGGCCAGTTCGAATTTAATAACTCAATAAATTAAAGGTCAATTCAATTTCAGCTGAACAAAAAAATAGGTTCTATACAAAAGAAACGAGACTATTTTTAAAAACGTACTAGGCTAGCAGAAGGTTATAGGAGATACGAGGTATAAAAGGAAACCGTAATGGACCCAAAATGTAATAAGCTGTGATATGGCTTAAAAAAGCTAATGTAGGTGTTTCAAATAAATATCGCTAAAAATAAGCTCAATTAGCAATCTGGAAATTATGATATCTTAAAATTAAAATAATCAACACATGGTCAATGCGAATAATTCTTATGTATCGATTTCAAAATATTGATTGCCATCTAAGGCATAGTTCAGTTATAAAATAAAAAAAAAACAAATAATTGCATTTAAAATGTATAATTCGCTTATAATAATACACTTTTTCAGACTTCAGAAAACAAAATATCTATTTCATTAAGTTATAAACTGACCATTGATTAGCTTTTAATGTTTTCTTCTTGTATTTTTCTTCTAGATTTATTCGCTTTTTCTCGTCGTTCTCGTCTTCTTTCGTTTACTCTTGTATGTTTTATTCTTAGATAATCTTTATAATGTCGTTGTCTTTTACTCTTATCTTTAAACAATTAACTATTTACCTTCTTAATCTTAGATTGTAAATACTCAACATAATATTCTGTTTATCAGTCTGTCTTTCTTTATGCTCTCAATATTAAGCTTTAGGCTTTCTTAAAAAAAATAGGAGTTGGCTGTGAATGTAACTCTTTAAATCCACTAATAGACCTCGTAACTTCTTGCGAAATTCCTTAATTTTAAAGACACTATAAATAATAACCTTACTGAATTAATCGTCTTTGATTTTATCAATCACGTATTTTATCAGGGCTACGTTTTTAACTTTTCCATGCAAAGCTTTGCTTTTATTGCTAGAAAGTATTGTTAATATGTTTATTCTTCCTCCGTTTGTTATGGCGACTGAAATGACAAATATTTCATCTATTTCTGCCAGCGTCAAGTGTAATATAATCTTCTCGTTTATGATTTAATGGTATAATACAATGATATAAATAGGAAAAATGTGAATGAAATTCACCATTTTACGTCGTTCTCAATCTAATCAAAAATTAAAAGTCCATCTGACAACTCTTCTTTTTCATCTTCGAATAAAATGCTACCGGCCAGCTCGAATTTAATAACTAGAATCAATTAAAGGTCAACAAGAGCGTACTGGAAAATAGGTTAAATACAACTGAAACTACATGCCCTACAAACCTATATATTTGATATATATTATGCCTATTTTTCAAAAATGTACTAGGCTAGTAGGAAGTAGAGGTGTAAAATTTTTAGAAGTATAATACCGGTAACTAGATAAAAGACTTTATTCATATAAAAAATGTCTATTCTGCAAACTACTCTAACAACCTTCTTCTAGCCTAGTACTATTTCTAAAAAAATATTCAAAATGTATGTAACCTATTTTTGCGGTATGGTCAGTTGACCTTTAATTGATTGAGATATTAAATTCGAGCTGGCCGGTAGCATTTTATTCGAAGAAGAAAAAGAAGAGTTGTCAGGCGAATGTATGACTTTTGATTAACCCTCTAGTGGCAGCAACCTGGCGAGGAACACGAGTGGTCGCGTGTGGTCTGTGAGTCCAGAACAAACGCTTGCAAAAATATGATTGCAATATTACCTACGTCTGCGAAATATTATTGCTATACTGCAAATTTACCTTTGCTGTCTTCTGTATTGTAAATTTACAAATACCTATTGAAATTCCGAAAATATATTACCCGCTTCAATTATTGATTTCTAAAGGTGAAAGAATTTTCAAATCGGTAACGTAGATTTTTAGTTAAATCGTTGCAAACAAACAAACATACAAAAGATTGAATTTTTCTCGTTATAAATTATTATAATTATTGTATAGTTTAGATTTATTTTTTACTAGCTGCGCCCCACGGCTTCGCCCGCACGTGAAATGAGTTTAAGGAACCAGACCGATTGGGAACCAGACCGATTTTCTACCAATTTTCATCAAAAATGGGTTCAGCCGTTTTAGCGCTGAGTGGTAACAAACACACACGCACGCACACACATACACACACGCTAACTTTCGCATTTATGATATTAATAGGATTAATAGGATTATTTTTTCATTTTTTGTAATAACATAAAACAAAACAATAACAAAATATTTTAGAAAGTATTTTATCTAAATCTAAACTAATATTATAAAGAGAAAAGATTTTATTTTTTGTATGTTTGTTTGTACTGATTTAATCTACGTTACCAATTTAAGAAATGTTTTCAGTTTTAGAAATCAATAAATGGAGCGGGTATCATAGGCTATATTTTATTATGTTTACCATATTTTTAACAATTATTACAATTTCAGTATTTGTAAATTTGCAATACGGAAGATAGCAAAAGTAAATTTGAGGTGTAGTAGTGTGTGTATGAGTTTGTTACCACTCATCGCCTAAACAGCTTAACTGATTTCGATGAAAGTTGGTATGTAGGTAGATTAACCGAACTGAATCCGCGCCGCGGATAGGTAGTATATTGTATTTTTAATTTTATTCTATTTATTGATTCAGTACACGTGCTTGGTCTAACAATAATACAGCAAAGGCGCATGCGATGAATGTCATAGGGCTACCAAGAGACAGTACCTCACGCTTTTGAGGATATCACGGAGAATTAACAAAATAAGTTTGCTGCGGTCTCGGAGACCGCGCGCGACCATCGGAAGGTTAAATTGAGAATAAACAACACAAACCTGCTACAACGTTCTGTTATCCTAGTACTTTTTTTTTGAAAAATAGTATCTTATAATATAGTGGTAATTAAATAAAAATACCTGTTTCGATCATACATGCTTTCTACAATCTTCTGCTAGCCTAGTACTATTTTTTTTTAACATATTCAATTATATTAAACTTTATAGAAAAAAAAATATTTATTAAAAAGAAATATTTCGATCAAACAACCTCCTACTACCTTCTGCTAGCCTAGTACAATTTTTGTGAAATATTTATTTTAGGGTATTTACTGCGTTTACATACAACTTTCATGCCTGTTTCCCATTAATGGAGTAAGCAGAGATTGTACAACTGCGTTTTTTATTCTTATTTTTTAAGAAAATATTACGTAAACTGCTTTTCTCTTGACTGTACTTACCTGTCAAAAAGACTCAGGGGATCAGACCGGAATGACTAAATATACAGGGGATCAGAACGGAATTAAAGAATAATAATAATCTCAGGGGATCAGATCTGGGGGATCAGACCGGAATAACTCGATTTGCCAATTTGATTATGTTGTCTATGCCTACAACAATAAAAAATATTTTTTTATTTGCCAAAGATTTATAATAACTTGAGTCAAGAATTTTTTCGAGAACGTCTTTTAATTCAAGGGTTTCTCGATTCAGAGCATTTTACGTAGGTAGAACAAAATAAGGGACGTTAAACACTTAAGTAGGTCATCATGTCGCGGCACAACAACAACAATTTCATAACTTTTTATGATAAGTAGGTATATCGGTTCGAAAAAAATACTCGAATGAATGAGAAAACGACACATAAAAACATAGCACGTCACTTCAACTTTCTTTGAGGCTATTTTCGGCAACAAGCTCGTAAGTCTATTATTAGAGCTTTTATGTCTCCGATAAATGCCACAAATGTTTCCTTATAATTTGTGGGTAGCGGTTTGAATAAGGAGTAAAAATATTTATTAATAATTATTTTTGGAAATATTTTTTAGTAGAACATTAGTAACATTCAATTTCAGAATATTTGAGTTACGATCAGTGTCTTTGTTATTTTTAGAATAGTGTCGGTAGTAGTATATAGGTAGGTAGGTAGTTTTTTTCATTAATTAATTTTACTCTATTGTAATTTTAACTCATAGGTAAATATTTAGATCCTCATGAATATACCCAATAAATAAATGTAATGAGTGATTGGTGGATAATGCGCCAATATATCTACTTTTGTATATTATAATAAAAAATATGCAATACGTTTTTCTTTGTCCAGATGACAAAAGAGGAAGCGATCGCCTTTCTCCAAGAGATTAAGTTCAACATCGACTACCTCCGAGCTCACTATTCACAGAACTTGAAGGCTGTGGAAGAAAGTGCGCAACAAGAGAAGTTGAGGAGCATGCTCATTGAACAAGCTAATGCTAAGGTAAGAACACAATTCAGATTTTTTTTATCTTACAGTCATTTATTTTGTATAAGGTTACACCTCCGAAACCATGTTACAAAAATGACATTGCAACATTGAAGATGACTTTAATAATGCCACCGTTAACTCTATTGCCGTAGTCAGCTATGTGCTGGACCTATTTAGCTAAAAGAAGACAACTTAATTGATGGTAAGCGGTTCCCATGATATGCACAAAACAATGTAGGTAACTGTGAGTATTGAAAAGTAATTAATGTTGAAAAACACAATCAAATCGTCGGCGTAGTGAGCGAAAAAAATTAAAAAAATATATTTATTATTTTAACAGACATAGATTTGCATGCAAACTTGCTTAAAAATTTAATTGAAATATTTAACAAAATCATACTTTAAAACCACTTTATCTCATTGGTTATTATATTTTTCTTCGCGGTACTTACAGTCTAATATAAGCTTGGAAAATATGACTGATAGGATCATATATATATATATCTCAAATACCAATATGATTTAAAATCCAAACTCTCAAGCAGATATCATAAACATTAGGAGCCTGAATAAATATTTACACTTCTACATTTAAGGTTTATATAAGCCAATATTAATTACTTGTCACGATATTTGTCTTGAAGGCTACATAAATAAGCCTTCGTTTCATAATCGAGTAAACAACAGAATCGTACGAATACTTTACATAACATCAATAATTAATTAACACCGCTCAGTCGATAATATTTATTAATATTATATAACTGAATTGCTTAAGGCATTGAATATACGCCTTTTGTTGAGATCGGGAAGTACTCCAGCGAAATTGCGGCGAATAAGTTATTTGTATTGTTACGTGTCAGGATGGGGTTCGATGTAAAATGCCAGTTACGCGATGATGAGTTTATTTAAGACTCACACAGTAAACTAACAGTAACAAATTAAAGCAATAAACACTTATACTGCACTATAACGCTTCGTATATCGCTCTTCTTAAACTTCCGTATCGCTTAGATGTTCGCTCGAGATCGCTGTATTCACAACTGAACCAAGTGCCGACGTTCGAATCCTTTTTATAGTCCTTCAATAGACTTCTAGAACCTTCCAGTTATTACCACAAAGATGCCGACAATTCTCGAAAACAGAACAATGAGTGTAGGTACTTAGCTGCGACGCGTAGGTATGCCTATCGCCGATGGTCTATTGTTATACGTGTAGGTAGGTACATGCAAACGTTCTAGCGTAGGTATTTGTCGTATACGTGTAGGTAGGTACTTGCGAGTGTTCTAGAGCGTAGGTATTCGTCGTACACGAGTAGGTAGGTACTTGCGAATGTTCTAGAATAAGTAATCGTCGTAACATTGCCCCCCTCTTAATCATGCTCGTCCCGAGCAGCGTTAGAACCGTGATAGGGTGCTAGTCGATCGATGTGGACGATCTTCGGCTTCTTTCTATCGCCCTGTCTTATGCGATAGGTCACGTCATTGATCCTTGTGATCACTTTATAGGGACCCTCCCAGCGGGCCTGTAGCTTCGGTGACTTGCCGATTTTCCTGAGAGGATTGTGTAACCACACGAGCGTACCTTCCTCGAAGCCATGATTACTTGCTTTCCTGTCATAGCGAGTTTTCATCTTCTCACTAGCCTTGAGGTTGTTATCTCGCACTAGATCATGTGTCATATCCAGCTGTGCCTGCAAGTTTGCGACGTATTCTACTGTCGGCTTTGGCGTATCAGGAGGTGTTCCGGTAATCAAGTCTACTGGTAGGCGTATCTCTCTTCCGAAGTTGACTTTGGCCGGCGTAAATCCTGTAGTGTCATGAACCGCGGACCGATATGATAGCAGGAAGAGTGGAATGTAACGGTCCCAGTCTCGTTGATGGTCTTCGACAACCTTGGCCAGATGGTTTTCCAAAGTCTGGTTGAACCGTTCTACCATGCCGTCAGACTGCGGGTGCGCTGGTGTTGTCCGTGTTTTATGTATGCCGAGTAGATTACACATCTCTTGAAACAGGGCTGACTCGAAATTTCTTCCCTGGTCACTATGCAGTTCCAACGGCACACCAAATCGACACACTACTTCCTGGATCAACTTTTTAGCCACGGTCTGAGCCTCTTGGTTTGGTGTCGCAAAAACTTCGGGCCATTTGGTGAAGTAATCTTGGACTACTACTATATAGCGGTTGCCGTCCTCTGTCACGGGAAATGGGCCAGCTACGTCAATGGCAATCCTCTCCCATGGGGCTCCGACACTGTACAGCTGCAGCTTGCCTCTTGATCTAGTACGAGGTCCTTTTACCGAAGCACACGTAGAGCACTTTCTGCACCACTCCTCGATGTCTTCCCGACAGCGTACCCAGTAGAAGCGTTCTCTCACCTTCACCAAAGTCTTCTTCACACCAAGATGCCCACCTGATGCACCATCATGCACTAAGCGCAGAACAGGTTCAACTTTGTCTCTCGGGATCACCATCTGTAGAACTTGCCCCTTGCCGTTAGGTGATTCCCACTTTCTATATAGCACGTCTTGTTCCAAAGTCAGACTGTCCCACTGAGCCCAGTAGGCCTTCGTGATTGGGCTTGCGGCTGATACGTCCTGCCATTTTGGTTTCCGACCCTGAGCCTTCCAGTCCATTATTAGTTTCAGGTCTCTGTCCTCTTTCTGTGCCTTACTGACTTCGTCTTTGTCCCAGGATTCATCGGTCCCCTGAGTCCTGACAATTTTCACTACCTCCTTGGACTCATGCTTTAAACAGTGCTTACAATCCTGGGAGCATGGACGTCGCGATAAGGCATCAGCGTTGGAGTGAATCCTTCCACTGCGGTGTTCTATTACAAAGTTGTACTCCTGTAGTTGTTCGATCCATCTTGCGACTTGGCCTTCAGGATTCTTGAACTGGAGTAACCACTTCAGTGCTGCATGGTCTGTTCGTAGTGTGAACTCTCTTCCCAGCAAGTATTTATTGAAATGTTGTAAGGTCTTCACAACTGCTAGTAATTCACGTCTAGTCACACAGTAGTTTCTCTCAGGCTTCGATAGAGACTTGCTGAAGTAGGCGATGACCACTTGCTGTCCATTTTGCTCCTGAGATAACACGCCTCCGATTCCAGTATTACTGGCGTCTGTGTCCACAATAAATCTGCCTTCTCTATTAGGGTAGCACAGGACTGGAGCTGAACACAGCAACTTTTTGAGTTGTGTAAATGCACGTTGACAATCAGAATCCCAAACGAAGTTCCTCTTTTCTTCTGTAAGGTGGTGTAATGGCTTGGCTATTTCGGAGAAGTTCTTCACAAAACGCCGGTAGTAAGCACTGAGGCCCAGGAAAGCTCTTACTTCGGTTTTAGTTTTTGGTATAGGCCATTCTTGAACCGCTTTTATTTTTTCTGGGTCCGTTTGAACACCTCTATCCGAAATAATGTGGCCTAAGAACGAAACTTCTTTCTTGAAAAAGGCGCACTTCTTCGGATTAAGTTTCAAGTTTGATTCACGAAATCTCTTGAACACTTTCTCAAGATTCCTGCGATGTTCCGTGAAACTGCGTCCCATAACTATGACGTCATCCAAGTACACCAGACAGGCATCTCCCAAAAGACCTACTAGTACGCGTTCCATAAGCCTTTCAAACGTAGCTGGTGCATTACACAATCCAAATGGCATCACCCGGAACTGCCACAGGCCTTTTCCAGTACCGGTGGTAAATGCAGTCTTCTCCTTATCTTCTGGCCGTAGTTCCACTTGCCAGTAGCCACTTTTCAGATCTACCGTAGAGAACCACTTCATGCCTCCAAGCATATCCAAAGTGTCGTCAATACGGGGCAAAGGGTAGCTGTCTTTCTTGGTCACGTTATTAAGCATTCTGTAGTCTACACAAAACCTGGTACTACCATCTTTCTTCTTCACGAGTACCACCGGTGAAGACCATGGGCTGGATGATGGCTCTATGATCTTGGTTCGAGCCATATTCCCAATCAGCTCGGCTACTTCTTCTTCTTTTGCTAGTGGCACTCGTCTAGGTCTTTGTTTGATAGGCTGTGTAGCACCTGTGTCGATCGGATGTTTCACTAACCCCGTTCTTCCAAGGTCGTTTTCTTCTTTGGTGAAAATGTCCTTGTAGTCCAGTAGCAACTTCTCTGCTTCCCGATATTCATTGGGTGACAGATTTTGCTTCGTGGTCTCTAGCAACGGGCCCATATGATTTGCCGAAGAAGCAGTTTGGACGTTCTCTTGGATCTTCCTCAGACTGCTCACAGCTTCACATCGTCCAACGATCGCGTTCTTCCGTAATAACATCGCCGAATTGCTAAGGTTGACAATTTTAACTTTTGCTTCACTTCTAGTCATGACTAAAGTTCTGGCTGTAATTCTACTGGTATGGCACCCAGGATCTTCCACCATGACGCAACGATCAGCAGTTACACCCTCAGGAAACCTTACGTCGACTAAGGTTTCTGATCTCGGTGCCATTGTTACCGTTTTGGCACTGTAGACCGCTATTGAAGAACAGCCTTCTAGAAAGACCTCTTGGTCTGGGAAGCTTAGAACACCTTTAGCAATATCGACAAGGCACTGTTGCATTCGCAGGAAGTCTAAGCCGATAATGCAGTCATCCGTTATGCTCGCCACCAAAACAGATTGATGATAAGTCTTCTCTCCTAGTTTGATTCTCACATCTGTAGCTCCGAGGACGGTCACTGGCTGCCCAGTCGCTGTTTGCAATTTGCAAGATGGTCGTGCGTCTTCCCACTGAATTGTTCGGCGCAGAAGTTCTGGTCGTACGATGGTCTTTGACGCGCCCGTATCTATCGTAAAGCAAACAGGTTTACCATTTATTTCTCCAGCTGTTACCAGGCTATTACCGTCACATGCCTGTGATACTTGCACTGTGGGGGCTTGACATAACGGATCTTGACTAGCATCAACCTGAGTAGTAGCTGACACCATTCTACTTCTTCTCTGGTCCGGACAATTGATTCGGATATGTCCCCGCTTGCCGCATCCGTAGCACATAGGCTCACCTCGTGGTCTAACAGCTGCAACAACTTCCCGTACTTTATGCGACTTGTAGTCGTTTCGCACAGCTTCCACCTCAAGGGCATGTGCTAAGGCCGCTTCTAAAGTTGTATGGTGTGCCAACCGTACAGTTGCTCTGACCTCAAGGTCTCTTATACCATCCACAAATGCTTGTACCACTGTGTGGTCCACAGATGATGTACTGGAGGCATACGCTCGTCGTACCAGGCGTTCGATTTCAGCAGCCCATTGTTGAAGTCCCTCACTCGACTTCTGAGTTCGATCCTTCAGCTGAGCTCGATAAACATGCTCCAGGTGCTTATCGCCAAATCGAGCTTCTAATGCCTTCAGGAGTGCGTCTAAGTTTCGTCGGTCAGCAGGTAAGTTCTCTAGGATCAGCAGTGCATCCCCTCTAAGTGCCAAAGTAAGCGCCGTCAGTGCGTGATCATCTTCCCATCCATTTCCTTTGGCAACTACTTCGAACTGGTGTCGAAAGGCCGTCCAGGAAGACGAGCCGTCAAAGGAGGGAAGTTTAAACTTGGGACCTCCGGAAGTGACTGCCGCGGCCACGGGCGTAGTACTTGAATAAAGGACCTTGGTCTTCTGGAGCTCTTTAATCATCTTGTCATGATGGTTCATGGTGGTCTGGACATCTTCGAGAATTTCATCATGTTTGCTGGAGCGTTTTTTTACCACTTCAACGTCTTCTTGAAGAGTACTGATGACGGTGCTGAACCCTTCTAACTTAGAGTCCATCATTTCTCGAAGGTCCTCTCGGATAGCATGGCGTTGTCTGTCTTCGGCTTGCAGTTGACCTTCCTTAAGGTCTAGAAGAGCTTGGCGTTGGCGCTCTTCAGCTTGACGTTGGCGCTCTTCAGCTTGGCGTTGGCGCTCTTCAGCTTGGCGTTGACCTTCCTTCAACTCCTCCATGACTTGACGTTGCCGTTCTTCAGCTTGGCGTTGGCCCTCCTGTATAACGGCTAAAAGGGACGACATGTCGAAGCCAGAGCCCATACTCGTCGACGCCGCAGAAGTGCCGGGATCACTAACTACTGCTGCGCTAGACTCTTCAGTATCGGCCATAATCGATGGTTCACGAGTTTCGTCTACCGCCGCCTGTCGTCGAGTGCGTACTCCCTCGTCGCGTGGTGTGACTGGCATTCTCACTTCTGTCACCAATTGTTACGTGTCAGGATGGGGTTCGATGTAAAATGCCAGTTACGCGATGATGAGTTTATTTAAGACTCACACAGTAAACTAACAGTAACAAATTAAAGCAATAAACACTTATACTGCACTATAACGCTTCGTATATCGCTCTTCTTAAACTTCCGTATCGCTTAGATGTTCGCTCGAGATCGCTGTATTCACAACTGAACCAAGTGCCGACGTTCGAATCCTTTTTATAGTCCTTCAATAGACTTCTAGAACCTTCCAGTTATTACCACAAAGATGCCGACAATTCTCGAAAACAGAACAATGAGTGTAGGTACTTAGCTGCGACGCGTAGGTATGCCTACCGCCGATGGTCTATTGTTATACGTGTAGGTAGGTACATGCAAACGTTCTAGCGTAGGTATTTGTCGTATACGTGTAGGTAGGTACTTGCGAGTGTTCTAGAGCGTAGGTATTCGTCGTACACGAGTAGGTAGGTACTTGCGAATGTTCTAGAATAAGTAATCGTCGTAACAGTATATTATTTTGTTTTAATAAAGTAATAATTAAATTATATTAAAATTATGACATTTGACAACCTCTGTGGTTCGGTGGTACTGTGTATGGACTGCCACACAGAGGTGGCGGGTTCGATTCTCAGTGCAAATATTTGTGTGCATGAACATGTCTATTTGCATTGGTCTGGGTGTTATCCATTATAATATGTATGTATTTACAAAAAAAAAGTTTATAGTTATGTATATCCGCATTTCAAGAAATCTATAGCTAACTCTAAGCTATAATATATTTGTATAAGTATTTATATTATTACACATTTTATCATTTTCTAGTCTTAACTTATGAATCTACCTCGCTTCATCTCTGCATCACCCAATAGGTTGACTGGTAGAGAATGCCTCAGGCATTAAGTCCGCCTTTATACATGTTTTGTGTATGAAGTTCAAATAAATAAATAAATAATATACGATGCTTACTTTGTCTAGATGACGTTGTGTGTAGTTGGTGTGATATTATATTATATTAAATATCGTATGAATTCCCTTCTGTTAGTATTGACCACGAATAGATGGAGCGTAGTCTACGAGATGAACTGTTAGTCTGGTAAATGTGGCAGCTCAACATCGATTGAAATAGAGATGCTTGAGCCTTATCCAACCAATACCGTGATTGTATGGAGCATAAATGAATTGAAAAATTGGTAGGGGTTGCCCTAGACGGACATACGCGGACCAAGTATGTCATGTGACAAAGGGCACAATTAGAAGCACCCGTAACCGATGGCGAAGTGTGTGTATGAAAAGATTAATGAATGTTGATAGGCAAAGGAGGTATGTATGGATTGCAGCAAATGGCGTTCTATGGTCTCTACTTACTGCATTAATGGGAGACAGACGTGAAGTTATGTATATATGTAACATGATAAATATGGCAGGTATTTAAAGGCTGAGGCAGCTAAGGAAATTTAGAAGCGGAGATACGGTGAGCCATGAAGAATGTGTTGTTGTACAATCATTGTGTTGTGGAGTCCAGTATTTTTTTTTAGACTTATACATGAACAAAACAACGTTCAATAAAGAATACGCTTAATTACAATATTAAATTACATAGATAGTTTATGACTGTATGTTTATAAAGTGCGTGGTACTTTACCGAACACTCCTTTTGTTTGCTATGATGATATTGAATGATACGAGGAGATAGTTTAGAGTTTGTTTATTACTGTTAAAGTTCTAATGCTAAGTACAAATTGATGAAAATGATATATGATAAAATGATAGTGAGTACACGCGACGCGGTTGATGACCGGTAGTGAACCGATTTTTATATAAATGTAATGAATTAAGAAAGCGTTGTAGCGAAAATGCTGACAAGATATATAATGTAATTTCGCAATGTACGGTTGCACCGTACATAAAGTTTTATTAAATATTTATTGTCCTTTAATGCGGACGTTGTGTATAAAAAGGTCGCTAGTTATGACATCATTGGGCATAAAATAAAAATAAGATTTTCTTGTTACCGCTGTGAAATCTTGTCTTCTTCTGATCTCGATTATTATCTTGCTATCAGTCGAAATCAAAAATAGGCACAAAAACATTTTTATTGGTGTAAAGCGTTTTCATTTATATTTTATTTATATCTCAAAACAATAAAAGTATGTTTATTGCTCAACAAAGTCTCACCATTGTAATTAAACGTCACTCAAAACTAAGCTATGTGCTAAACGAAACAAGAACAGAAATATATTATGTTTAACACAAATTGTTTCTGACTAGGTCAAATTAAATTTAGAACATTGTTTCGAAGTAGAAAATTTGTTTCTTATGGAATTTGGCTTTATATAAGAAAATTGAAATGCCTAACTTAATATTAATTTGTTTGGAAGAACTGCGTCATGATGGTTCGGCTGAACCGATTTCGATGAAAATTGGAATGTACATAGATTCGGTGTCGGAGATGGACATAGTTTTCGAGTTACATTAATTAACACATAACATTTTTCGCGCAGGTAAAGCCGCAGGGCAGCTAGTATCTGAATATGTCATAGGAATAAAGGTTTTTCCACTTAACTATTTTAACTTTAATAAGCAACTTTCATGATTTCATCTAACTTTTTAATAATTTTGCATCGTCAACCGTAATTGCAAAAGTGCTACACAGGTCTACGTCGTAGCATGGTGCTACAGATTGTCTACGAAGCGTAGCAACATAAATTTAAATAACTTAAAATTTTTCGTGCAACTTTTTCTATAAATAATTATTTTAACATTGAAGAATGCATACTGTAGACAGTGTACATTTACATAGCACTTGATGTACGCAATCCAAGGGGTTAATTATAATTTTGTAGTGTTTTAAACCTTGTGGCGATTAAGATTGCAGGTAAATTGCTAAATCAATAATCCATTTTTAAATACTGGAAGGCCTAGACAAGTGGCATATGATATTAGAATAGAATAAAAAGTGTATGGAATTGACATAAACTATCGAAAATGTTAGCGTTAGCTTATGTCAAACCCATATTGATTAATCTATTCTATTTTATTAGCATTTATGCTACTTCTCTAGGTCCTATGTTGTTATACATCCTGTTATATTCGTAGTTTATTCACATACGCATAGAAGCCCAATAACATTTTACGAGCAGCGATAAAAATAAACTCTGTGCTATTAACAGAAATTCATTTAGTTTTCATACCAACGTTTACTTAATGGCTTTGGTTTATCGTTTGTTATTAGAGCAGTGTGTTAAGAACTACGATTAATGAATCTTTCTAGTTCATAAAACGTTTGTAATAACATTAGATACACCGGTAGTCACTAACCATATCTAAGTATCTATTTTTATTATTACCCTTTTTAAAAGAAACGACTTTCCATAGATAATACTCTACTAAAATACACGGAAACAATTACCGCGTACTACATCTCCCCTATAGATATGCTATGTCTCTTATATACTTATTTAAGAAGCTACTAAATAAACTGACCATACGTTTTCTTTGTTACTTTCGCAGGAGTATCAATACCGCAACCCGGCTCTTCAGTCGTTCCCATTCGGGAACAGCCCTGACATCATTCGAAGTATCGCCTCCAAAAATTGGGAGCTCAGCAACAATCTCTCCCCTATACCTTCGCTGCCGGTTTCTAGTGACCTGCGACCAGAGCCCGTCAAGAGGACCTACGATCCTATGCTGCAGACTAATATTATAAGTAAGTGAGAAATATTCATATACCTAGGTACGATTGCGTAATGGTACAGTTCGTATATAGAACATTAGCGAACCGCCCCGGCTTCGCACAGGTATTGTATTTGGGGCTAGATGGCGCTGTGTGAATGTGGTAGAATATTATTATTATTATATTATTATAATATTATTATTATTATTATGCTGATACTAAATATACTACAGAATGTCTTTTTAAACAACGTTCACAGCTTTTTCGTCATTAGACAATAGATGTAGCGTACCTACATGAAGAAATATAGAGTATAGAGGATAAGAAATAAAAAAAGTAAAACGGTCAATCTGACTTACTCACTGATTTTTACTCCTTCTATTTTTTGTGGAACATTGTGAAAATTTTGTAAATCGCAATATACGATATTACATAATATATAAAAGCAATCTTATTTCTACAGAAACATGGTCATTGTTTTCTTTAAAGGCCGGTGGCTCCCGGCTGGTACTGCCGCAACCGCTATGTCCCTGCATTACATTAGAAACCTCTAAAATTACCAGTGTTTCCCTATTATATTTTGCACGTATTATACATATAAACATTCCTCTTGAATCACTCTATCTATTAAAAAAAACTGCATCAAAATCCGTTGCGTAGTTTTAAAGATCTAAGCATACTTAGGGACAGACAGCGAGAAGCGACTTTGTTTTATACTATGTAGTGAAGATGCCTCGCGTCGGAAATAACAACGATTTTTTTTATTGCCTACTGTGGCAAATGAGCCAACAGTTCACCTGATGGTAAGTGGTAACTGTCGCTCATAGACTACCAGGAACGCTGGCTAGTGTTTTAATGCTCTCTTTAAACCTCGTTTGAAGAAGGATATAGCGTTTGGGAATCACCACAGCTGGTAGTTCGTTCCAGAGCCTACACGTATGTAGGAGAAATTAACTTTTTAAATATCTGCAAACATATTGCCTACAGTGGTGTTCTTATGACCTTTTTCTTTTTGTGGGTGCCTGTAAAGAGACGACTGAGTATGTATACACTAGGAATCGTGCCGCCGCGTTACCTGTGTACCAAATATCACTTTACTGCAGCCACCAATTCAAAAACCAACCAGCCCATCATGCGTGTCGGCTATAACAATATCTTCCTCTTGGCGAGGCCTAAATCTCGCTTTAGGGAACGACAAAAGAGGGATGAACATTCTCAGACTGAATAAGTTTGAGGCCACTATATCACCAGCTGGACTCCATTGGATGGACCATGGATTCCGACTAGGCAGAGTGGAGTCATTTCTTAAGCTAATGCTTATAAAACATTTAAATGAAGTAGGTATACAGGTAGGCTACAGCTCTACTTACCCCATATCCACTGGATTTGTTAAATACTGAGATAAACATTTATTTAGGTACTAAGTAATTCGAAATCCCAACAATAAACAAAGTCCGTTTATAGAGAAGTCTTAGTGTAAATACCTCGGCATTCCATTTATAGAACGATTCATTCAAAATACACATGTACGATTTAGACAGAAAACAACCCTAGAGAGAAGTGCCTCGTTGACTCTATGATGTCCTCGAAATGTTAAGATTACACTGTATTAAGAGAAATGGGTATTCAAATATAGTTTTCACGTCTATAACATACTGACTATAAGACAATTCACACACTGTCCCGCATCACAGAGCGTAAGGCGTGCATATTCTTGCGTTGTTTGTAAGCATTTCTCTTTGTATACAAATTACGGGTGGTGCAACACACTGAAAACTTATTCACGCGCTGTGTAATGTTCCTTAGCCACGCATCCCGCAGCGTGATGCGGGGCAGTGTGTGAATAATCTAATTCTGTACATGCAAATATTCGCCACTTTTAGTTTGCGAAATATTTCGTATATATTTCTACCCATTCATGAGTAGTTACTATTTGTTTTAGGTACATCAGACTACGACCGGGATGGACAGATCATTACAGAAGAGGAATATGAAGAGATGATGGATAAACTGAAGGCAGCTGACACTCTGTACACCGAGTATACCCTTGAAGAAATCATTTACCAGCTTGCTAAGGTAACAAGTCTACAGACTTTATACAAATACAGTAATCAACGTAGCGCCTCTAGTAATGAAATTAGATAATAACGAACTTTAATATTTATTTAAAACTAAATAGCTTCCCGCACCCGCGTTAAGTTACTTCTTTGGTTACTGCTCTGCTTTCGTCGCCAAAAGCGTGATGTTACACAGCCAATAACTTTCCTCAAGAACTGAACTATCAAACGCAAAAAAAATATTAAAATCCGACTGATAGTGCCAGCGATTAGCGCTTTCAAATAAACAAACGAACTCTTTTCGTTTTATTTTATAGTATAGATATAAATAGATTTGAAATATTCATAAATTATGGTAACATTAGGTAATGTTATGTCAAAACTTTACTAATCTCACTAATGGAGTGGGTCATGTGTAAAGGAAATAACGTACCGTACAATTACTTACCTATACATATAAAATCGATTTTATTACGTAATGCTGCAAATGGTTTCCCCTATATCCCCCCCATTTTCGCCACCTTGGCCGGTCTTGAGCCGCCCTCATCCATCGGTTGCCCGCCACCCTTATAAGGTCGGCCCACCTTGTGAGGGGTCTGCCCACGCTGCGCCTTCCGGTTCGAAAACCACACGAAATTGCACTTTCCTGTACTTCTATCCTTTTCTAGCACTCAGAGTTTTGATTTATTAGAGCGAGAGAGAGAGCGATAGTCTCTGCTTATACTATTAACCGCATTGGGTTATTTCCAGATGATGTTCTCGCAGTCGTTATCCCGGGACCCGGCGTCGGCCCGCGCGGCCACTCAGCGGTTCATGGCGTTCCTGGAGCTCGAGGCCGAGCGGGGACAACTGTCGCGTACTATTGAGAAGAAAGTACTTGGTATGTTTCAAGAACTAACTAAAGCACAAAATTTGTCGACATTTCGAGAGTAAAATCACCTTTATTCTGAAACAAAAATGTTCCAAATTTCAAAAGATTTTTTGTGTGGTCTGGGTAAAAAAAGAATCCTGTGTTTTTTTTCTAATTATGATTACGACTATAGGTATCTACTTTGTTTGAGTAATTGCTTTAATTCATAAGATTTAATTATATTAATACAATGGCTATACCCTATATCACTTCTACAATTAATACGAATCTAATGACACTTCATATGCTATTAATCTATTAATACATTTAGGCTGTAGAGCGTGCCAAAGAAATAGACATACATACTCACATACATACATACGCTCGAAAAACATTACCCTCCTTGACTGCGGCAGTCGGGCAAAATGTCCTAAATAATTAATCACTATTTCATGATCTGAAAGAACAGTATTACATTACAGATGTGATGATTGCTGCATTGACGGACACCATTGGTGACCACCCTGAACTCCTACAATCACACGATGCTGTTGGTGTAAATCCGACCAACAGGTAATATAATATAGAGTAACATTTGCTGCCTTAGAACCTATTGTTTATTGATAATCAAACCAAATTGACATTATGGATAAGTTTATTTTAAAAATCTGTACACAGCTGTTTATTATCCCACTGCAGAGAAAGGCCTCTTCTCATACAGAGATGGTATGAGCATTGATCGCCACGCCTGCTCAAGGCAGATTGGCGATTTCAGACTTCTTCAGAAGTTCAGGTTTCCTCACGATGTTTTCCTTCACCGTCAGCCAGTAATGTCCAGATAAACTTAGAAAGTACATATAATTTAAAAAATCACAGTAGTACTTGCTCGGATTCGAACTTCTGACCTCGTGTTTACAAAGCAGGTGCCTTCATTACTGAGCCATTACGACTTTGAAGCTTGATAAACTTCAATTAAATTGCAGACTTATGCGACAGTTTTTCGAAGTAAGCGCATCCGAACCCAGTATGTCTCGAGCTATCCTCGCCGCCTACAAGGACGAACTACTGAAAGGACCACCGCTGCACAAATTTGCATTCCCCGAGAGAAACTAAACTGAATAACCTATTTAAAAATAACTACGAAGATTTTACGCTTTTCACACGTAAAAGATTTTAAATCTAGCCAAATTGGAACTAATAAAAAGAAATTTGCGCAAAAACAGATAAAATACAAAAAAAAATTGTAACGATTTATAATAATTTAGAATAAAAGATGCTCAGTAGTTCAAATATTATAAAGATAAGGCCCTCGAGTTGGGAGTATAGCGGTTTAAAAACTTATGAGGCATGGATAATGAAAATAACGTACTTATACAAGACAAAATTACAGTTTTTAATGCTTACGTCATGGACGAGATATGATTTTTCTTCAAATACGGTAGGTATTTAAAAAAAGTTTCTTAGGGATCAAGATCAAACTTTTGTTATTTTAAACCGTTTTGTGATTTTGATTAAAATTGTTTATTTTATTTTTAATGAATGGCTTCTAGTATGCTTAAATTATTGTTATTTATTAATCAGCATAAAACAAAGAGATAAAATGAAAAATTTGCTTGAAAGTGAAAAAACCGGTGTGTTATCTTCGTAGTTATTTACAGTCACATAGTACCTATTTATTAATCTATGTACTAGGTGTTTCTTTCATATTTCTCAAGTAGATAATCCCTGTTTAGTTGTAAAGTCTTGTGTCTTGTATATGTTGATGTTTCTAGAATAAATATGAAGAAACACCTCTATGGATCTCTTATACATTAATGGAATATTGTTTCAGTTTCTATATCTATCTAACGTACGTGTTAACTTTTAATTAAATATATTTTAGAGAAGATATCAATTCCAAGTTTAATAAAATTGTATTACAAAAGGTAAACTTAAAGTTGATCCATAATTACAACATATTTATGATTAAAAGAAAATACAAATTTAAATGTTATTAATCTAAGGTGGCATTATATGGTAGGCATAATAATATTGATAATGGCAACTCTTTCATTTAAGGTCAGTCTAAAAGACTAGTTAAGTTCCGTACCTGAATTTAATTTATTTTTGTAAATAACGTATTTAGTCGGCAATTCCTTTATTATATACCCCAAGAGACTTACTACAGTATCATATTGCAAATCATCAATTAAACAAAATCTATTTAAATGTAAAACATTGTTAGCTTTGCGTGTAAGACATTCTCATTTTGCTTGTTTTATTATTGTAGATGAATATAAGTGCTAAATGTAAGATAATATTGAATTATATCGAATAGGTAGTCAAATATTTCTCCATATTTTTCTACCAAATCTTCTAAACGTAATGTACGATTTTGTGTTGCCGTATGGAAAATTTGTCTTCCTTGGTAGAAAAAAAACGAGCTTACATGCGTAAAACACCTACAAAAGATGCATATCAATTTTTCAAACATATCTTTCATTCATATTAATCTCAATCATAATTAAAATAGTACAATACGTACCAACCTGCCTATTTTAATACGATTCCACTGAACCATACAACATTTTGTGTAAAGTCTACAAAATTCGAGAACTTGAATGACCTTAGGCAATTTATTAAATACTGGTAGAGTATATAATATATCCTAGAGAGAGTTTGAATCGGACTAGAACTTAAAGTTAAAAATTAAAAATGATAGCCTTTGGAACTATTGATTAAGTATCGTATTTTTGGAAAAACACGATAAATCTAGTGCGACATTGACATTAATATTTTAGCTATTTGGTATTAAATCATAAAAAAAAGTAGTTAGCCGCCCAACATAAAATCGTACATTAATTACTCTAACGTTTCAACTGCATACCAATCCTTACCTACTTATCTTAAGTAACTGTATAAATAGATTAGAACAGTGTCTTTCTATTTAGAAATCACAAACATGTTTTTAACTGTAAGACTTAACATTATTCAGCATTGTTGGAATGCTATGTTAGTGATCGCAAAATTTATTATATTTATATTATTCTTTGAAATATATTGTGGATTTAATAAAAAATGTTTTAATGTCATTGGAATTTTACTGAGAACCCTCTTTATTGAACTGATATGAATAAAAAGTTTCACTAGTTCAGTATTGATCTGAACCTCTGGGAATGAAGTGAGTGATAGATATCACAGGGCAACGACACGCACGAGTCTTGCATTTGCCAGCATAATAACCCACTACGGACACTACGATTGGTGCATTTCTGTGCATTCAATTCAACCTTGCAATAGCCAATATTTGTAATGTCATGTCAATTGTTGTCGGTTCCCGATACCATTTCTGCTCAGTAAACTGTAGGATTTCTTTCAACCCTCTAGGAAGGAGACATTGGACATCGAAGGATACATAAAAAAATAGTAACTGAAATTTGAGAATAAGTATTTTATTGCAAAAGATTATCGGTAAAAAGGTATCACGATACATTATTGTAGAAAAACTATAAATATAACTACATAATCGCTGTTTTGTCTACTCACCCTATAAAATGGTAAGTCTTGATGCTATACCAGTACTTAGGACACTACAATAAAACTTTGAACAGTAAAAGGAGGCAAGGAGACGCTATATCCACTTGCTGAATGCCAAACTTGTGCCATGTATGAGCAACGTTAATGTTTATACTATGGTTATATCAAAACTTGATAGCGGTGGAAATGGGTTCTTTTTACTGACAACTAACATCTGATGCTGATATGATATATATCCCTTGATTATATTATGATAGATCAAATGTGCCGCAATACATTGGGTCTCGTCAGCGTCAACATCTCCCTCCCCCATCATTTGCAAAGCCGCTTGAAACTTCTTAATATCAATATGATGAGCTTTCGCAGGATCTTCTTGAATCTGCCTCTCGTTAATACAGACCTTTCTAAATAAATTCCTTCGCGCAATTATCTTTAACTTCTCCACAATTAGGTAAATACCAGCATTTTTAAAGAAACTATTGTGTTCGTTCATTACCTCGTCTATCCCTCTGAGGTTTCCTTCTTTTACTGCAGAAGCGAGTTGCCAGAATTCCATCAAACTATACTTTTCTAACAAACGCCTTGCGGGCATAAGACCAAGTAACATTTTAACTGGTACTAAGTAAGTGAGAATCAGTTGCTTATTTTTCAAACTGTCTTTGTGGCACTTTTCAAACGCAAACGATAAATATTCATCTGCAGAACGATAGTCTGAATCAAACATGGCTTTACGGCCTACAAAATATCTGTATGTAACCTGTTGTGCTATAGGAAATTGGTCCTTAAAAGGCGAAGAATCAATAGCTCTGATTAACGGTTTGCATAGCTGTATCTTGTCAATTCTGAAGTATACTTTAAGTAGTTGATTGACAAGGTTTAACATTCCTAGTTTTTTGGTATCAGCGTCCGAAGCCCGGTTGTCTGCTGCGCAAACTCTAAAGCACGCGAGTAAGCTCTCAGCGGCCTTTTCTAAGATTTTTCCGCGGGTTTGAGCTGTAAAACGAAGAGAAATTTAAATATATAAAAATAGTTTGCTGTGCCTGTGGCGATCACAGATTGGTCGCCAGAGCTATATGATCAATGGGCAAGGGAAAGAGACTCCGTATCTTTGTGAGAGTCGCTATGATGAAACCGCAGCCGTATAGGTCGACACAGGAGCTTATCTGATAGACACATTCTTCTATTTTAAGGATCATCTTTCTAATTAGAGCTAAACCACATCTGACACCATGGAATCGCACTTTTCTCTATTTGTATCCTTTTCTGCTAAATTTACTAGAGCGAGAATATGACATGACAGTGTGCTGCATTCTGGCTTTGACTGATAACGATACTGAGTTACAGAAAAGGATACAAGCAAAATATTGATATAATGGTCATGTTATTATAAGCTACAGTTGAGTAGCAGTTGAAGTATCCAAGATTAATTTAGTTGTGAATACAGCAATCAAGTAAAACTGTTTTTATAACTTGATCTATCTTTTAAGAAAATGAATGAAAATGAACAATGAAAATGTATTTCAAAATCAAATCAAATCAAATCAAAATAATTTATTTGCATTAAACATGTGTGGTCATACAATCTCGGATAGCATTCTTGGTGTTGTGCATAGTTTAAGTGCAGCATGTTTTACCATAAGAGGTGTACAAATGAGTAATCTCCATTAAATAATCTATTTTTGAATAAAATTGGTAAATACATAATAATTATGTCAGAAAGGAATTAATTATACAGAAAATGTCAAAAAATAAAATACAACAGCGAACAGATAATGGAACATACATTATCAGTCTAGAATGAGTCATTTAAAAAGTCTTTATATTATAATAACATTTGTCAATTAGTATTCGTTTTAGTTGTTTCTTAAATAAAATTATATTTGACGTTTTGATTTCTGCAGGTATTTTATTATAAATCTTAGGACCCATGCAAAATACACTTTTATTCATAAGTGTAGACCTGGCCGTATGTATCCTTAATCTACTGTTGTCTCGACGGTTCCGATTTACTGTATCGGCCAGTCGAGGAAACAGATGACTATTAGTTTTCACAAATAGCGATAATTCTAGTATGTAAATGGACGTAATTTATTTATATAGGTTAATTTAATTAACACTTATGAACATTAAAATTTACAAAATGTCCGCCAATTAACCTACAGCCAGTTGGCTGACAAAATAAAGCCATGAGAAGAACTGGCAAGAAACTCGGGCTGATCTTTTTAATCGTCAGATTATAAAAATTTTTGTAAGTTGCAATTTCAAGTAGCACGCAAAGTGACAGGCAATACACTTAACTCTATAAGTAATTAATTATAGCTTTCTGTAGTAAAAATTAAAATGAGTGCTTTACAGGCTGTCTCAACTTGCATATTGCTACAAAAAGGTAAAGACAACATGTGAACTGTGGTTAATGTTTCTATGTAGGTATTGTATAAACTTAATATTTGCTATAAGTATAAAGTAAGATTGAATTTAATTTACCACACTTACCACAGAATAGGTGATCATTCAACTAAACTTGTCCGTACTAATTTCAGTAGCTAAAAAACATATGATAAAATAGTATTCACAATATCAGTACAATATTATGTAATACTTACGGGTGCTAGAAAATGCATCAGCCTTTTGCGCAACAAGTCTTAAATCCAGGCAAACAGTGTACATTAAAGGTAAACCCCAGTTGACCTCTTTTTGTGATTGCAACAGTTTTACGATGCATGCTGTGCAGTCACTCTGACGATTATATGCCTCTACATAGTTTTGACATAGAAGTGCCTGAAAAGTAATAGTTTACATATTTATACAATGTTAAATTATAAGATAAGAATGGGCAAGATAAGATAGCTGACCCACTATGGCTTGAATATATTTGACCCTTGAAGCACTAGCAAGATTATCTTTTACCTTTGGCAAGAAAATGTAAATATAAGTAATTATTAACCAAAACCACACTAAATACTAGTGTCATAAGCATATAACCATTAACTATCTAAACATAAAATTACTAAATTTAGCTCATAGGTGACTAATGTATTAGGGAAATCAGTATGAATATTCCATAATATTTATTTATTATTAACCAACTTCAAAAAGGAGGTTTGATTTTTTTCACCGTGATTATTTTTTTGAAAGGTAGGTCATTTTCCAAATGTAGTCCCATATAAATTTAATGGCAATTGGTTTAGCGCTTTTTGAAGAAAGTAACAAAAATAATAGATGATGTTTTGGATTGTTCAAATTACATTGAGGAATTCTATGTTTGGTTCTTTGTTTAAGTTTGTTGTACATATAGGTATAGTTTTCAAGTTGGTTGTGGCTTTTTTAAAAGTAATTATTCCACATGTATTATTTATTTCATAACTAAAACTTAGAAAAACTGTAGGAAAATTAATAGGCTTTAAACTGGAGATATTTAGTCAACCTTTGAGAATGCAGTTAATATAAGCAGATACAGGTAATGAAGGTTAGTATATGATTGATTAATAGTGTTATTATCACATGTTATCCCCAAGTACTAAGCCTGCTAGTTCAGCAAATAAAGCTTGATAATTTTTATGTTATCTACTGTTTCTTTAAGGTTTAAACAAATCCTTTATGGTGCTACGCATGAGTTATCTGCCACAGTAGCTAGTCTACACATTAATACCCATTATTTGCTAGCTGGCAAGCTAGCATGTCATAGCATGGCTTCCTTCTACAAGTTGCATCAACAGGCATAGTAAGAATACTTTTTGAAACATTAGGGCAAAATAACAAGTAAAGGAAGCATGTTACGTACTTTCCGTGTATCGGCAATATACATACTGACCAGCGCAACTTTACAAGCTAGCACTTACTTAACAATATACAACAGTAAACTTACTTTTACACATAACAAGTGAATGATGATTATTTCATCCAAAGGAGACACGCAATTCCCTTCAACAAGAGTAGCAATATCACTAGAACCGGTCAGATTCTTGTTTAGTACATGTTCATCGCGTAAAGACAACAGACGAGCAAGAATATTCCCTTGACACGTCCTATACATGCGTTCGACAAACTGTATGTATTGGTTCAATGTGCCGGTAATTGACATATTTGCAGATATAATATTTAAGAACACAAAGTTTATTATAATTATTTAACACTGTTTTACAGTTCACTATACAATCAATAATTCAAACAAATTTAGAGCCTTCCTGCACAGTGAGGACAGTGACAGCGACAGCTGTCAATTGAAAAGTGTTGCCGTTCAGTTTAAATCATAATTTAAACTTGCGGTCAGCTAAAAGCATTTACAAATTGATTTACAAGTAAAACTGTGCTATGGGTAAAAGATCGTTTGAAGTACCAAAATCTTGCCAATGATTTGACTTTACTGTTCAGTTGCCTGAGTTATTTACTGATGCTTAGAATATTACAGAAACCTAAAGGAAAGAAGGATGAATAATTATCTTTCTAATGAATTTTAAACGCTATCATTTGTAAGCGTAGTGTAGTCACGTATTCTGAGAATACACCTTTATTTGTAAATAGTTTTGATAAAACACAAATATAGCTTACGTTTATTAACGTGAAAACGTCTTATAGATCAATGAACGCCGGCTGCACGCAATAAAAAAGGGTCACGTTCTGCCAAAAAATTGTGTAGTGTTAAGTAAATGAGCTTCGAGTCGGGCGCTCGAACCTCAAGTCGAAACTAGTAGCCTTCAAAGCTAGGGTCAAAGTCAAAGTCAGTCATTTAACATACAAATACGCGATTTTTCATAAATTTTTCATACGATGATAGCACGTAAAATTGCCGTCGTTAAATTGACTTCACAGACAACAGTTTTTTTTTAGATGTTTGACATATTAATATTAATGACACATTTTAAAAGAAATGCTGTCCCATCTATTTTTCATGCTGCTTAAGCATTATTGAAAATCTAGCAAAGTACCTTCATATTTCGATGACCATTTAACTTCCGTTTAATCAGAAACACATTTCACACTTTTTCACACAATGTATTCACACTTAAATTATTATATTATTATTATGATTTCACACCGTTGTTAGAAAATGTTTACAAACATAAACATCAAAATATAAAGTGTGTGTGTGTGTGTGTGCATGTGTGTGCGTGTGTGTGTGTGTGTGTGTGTGTGTGTGTGTGTGCGTGTGCGTGTGTGTTAAAAAAATATAAAGAAATGAATTAAAATTAATTTTGATTACTTATTTTTTATATATATTTTCAAAAAGGTTTCAGAACACTTTTTAGAATTACGTGACAGCTGTATAAAAAGTAATTAACCATATTGCTTACAGTTACTTTACTATTAAAATAACGCCATGGAAGTTATCAATGTATTCATTCCAAAATTGAAAACCACGAAAATATGACACTAAATTGCGAGGTTGCCACTCATATGTGTGAACACTCATAACACAAATAAGTTAATTTACGAGTACGTCGCAGTTTTAATATAATAAACAGAATAAAGGATTACAATAATCTAAAAGCTGATTTGCAATAAAATATTATTAGGAGAAAAGTAGGTACTCACTTTTATACAAATCAAGTGATTGATAACAATCTCATCGAACGGCGCTACGCAATTTCCTTCCACAAAAGTGATAAAATTACCGGAAGTCAAGTTTTTGTTCAGAACATGTTCATCTTGAAGAGACAGCAAACGCGCAACTTTATATCCTTGTGATGTTCTCAACATTCGCTCAACTAATTGTATATATTGACTTAAATTGCCGCTAGCGGTCATTATAATGTAATTAATAGTAAAAAATACTTTTCACTCTTATAATTTTAAAGGAGGTAATGCCTTTCCCCCGCGTAAATCAAGATAAACAATTATTTTGGCACAGCAAAATGAATGGCAAATCAATAATCAATAAATCATAATTTAGGGTTGCCTGTATGCACTACTGCAAGTCTAGACTTGCACAATATGCAATTAAGCTGGTTATAGACATCTAGTTCTAGGCGATTAGTAACTTTTAACGAGAATTTAAATCTTAAGGGACGCTTAGCTTAAGGACAAACCTAGTAGCAAAAGTAAATACTGCAGCTGCTTATTGTAACTGTACAGTATTGTATTGTTCCAATTGTAAACATAAATTTCTGTTTGCAGTTTATTTAACCTGAGGGTTTACGCGTCATGAGTGTCAACGTCGTAATTTATTGTCATATTTTGTTTAATATATAGATAGATAGAATATTCTTTAATGTACACCAATTACAAGGTTACAATAACATTACACGAAACATACACAGAAGATAGAAAGAAGTTGTACAATGGGCGGTCTTATCGCTAAGAGCGATCTCTTCCAGACAACCTTTTGTGATTTTCAATTTTTATCATAATATATAACAGGGCTATATTTTAAAAATATCTTCTGTCCATATGCTGGAATAAGGTGAAAGCTGTATAAAAATATAAAAAAGGAGTAACCATAATGCTTACAGTTATTTTACTATGAAAATAACGCAACTTAAGTTTTAAATGTATTATTTGCATATAAACGCAATGATTTCTTACTTTTTATACAGCTTTCACCTAATTGTAGCATAATTATGTATAGAACATATTTTAAAATAGAGCCTCGATATAATGTATATATTAAAATCATGAAATATGACACTAAATTGCGACGTTGCCACTCATGACGCGTAAACGCTCAGTATGTAGCTGTACATATGAGCACTTATGCAGTACAGTACACACAATTTCATGAATTATTGCTTAAGTACCAACTCCAAATACACTGCACAATAAAGTTTAACCATTCTTCCATAATAAAAACATAAATGCGAAAAAAACTCCTTCCGTCTGTCTGTTACACTTTCACGCCAAACCACAGATTTTGATGAAATTTAGCATAGACATTGGATAGACCTTGATTGGAGAACAACGTACAGAAACAACAGCTCTCTTGTATCTCGAAAAATGTCTTGAAGAGGTTGAAACCTACACTATTATATAAAGCGGAAGAGTTTGTTTGTTTGAAAGCGCTAATCTCTGAAATTACCAGTCGGATTTGAAAAATTCTTTTTGCGTATGATAGCCCAGTTCTCGAGTAAGACTATGTAACATCACGCTACTGGTGACGGGCGCAGAGCAATAAGCAAAGTCACTATTATTGAATATAAGTTTGTTTGAAAATTATTTTAACAAACATTGACTAAGGCGTAGAGTTTGTATTGTAGAGTTTGATGCTTGGCTCTAAATGAGATCTGACAACTTTTTGCGAGCCAATATGGTCTCGTTATACCAACATTTTTTTTTGGTTGAATGTGCTTAGAATCTTGATCTTTCGTGATTTATGTTGTGTAGTGTATCTTTAGCATAATACTAAGCTTAGATTAGACAGGTCTCTAGTCTTTTTACTCAAATGTCAAATATGTCAAATTTCAAACCTTGACTTGATTAAATTTGCGTGATTGCGTGCATAAAAACAAAGTATAAAATAATAAGCAAAATGGAAGAAAACGTAGCATTAGACTCCAAGAAACAGAAATCATTCGTAAAGTCTATTAGAGGAATCAAAAAGTTGATAAAGGTACGTTTTTATTATTTTGTCGGCGACGAAGTGAGGTTATAATTTAATAAATAACACGCTTGTTTTTTATTTGGAAACAGAAAAATGAGAAGATTACAGCTAAATCTAAACCTGAAAAGAAAGGTGAAGAAGCTAAACCAGAAAAGCCATTTAGTATGCGGTTGAAGGATGATAAAATTAAGAAAAAGAAACGCAAGGACAGAGGTTTAGTTTATTTGTCGCATATTCCGCATGGATTCTATGAGGTTAGTTGTTTTATAATTAATTCAAATACTAAGTAATTCTAGTTCTTCAGTAATTTTCAGTATTGCTCTGTTATTCATTTAGTTAATTTTGTATTGTGTAATTTTCAAGGAATATGTGAGATTTTTTTTTTTTTTTTTTTTTTTATATTAGCCTACCAAAGTGACTCCACTTTGCCTGATGGTAAGCAGTAAGTGGAATCCAGAAGTGGCGGACACCATTCCAAAAGCCAAACTACTGGTATGGTGGCCTCCACTATGGCGGCTTAGTGAGATGCTTTTTCACGCCCCGCTTAAAAGACCCAGGATCAAAATTAGATGGGAACACATGCGCTGGCAAAGAGTTCCAGGCTTTAATTGAGCGACAAAAGTATGAAGTGCTGAACCGTTTGGTTCGAGACCCTTTAGATTCCACTGTGAAAGGGTGGCACTTTAGTCCCGCACGTGTCGTTCTGGATAAAAAGGGAGAGGGTGGGATTAATTCAAAGAGCTCTTCAGAACACTCTCCATGGTAAAGGCGATAGAAGACGGCCATTGAGGCGATGTCTCTTCGCAGCTGTAAAGGCTCAAGGGTCTTAGTAGCCTCCGGGCTTCCGATGATACGGACTGCTCGCCGCTGCAACCTATCGAGTGCATCCAGTAAGTACTGTGCGGAGCCATCCCAAAGATGAGAGCAGTACTCCACGCAGGAACGAACCTGTGTCTTATAAAGAAGACAGAGCTGCTCGGGCGTGAAGTACCGCCTCACCCTGTTCAGGACACCGAGTTTACAGGAGGCGGTTTTAATGACGCACTCGATGTAGTTCTTGGGGTTGAGATCTCGGCTGATGTCCATACCCAGGATACTTAGGCTATCCTGTAGTGGTAACACTGTGTTCTGAAGAGAGGGCAGGGGAAGGAACGGAGATTTTTTTGCAGAGAACGCGCACACCTGTGTTTTCTTGGCATTGAACTCGACCAAATTCTCACAACCCCATTTAGAAATGCGGTATAATACTTGGTCGAGCTCAGCGACAAGTTCTAGGCGTTTTGCCTCGATGTCAGTCTGTTTAGCCGCAGGATGTCCGAGATATCGCCCATGCACTGTACTATCATCTGCATAGCAATGAATGTTGCCAAGGGACAACATGTCATTGACATGCAGAAGATACAGGGTGGGCGACAGGACGGACCCCTGAGGCACCCCAGCGTTGACCTGCAAATAATCGGAGGCCGATCCGTCACAAAGGACTCTAATGCGGCGCTCACGCAGGAATGCGGCAATCCAGTTGCACAGCTGGGGTGGCAGACCATATGCTGGAAGCTTGGACAGAAGCGAACGGTGCCAGACTCTATCGAAGGCTTTGGTTATGTCAAGGCTGATGGCCAAGGACTCTCCATGCCTGTCCATAGCTTCACCCCATTGGTGCGTGATATATGCTAGAAGGTCACCCGTAGACTGTTTTGACCTGAAGCCATATTGTCGGTCACTAATTAACGAGTGACCCTCTAGGTAGGGGACTAGTTGGGCGTTTATTATCCGCTCAAGCACCTTGCAGAGAACTGAGGTGACAGCTATGGGTCGATAGTTGCCTGGCTCGGACCTATCCCCTTTTTTGGGAATCGGTTGAACATTCGCCTCTCTCCAAGCCTCCGGCACAATTCCCGAGGAATAAGATAGGCGGTATAGGCGCGTCAATGCAGGAGACAACTCCGCTGCGCATTTCTTGAGAACCACCGCTGGAATACCATCCGGTCCGCTGGCTTTCCGAACATCGAGCGACCTTAGTTCCGCACGGACATCACGATGCCTAATACGGATATTAGGCATAACGGAGTCGCAGCCAGATATAGTCGGCGGGTGCAAGTCACGGTCGTCGATTCGGGAGTTAGCCGCAAAGAGTTCTACAAGCAAGTTTGCTTTCTCTTGCGGCTCGTGGGCCAGCGATCCATCAGGACATTTCAAGGGGGGCAGCGAAGGCTTGCAGAAGTTGGATTGCACGGCCTTGGCTAGTCGCCAGTAGCTACGGCTACCCGTAGGATGCGAAATCAGTTCTTGCCCAATCCGTGCAATGCGCTGGGCATCCGCTCTGATGTAAGCCCTCTTGCATTCCCTAGTGGCTTTATTGTACGCTGCTTTTAGGCGATCCAAGCTAGGGTCGCGCCGTGCTCGGGCCCTGATCCAAGCGCGGTACGCCGATTCTTTTTGTTTAACAGTATCGGCGCACTCACGGTTGAACCAGGGACGCGTTTTGCCGGCACTGGTGACATCTGAGGATGGAATGTAATATTCCATACCTAACAAGATTTCACCAGCGACAGCAGTAGCACTTTGCGACGGATCCCTGTTTTTAAAGCAGCGTAATGCCCATGGGACGGAAGCAAAGTACTCCCGCATACCATCCCAGTCTGCTGACGAGTAGTGCCATAGTCGTCGCTTTACCTCCGCACGTCGTGGGGGAGCAACAAGAGGCACTGAGGCGCAGACCAAACAGTGGTCGGAATTACCCAGTGGGGCGTGGACCGAAACACTGTATTGGTCTGGGTGACTCGTCAGCAGTAGGTCTAGCAAAGAGGGCGCTTGACCTGGAATATCTGGTATCCTGGTGGGATGGATTACCAGTTGCGTCAGGTCATGCGTGAGAGCGAATGCATGGGCGGCTCGTCCCGCATGGTCTGTTCTGAGAGAACCCAACCAGGTCTCGTGGTGGGCGTTAAAGTCTCCCAGAAACACCAGTTCCGCGTTCGGAAACCGCTCCTGCGCTAAGTCTGCCGCCTGACTCAGATGGTCAAAGAGTCGAGTTGTCTCCAAATCTCCGGAGTGGGAACGGTAAAGGCACGCGTAGACCCGGCTCAGAGAACCAAGATCAACGTGAAGCCAAAGGATGGGGTAGGATGGGTCCTCTAGGCAGCGCAGACGGCGAACGCAAACATCCGCCCTGACGAATGCGCATACTCCGGCCTTAGCGCGAAAGCGCTCCTCGAGCACATAGCCCGGGTAGTGCAGGTATGCCGTGTCGTCAGGGCGGCGTATTTGTGTCTCCGTTAGGAAAAGCAAAGCCGGCCGTGCCGTCTCGAGGTGTTGGTGGACGGCGTTGAGGTTTGAATGGAGTCCACGGATGTTAGTGAACTCCACCTCAAATAGCGGGTTGGTGGGGGAGGAAGATGCCGCTGTTTGACCTGCTGCTTTTTTGCGTGCTGCCATGTTGGAGGGTGAAGGAAGGGGCGTGGAAAAGATGACTGCCCTCGCAGCAAGGCTAGACAAGGTGCCGAGTATTGCTTCGTCATTTAACTGTGTGGCATGGTGGTAGCCGATCCGCCGGACGGAAGGGCCCCCGTACCCTCTCGGAAATGGTCGCCGGGTCCCACCATCCGGTCACCAACCGGCACGACGAACCACTCCGGGATTATGCGCGACCTGGTGGGGCAGCCTCCTAGGGTGGTTAGGCCTAGTTGGGCCCCTGTACTATGCCGCGGGCGGCCAGCGGCACCACCGTTTCTACAGGTCTCCCTGGCCGGCGGGTCGACCCACACCACCCACACAATGACTCCGCGGATACTCAGCTGGTCCCACACATGCTGCGAGGATTGCCATCTTCGCATCAGTTGGGCCTCCGGCACTCTCACTCACCGAGCGGAACGCAATAGTACGAATACCATTACTCTTACGTCGATCTTCTATGAGAGGGTAGTACTTCCCCGGTCGATCCGACCCATTCATGCTGAAACCAGCGTGGATCTACTACTAACGAGATTACTCACAATCACAATTCTAAAATCTTGGTTTGTGTACCATAAATGCTTGCACTGGAATAAATAATGTATTGACTCTTGTTTTGTACATGTTTCAGTACCTACATTATTGGTTCCTCAATATATAGTGCATTATACACAATGCACATTTGTAATTTGATTGGATTAATTATAAATCTGATTAGAATTTAAATAATATCTCAATGATTTCAGCATCAAATGACTCAATACTTCAAGCAGTTTGGTGTAGTGACCAATGCAAGGGTGATAAAGTCTAAGCGGACAGGCAACTCTAAAGGTTATGCTTTTGTTGAGTTTAGAGAGCCCTCCGTCGCTCAAATTGTTGCAGAGACTATGAATAATTATCTAATGGGAAAAAGACTCATTAAAGGTAAGGCTTCTTTCTATTATAATTGGTAAGTCATTGCTTCCAAATTTTGTCATAAAAATTACAAATTGTTGATATTCTCAGCATTTCTTTTAGAAGTAGAACAGACAGGAAAAACAACAACTTTGCTTTGTACTTTTTAGATATTAGTCCATTATAGTATCAGCAAAGAGATTTAGATAGTGTAGTTTATGGTTTCTATTCTAATACATGTCAATAATAGGTGTGCTAAAACAGGTCCCTTATTATAATAGTAAAGAAGATAATTTCCACTTCTATGTCTATATTTGCAACTGGTTGGTATTCTCTTTATCCATGGGATAGGCAAGCAGACAAAAACTGTAGATCTCTGCAAGAACTAGCACAGAAACTTAATAAATCAAAACATGAAAATTCTTTAATCTTTAGAAATCAATAAATGAAGCGGGTAATATTCATAGGCTATTATTTTATTACATTTAACATATTATTTTAAGCAATTTTCAGAATTTCGATACTTATACAGTAGACACCAAAAGTGAATTTCCAGTAGAGCAATAATATTTTGCAAGTAAAAGATACTTTTGATACTGAAGTTTAGCAGACGTCTAGTCTTAGTATAGATTTCTTAGAGCTTGATTAGAGTTAGTTGTTACATAAAACAAAAAATTTTTCATTTTAGCTGTATATATCCCACCTGAAAAACAAAGGCGCAAAGCATTCAGAAAACATTGGAACTCTATAAATAATCCTACAAGTGTAAAGAGATTGAAGCTTAAAAAGGTAAGTTTTTACTTTAAAATGAATAAACAAACAGTAGACTAGTTTGATAGTGTACTGTTTGTTTATTGAAACTACCGGTTGGATTTGAGTAATTCTTTTTGTTTGATAGCACAGTTCTTAAGAAGGTTATGTAACATCATACTATTGGCGACAAGAACAGAGCAGTAACCAAAGATGTAACTTAACACGGGTAAAACCGCGCCGCAGGATGCTAGTAAATTATATGTTTAAGGAAGTTGTATAATACCAGCCTGTTTACTGTTCCACTCATATAGAGAAGGAATGAGCATTAATCACGATGCTTGCTCATGGCAGATTAGCAATTTCAGACTTAAAGTCCAGGTTTCCCCACGATGTTTTCCTTCACCGTCAGTCAGAAATGTCCAAGATAAACTTAGAAAGTACATATGATTTGAAAAATCACATTGGTACTTGCCCGGATTCGAACCCACTACCTTGTGTTTACGAATCGGGTGCCTTATCTACAAGGCCATTTCAACGTATATGTTCAAGGAAGTTGTATAGTTTTTGGCTAGTCTGAGGCATTTTGGATCTATGCAATATTTATTTCTATATTTCATTGTGTAGTGATACTGCATGATGAAATGTAGAATCCAAAGAACTGAGCAATAATCTAATTGAGCTAATAAATATTTATGGGATCAATTATTGGGACTGAAGTTCGAAAATTATTCTTTTATTTGACAGGCGTTCAATGAAGACAAAGATGAAAGTGGAGACCTGAAGAAAGCAAAAAAATTGCTAGCCAAGTGAGTATTTATATTATTTTAAAAAATTTAGCATCTTTTTATTATGTAAGTATGTAACTAACTGTTTCACGTCAATGTCGGTTATCGCAACTTCATTCTATCTTTTGTCCTCTATTTCAACCCTTTCAAGCCAGTTTTCGCGATAAATGATGCCTAAGTTGTTCCTCTAGGTCTATTTTATCTCTATACCAAATTTCATTAAAATCGGTTTAGTGATTTAGTGAAAGTGTAACAGATAGATAGACAGAGTTACTTTCTCATTTATAATATTATTATGAATAGAAATTTTATTTAGTTGTGTTCTTTTGTTTCAGTCTAAATAAAACAAAGAAAAGGCTCAGTGGACTAGGCATCAACTATGACTTTTTCCTACCTGTAGATGTACCAGAAGCACTACTAGATAAAGTAATTAAGCAAGAAAAACCTGAAGAAATAGTAAAAGAAGAAAATGAAAGTAAACCCAAGAAAGCTAAAAAGGAAAAAGTTGAGCCAAAAGATGACAAGAAAGAAGTATTAAAAAATAAACAAAATGAGGAAAAGGACAAGAAAAATATCAAGAATGAAAAAGAAGTGAATAAAAAAGAAAAACAAGATAAAAAAGTTGTGACTAAAAAAAATAAGAGAGAAGTAAATGATGAGCAACAAAAAGAAAAAGAACAGAAGTTAAAAGATGCAGGTGTGATATCTGTAGAAGAGTTTATAAGTTTAGATGCAGAGGAAAGTGATGATGATGATTCGTATGTGTTTGATTCTGAAGAATATGAAAATATGTTAGCTGATGATGATGATGTATCGTTAGTACCAACTGAGGAAATGAGTGATGAAAATGATGATTGGAAACAAAAATTTGGTCAAGGACAAAATGAAGTTGAGGATAATTACAGGTAATTTTATTTGTTGTTTAATTTTAGCATTTTATTTTTGTTTAATGTTTATTTGTAACAACTATTTTATTTGAATTTATTGCAACTTTCTTCTGATTCATAAAAGTGCCAGGGGGACTTTAGAATTTGCACCTGTCATTAATTAAGCAAATCGAAATTACAGTTAAGCACAATCTTTGATGCTAATGCTTTACCTGCCAGGAAGAACATGTAAATGAAATTATCATAACTGCAATCTCTTATAGGTTAAGGTTTTATATCAGTGCTGCTTCAATATCAACTGTCTTAAAATTAATATTGCTATAATCTCTCTTCTAGTGAAGAAGAAGCAGAAGAGACAGAAGATGATACAGAAGAAGAGACAGAAGATGATTCAGAAGAAGAGACAGAAGAAGAAATAATTGTCACCAAAAAGAATAAAGGCAAGTCTCCAAAAGTATTCCAGCCTGTCCAGAAACAATCAAACAAACAGAAACAACCACAGAGGCAATTGAAGAATCAAGAATTGAAAGTGGTGAATGAAGTTAAACGAAAAGCACTACAAAGTAAGTAATATTGGTTTGTAATTATGTATATGTAAAAAAATAGTTTGCATGCAGAGTGGAGTTATGGAGTGCTAACTGTTTAAAATGCTAATATGAAATAGCGGTGAACCTATATAAGTACGACAAACATAATGAATTATTTCATTATGTTTTACTGTCTCTTAAAAAACATTTATTTGGTTATTAGCCATGTGGATATTGTTTAGCGAAATGTCTTTTGTTGTAGGTATTTGTGGTCTAGATATATGCGTTTTTTGATCCTTTTTCTTATTTCAAATGAAATCTTCTAAAATATAATATATATTATGTAGATTACTTAAGTGGTAAGCAAGTACTTGAAATTAAGGTTTAATTAATTTTCAATTTATTCAGAGCCCGCAGTTCCAGCTAAGAAGCCGAAGTTTGAGAAACAAAATCAAAAACCTTTGAAGAAACAGTTTAAGAAGAAATAATGTTTGTAAGTTTGTAATTACAATTATGATTGTAGCTAATATACATACTTATTTTTAAGTCTATTGATCTATTTTATTTACCTGTACCTACCATAACAAACACACCTGGGGCCTAAGTCTGCTATCACAATAGTTTCAGAATGGTCGATCGTTGATCTCATAATGGTTGGATTTTAACAAGTTTCAACCAATATGAGATCAATGATCGACCATTTTTACACTATGTGATAGCAGACTTAGGCCCCCGGACAACGGCCAGATGACGATTTTTGAATGCCCATAGGTCATAAGTCACCTACTGACTAGGTACTCTATTCGAATCGATCCGTCGTCACACCAAATTGCAACACTAGTGTGATAGTCACACTGTGTGTTAGTGTGACTACGGATCGGGTACAATTATCATTAGTTACACTAGTATGACTACCAATTGGCTGACAAAATGTAATGTTGACTTTTCATAAGTATATACTTCTTCTTTTTTTTTGGCAACAGAGCCGACGATTGTGTCAGCTATTTCTGCCAGCGTCAAGTGTAGAATTATATTCTTGTTGATGATATTAATGGTATAATACAATGATAAAAAATAAAAAAAATGTGGATGAAATTAAATGACAACCATCTTCCGTGAAAACAAAAGATGGAACCCGCATCATACTTTATGATCAAAATGAAATAAATGATTTGACTTTGATAAATAAAATAACCATAGTCATAATGGTATCACGATGGATAAATAAAATGAACTATAGTCATACTATTGTGACCACAGATAAATAAAATAAACGATAGACACACTAGTGTAACTAGGGATAAATAAAATGTCCATAGACACACCACCAAATTGCCACTGTGAAAATTTGGTGTGACTATGGATCGGTTGAGAAATAAAACAGATAATTACAAGTACCATTTATTGACTTTAAATTGTTTCTATTGAGAAAATACATTGAACAGCAATAATATTTGATAATATATTATTAAATTGAACGACAAACTTTTGGCATCTGACTAATTGTCATACTTGAACACGATTCACTGATTTGTGGAATAAGTGTTGACAATGGAAGTATACTTATATGTAAACTACAATAAAACCTGAGTGTACATAGTACACAATATAAAGACTTGAAACTACCTTTGAAATTGTGCCAAGGACACAGAAAGAAATATCATTTTACATGATGCAGTATCAGATATCCATACTATCTTGATTTTGTTAGCGAATAAGACAAACGGAACCTTAATACTTATGCCATAAAATACATTTTACAATATCAAATGACGCTCGAGCTCAACACGGTTTGTAATTAAGCAATTAGCTTACAAAAGTGACTCCACTCTGCCTGATGGTAAGCAGTCAATGGGATAAAGGAGTCACCATTTCAAAAGCATTATATTAAACTTGACTTGGTGGCCTCCAGTATAGCGGCTTTGTGAGATGCGCTTTGCGTCCCGCGATTAGGTAAGTAATAGTATCTTCTATATATATAAATGCAAAAGGTCACTCAATCACTCATCCCAAAATCTCAGAAACTACAAGTGCTAGGAGTATCAAATTTTGCATTATTATATATTTTTAGAAACTACCCTCTTGAAGTGGTCAAATAGTATCGCAAGTTTGTGTGAAATTTCGCCAGTTTTAGTTGTAGCGGGTGAATAGATTTAGGTAAACGGAATTCGCCATGGAAACGTATTATACTGATATTTATTACTGATACGATGTCCGATTGCCGTAAGATCAGGTAGGCAATATTCTCATAGAGGCACACATCTAAATTTTCACCACAGGCAACAGCTAATATTAAAATATATTATCTACACAAGGTCTTGTCACGCAGTGATTTAAGATAGCATGATTTCTGCATCGTGTAAAAATTAGGAAGTACGATTGACAATATTGCACTTATTTCGTTATATAGGTAATATATGAAAATTCTTCGTCAGACAACTATTATTAAGTTAGTCACGCTACATAAACATCTTATTTGTTTTAACATCAATAAAAATAATAACATCATTTTTTTATTTTTCTATGGCTACCATTCTATTAAAACACATTGGAATGAACAAGAGTTTTAAACATTTTTCTATTTGTTTACTAGTTTATTTATTGAACAGCATTACAACATCCTACAATCATATTGATATCTACAGTTACAGTTAAAGTATTGTATTTGATATTTTATTTTATTTTTATTTTTATTTTTATTTTATTAGGTGTACAAACAGTTTACATTCATCTTACAGCTAACAAGAAGGATATGAAGGACAGACAATAATTACTTATATTATTATGTATGTAGCAAGTCAGTGAGGTTCAAGAGAGCCATTTCAATCGCTATTATGGCTAATTGTTATATAGGTAGTGATCTCCACTTAAATTAGAAAGATACATGCGTTGATAACAAATTTGACCGACATATTTTGGATGAAGTAGGTATTGATACCAAAGCTTTGAAACCCTACGCATCGTTTCTGTTTTATAAAATATTATGTAGCTGATAGATTTGAGACTTTTGATGGCATTTATTTGATATAAAACAAAATTGTGTCAAAATATTGTGAAAATTGAAGATACATTTTTATTTAGATCTCAGTGGTAAAAGCCATAAGATGTAACACCGCAATTTTTCGCAATTTTCAATCTTACGAGAATGACTTTAGGAAGGAAATTTATTTGTGTCCGAAAATATATTTGATTTTTCCATTCAAGAAGTATCTACTGATTATTTTAAAACACCCAACTACTAATATATTGAACGTCAATCGTACTTTTGTGTTACACATGAGACAATACATCAGGATAATGTCTCAAGACAGTCTATTCTTAAAGAGTCCCAAGTCAAAAGAATCTAAATACACATAGAATAACCATATTTAGGTTGAATATAGATCTGCTTCATCCAACTGTACTACAACTGGTCTTTCATCTTCTTCGTCAACATCCAAACCTGTGAAATCCCAATGTAGTCTACAAGTCAAATGTTCTCTTAACCTCTCAATCATCGCAAGAAGACGACCATCAATCTTACTCGCATGAGCCATCCGGAAAAATTCTCGAAGTTTCTTGTAAACTACATTTTTGTGCGTAACAATATCTTCTAAAAAGTCCGATAGTATCTTGTCTATTTGTACGTCAATCGTTTTAATGAAGTGAAAGTATACGGTGCGGTATTTGTGTATGGCCGCATCACATGAGCACAAGAGTACGAGAATGTTCTTCCAGTGTTCAAATGAATCGAGACAATCGCCGACGCGAAAGCACAAGTATGCGACTTGGAGCTCACCAATAATGTGAAGTGGTCTGAAAATTAATTTAGTTAAGTATATTCGTTTTTTTACTTATCCTCAGGAAGAAGCTTATTATCACAGAGAAAAGAACAAATGCACAATTAAATTTCGGTGCTACAATGAAAGTTACTTACTCATCATATTGGGAAATCATAAACTCCAACGAATACGATTGGTCTAAGCAATGTTTCGTGATCTCAGATGGCGAAGACCCCAGTGGGTACTTGTCGCGGGGAACTTCTGTGTATCGCATAGAAACGCCTGAAAATTAAAATAAAACGAGGGTAGATTAGGGTAAGTAATGGCAACAATGAATATTTCGGTGGTCCACTTGTTAAAGCGGTGTACCTTCGGAGAGATTTCAATTGGTATTAAGTCTATCAGTCAGTGAGTGTCGTACAAGCCGACAAAGGATTATTAGAATTATGTTAGGTGGAATAATGTAACATTCCTCCCTATCACAGTAGACTTATACACTACCTACTGTGCCCTCGGATGAAATAGGGTGACTATAAGTGCGCCAAAAAAAGGAACACGAAGTAAAGAATAGAAAAACATCAAAATTTAAAAAAAATACAAACATACTTTTAAAAATAATAGGTTCAAGGTTAGAGCAATTTTCGTCATAAAAATAAAAAAATAAACAACAGCTAAACAAAGTAATAAATAACAGCAGTCGAAAAAACAAAGTTCTGGAAGGTTTACGCGTCATGAGTGGCAACGTGGCAATTTAGTGTCATATTTCGTGGTTTTCATTTTTTAACTTAATCTTAGCTTACCATGAAAATAACGCAACTTAAGTTTAAAATGTATTTTTTGCACATAAATAGAACTGTAAACGCAATGATTTCTTTTATTTTTTTTAAATATAGCTCCCAATAAATGATAAAAATTGAAAACCACGAAATATGACACTAAATTGCGACGTTGCCACTCATGACGCGTAAACGCTCATAACTATGAATCAAACCAATAAGAAATTAAGCACCATTCAACAATTTCTTATTGCAAATGCAATTTCATCATCAGACAAGACGTCCAATGCTGAACATAGGCCTTCCCCAAGTAAAATATATTAAAAACTAGCTTTCCGCGGCGCGATTTCACCCGCGCGTAATATGGTTTGTTGTATCCCTCAGGAACCAGACCGATTTTCGGGATAAAAGTAGCCTATGTCCGTCTCTGCCACCTAATTTATGTACATACCAATTTTCATCGAAATCGGTTCTGCGATTTAGGCGCTGAGTGGTAGAAACGCGCACGCACACACACACACACGCATGCACGCACGCACGCACGCACGTACGCACACACATATACAAACTTTCGTATTTATAATATTAGTAAGATATAAAAATGGAATATATTGAGGTTTAAAATTAGTATTGGTATCACAGCTTACCTGGTACAGGTTTTAATTTAGGTAACATTGCATCTTCCCTTTCTTGTTGTGTAAATCTCTTTGCTCTGTTACTAGAAGATTGACTTGTACTTTCGTCTGTGTCTATCGACATTGTAGACATTGTAAAAGGGATATCTATGGACATTGAAGAAGTGGTGCCTATGGTTGTAGAAGAGCCGTCTATGAATTTTGAAGAGGTGTCTTTGGACAATCTAGACGAGGCGTCTGTGGATTTTATTGAAAAGGTGTCTGCAGATTTTATTGAAGAGTCATTTGTGGATTGTGTAAAAGTGGAGTCAAAGGACATTGTATTAGAGACGTCTGTAGATTTTGTAGAAGAGGTGTTTAGGAATGTTGCAGAAAAGGTGTCTGTGGAATTTGTAGAAGAGGAGTCTATGAATTTTGCATGAGACTCTGTGGAGTTTAAAGAGTTGGAGTATTTTAATTTTGTATAAGAGATGTTTGAGTATTTTGTAGAAGAGGTGTCTGTTGATTTTGTAGAAGAGGTTTTTGTGGATTTTGTAGAAGAGGTGTCTGTGGGTTTTGATGAAGATTTGACACCTCTCGGCCTTTCTTCATCTGACATTGGTAAAAGTTCCACACAAGATCGGATAATGCCACTTTCAGGTGCTAGCTTTTTCGCAAGATCAGCTGTAAAAAAAAGTTTTCAATGATTAAAACTTTTTTGTAAACAGAATACGTAATGAGATCCCTGTTTTCTTCCTTGGGAAAGTTATCAAGTTAATATTGAATCTATTATAATAAATGACTTATTTTTAAAGGTCAAAGAATCCAGGTATATTTGTTACACACAAATATACCTGGATTCTTTCCTGGACGAGATTGCTGAGCCCATCGATTAATGCCATGAGAAAGCTGTTGTCATTGTGTGAAAGGTATGCGGTGGCTCATGGGCTCAAGTACAATGTCAAGAACAGCGAGATTTTAATATTTAAAGCAGGTGCCAAGTGATACCAGAGTATACCCGAGGTATTACTCTGCGAAGCGCCTCTTCTCAGGGTTACCAGTTTTAAATACTTGGGTCACTGGGTCACCGAAGATCTTAAGGACAACAAGGACATAGACAGGGAAGGTAGGTCGCTATCTGTGTGCTGTAATATGCTGGTCCGCAGATTTACGCGGTGCACGGAACCAGTAAAAGTAACACTGTTCAAGGCATTCTGCCAAACATTTTACACGTGCAGTCTGTGGACCAGTTATAGTCGGCGCGTATATAGCGATCTACGTCTGTTTGTTCACAAATGGGAGTCCCCAATGATGCGACATTGGATGGGACTCCACGCTAGGATAAATAAATAATGTATTACTAACACTAGCACTTAAGACAATTGTTACTAACACCATATAGGCTTGCCTGAAATAAACGTTTATTATTATTATGAATGAAGGAATGATGAAGAGGCAAATGAGGTATGTTTCAATATATGACCTAAATTACGCTAGATCAAAATTACGAGTCTATCAATTTTTGCAAACTTTGAATTATGAACAGACTGAAGAATTGCTGACAGTTATTAAATAATTTACGTGAGTCTTAATAATACGACATGCTTTATTTATCTACAAACATGTATTATTTGTAAAAGTATTGTTAAATGATTTTATCATAGTTTCTAATAATATTTAATTATGTTAGTGCCTTTAACGCCTGTGACACAGGTTTACCCTAGTACAGGCACCCTATTTTGTTACCTACATTTAATTTAAGAATTTTAATATTTGTACAATTTATACAAAATAAATGATTTGATTTGATTAAAAATGATTTGATTTGTTTGGATCTTAACAAATCGTGTTCTTGAGTCTCTGGTTACCTCCTTAATGGATACACAGGTTAATGAAATGGTAGGTATGATGTTATGTATGTATGTGTAAGCAATATTGTTAAGTCTACACTACACAATAATAGAAGAAATAAGATTGTTATTGTGTCAAATTGTATGTATCAGTAGCAAATTTTATGAATTTTATGAAATTTTGATTTTAGTATTGGATGCTTAGTTATACTTATTATACACTGTTTATTTATTAATGTGCTGCTTTATGGAATTGGCAAGTATTAATACTTATGGGACAGCAAACGGATATGGCTGTAATGACAATAAAACATTTTATTTATTTATAACTTCATATATAGAGTATATAGGCGGACTTAATGCAAAAGGCATTCTCTACCAGTCAACCTCACAGGGTGATGCAGAGATAAAACAAAGTAGGTGCATTTGAAGTAGCAATCAAACTGAAAATATTAATACATGATACATATAAGTATAAGATATACATAATATAATATAAAGAAAGTATATAAATACATAACCCTAATAACAAATAAATATCTATCAATATATACATACATAAATAAATACTAAGCTATTGTGATGATTCTGCCAAATTTTTTGCAAGGAGCTATCTCACCCTCATCTTGAATGTCAAACGGTTTGTGGACATCCTGATCTCGGGAGGGAGCGCATTCTATAGAAGAACAGATTGAACACGGAAAGAGGAGGCAACGAAATTAGAGTTATGCAAAGGGCTTGATTATTTGAAGAGCGAAGATTGCGATCGTGGGTCATGTGTAAATACTCAAAATAGTTCATTAAGTATGAAGGAGTATAAGAAGACTTTAGAAATGGAAGGAGAGTAGTAAGAGTATGTAAACATCAACGCTGACGTATAGGTAACCAATTTAGTTGTGAGCGAAATGAAGACACATGGTCATACTTGCGAAGGTTAAAAATGAATCGAATGCAGTTATTAAGAAGACGATCTAGCTTATTGATAAGATCTGCATTCAGGTCAAGATAGCACACGTCACCATAGTCAATTATTAGAAGCACTAAAGTTTGTACAAGCATAACCTTGATTTTGATTAAAAGAAAATTTTTCAAGCGATAGAGAGCACGAAGAGTATTGGTGACTCGTTGGCTAACATTTGTTATTTGAGCTTGCCAGTTCAGTGTTGAGTCAATGTACAAGCCAAGGTTTTTGACCGCTGGACTCAGTGCTATTACTGAACTGTCAAATACTACTGGTGGAATCGCAGAAAAATCTAGTTTATTAATCATGTGTTGGCTGCCAACAATGATAGCCTGACATTTGTTAGGATTAACCATCAAGCCAAACCTATCCGACCAGGCTTTCATGGTATCTAGGTCACTGTTTATTTTGTTAACAGCCAGATGTACTCTATCAACACTCTCTTGTGCGTAAAGCTGCAAGTCATCGGCGTACAGATGATACGAGCACTGAAGGTTTAGGGTTACAAGATTTATAAATATTGAAAATAATAAAGGAGAGAGAATACCGCCTTGAGGAACGCCTGCGCTGAGATTTCGCCAGTTTGATGAAGATTCACCAAGGCGAACAGACTGCTGGCATCCCTGAAGATAATTTGAGAACCATTCCAGTGCTTCAGTTGAGATCATAAAATAGGAAAGGACGGACAATAGGATATTGTAACCGACGGTGTTGAAGGCATTTGTAAAGTCAATTAATACCAGAACAGTAACTTTAGTGTCCTCCATGGCCACCCTCACATCACCGGTCACTTTTAGGAGAGCAGAGACAGTACTGTGGCCTGGCCTGAAACCAGATTGTAAAGGACTTAAAAGGTTATGCTGGTTTACAAAGTTTGTCAACTGTTTGTGGGCACAGGCCTCCAGTACCTTGGAGAGGAATGGTAAAATGGATATGGGACGGAAATGATTGGGTTATGTAGGATTGTGTATCTTGGGTAAGGGAATAACATAGGCTCTTTGCCACAAGGATGGAAAACTACCTGTGAGGAAAGAAAAGTTAATAATGTGGGTGATAGCAGGAAGAAGGTGTTCAAGGATGAGGACTATCATGCAGCAACTGATATTATCGCATCCGATTGCATTTGATTTAATGGATAGGATGATTTTCTTGATCTCTCCCGAAGCAACTGGAGAAAAATAAAAGGGATCTATGCTAGAGCGTGGCAAACTAGCAACTTATTCCAGAGTGTGATGCTTGGTTTGGAGATTAACCAAAGTTATAGAAGTGAAGTGCAAGTTGATATCATCCAAACCAATCGTCTCACCCAAACATCACAATCATCTATTGTCTATGAACGGGTTAAGGAAGTAGTATAAAACCCAATGAATAATATAAAGCTTCGCATAGCATATATTTTTAAATCATAAGTATTTTATATCAAACCTGTGATTTGTGAAGTCAATAGTTTCCATTTAGGCCAATTTTCATATGGATATGGCGCAAGATATTTGTCCATATATAACAAGTTATCTTTCAGCTGCTGAATACTTTCCTCTGTTAATTCCTTCTTACTCATATCCTCTGTCGTTTTGTCCCATACTTTAACATACATCTCCTTTTTGGCAAAGAAATGCATAATGCTTGATCTAGAAGACAAAATAAATTAATAATATGATGGGTAACTGGCCTGTTACAAGAACAGTTTGTACACTTTTGGTGGTTTTATTTAATACAACTACTTTGATTGGATAGTTATCATAAATTTACCACAGATAACAGGAAAACTAGATTCAGATTGTTGAAAATAAAGTGAACATAAAGCTCATTTTATTTTAATCACAACCTATTAAACTTAGTATAATATTGATATTGATATTCTCTTAAAAAAAGGTAAACTTAAAAACAAGAAATAGACGCAAAATATTGATTTCATACAATTATATCAAACAGATGATACAACATTATCAGAACTAAGTTATTTATGCATAGGACAAAAAAATATTACCGTGATATTATTTTTCCACTGCCTAGTTGATTCCCAGAGTAATACACAAAGTGTAATCCTGGCGGAATCATTTTGAATCCGCGGAAACACTCCTGTGTTCTCCAACAATCCAAATCAATACCAAAGTATGATCCTTCAGGAATCCCAAGAAAAATTATTGTTGCGCCTTCCACTAAAAGTTTTTTGGCGGTTTCTTGGTCCATATCCACATCCATTTTGTAAAAACTGAATACAACACAGTGATATCTGATAAATTTTAATGTAGCCAAGCGCGATGTGATGATTGTCAACCAATTGTTAATCTGTCAAATTTCGCAAAATGTAAAATGTCAAATATCTTCAAATAATTAATTCTGTCGCGCTCCATGTATAAAATAAAAATGTTATGATATTGAGCATTGTAGTAGAAGCAATTTAGGTTTGAACCTGAACCAGATCTGGTAGCATTTCTATCCTTCTCTGTGATTCAAATCATTCTGTGATCATAATTACCATCAAAGAGTTTAATAATGTTGTATCATATTATTGTTCTCAGAGCTGTGATCAATTACTGAAGTGAGAAAGAGAGCAGGAGTACTTGCTTGCTGTCGCGTTTCCTCTGTCTTGTTAGTGACAGAAAAGGATAGAAGCATAGAGTGCGATTTAATGCTGTCAGATGTAGTTCAACCTTGATTACTTCTCTAAAGAAAAGATTCGATTTTTTGTAGGTATGTTTGTTTGTTTGTTTTTTTTTATTTTGTAACCTACCAAAATGACTCCACTCCGCCTGATGGTAAGCAGTCAGTGGAATCCAGAAGTGTCGGCCACTATACTAAAAGCCATCGTCTTAAACTTAAGTGGCCTCCACTATGGCGGCTGGGAATGGGGTTAGGGGAAGGGAATGAGGGAGGTGAGGAAAGAGGAAAGGGGGAAAATTGAGCCTCCGGCGCTCTAGCTCACCGAACGAAATGCAGTAGTACGGATACTACTACTCAGTCGATCTAACGAAAAAACTCTTGATATGGATAAACGCAAAGTCTATGTAACCACTTTAAAAATTCTTTCACTTATGGAAAGCTACAATATCAGCGAGTAACAAGGCTATTATTTTTTGCGGTAAGTATACCTACCCACGCGTGCGAAGCCGCTGGCAACAGCTAGTTATTTATGGTACCTATGTATTAATGTGTCTTATTACGCAAGCGTGGCGATCAATGCTCAGGCATTTTCCTGCAGTGGGGCAGTTATGTAGATTTATAGATGACGTACCTACTTACATATTAAAATACGAGCCCTGAAATTAATGCAAAAAAAATTACAATATTTGTATAGCTAATTTCATTAATTAATTAGGTACGTAGCTTTTCTTTATACAATGGCGGTCTTACCAGCTGCTCTTAGTACCGGTAGCCAAATACCTAGCCAAAACCTGGCCAGCTGGTGAAAAGTACCTTTCACATGTTACGATTCTATTCGTAGTTGTAGGTTGGGTACTTACTGTGTAATATTATGTTTTCATAAGATTCCGTTTGGGTACCTTATAGATAGGTACTCGTAAAGGCATTAAACTTAAATATACGTAACGTAGGTAATTCAAACCATTACCGTTAAATAAATAGCTGTTAAGTAATTTCGTTTCAAATCTTGAACACAATAATAATAAGATATTTTCCCTATTTTAAATTTTGGTGAAACTTTGTAGCCTGGTGGTACCTAGGTACTACATATATTTAAACTAGGTATTACATGTATTAGTACCTATGCTTAAACATAGTAGTACCTAGAGACTTATAATAAACTTAAGCAAGATAAAAAAATACGATAAGTTAATTTTAGCCGTAGTATTCCTTAAACTAAAAAAAAGTCGCAATGGCCCTGTGGATAAGGTACCCGATTCGTAAACACGAGGTAGTGGGTTCGAATCCGGGCAAGTACCAATGTGATTTTTCAAATCATAAGTACTTTCTAAGTTTATCTTGGACATTTCTGACTGACAGTGAAGGAAAACATCGTGAGGAAACCTTTTTTTTTTTTTTTTTTTTTATGTTATAGCCTACCAAAGTGACTCCACTCCGCCTGATGTAAACAGTCAGTGGAATCCAGAAGTGGCGGCCACTATACTAAAAGCCATCGTCTTAAACTGCTGGTATGGTGGTCTTCACTATGGCGGCTGGGAATGGGGTTAGGGGAAGGGAGTGAGGGAGGTGAGGAAAGAGGAAAGGGGGGAAATTGGGCCTCCGGCGCTCTCACTCACCGAACGAAACGCAGTAGTACGGATACTACTACTCTTAAGTCGATCTTCTATGAGAGGGTAGTACTTCCCCGGACGATCCGGCCCATTCATGCTAAAATCAGCGTGGATCTACTACCGTATTACCTATATAAACCTGGACTTAAAAGTCTGAAATTGCCAATCCGCCTTGAGCAAGCGTGGTGATTAATGCTCATTCCTTCTCTATGAGAAGAGGCCTTTGCCCTGCAATGGGACAGGGACAGTAAACAGGCTGGTATTATTATTATTCCTTAGACTTAGTACAAAATTTACGAGGTTCCTTTGTTTTTCACTTCAGATTTTCGTCAGACGAGCGAACACACTCGTTCGTATAGTTGGCGTTTGCAAATATTCTCACCAAAATTTCCATCAGAAAAAATATTTTTCTAGTTCTCGCGTCGAGAGCTTAACACAGAACACTAGATGTTCGAGTGTAGAGTATAATGCAGCACCTGCATTTTTTGTTTTACTACAGATTTTTTTTGACTAATTATTTTCAACAGGTGACGAATTTTGCGTCTCGAGCACCACTAACGCTGGCGAGACGGGCGGCAATCAGAAAAGCGCTTTAGCTTAGGCTGTCGCTCGCAATTAGTGTTTTTTACGTACCAGACGGTAGAAACAACTTTAATGAATTTAGACTTCATTTTGTGGTTTTAATTATTACCTACTGAATCTGTCTTCTAATTGGCAATGTGTTGTTTTTACCCAGTCACTGTAAGTGGAACGAATTGTACAATGACAATTTCATTGTGAAGCTTACGATTTGTCAAGAAATAACAGAAATTTGTTTTCTTGTTTTTTTTTTGGTATATTGTAAATAAAAGGCGAACAAGCGCCTCGATATTAATGAAATATTAAATCGTATGGTAGGTATTTTTTACCTGTATCCTATCTAACTCCACAAAAACTTTCTGAAGTGCTACAACGCAATTTGGAAGGCCTCTCAAACGCATCGACTAAAAATTTTTTTTAAATAATTTGTATGAGAAGGCAGGAGAAAGTATTATTGATATGTTTGTGGCAGTTAATAAGAAACACTCGCGTTTTCCACTTGTCTGACAATTTGGTATGAACGGTCTAATGCTCCTCGGTGACAAAATATACCTACGTCTTATATGACGGTCACCCACTAACTGACCTTGACAGCCTTGCATATCTATCGATCTAAAATGTCTGATAACAACATATTGGTTACAATTTTAAAGAAGTGTTATAATTTTAATCGAACCTACTTTACCGCGAATATTTAACGTAACACGTTTTTCATGTAACACATTTCTCTATTTGCGACGTCTTATTCTACTCAACCTGTCTATTGCTATCACTATAGTTAATTTATGTAGGTACTTATCTATATCAGTCAGTGTGGTCCATCTCTACTTAGTCTGTGGTGTGGTCATGTGCATAGAGTACATCTTGACGGTAGTAGATCCACGCTGGTTTCAGCATGAATGGGCCGGATCGTCAGGGGAAGTACTACCCTCTCATAGAAAATCGACGTAAGAGTAGTAGTATCCGTACTACTGCGTTTCGCTCGGTGAGTGAGAGCGCCGGAGGCCCCATTTCCTCCCTTTCCTCTTTCCTCACCTCCCTCATTTCCAGCTGCCATAGTGCCACCATACCAGCAGTTTAAAAAGATGGTATGGTGGCCACCACTTCTAGATTCCACTGACTGCTTACCATCAGATTCAGGCGGGGTGGAGTCACTTTGGTAGGGTAATATAAAAAAAAAAAATTGTTTTAAAACACATTTCCACATTTCTTCATCTGATGAATATTATGTTCGGTCGTTCGGCGGGTCAACACACAGTGTTTTTAGTAGGATAGATTTCCTTTAAAAACACATTAATTTATGAATATTTATAATGCAAACATTGTTTGTACCTATTCATCGAAAACCATATCAAGATAAATATAAATTCATCGCCCATGTCCAAAGTGGTATAGGAGGGAGAAATTTACATTTTTATAACATTTGAAATCCAATCATTTTTGTAAAAAATAAATTATATTTTGTAATGAACAAGCGAAATGAACCTTCAAGTTTTGAATTATTATTATATTTACTTAAAATTATTCAATTACTAAGATCTATAGTTGTGATTGATATTTTATTCTTAGTAGATACCTACGTATCTACTTATAGGCAGATGAGTTTACAAAATTTTATAGAAACTTAAATAATTATGCTCAGTTGCCTCCTCCACTTTTCAGCCCCTCAATTCATACTAATATTATAAATGCGAAAGTAGGTAACTCTGTATATGTGTCTGTCACGCTTTCACGCTTATACCACTGAACCGATTTTAATGAAAATTGGTATAGAGATAGATTTGACCTCGGGGAACAACAAGGGCTATATTGCAAAAGAATGTCTTATTTACAGAGGTTGAAATTGGAGATGAAAGTTTGTATTAAAAATCGTCAATGTATAAACAGAGATCTATCCGACATTCACGTAGGCGAAGCTGCGGGCAACAGCTAGTGTATACTTACAGGGAGTGTCACTAAGAACTAAGAAGTTAGCAAAGCGAAAGCGATATTAATATGAACAGATTCCAGATATTGATATAATCTTTATAGTAAGTATATAGCAAGAAAAGCGGTTAGTATAATTTTATGAGGGATTCGATATAGCCTTGATCGTTCTAGGAATCGGAATCGTAAATCTGCGTAAGTAATAAAAAGGTGCTTCCAGCCTAGCCTGCATCATTGCTAGAAAGCAAATACCTAATAATCTTTTCTCAGTCAGCCAGTTATCGAGGAAGGTTATAGGCTATGTAACATCACGCTACTGGCGACGGGAACAAAGCAGTAACCAAAGACGCGAGTGAAACCGGGCAGCGGTAAGCTAGTATATTAAAAAAGACCAAGGTTAACCGAATTTTTACATGGGTTTCAAACGTCCCAGAAAGTATGCATCAATTGATAACAATAGCAGATACACAATAAACAATGTATTGTTCTTACTACTTAAGTATATCTTGGCATACGGATTCCGAGATACAATAAGTACCTACTTTACGCTGAAATACAGGTCAAGTCGCGATAACATTGTCTAGACGCCAATTTTTACCTGTTTTTAAAGAACAAAGCCTCTGCTCTCATTTTTATTGAACACTAATTAGTGAAAAGTGCTCTTATTTAATGCTCATTAGTGAAAGTATTGTTAACTACTAAAATATCATTCAATAAGCTGTACTTTTGACTAAGAGCATTACAGAGAATTAATTTTTATGAATATTGTTCAGTAAAATTTTGTTACGAAATTCTTCAAATAAAGTTCTACCCAAGTGTAATGCTAAAAAAGACTGTTTAAATCCGCTTATGAAGTATAAGAAATCTGAAACTATTTGGTGCTTCCGTAGGTTTGAAAATAAACTCGTTGCGTCGGTGCTCTCAGAGAGTTAAGCGAAACTTTTAATAGTGTTCATGTCTCCTGAGTGTTAAGAGCTGTCGTAGTACATCAATGAGTAGGTATACTTATTATATCAACTCGCGTTTCGTTACAAGTTTGTGAAGGTGAATTTAAGTTATTGCAGAGTAACTTGTTTAAACAGTAAGTTTTGTTCAGTGTCCTTTTCAGCCGATAACTGACTTTGACTGTCTATTCTTATTTACCGTTCTAGGGTCGAACTGTGCTTCTTTTAAAAGCTAAAGAAATTGAACTTCCTCTTATCTGGTCGTTGTTATATATCTCTCGATGTTATATCCTTAAAATTACGTCAAGCAGTGCAAAAGCCACGCTTTTTATAGTGAGAAAAGCGTCTAAGGACATGATTTTTATTTATGTGATAATTGTCCAATACGATTATTTTATTTTATTATTTTATTCACGGAGCATGCCTTATGTAGGTACCTATCTTATAAAAAACGGGAAGGTATTGGCCGAGGATCGCAAAATAAGTCCCGAAGGAGATGATAAGGTGTTTGTTAATAATAAATGCGTTAAGAACCTTATTTACATGGGTACTCTTCAGTGAATATACAATTTGCTACAACGATACAAGATTGCCGTTACCTTTATTCAAATACAATACACCTTTACAAGGTTACATAATATTTTAGCAGTTTCAGTTGATCCCTAGCGAGCGGATACTGCTGTCTACACACGTGAGTGCCCGAGAGACTTCGTATCCTTAAATTTCCGATGAAAACAAAGAATCCGTGAATATAGTTTCGCGAGAGCGGGCGAATGGAAATTTACATCCTAATTTCCCTAGCGTATATCCGTTGAGACTATTCGTCAGCAATATCAAAAATCGAACGTGTAGAGTATTGAGTGCGAATCATGTAATTCGATTATAGTCTTTTGTTTTTTTCTTATTCTAAACGATCGCTTCACGCTTGTTTTATTTTAAGCTAGTGTTGTTCTTTTGGGTCTATATTACAAATTGCATTGGTTTGTTTAGCATGATGATGCAGCATGTACCTATTAATAGAGAAAGAGAACGTACTTGTATAATTAGGATAATAGGTTATTGTAATATTATAGCATTTTACTGGTTATTTTCAATTTGGTCAATATCAAAATGAAGAAAGAATAATTAAATTGCAATGTACAGCAGCAGAACAGCTATATACCTACTCAGAACAAAATTTTTTTGTTATATATTAATAAAGTTAGCTAGCTGAGAACTCGATAAAAAAAATAGATCTCTATTATAAATGAACAGAAATTAAAATTTTGAGTAGTTTTAAAGCCCTTCAGATTCCTCTTCTTTACCTACAAAAATTATTAGTTAAAGAACGCCAAACACGAGATGGATTGAGTCTTATCATTGTTCTCAAATTGTCCAAAGTATGCGTCATTTCATATGATATATTTTTAGCTATCGAGTAAGTAGTTACTGCTGCTCAATCTGTTTCCAAAACTTCAGGGAGGTTTTGTATTATTATTCCACATGTTTATCATACATAGGTACTTACACCTCGCTTGGAAGGTCGATAGTCGTCCGCATTGACGGCTCTTACCATAAGACGCTACTGCCCGTCTTGTGTAGGATGATTTTATGCATTTTTATGTAGTTAATGGTTTAATTAATTGTCTTCTTAGCTTGCCTACTACATCGTTAGATACATAGCCGTAGTATATATTTTGCAAGTGGAAGATGCAGACGTCACTCCCTGAAGCTTCGACGTAGGCACTACTACTCCGTAATTATGATATTAATATGTTAAGCTGCGTAAGTTAGGGTATTACTTTACTTTGGATTTAAACTTAGTATAATACATCCTCGCTTGTACGTAACTCGGTTATCAAACTAATTATTGATTTAGTTAGAGTGTGGGCGTAGAATAGGTACTTGGTACAATTTATACATTTCAATGATGTACCTACTACAGGTAAAGCTAAATATGTATGAAGGATGTTTACTTAGTTTAATACTTACAACAATTTTACTCAGGAAACTTTTATATTTTGAATATTAGAAATGTTTTACTTCTATTCTTGAATCTAATGACACCTTATTATATTGAAATCCATTAAGCCATTTATGCTGTAGAGCGTGCTAAAGAAATAGACGATACCTACATAGGTACATACGCTCAAAAAACATTACACTCTTTGATTTCGGCAGTCGGGCAACAACACGACAATAGGTAGTGAAAATAGGCAGTAATCGCTAAAAGCGATCTCTTACTTAAATGAACTTTAATCAAAACTGTATGATAACCGCCTTAAATCAACAGACTGTAGGTATATTTACTTAAGAAAATTGTAAATTCTTCAAAAACATCTAAATAAAACCAATAACCAAAGTTAATTAATTCCAAAGTATTAAACGCGGTACAATTGGTATCGGTACTTTGAAATTGTTTTATAGTAAAGTTTGAACCCCGCCTGTGGAAAGTGAAGACTTAAGGTTGAAGATCGACGATTAACCCTCTTGGCTGATAATCGTTGCTGTTCAGTGAAAGTTTTTAATTTGGAATGGTTTTGGCGGCAAAAATTTCTATTCTATTCATAGAATAGATAAAAAATGTGTAAGCTTTGTCGTTAGCTTATGTCAATCCCATACATTTTTTAATCTATTCTATGAATAGAATAGAAATCTTTGACACTTGTCTAGGGCCTCTGGTGCCCTTACTAACTTACAAGATAATCAAAGGTCAACGAGACAGTTATGAACTGTCTCGTCGACCTTTGATTATCTTGTAGGTACATTTCATCATCTATATATATCTTTTTTATTATATAAAGTGAAAGAGATTTTTGTTTGTATTGTTTGTTTTAATCTCTGGAAGTACCAGTCAGATATTAATCATTCTTTTTGTGTTTGATAACCCAATTCTTGGGAAAGGTTATAGGCTATGTAACATTACGCTATTGGCGACGGGAGCAGAGCAGTATCCAAAGATGTAACATAACGCGGGTGAAACCGCGTCGCAGCAAGCTAGTATTATTATAGTTTCTAAGTTATCTTAAGCTTTACATATGGTGAAGAAAAACATCGTAAAGAAACTTTTTGGCTGATATGATGTAATAAGGACCCTCAAGAACTTTGAGGGTTCTTATATGCTGAAGTAAAAATATATGAATTATAAATTAGGCACACTCATACGGCTCAGTAGGTACAACTAGACTAGGCTCAAACGTCTAATCTAATCTAAACTAATATTATAAAGAAAATAGATTTTTCGTATGTTTCTTTGTTTGTTAGTACCCGCTTCATTTATTGATTTCTAAAGGTGAAAGAATTTTTAAATCTCTATTATAGATTTTTAGTTAAATCGTTATAACTAAAAATTTACGTTTCTTTTACCTTTAGACATCAATAAATTAAGCGGGTAGCATAGCCTATATTTTATTATGTATAACACATTTTGCAGCATATTTCAGAATTTCAATATTTGTAAATTTGCAATACAGAAGACAGTAAAAGTAAATTTGCAATAATTTAAGGCAATATTATTGCAATCATATTAATTGTGTAGGCGTTTGTTGTGAGACCGAATTAAACTTTTCATACCGTAGCGAAGCGAGGGCGGACGTCTAGTATAAAATAATTCACAAGTAAACATCTGTAGGTTTTGTATTTTCGGGATAAGTATTGATTTCAAACTCAAACTCAAACTCAAAGCATTTATATCATTTTGATCATAAAGCATGATGCTTATGAAAAGTCAGCATTAAATGAAGTCAGCCAATTGACCTACAGCCAGTTTGCTGACGAGGTAGACCTGTGAGAAGAACTGGCAAGAAACTCACGCCACTCTTTTCAATCGCCAGATAATTACAGTTTTTTGTACGAGTTACAATTTAAACACTTAACGCAACCAAAGAACCATACAAAATAATTATTACAAATTAACCAATTAATATATTTACTAAGACTAAAGAAAGAAAAGAGAGGATTTCAATTATTTAGTTTCATCTAGCATGGTAATTAGACTACGTATTTTAATTAAAATGGTAAACGCACCTCCTGGTTACATTGAACGACAAGGTAATTTTATCTTTTATCTAGAAACTATGATAATATTTTTATTTGTTGTTCTAAGATTTCTAAGGTTTAAAGCATCGTAAAAGCTCGCTCACCGAAATCATATCGCCACGTTGTAATACTACTGCTGGGAACGGCCTCTTATAGAAAAGGCATGAGCATTAATCACCACGCTTGCCTAATGCGGATTTACGATTTAAGACTTTTTTTTTACGTCCAGGTTTCCTCACGATGTTTTTCTTTACCAGTCAGTAACTTAGATATAACCTTCACCGAATTAAAAAATGTAAGTAGGATAATATTCAAACCACGACATACTGTCCAAATAACTGATTAATTTTCCAAAATATACAGTAGCAAAAGATAAACAAAGTAAAATACTAAATTATACAAAGCAAAGATTTGTTTTTTTTTGTATGTTTGTTTATTGCGATTTAACTCAAGATTTACGCACAATGTGGTGGTACAATATGAATTATTGTGAACCCTACGGCAACAAAACTTAACAACATTTTAAAAATATCTTATTAAAGTTGTTAAAAGCGTCTATGCCTATAAATACAATATTGATCCAAACTTGTCCTCCGTATCTTTATAAAAAGTACTGTCTCGGCTAGAAGAAGGCTGTCTGTAAAGTAATTAAAACTTTCTGGGAGACCTGTCCACGCGACCTAGAATAAAACATTTGAGATTTCAGATCATTACAGAACTGAGAAACTGTCGCAACTTGAAACAAAGGTTTTTAATAGATTAAAAGATATGATTATAGTATATTATTATTTTAGCCGAAAACTAAGCTGAGTAATTTTGAAAAAACCCGTGCGTTTCGGCGATGCCCACGAAGTCGGTGCCGTTCCACAATGTAGTGACTTCATTTTTACATCCAGAATAATAAACATTATCGTCGCTATTATACTGATTCTGATAAACCTTTCAAAATTAGCTTCATATGATCGATTACAATTCCATTTTAAGGTTACAGGTAGCAGGTAGGTAGGTATTAAGCTTTTAAATTGGTACTATAATATCTAAGCCGACTTAGTTGATCCCTTTATACATTATGTTCTACCTTAAACCAGAGAAGTTCATGCCATTGTTTCAGTTATCGAGGAGAAAATTGAATTTGTCCACAATCCGTGGGATTGCGGGGTCGAGTCCGATCGAACCGTTTGTTTTCCCAATGGCAACAGTCATAGTAACAGTATTATGACGGTATAGGTCAGTACTTCATATTTGATGTGAAGTGGATTCGTGGTTGAAACTACGTTTTGGCTATAGCTATACTTAGATATAAATTAACTGCATTTCATATCATTTTATGTTCCTACATTTCATAAAGAACTTTATCTTTTCTTTATCGTGAAAATTTAGTCATATATTTATTTTTTTGATTCCAATTTGGATTACATGATGTGTTCAGGACTGCGTGTCTTATGATCTACAGCAGGACAGGATTAAGACCTGAAAGGCAGAATCGTGTCTCGGATTTTGAATTTGATTTTAAATTGATACCTACACATTAATAATTAAAAAGAATGAATTTTATGACATGGTTTTATATTACCCTAAAATCGCAAGTAATTTTCTTAAGATAGACTTTAAATAAGTAATACACAAGAAATAAAATGGTATGAAAGTGTTTACTCAAAACCAATAAAAAAGATACTGATATCGGCAATTCGATTATTTAGAGATAAAAGCGGATAAATTGACAATTTCGCTTTAAAGTGAGTAAGTGTTAAGATCCAAGGTGATTTATTACTTAAGATAAAATTCTAGGAGTCTCATTACATTCTTTGAAGCAGGCACCAGTTTTAGGCGCGGAATTTATATTGAAGAAATTGTTTACGAGTTTCTCTATTACTGCTACATCAATGTAAAATATAACTTTATTTTGGTTTTAATTTCTCTCTAAAATGACACATTGTTAATATTCGGTATTAAAAAGGAATAAGTAGGTACACCAATGTGAAAATATAGTTTTGTATGTTAATATATTACTTTTTAAGATTAATTACTACAATATTGAAGGGCGTAACATAACTGTCGTGTCGCACTGTGACGGAGACATAATTATATCAGTTACCGTAATACGCTAATGCGTCACTATTACGCCCATCTATAATACGTACGTACTTTAATCCGTAATACGCTAATATGTATAAAGCGAAAGAGTTTGTTTGTTTGAACGCGCTAATCTCGATTTTTTTTTTATTTGGGTAAAAGAACCGTGTCAAAACATTATAAACATGATAGCCCAGTTCACGAGAAAGGTTAAAGACTATGTAACATCACGCTACTGGTGACGGGAGCAGAGCAGTAAGCAAAGACGCGGGTGAAACCGCGCGGCGTAAAACTAGTCTTACAATAAAAGTTCAAGTAGGTTCGATAATTTAACGCTGAAGGTCTAACTGAATCAGTTAGTACAGCTTTTGTAACTGAATCCCTTGTTAAAAATAAAAGTAACAATAATCTAAAAGAACATTCGAGATTTCAATATAATCGGGTTTCAATCCGTTAGTTTTGTTCTGGCAGTGGTACTGACAGCAAAAAAATTCAAAGAAACTTTGAAATAAAAGGACTCGATCAAGTTAATTAGTAAGAACGTTTTGTAGAACACTAATTGACTATTTTTTGCGTTGGCCTTTTGAAGACAAAAGTTAAAGTAGATGGTCTCATTAGTACTGAATAGTCTGACGTTACTCTATCTATTGTGTTTCTTTAAGGCACGTTTAGTCGTTTATTTTATTGTTCTAACAATGGAAATAGTGGTCTGGGGTAAGTACTTACTTAGTATGTTACTTTAGTTCTGTAGAAGGTAAAGAACTGAGAACGTTTTGCTACACTAAAATAGTTTTGATGAATTTTATGCATACAACGTACCTCAACTTAATGATGTCCGAATTCATGCTAGCCCTGGGACTTTAATATAAAATTTTGTGTCATAAAGACTTTTCAAGTTTAACTTGAAATTAACTAGCGTTTGAGTATTTGCACATAAGATCAAAAAGACAGGTTCTTAAAACCAAAGTCTGAAGCTTTATTCATGTGCAAATTTACTAAGTCAAAGTGTTTACAAACCCCTAAAATATATTATACAAATTCTTCAGATTAAACATTACTAAGAAGTATTAATATTTCCTACGTCTATTTGCCGAATAGATCCGAATCACGAATAGAAATTGCATCGATAGTTTGTCAATTTCATTCGCTTAGACCGAATAAATTGTGTTTAAATAAAGTTTGGTTTCTACTAGCTTTCTTACTTTACCCCACTAGTCACTAAATAACGAATTGCGTCGGCAAGTGGAGAAATTATATGCCGTACATGTAATGTAGTATTACTACTTAATCGACTAACGCAGTCAGTTAGCCCAATGATGACAGTTAAACCAACATAATAATGACGAGGCGGCAGAAAGTTCTGTCAGCACTGGCGGGCAGCAGCGGGATTTTTTATTGCCTATTGTGGCAGACTAGCCAAGAGTTCACCTAATGGTAAGTGGTACCCACTTTTGCAATGCCAAGGTCTCTGCGATGATCCGATCACCTCCGCGATCGTCAATTCTATTATCGAGCACCGATTATGGCCTGTCTTATAGAGAAGATTTGCCGTAGTCTGGTGACTGCACCTGAGATTATACAAAGGTGATAACATGTATTATGCAGGTCTTACTTAAACAATTGTCACTTAGTATTAACAGCAAGAATGTCATCAGTAGTGTGAACTAAAAAATAAATAATCCAGGTTAGTAAAGTGGGATAGAGCGGTACAGGTTTAATCCCAGTGAACCAACTTCGTCGTATCACTTCACTCCATATAGCAAATTTTCTATTAAAGTAAACAAAATGTTTCTAGATTGGATGCATGTAAATAAAATACTTAAACGAGTATCGTAGACTATTTCTGTTCCACAAATATTACTACACGGGTTTTAACAATTTTCCAATTTAAATATTGTTATTTAAAGCGGAAGAGTTTGTTTGTTTGTTTATACGCGCTAGTCGGATTTGAACAATTCTTTTTGCGTATGACAGCCCAGTTCTCGAGGTAGGTTATAGGTTATGTAACATCACGCTACTGGCGACGTAAGCAGAGCCATTAGCAAGACGAGGGTGAAACTGCGCTGCGGAAAGCTTGTTTAAATATATTATTTGAATGCTGAAATATATTCCGTAGAGTAAACTTATCGTCTGATTTACTAATTGAAATTAATTAAAGTAAATACGTAAGTCACATGACCTTATTAGCATGCACTGTAAACATCCAATGCAGGACATAGGTCTGTCTCAAGGGGGCTGTTTGCTATTGTAACAACACTTGACAGACGGGTTTGTGACCGCAGTAAGGAGTTACATTATAGTAACGCTGCTCATTACCTGGTATTCCTTTAAAATTCAAGTAAAAAGACGTACAAGAAATGTCTCATCATTGGCTGTAAGACATTCGCTGCTCGACGTAAGCTCCTCCAAACATTGTCACTTCGATTGGTTTTGATTCTCTTATTTAGCTACCTTTACCTAGTCGTTAGTTCATCTCGTATCTCATAGGCGGTCTGCCCACGCTGTGTGTTTCAGTACTTAACACAAAAATAAATAAAATTCATATGTCTCGTCCACAATTTCTCGTTAAACAAAACTTGTGCGTATCATTACTTCGTCTACATAGTGCTGACTAACGAAGTAGTTCAAAGAAATAAATGTATCGTAACGTGCCTCATTAGGCAGACGCTCGATTCACGCGTGCCATACAAAAAATGTATAAAGCTTGAGGTTAGTGTTGAACTCCACTGTTGAGTAAGAGAGCATATAAAATATACTCTTTTATTTTCATAACTGCAACATATTATACGGTTTATGAGAAAAATGTTGTAATGCTATTTTTCTAACTTAAACTATTTAAGCATAGCCTTAGCCTCTCTCTGAATCCGCCGCTGAGTGTTTTCACTGTTTTATAGTTCAAAAATGACAGAATATAAAAAGACAAAACGAACACTACCACGATCGAACGAACACGAAGTAGCTAATCCGTGGCCATACCACAAATTAGCTACCTCGTGTTCGTTTAGTGATTTGATATGAAACTGCTAGAAATAGGCATGTATTGATGAAACATTTATCTATCTCTCACAACAATATTTATAATAATAAGTTTAATGTTAACAGGTTTACGTGTATTGTATAAAACATTAATTCTAATTTAACAATTTGTACAGAATATAAAAACAAAACATAATCTAGTTTCATAATATATACGAACTAAGGTATTGTTTATTTATTCTGTGCCTAAACCTAACTTCACGTGAAATTTGATAATACGATCTCACATATCAAAATATAATTTATTTAATTTGGAACTCATGGAGGCTTGTGTAGATATTGTTACATACTTTAGTTATTTTATTTCATTTTGTTAGTTTGTTTTAGTAAAAATAATACCTGTGTATTTAAAATATTCTCTAAGACAAACCAATACAGTTTCTAGATATCCAACAATGATTTTCAATAAATAGAACTTTGCCGTTTTATTGACTTTTTAGAGTAGGTAAATGATGCCAATAACATGACTGTCTCAGTCGCGAGCGAGAGTACTATTATGAGGTTAAAGTTGTGGGTTCGACTCCCACATAAGATAAAATTTTAGACGATTGGTATACCTGTTTATTTATTTATTATTTATTGTATGTTTGTAAACATTATCTCTCTCATTAGCTATATTCTAAATATGACAATATACTAAAATTCTCCTTCAATATACTGGACTCAAGAGCATAGTTCATTGTATGCAACAAGGCTTAAGCCGCGTTCTTGCCGACGCTATAATATTAACGCGTTTCCTCTTGAAAATACAACTAGCTTTATCCACATATAGAACACAATAATTAAGGATGTATACATCCTTCTAAATGATGTTTTTAAGAGCATTAAATTGTTCTATTTTTTGTTATTAGTCAAAGAGTAAGATACAAGTGGTAGTAAAAATTTAAAACAGTTGAAAGTTACTTTGGTATTGTTATATTGCTCCGTAAAATTGCTGTCTGCATAGTTTTAAAATTGGTTCTTTTGTAAGACTTTGTGAAGTCTACAAAGTGCGGTAAGTAGAATTAGATAGAAGTTTTATACATAAAACGTTTAATATTTGAGATGTATTTTTTTTGTGAGAAGGTATATAACTCTCAGAATAAAAGCGATTATATCGTACTTGCCTACCTTTTCTTAAACCCTTTTAAGATTACGGCGTACTTAAAATTTACATAGTACTGGAGCGTAGAAAGATAGCATTAAGTAAGTATAATACTCAAAAAAACTATATACATGTATAATTCATGGATACAAAGTCATATTATCAAACAACTTATTTTGTAGTACACGCACAGCATCATACTATTTTTAACATAGCAACCATCGAGGCAGTGTAGACCACTAAAGCCTTTTACTATACGTCTACGCCTGTATACCTACATTTTATCTCGATGTTCGTATTTTTATAAGTCATAAATTTTCTCTTGTAAGTACCTAAATAGATTTTCTTTTAAAGAATATAAAAATTCTTGAAACCGAACATATTCGCATAAATAGTACCCTCTGAATATACATTGTCGTACGTAAAACTGAAATAAAATTCATTTATTCATTGACGTCATATGAATTTTATGAAAGCCCTAAGTTGTCAGAACCTATGGTAATTTATGATTTACGCAGTTTTGGTAAAAGAATGAACTAAAATGAAAAATGCTACTTAACAAATCTGAACTTTTTGGCTATCAATACAAGATAGGTTCTGCCGATATTTCGTTCATTTTCAACCTTTTTTAAATTCAACTGAAGATGCAATATGTGCATTAATATACACTAAAATAAATCCAAATTTGTTCCAATATTATTATCATAGTCAGCTTAAATCAGTATAAACTACGCCACAAAATATTCGGTGAAATCGGCTTCCATAAACGTAGTGTAAGCAATCGAAAATGCCTTCAAGACAGCCACTCCAGTGGCGGGCTGGCTCTTGAGCGGCGGGTCTGGGCATGATAGGGCACACTCTTTGCTGGCTACCCCACTTCAATACGCCTTATTATCCTCTTTTGTCCTTTTACCTTTGCACCTGTCTCGACGAATGACGTGTTGAAGTATTGGCTGACGTGTGTTTTTTGTTGTTTATTTGTGGTTGAAAAAATTACATGTTATTGAAAGCTTTAAATTCGATTGTTATTTTCTTACAAACAACTGAATAAAAATGTTAAAAGCGCCCTTAAAGTCTGATCATTTTTTAACCAGTCCAGTCACACTTTTATCGTAAACAAGACGTAAAAACTGTTTCATATTTATTTATATAACATAATATATTATTTATTATTTTTCCTTAGGAGGTGATGAAATAAGTGGCAAAAGAAAATTTTCTTTAATATGAACGTGACATTTTCTAGGTTACATTGCTGTGTTTCCTATTGCTATTACGGCAAAAGAAGTTTTATAGTTTGTGAAACTATAAAGTCTTTCGCCGAAATCCGAAAATAACGACACATGTTGCATGCAAATGGTAGAACCTTACAATGGAGACCATGCATTACTTGTGTACATAAGTGTCAATAAATGTTTAGTTTTTTTCAGCCTTACAAAGTGTAGAGGAATACCCTGTTAAGCTTATATATAAAGAAAATAATATAGTTAAAGGTTTTAATAGCGGTTTCTTTCGAGATGGGTGCTTAAATTGCTCAAAGAAATACGCTTAACATAAAATACAATACAATTACACTTTTTGCTTCAAATGGTTAAGTGGTTGTTTATAATAGCTAGGTATGTTTACTTTGCGGCTAATTTGCGACACAGCCGAGTGTATTTAATTCTATTGTTACATAATTGTTTGATACCTTAGTTGTAATAAAATAGTTAATTACCTATCGAAATGAAAAAAACAAATTTTAGGTCACAGATTTATTGTAGCGTAGCAATCCGTAGCATACCTATATCATAATAGTGAGCATAATATGTTATTATATAAAGCGGAAGAGTTTGTTTGTTTGAACGCGCTAATCTCTGGAACTACCAGACGGATTTGAAAATTCTTTGTATGTATGATAGCCCAGTTCTCGAGGTAGGTTACAGGCTAAGTAACGTCACGCTACTGACGACGAGAGCAGAGCAGTAAGCAAAGAGGCGGGTGAAAACGCGCCGTGAAAAGCTCGTTATTAATATGAGGCATAGTAATGATTTATAATCCTAGTCATTCGTCAAAGCCTAGAAGCACTAGACGTGCGTAATCTTAGTCTAAGTTAGGGATAACATGGACTTACCTTTGAGATGTTGAATATCAGCGTAATTTAGCTAAAGGTTAATTGACTAGTGTCTACTTACATGAGAATTTACTCAACTTCATCAATTTTAAATTAAACTAAAGCACAATTCACAATAATGTGTAGCGAGGCAAGTTTCGTAATGGAAGTGTTTTGATTTTTATTATAGTCATTTCTAAGTAAGATAGTATTCGGTTTAGTGTGCGTATGACGGGACACGACATTTTATGTTTGCAGTAGATTTCTTGTATATTTGAATACGTTAATGAGGTCACTTTTTATTCAAACTTCTAAGTAATTTAGGCAAAATATCTTACGACCTATATTATATTTTCCACATTATTATTCAAAGGAGCATAACTGATTCCTTCCTTTATTATGTCTAAGTAGTATCTTTGTGAAATATTGAATGGTTAAATAGTATTGTGTCCCGTTGATATAAACCGGCGTTGGTTTGTGCGGCCTTCTTTATCTATCCTTATTTTATGAGCGCGTAAATAAAGGACATTTTCGACAAAATTTTATTCAATTTCCTGGGTTTCGGCTTTGAATAGATGATGCTTTGCATAAAATGTTGGACTTTTTGGTGCTGTATTAAAAATATTTTCGCTCACTATTTTGTCCTGGCTATCATTTTTAAATGTTACGAGATGGATGTACTAGGTACATCGATAGAATTGGTAGGTCGGTAGTAAACGTCTGAAGTCAGAAATCTCGTATTAGACTCCGAGTCAGATTGTTAGGAGACCGAAATATGCTCAGTAAATGACACCAGGCTCGCCCTCTATTACGTCACAACATAGTTGGCAAGTGAGTCTATAACAAAGCGTGGGCGATATACACTGCCTACCCCTTTGAGATAATCGGCGTGTAGCTATGTATGTTATGTAGTATTTCTAATATTATTTTAAATACGATTTCAGACAGTGTTACCCGATAGACGCGCAATTAAGTCGTTCAAGACTCACAGTTGCAACTGAAGAAAATTGACAGGAAATTAGAGCCGGGTGTGGTTGTGTACTTATTCGACTCATGGTCGCTTCAATATGATTGCTGTTATTTAAGTAACATAATTGTTAAAAATATTTAAGTTGCGTACTTAATAATAAAAAATAAGAAAAATAATACTGCTCTAAATATTTTTTTTCTTTCTCTACTACACAAAGCTCATCTAAGTAGTATGAGGCCCTACAATCAATTTATGAATCAAATCATATAATAGAATGTGCTTACCGAATTGTGACTGGCTAAATAAACTAGATTCATGATGGAGCTTAGTTTTAACTCGCAAGGTATTCAGGCGTTGCTTTTATACTTGTAATATAACAATATGTGAAATTAATATTCCTGTTACCACCCTCGTATATCCTTCTACTAAGATTGCGGTATAAAAGATTCAAGATCAGCTCACGTATACTTTAGAAGAGACGATGTTGATTGCATTGGCATTGCAATCATTAGATGTTCCTTTGTGTGTCGGTCTGTAGGCGGAGCGCGTACAGTAAACGAAATTACAGCGGCCATATTGCGTCATGTCGAGGTTTAACCTTATATGGAGATTTCGTTACTAAATGTTGCGACGGAATACTTTGTGATATTTTAAGGAGTTATTAGTTTAAGAAATAAAGCTAGTTCACTTTTTGAAAATGTAATTTTTTTAACAATGAGTGCTTAGTGTAACTTGCCTTTTGTAGACCAGTAGAACAAACAGTTGAACTGTACCTACAATTTTTTCCGAGATCTTGTCAAAAATGATTAGATAAAACTTTAACTGTACAATTAAATCGCACAGTTAAAACTGAAGGTGTGTAGCCCACTTAAGACTAAGATGAAAATGCTAAGTAAAGCAGGCATTCTTACAGAACGGGACTGTCATGACAGACCTATGCGGACGACGCAAAGGTCTAATTACGTAAATGCGCACATTTGACTTCAAGAAGATTATTATTCTAGAACTTATATGCCGAGGTCAAGGGACAGAACTTATATGACGAATGGTTCAGGTGTAATATTCCTTACATATTGGCCTTCACATGATACAGATAAAGATCCTTAGATATCTATGTATTCTAGATTGCAGCGATTAACTATACGAAAATTACTTCATATGTAAAACTTTACAGTAAACAGTGAAATTAAATTTGAATGGTTGTCATTAAATCTCAATTACGTTCCAATAACAATTACAACACAATCCGCAGAATTAACTGCTACAATTCAATTAAAAACCTAGTTATTCTGGAATATAAGATGAAGAATATTTGCGAGACTACACTTGGAACCAACTGGGAAATTATATAAAGCACGTTGTAATTGCTTTAAAGAAATAATTTCTCTTGACTAATTTTCTTAGATGCTTGAATATTTGAAGAGAACGAAGAACTAAAATAACATTACATAGTCGTTGGTCGTAAATGAAACAGCACTAATATGATTGTATTCAAAACTGATGCAATGAATTTAAACACTTTAGCATAAGAGCATAAAGTTGAACTTTCTGTGGTACTTTCATAGTCATATAATTTGTCCTGTGGGCAACCGTTAGGTACACTACGTGACTAAGGCTGTTTAATATTTCGCACTCGGTTTTCTCGTAAACTGGATGTCACTGTAATGACCTTGGAGAAAGGATTCAGTAGTTCTGTTAAAAATGGTAATTATTTTCACGTGATAAACTTAATGAGGATTATTTTAAATGGTGTGTTGATTGCCGTGTTTTTTTTTATCATAGATTGTGTTTATGATGTCTTTCTATTTTCAGAACGTTTATTTATATGTTTTTGTTTAAGAATAATTTGATAGGTGTCTATTGCTTTACCTTCTCGCTAAACTAACGCTAAAACAGACGTTTAAGAGCCTCTTTTTTTTTGCTTTATTTTACGAGAGCAATTTTATGCTTTTTTGTACAGTTGATAAGTATTTTTCTTTACCGTATATATATAAATATGACTAATATTTAAGATTAATTTGAAAAATAATTTTTGATTTTATAAGCGTTCGCTCTTAAATTCCTACATAAGAGGGCATCGTTAGTTGGGTAAAAATGACATAAAAATATCAAACATAGACAAGTCCGTCGTAATTTAATACACATAAAGATAAAATCGGCCAAGACCATCGGATAATCCCACCATTAAGCAATAAGTCTTTAGAACATGTTACTTAGCTTATTCGCCGATAAATGTTTCTTTCGTTTGGTTATTATAGACGGAAGTAGTATATTTTCTTCCGAACTTTTGCATTACTTTTGGATGGTTTTGTTGAAGGCTTTATAAGTAGTTGATGGCGTGCCTACTATAAGTTAGAATTAAGTAATATTGGCAATATTTTGATGAAATATATTTATCAATATGTTTCGTGTGTGGTGCAATAAAATTAATAAACTTTGCATTGCATGGCTAAGATAGTATATTTTCTCTAGGACTTACAGATCGGCTTGCAACGGCTCATTGCTTTTAATTCTATTGTAGCTCACAGTTACAGTAGTGGTTATGTGGCTTGTGGGTTTCCGTAAGAAAGCCTGATCGGCGGATTCAGCTTTTGTGTAGGACTGTTATTATACCTCGTTTCTCTGCAATTATACCGACATTTACAATTCATTATTAGATAAATGGATAATGAATTAGAAAAAGAACAATGAAATTTTGATATAAAGAGAGAAATATACATCTATTTATTTCATAATTAATGAAGGAATGGAATGGTGTCCACCACTTCTGGATTCCACTAACTGCTTGTCATCAGACAGAGTGGAGTCACTTTAGGAGGCTACTATAAAAAAAGTCATAAAATGAAAATTCTTTTATGTAATGTTTACCTTTATTTTTTACTGATATAAGATAAAAATTATATTATATCAACCAATTTATCTCGTTTTACGTTTTACATAACGAGTTTGCAATCGGTATTTAGTATCTTTAGACGATGTCGTTATTATATTCTAGTTTCCTTTGAGCGACTAAATTTAGTTATAATTTACGTCACCTGATTGCTACAAGGTGCTCAGATTTATTCAAGAAACAGATTGTCTTATAAATAGAGTATGTTAGCAAACTTCTGATTACGCTATTTGTATTCAAGATCTTGTTCAAGATAGACACTGTACAGCTTAATATCAGCTAAAGTACACGTTCTTTGATTTAGGTCGTTGTAATTTGTAGTGTACGAGGTACATAAATAGTTGGAAATAAATACATTTCTTGTTTGATTTTACAGTACCGCCTAAATGGTAGGGAAGTCATGCCATGTTTAATTAGGGTTTATAGAAGATCTTGAGTCTCTCGTGTTTTTTAAACATTACCAAAAATTATGAAAATTCAAAAATCGTTGCTGTGGGGGGTCAAGGAATGAGGAAGAAGGAGAAACAGAAGAAAATGAAGAGAGTAATTTAGGTCCTTAGTGCTCTCACTCACCAAATGAAGCAATAGTATGCATACTGCTATTTGGATTACCCTTATTTCAACTTACGTTCATTCGGTCGTTGTTTTTTAAAGTAGGTATAGTTTTATAAAAAAGACAGATCGTAACTTACGTAAATATAGTTAATTTGAATTCCGCTGGCACTAAAGTACGAAAATCAAATTAGGTAAACGAATAGGGCCTGTCTTGTTGACGTGAACCGCGAAAATCCTGACAAAACAAATTGTGCGTAATCTTCGTGAGACCACGGCGCGGCGCCGCAAAAGGTGAGGCCGTCGGTTTCTCCATTATGAATAAGTTCCACAGCCCTCATCTAATTTAACTTGTGAACATTACAATTTAGCCTCCATCTCGACTTGATGCCTCTGAAAGTGCTATTCCGTACCTTTATTACAGGAATTTTTATTTCGTATCTTTTTGTTCGGCTGTTATTACTTTATGGGCAACCTCGTTTGCTTTCACAGCTATAAAAGAAATTTTAATAGTCGGTCTTGATTCATCATTAAACATTCCCAAATCGTTCCCAATTTCATTTGATAAATACGCCTTCATTTGTTTTTAAATCTGAATATTATTTTTAACGATACTTATTTTATTGTTAATATGCTTTAGACTTAATTACAGATGTCCTACGCTCACTACTAATAAATAATATCGATCCTAATCCAATTTTAATATTTAAGATTGACATTTTAGTCCATTTTGTGACTGCAGCTTCATCATCATATCAACCAAAATATGTCCACTGCTAGACATAGGCCTTCTTCAATTTTCGCCTACGTGGCCGGTTCTTCGCCGCTCTCATCCATAACATCGGTTTCCCGCTAACCATATACGGTCGTCGGTCCACCTTGTGAACAGTTTGCCCACGCTGCGCCTTCCAATTCATAGTCGCCACTTTAGAACCTTTCTGCCTCAACGGCTGCCAGTTCTGCGAGCTATGTGTTCTGCCCATTTCTACTTCAGTGAAGCAACTCTGCGAGCCACATCACACACATAGTTCACCTGCGGATTTTGTCGTTTCTTAAACGATCGCGCAGGGAGATGCCTAACATAGCCAACTCTATCGCCCTCTGAGCGACTTTGTACTTTCCGACAAAGTTGCAGCTTGTCAATAATCAATTCATAGTTTGATTCCATTGTCATAAAAACCAATGCTATGGCGTAATTACAGGCGAAATATTTAATTAAGTACATTGATTCGATTGACCTGACCCAATTGCAATTCTTGCTAGTCATAACATAGCAATTTTAGGATATACTTAACAAATCACATTCACCCGACCTTGTTACGTACAAGGAAGTTACCGTCATGACGTAATCATTTCTCCTATATACGAGGGGAAATCGAGATATTAACAGAATGCTGTGACTTCCTCAAACCCGCTTGAGTATCTCATATTGTATATCGCCTCAGTACTTAAATTGAAAACCGCAAGAAAATTTATGTTACTGTAATACACTTATATCATATTAAAATGGTAAATTCAGATTTGGTCGTTTTTCTTTAAGAGAGCCTGAGCGTTCTTAAGAAGGAACTTTTACATATTCAAATGTACTCCATTTTGAAAAAAAAAAAAAAATAAACAACGAGAATTAACTAAATGTGATCATATAGAGTAGGCGAAACCAAAGCGTCCAGTGTAACCGCAATGATGTGCAAATATGCATACGGGAGTACCATAGCTGTTCATACCACCGAGGTGTAGTGAACATCCGAATAACATTCACTTCTGTCCTATGTTCAGATAAAAGATTAATTAAGAATTATAATATGAGGTTTAATAATGCATAAACATTAACATGAAATTTTCAAATTTACAATGCCTTGAAGATACAAAGCTTCTTTAACAACGCAATAATATGCGTTACTTTTATTCAATACTTTATACATGTAAGTAAATCAAAAAGCTCTATACAGATAAGTCTGGATTCGCGAGTTTTGAGCAATCATTGTGACCAGAATTTTGTGGGCATGCGTTTTCTGTATGAGAGGAGGCTTTCACCGTGTATAATATAATATATCCCGACTTCCTGGTGACCTGGAATCCTGAATATTAGACTTCTTTTATTGAAATAATTGTAGTCATTTTAAATTTAGATAAGTATAAATATTATAACTTAAATGATACTTTAGTGATTTAATGAATGCTTGAAAGAATTTATTCCATCTATCCACCCTGCACGGGGTGGATAGTCGGAAGTCAGTCTCTGATTGTTACTGTTGTCATCTCTCTCGTGGGTGGACGACGGTGGGTGGATAGACGGACACGCGTTTCTGAGTATCCACCTTAGAGTGGCTCTTTTAGGGTGGATAAACGGAATAAGCCGTAATGACTCTTTACATTTAATTTAACCTTACACACCCTCTCCTCACACACCCGCACCCACACAAACACACACACACACACACACACACACACACACACACACACACACACACACACACACACACACACACACGCACACGCACACGCACACGCACACGCACACGCACACGCACACGCAAACATGCACAGCTATACCTGTAACTGCGGGCGAGTGTCCTGGAGTCCTGAAATACAGGGTTGCCCTAGTTTAGGCTCCAGTCCACCTCGCATTCATATTTAGTTATAAGCACACTTTTTATTAAGTACTTTTCTGTTTTAATAATTAAGTTTGTGTGATCTCACTGTATCCTGTGGTGGTAAATAAACTTATTTTTATTTTATTTATTTAATTCACATTTTGATGATGATATTTTGCATACACTGGTATTTTTTGTCTATAAAGCATTCTTAGACTTGTTTATGTAGCATTCAGCAAAATTTATAAGAATTACTACTACATAATAACTGTTTTTGTAGTTTTATTAGTAAGTTTTTCTAAGTTTTTAGGATTATGAAGTTTATTTTAGCTTTATAAATCGACCGGTTCTTGAGAAAATAAATCCTGATGGACAGACAGATTACATATTTCTGGAACAGTACCCTGCTATAAAGTTGAAATTTTGTTGTCATTTATTTCATAAGTTTAGCCAGTACAGTACTTATTGCAATGAAATATTTCCAATTAAGTAAGACAGGTGACAAATATTGTTTCCATAAGGGTCACTTTTTCTTTAAGAACGTCCTAAAAATGATGTCGAAATGTATTTTTTTTTATTCACGTCTTACTAAATATCGCTAGCATAATATAAAAAAAATAAAAATAGCATCAATATTACATTGAAACGATTACACACCAAGAACATTATTGTAAAATGTTAAATTGGATCTTAGAAATACATTCTGTGCAAATTGGTCTGTACCCACCTTTGACAATGGTACGACGGCCAGCAATATGGTTCGCTGTAAAGGGTGTAATTGCTTCCGTTACAGACAATGGACTGCGATCACTGTTCTTACTGCTTAGGATTTAGAACGAAAATTTGATATTGAAGATAAGTTATTGATACGATAGGGAGGATTGTCTAAATTATTGGCCAAAAAAAGGTCATGTATAGATACGGATTGTATAAGAATTGAAGCTTGAATTGATAAAAATATTAGATTTGTTAAACTTTGAAATATCTATAAAACAAAAACAAACTCCGAAACTTCACTATTATCTTTAGTGGAATAAACTCCCAGTTAATAAAATTGCCAAAGAAAACAATACAAAACCAAAACGAAAAACGATAACACCAAAGAGAATTTAGAAGGAAAGTCGTAAACCGTCTATCGAAACAGGCGATACCTTTTGCTGTTAGTCGTGGCTTATATGCGGCCGGTGGACGGCAATATTGGCCATCTCTCTGTAACGACCTACTTACAGACATGGTGGTCACCGAACAAATTGTGCCAGAGATATTACTTGCATCTTACTACAATATTTCTTGGACGTACGCTTTCTTAGAAGAGTTTGTAGGAATATTACTAATTTCGACAAATATGTCGTATATTTTTTTAAAAATATAAGTTATTTTGGTGATTAACTTAATAGATATAACAAAATTAAAAAAGGGATATAAAAGTTCATTACCATTGTTATTCAAATGAACAAAATCGCATGTTTCAAACAAGTTTGCAATATTTCGGATCAGTATGTTGATAGTGTGAAGGCGAGGTTACATAAATTCAATTTGGGCACCTCAGAGAGCTCTGCAAATTGCCTCGTCGACCAGCGAGTAGAGTTAACCCTTTGAAGCCGATCGCCGGCGTCATTCCGTCACCCGAACATTCCGTGAGGCTTTGAAATGCTACATAGATTTAAAGTCAAACTAGACATTACGTTTGAGAGCAAATTTAAAATTCTCGATGGACATCGAAGAACGTTTGACTTCGGGAATTTTAAAGTGTTCTAAAATGAAGATTGTGAGTAGGTAAAGGATAAGCTTTTTAAAATTTTGTAACTTATTTCACAGTCAGATAGAATGCTTGAAACCAGTATTGACAGAGAATAGAGAATAAAGGATGTAAAAATAAGGTTAAACATTTAATATAAATAACATAAAATTAATAACAATTAATAAATAAGCGTACAAAATAATGTTTACACAACCGGTACGTGTGCGTTAGTTTCCGAATCAGCATATATAACTCTCATGGTGTTTGTAAAGCCTGCTCCTTGCCTCCAGCCTGAGATAACTATGATTGGGTCGCCAACTCTTACAAATCCCCTTTCTCTCGACCATTTTATACAAAAACTTACACGTTTTTCTACATCCCGTGACCATTCAGCTTCTGGGGATTCTGCAGAAGGTAAAATAATGCTGTAGATGTTAGATATTTAATCGCTTTGTTACGGACAACATTGATAGAAATTGCTTTATATTTTAAAAGACGATACATGTTAGTTTAGTAATTCATTAGCAAAATTAAAGACAAGAAGAAACTAATTAACTAAACTACTAAAAGAAAGATATTTTTTTATATTAGCCTACCAAAGTGAATTTTATGTGATAATGACAAAAAAATTAGCATTTTATATTAGACTTCTTTTTTATATACATCATCTTATGTTATATATAGAAAAGATTTGATTTTTTGTATGTTTGTTTGTTCCGATTTAACTCAAGATCTACGTGACCGGTTTGAATAAATCTTTCACCTTTTGAAGGCTACAAATAGGTCACGTAACATAGGCAATATTTAATTATGTTTAACATAATTAAAATCATTTTCAAAATTTCATTACGTATTTAAATATAAATACTTTAAGCAAAATAAAACGTCACGAAGAGTTGTTTTGTTATTTTATCGTGTTATATTTTTACCCACCGGCCTATTAAGATCATCTCCAACCAAAAGAAAAAAAGTTACCTTCGTAAATAACAGGCATTATTCCTCTCCACATATGCATCTGCCTTGCAATTGGTGGATATCTGGTAACTGCAATAATAGGACATCGAGGTCGATATTTGGCTACCTGCTGCGCTGATTTGCCAGTAGTAGTGACTACAATGATGGCCGCCGCTAAACATCTCTGAGCAGTTATTACTCCTGCGATAGCTGTACCGCAAACTTGATCACATGGTAATGGTGTCTGTTAACGATTTATAAAAATGTGTCAATGCAAATCGGCGTCACACCAGTATTTTGGTAGAGGAAACGTTTAAAACATGTATTATATTATCGTTTTATTAAGACAAAAGTATTAGAAAATCTTTTACAATAGAATAGATCATACCTACTTTATTTCGAGTAACAGATGGTGCAGACTTATATAGTGTTAGTTACGAATAACTTATGAACTATGTTAGTTGTTGCAGTATTACAGGGACAGCTGATATTATCCAGCAGTGATTCACAAACACGCAGTCAAGCCTGCTTGCTATCATAACTATGATGCTGTTGGCAGTGGCGCCCATTTTAATTACCTAGGTGTTCATATATATATAATATCTTTAGAGTACACGAATTTCAACACTCGATGTTCAGATGTTACTGCCGTGTTCGTCGTGCAAAATAACTTAAAAGTATAGTAAGTAATAGTACCTTATCAATCATATCTAAAAAGACCTGTTTCGTCCAAACACAAGCTTCAGCTTCCTTGCATGTACTAGACAAATATTGTATTGTTTCCACCGGGTACTTTCCAACTGCTGTTTCAGGCCCAAGAGTTAAACCATCAGCACCATCGAGGATACAATTGGCGATGTCAAGAAGTTCAGCTCTGATGGGTATTTTATTAGTCCTCATGCTATTTAAAAGATGTGCACTGATAAACACAGGAATGTTGGCCTAAGAAATTAGAAATAACGATGTAGGTACTAATTTTAAAGTAGTATAATCAATGTTATCAAAATTAAATTTTAGAATTAAATAAACTATCTTGACAATTTATTGCGACGAATACAGGATTCAACAGATAAAAGTTCTTATGTTCGAAATATTTAGATTTTATTAGATAGAAAGTATATTACAATAATTTGTGAATACTTGCCCGGTTCGCTCGCGCAATCATATTCTTCTGTGCAATAACTAATTTCTTTGGTGTTACATCTGATCCAAGTTCTTGTCGTGTTATCATGATACCATTTGCTACCTGAATTAGTCAAAACTCATTAATTACCCTTAATGATATGATATGAACTATAGATCTTTAATGTTTTGTTTTGAAAATAATAAACTTCTTAGCACCTTTTTTCTTGTAGGCCCCTTGCAATTAGGCGGGTAAGGGTTGGACCACATATAGTAATGCTCGCTCTAGTCAATGACATGTCTCAGTGACAGAGAAGAATAGAAGCATAGGAAAAACGGTTCTGTGTTGCTAGATGTGGTCTAACCCTAATGCTACAATCGGTATATTTGCCAGACGGATGTAGTTTGTCTACCATCATTTATGCTTAGTGAAGTATATAATACAGTTATGTTATATACTTACCAGCGTGCTCTGCCCGATACCATACATTTTACTCAGACAACTTTTTCAAGGCCCACCCGTTGGTGTGTCGTAACCGTAGCCATAGAAATTTCTGTATTTTCCATACGTTGCAGAAGTAATAATGTTTAGAAAACACTACCAAGCCATTAGCCGTCGTCGACCACGGAGAAGGGGATGAGGAAGGAAAAGGTAAAATGAAATAGGACCGAGGGGGTATTGTGACTGCCGGCGCTCTCACTCACCGAGCGAAACACATTAGCATGAAAACTAATATTCTTACGTCGATCTTCTATGAGAGGGTAGAACTTCCCGGTCAATCTGGCCCATTCATGCTGAAACCAGCGTGGATCTACTACAGTTTAAATTACCTCTATTATCTCATCAAAATGATTGTATCCCTTCAATGTTTGAAAATTAGCTATTATAGCTATTCTCTTGCCTTTGTCGCCAAGCATTTCTCTCAGTTCAGTAATGTTAGTTGCAGTATTCACAAATGATGCAATTATCATATCAACCTGTCAAAAATAGTATAACATTGACCAATATTATTTAAGTCTAGCGCTCAGATTAAAATGCACATTACACTATGCAACTTTAGTAATATTTTATAATTATGTTATTGTGTTCATCTCTGTCATCATCATTCAGTCAGACAAAGACAGAAATAGTAACTTGCACAGTGTGTTGTACTTTATATTAGTTAATGGCAACATATTCAATGCAAAACACACCTGATGATAAACTGCCATTTCAACGTCAAGTCTATCTTTTTCTGAATAATTAGCCATACTTAGAACAACGTTAGGCACAAACAAGTCTTTGTACGATCCCAGAATGCCAGGCCGTTCTACTTTGCATGTCAAGACTGTTGTAGTAAGGGTTTCAACCTTCAATGCTATGGTTTCGTTATCCAAGAAAACATGATCTCCTTTGTTAAGCTGCTCAGCTAGATACATAAAATCTACGTAAACTGTGTTAGCAGTACACCTTTCTTTGTAAGTCTCGTCAGTCGTTAGTTTTACAATGTCGCCAAGTTTAATTTCAACAGAATCACCAAATGTCTGCAAAATATCAAATGTATTAAAATATAAAGAGGAAGAGACCTATACTCCGCAGTAAAATTTTCTAATATCAATTTTTGGTTTAAACTGTATGCTAGCACCAAACATTTTTTATTAAAGAAAGTGATGGTCAATAGAAGTTGGTATTGTGCAGCAGCGTAAATAGAAGATAAATAAGAATAATATTTGATATGACATACGAATTGTAACATTAAAATAGTAGAAACAAACATCAGCAATGCGGCCCGTTCTAATTTTTTTTCCTGACAAACGAACAGCTATAGCTAGTGGATAATTTTTGCCCATCATAACACTGAAGTTTTTTGCCGCCATTCTAAGAAGTTTGATGGTTTCCACGTGTTCCTCTCGTGATCCAAACGTCATGTTTAGTTGAGCAATGTTCATCCCTGCTTCCATCATCTTTTCCATGGTCTGTATATCGTTACAACTTCGGCCTAAAAATATGACTTATTTAAATCTTCAGTTCTTTTTCTAGGATAAAGGTTTTATGTAAGTTTTAAGTAACTTTAGTGGCAAACAAGCATAAAATCCACCTGATAGTAATTGTAAAAAGAAAACAGTAAAGCCGTTTTTCGACCGTGTAGAAATAAATAGGAGAGGAAAGAAAAATTAAGAGTACCGAGAGAAACGCATATTACTAAACCAAAACAATTTTTTTTCAATTTTTGTCTGTCTGTCTGTTTGTTCCGGCTAAACTCTGAAATGGCTGGACCGATTTTGACAGGACTTTTATTGGCAGGTAGCTGATGTAATAAGGAGTAACTGAGGCTATGTTTATTTAAAAAAAAACTATTTTAGAAAATGTTGATCGACTGTTAGGCGGAACGAAGTTCGCCGGGTCAGCTAGTCTTTAATATGATTTAATATAGATTGTTACCCATTGTAGCCATAATTGCTGTAAGTCGTTGGCATGCTGGAGCAGCCATAATGTCGAGCTTCAAGATATGGTCCAAAGTTGAATTAGCATAAGTTGCAGGCAATTGTTGACCAGGTAGTTCCTTTGCATCAAACTACAAACAAGTTTGGTTTACACTTATGCCGTATCTTACATTTTCACGACAAGTCAACTAGAGACGTATCGTGTGCCTATCACTCTCTAGATGATGTTTAAAATAGCTTTGGTATGGGAAGAGATGCAGTAGTTCCATCTTTTAGACCGGAGACTACCTATATAGCTCATTTGAGTACTACCTACACTTATAAATAATTTTCAATTTTTTTTTTCTTTTTATTAGTTTACTTAGCCACTCAAACGTCAGGAGACACTAGGTAGTTAATTATTTTTATATTATTTATCTACATACATTATCGCATTGGGAAACTTTAAAAGTAGCTGTAGGTGTGTAGCTAAATAAATAATTATTTAAGATCCATTAACACTTACTTCACCAAGCTTAACATCATTTATTGTAGGCCACGTCATTATCACCTTAACAAAATTATAAATAATAAATATTTACAATAATTTTAATGATTTTACAATGACAGTTCTGTGTCAATATGTTCTTCGACGCAAAACGTTCGTAGACCTCTAAAAATATGACACACAGAGTAGGTTACCGACTAAGATAGATAAGATATTACCGACCTACTGCAACTAGAAGGATATTAGTCTGTCTGTATATAGATATTGTTATTGGTGTGTAAGTGATCTCTTTTGTTCCACCTGCTCAGTCTTGTACAATGAACCGCAAACCGCAATGAAGTTTGCTTTTGAAGAGCACGCGGGACAAAATTAATTATAATAAGTTATTTTTTACAACATGTAAATTTAATAAATTATTTGATTGATTTGATTTTAAGTAAAAGTTTTCAGTTGGGCAGAGCTGCAACAGCCTTTTTTGTAAGCTTTTTTAATGTCTAAAAAATCTATCCCTAATTTTCCAATGTGGTTTAGCGTGCGAGTATAGTGTTCTTAGCAAAGTGCCTTTATAAAATAAGATTACAAAACAGGGAAATAACAAAATAATTGAAACAGACTACGTTGTATTTTTTATTTTACATAATACGATCTGAAACGAATATGTAGTATGTAATAAAATACTGAACAAGTTTAAACTGCTGAACGTTTGGTTGGCGTCAGTATCGTCGGCACATACATTATTCTCATCGTGTTAGTGAATATGTTTCCTTGTTTCCAACAATACATAAGTACTGCGGGGTCTCTAGTTTTAACAAATCCTCTCTCTAACGCCCATTTTAATCCAGTGCGTACGCGAACTTCGATGTCATCTAACCAGTTTGGAAGAGGTTCGTCTGGAACAAAAACAGTTATGACAAAATTTATTAGTAAATATTTTCGCGTAAGCAATTAAATAATTGGGGAAGGCCTTAGCTTAGCAGTCGACGTCTTCCAACTAAAAGGATGAAGTTGAATTAAATAATCCTAAAACAAAGCGAAATATGATTGTCTTCATTTGTGTAATATATCTGTAAGGGATCTTTTTCTATATTTAATATAAGAAAAATAACCAATTTCAAAGGCTTAATTTTTTACGATCTGACTGTGAAGAATTCTTGCATGAACCGTTTGAGTAAACGCTGTAAGTAATCGAAATACAGCGATTAACTTCAAATAAATATGGTGGTGAGGACAAAATCTAAAGTATACCTTCGTAAATAAAGGGTATGACTCCTCTCCACATGTGCAACTGTTTTGCAACAGAATCCAATCTTGTTATAGCAAGAATTGGACATCGAGGTCGAAATTTCGATACGACTTGAGCTGTTTTTCCAGAAGAAGTGAGCACAACGATAGATGAGGCCATACTTCTTTGAGCAGCAAGCACTGCCGTCATTGCCACTCCCGTTACATTATCGCATGGTGTTGGTTCCTGTAAACATTAATTCAGAAGACTTGTTTTTTACTATTAGTAAACTCTATAGGAAATTTATAAGGTCAGATAGGGTTTTATCACACTGACGATTTGCAAGCGGGTTTAAACCAAAACAAGTGCGCAACAAGCTGACGGCGTGACAAGACTTGTTAGGTATTGAGTAACCAAATCAGTGTCCGTGTGATAAGGTCCATGGAACTGTCATAAGTTTTTAGTATTTTTCTAGGTGCTAACCAAACCCACTATCAGTTCAGATTTTTCATTCAGGTTGGGAAAAAACCGTTTACAATGTCCGATCCGTTAACCTTCCGTATTTGGAAAAGACTGGTTTTGACGGTGCAAAATAAGATGGTTTACTTTTATTGCAGTCAGTATATGATTTGCGTCTGATGGTTTTCGAATATTAAAAATTTCTATGTCTGATACAATTTTAAATAAGAACATAATATATATGTGGATGACTATACTTATGTATAAGCCGAAATAGATATTATAAATTTGATTATTAAACCATTATAAAAACAGATTCTGGGCTTGCAATGTAAAATGATTTCAACCTTTTCAATAAAATCAAAGAAGACTTGTTTTGACCAAATACAGGACTCGGCCTCTCTGCATGCACTGGTCAAAGTAGTTACAGTTGATACAGGGTCGATTCCCACTGCTGTTTCAGGGCCAAGTTCTAAACAGTCAGCACCATCCAGGATACAATTAGCTATGTCTAGGTATTCAGCTCGCGTTGCCATCCTGGACTCCCTCATGCTGCTAAGAATATGACAACTGACGCAGACTGGAACATTGGCCTATGAATTACAAAAACAAAATATGTAATTATGCAGCTGTGGATAACATAATATACGAGAGAATTGATACGACACGACAGTCTCACAAATCAGTAATTTTTGTGAGACTGTAATCTCTAACTCATACCAAACATGGTAGATATGTTGTAGGCAAATTGAATAAATCCGCCTCGGCATTTTGTAAACGTTCGCTATCTTCGGCGTTATGTAATATGCCAAAGTCAAATTGGGTTAGGTTAGGTTAGAACTGTGCCCCCCAGCCGGAATTCTCACCTTGTCGAGGCGGGGGGCCTTAGTAACCGTGTTACCTAGAACCACGGTGAACCAAGAGGAACCCTAAGGAGGCGCCGCTTCTCTGGGCTTTGGTGGTAAGCCCACGATGGAACGGCTCAGGTAGTTTGCGGTGCTGTATGGGTGGCACCGCAACTGGGGAGGGCTGCGGTGGTGCTTCGGCGACACTGCGGCTGAGGAGTGGCGGGGCCACAGCAGGAGAGGAGTGCCGGTATAACGGTGGGCCGCTCTCTCTACCTTCCGCGGCCTCGGCGGGGCCGCAACCACGGAATTGCAGATGCGATGGGGCCGCAGGGAAAGAAGAGTGTCGGTAAAGCGACGCGCTGTTCTTCCTATCCTCTGCGGTCGAGTTAGGAGGTGGCCTGTGGTTGGAGATCGGGCAGTCGCCGCCCGAACAGCACGGGCCCGACACGGCAGTGAGCGTGTTCCGCACACGCCTCTCGAGGGAGGGAGGGCTAGGCCCCTCCAATCGTAAGGAGCCCGCTCGCGTGTGGTGAGTGGGCCATGGCCCGTCGAGGTCGCAGATAAATGCGCGAGCGTCTCCGATATAAGACGACCACAAAAATTATTCGATTTGTATGTAATTTTCTTTCCGATCTGCACTTGTTAGAAAAAAATCTTTAATAAGACTTTCATAAATATTATGTATTATGATACAAGTTAAATGAGCTTAGACTGAAAGAAAAAAACTTAAATTTACTTTGTTTGCTCGAGCAATCAAATTCTTCTGTGCAACTGGCAACTTCTTCGGTGTGATATCTGATGCAAGCTCTTGTCGTGTCACCATAACGCCATTCGCAAGCTGAGATATATATTTTAAAGATAAGATCAAATGTTAACAACAGATATAGCTTATGCCTTCACTACTGGAAAAGAGACCTTCTACCCTGCATTGAAAATATTATGAACTTAATGTAACGGTCTGTATTGGTTCCAGCGTCAACCGCTGTATCGACTTCAAAAAGTACCTACCATTTAATACAATATCCATTTAGATTTCTATTCACTATTGCATTTTAGTGAAAAACAATACTGGAGACCCAAAAACCACTGTCTCGTTTCAGAATTTGTAGATATTTTTTGTTACTTAAAAAATGAAAACAATAAATTAAACTTCATAAACAAACCTTCAAAATGTTATCAAGGTTTCGAAATCCTTCTACAGTTTGAATGTTGGCAATAATGCCCATTTGTTTTTTATGTTTTTTCAATAATGTTTGCAGTTCTTTAATGTTGTCTACCGAAGAGACGAATGACGCAATTAGTAAATCAACCTGTACAACAAAAGATAATTAACGATTTTATGAAAGTTGATGCTATTAAGGAGCTACTATGTTGTAGTCTTTTAACGTTTACAACTAAGTTTAAAATACTAACATTGTACTCTATTGCTAGATCAATATCTTTTTTTATAGCTTTTGCATAATCAGGCATATTAAGCACAACATTCGGTACAAAGACATCTTTATTACTTCCAAGTAGTCCACCTCTTTCGATTTTACATGTTAAAGTTGTTGAGGATATAACTTCTACTTTCAATTCAATACGCTCGTTATCTAATAGCACTATGTCTCCCTTTTTCAGTTGCTCGGCAAAATATATGAAGTCAACAAATATAGTGCTGTTCGAACATCGGTCTTTATAAGTGTCTTCTGTAGTTAGTTTTACAAATTCGCCAATTATAAGTTCAACATGTTCACCGTAACTCTGCAAAATATAATATTGTATATTACACAAATTAAAAACAAAATGCAAGTTAAACTATATTTTTATGTTTTTACAAATCTGCTTTTTACGAGGGATTAGGGTTATTAGTAGCAGTTCATAATTGAACTACGCCAATCATATATAACATGTTTGGGGGAGTTCATTTATAAACTGACCCCATTGGCGGATGTTAAACATATTCTATGTGATGTGGATGTCTACTGAATGAGATGATAGTAATTATAAGGAATGGTAATAATAAAGCGATGTTAGATCTCAAAATAATAATAATCAAAAAATAACGAACATCAAAAACAACATGTCAAAAATTGTTCTATAAATACGAAAATTCATACTTCAGCAATTTTCCCAGTTCTGATTTTCCTTCCAGAGAGACGGAGAGCGATGGCTATTGGGTATGGCTTGCCCATGGTAATTTTAAACCTATCAGCAGCCTCTCGTAGCATTTGAATAGCGGCTACATGATCTTCCCTCGTCCCAAACGTCATATTTAGTACGGCTATGTTCATGCCTGCTGCCATCATATTGTACATAATGTCGACATCGTATGTAGATCGACCTACAACTTATGAGCGTTAATAATCTTGTTAACAGTTTTATGTATTTATTTGTGTCTTTCTTTATAAAATCACTAACTTTCCACAGCGCGGATTCACCCACGTCTTTGCTTACTGCTCTGCTCCGTCGCCAGTAGCGTGATGTTATATAGCCTATAACCTTCCCCGAAAACTGGGCTATCACACACAAAAGGTTTTTTTAATCCGACCGGTAGTTTCAGAGATTAGCGCGTTCAAATAAACAAGCAAACTCTTTCGCTTTATATAATTTGAGAGCTTAAATATTTAAAAATGATACGAATGTTTTAAGGTATTCACGTGTTATGCAAGTACACGTTACGGCCAATCTTGAGATACAAGGATATTTTTGTGAGAAATTTGTGATGAACAATTTAAGTCTGAAGAAATATCTCTGGCAATCAATTAAAGATTCTGGCATAAATATTTCTCTTCAAATCGTTTACAAGCTACCATTAAGTCTTTGCAGTATTTTTGAAACGCATTTAAGCAATGAGCTCTATATTATTATGATGATATCTTACAAAATTTTTCGGCTATAGACGCTAGAATTCTGGCTTGAGTCTCATGAAAGTATTGTCATCGGTATAACGTCGCCTAAAGATGAGTTGCTAAATACATATAAGAAACTGAAGAAGAAAGAAAGATGTTGTGGCGTCATCTATCTGGCCAATCATGACACAGAGAAAATCCAAGTGAAGACGACGACTACGAGTTTACAGCATAAAACTCAAAGCTGGCGCTGTCAACAAATTTAGATCACTGCCGTACAAGATGTGTAGAGGCCTGAATCGCGATATTAACATTCTCACATCAACTAACTATATATACAATTGCCCGACTACCAACTGTTGGGCAGTAGCCCGCCAGGCACGATCACCTAGTCTGGTCGGAGAATCCTCCCTTTGGTTGGAGGTATATGGTGTGATACCTCCACAATGTTAATCTTTGCTTTGACTGCCTCTGTGGTTCGGTTGTACTGTGTACGGATTACCACGCAGAGGTCTTGGGTTCAATTCCCGGGTCGGGTAAAGTGATATTGGGTTTTTGTATCGAGAAAGTCTCAGTATTAGTCCGGAGTCTGAAATTGTGCTTGTTATAAGGCAACAAGCTCACTCTCTGTTACAAAAATGGCAAAAACTGGGTGGTTAATCACCTTTTCCTACCCCTTCGGGGGTAAAAGGCGTAAAGCTATGTATGTATGTATGTAATCTTTTCTTCTTTTTTTTTTCAATTATTATGATGTGATCTTACCCATTGTTGCCATAATAGTTGTAAGTTTTTGGCAGCCAGAAGGAGCGCTTATGTCCAAATTCAAGAGATTATCAAAATACGTAGAAGCATGTGCTGCACGTAGTTGTTGACCAGGCATATCCATGATGTAATACTAAAAAAACATCGTGAAGAAACCTGGACTTAAGAGTCTGATCCGCCTTGAGCCGGCGTGGTGGAATAATGCTCATACCTTATCCATATGAAAAGAGGCCTTTGCCCTGCAGTGGGTCAATAAACAGGCTGGTATTATATACTAAAATTGAGCTCAAATTTACATTTCATGTTTAATTTTCATTAGGTTTCAGTGCAAACAAATATATCGCCAAATGAACTAAGTACAAGTATATGAACATTTAAACTACAAACTTAAAAAAGGAAGCTTCTTTCAACACTACTGGACTTTATACTTACATCGCTTAGCTTGTGATCAAATATAGTAGGCCAAGTCATAATTAATAAAATATAAGAAATACTGTATTCTGAATAAAAGTTCCACCATCAAAATATTGTGATTGACAAATTGTGTAATGTCATAATAATGTCACAATAATGAAGTCGTTAATTTTTTTCTTTCGTCCTAAGTTGCTTTAATGTCTACCAAAGACTTTTGAGAAAATCATTTAAATAAAAATCCAAGGATTTTATATTTTACATATTTTACCTTAACAAAAATCGTTGTCTACCTGTCTGACGTAATTATAATAGCTTCTTGCGTCAGCTCACCGTCAGCTGACTGTGTGACTTAACAGATAAAGACAAACAATGATAAAGACAAAGTAGACATTTCTGTACTTTTAAGGTCACATTTATCGAGTTCTGTTATTAGTATTTATCGAGCTCTGTTAATTTATTCGAGTTTATTATTCAAAATGTTTAAATTAGTTTTAAAAAGCTATTACAAATTTCAATTATTTATTCCTATGAATTAATCTAAATCCTTTTAATCAGCGCCATGCGGATTAGCATGTTTACAAAAGTCAGGTGGATTCCTGCCACCCCGATTGGATGTAAGCGCAATGATAAACAAGCACCACAGCTGTCGCGTATAACGCGGGTAAAAATAAATAAAGCTCAGGTAGATAAACAAAACGGAGTTTTATTTGTGGTGGGACCATTAGGGAGCGGGGAATAAGATAAATGTGTAAATACAGGCAAGTGTTGCTTGTTTTGTAAGCGGGAATCTTATAGTGTAAAGTATAAAGTCTGCTTTGATGTGTCATGGGGCGTTATCAGGTTTAATCCTCGGCTAAAGTGATATTTGAATTTTCGGTCAAGAAACTTTCTAGCCTGGAAATGTGCTCGATGACTTACAAAAATTCATAGGCAACGAAGCGTCGTTATACAACTCCGTCACCCCCTCGGGGAAAAATGAGTGATGAAATGTTATATTTACTTTCTAATGCTGAAGTCGAAACTACAGAATTTTGAGACGTGTAGTTTATTTTTTTCAGGTCTCCAACTTCGATTGCTGTTCCATACAAAGTTGATAATATCAAGTTCTCTAGGGATACACAATCTATAAAATTTTCATCCTCATGATGTATCATCTTTTGTATTCAGACATACCTTGTCCCTAAGGCCCACATCAGTGTTACAATGGAATTCACGAATCGTGATGCGAAAATATATTCTTAGTCAAGTATATTCCACTATTGGACTATTGAGATGTAGAGAAATATGAACAGTGTAGATGTTTGGATATTCAGATATTTAAATATTAAATTGTTTAGATATAAGGCTGCTCTTTAAAGTGTACATTTTCATTCGTTAAAATCAGTGTTAGAGAATACAATTAAATATTATAAATTTGTTCGATTAAACGCACTGTTAAACTACGAAAGTTATGTTTAAGTATGTCATACTCTTACGTGGATTACAATTATATTATTAGACGTCCGCTCTCGCTTGCTTCGGTATCCAAAGTTTCATTCGGCTTCACAACAAATCAATATCATATGATTGCAATATTTGTAAAATTTAGCAGACGCAAGTAATAATATTACCTACGTCTGTGAAATATTTATTGCTATACTACAAATTTAAGGTGAAAGAACTTTCAAATCGGTAACGTAGATTTTTAGTTAAATAGTTGCAAACAAACATACAAAAAAATCTAATCTTTTCTCAAACTAATTTAGATTATAATATAAAACACATAATTAGAAATAAAAGCTATAATAATCATATTATTTTTCTGCATTCAAATTGGATGTTGCTACTATACGCAAAGTATTTTGTACAAATGAATCGTCCTGTAATCTTCTTTCATTTTTCTATGGCTCCTGAATTGGCATGGCAAACACATTAGCATCAACAGGATCGGGGCACCTGTTAACAAATCCATATTATATTATCTAAATAAAGCTATATTATATTCATATAAATATATATTCATATTATTAGAACTACTATTACTACTACTACTATTATAAGAACATAGTTATAAAGCTGAACCAAGCCGGTAGTTATAATACGAATCAAACCAGCCATGTTTACTCAACAAACAAAAGCGGACATTTTTAAAACTAAAACTCATTTTAATAATAATATTATTTTGATTAATTGATTGACTTATTATGCCTTATTATTTAATTACTAATGTTTTCAAATATTTTTTGTTATCTTGTTCTTATAAAATACGTAAGTCGTGATGGCCCAGCGTTGCGAGGTAGTTACTTCAAAACCGGGCCAGTACCAATGTGCCTGAATATTTTAGAATTATGTACACATTTGTGGAAATCATTTTGAAAAAGAACAGCATAATTATACTTACACTATAATCTTCTTTTTCTGCGTGATAACCTTATTAATCCTAACAGTGTCGCAGAAGGAACTGTCTTCAAGGTCCTTCTCTAATGAGACATAGTCGTCTCCATAGTTGAGCCAGCCTTTGTCTAAGCAGTAAAGGATGGCGAACTCCAGGCGAGCTGCGATAGTTGCGTTCCAAGTTTGCCGAGTCCCACCTATTGAACATTCAAACACAAAGTTACATTTCATAGTACCATAAAAATAAAGTCACATTTGTTTAAAACGAATTATGGGAAAACGTTTCTAACGCATTCTAGCATTAGAAACATTTTCCGAAATGTGTGCTATAAAGTTACGTCGTTCTTAATTAGCAACGCTCTGTATACATACATAGTTTCACGTCTTTTTTATGCAGATCTATAACTTAATAGTCACACACTACCTATATTTTCATGTATATTCCCAGCGGTACACCCATTGATACAACTGGTTGTACCACAGGGCTTTTTTCCCCGATGGACCAACCGTACGGTGGAACAACTAAGAATATTCCCTGTAGTGCTACCAATCTAATCTAGAACTAAAATTAGATAAAAGGTTATCAATATTATTAATCAATGTTTATTTATACATAGGTTAAGTTCCATCCATTGGTCCATCGGGAAAAAAAACCCTGTGGCACAACCATTGGTTGTATCAATGGATGTACCACGGGGAATACATGTATATTATGTTACTAATTTCGCTAGCTTTGTTGAGTTCCATGTAAAAATAGACAAGCCTATTATTATTTACCGGCCACAATTACAGATGGAGCTAATTCTGAAATTTCTTGACAGTTCGTAACAGTGGGTGCTATACTCAGCTGCATTGCAGAAAAATAAATAAGAAAGAAATATCATAATTAATACCTTCATATAGAAGTGGGATAGTGCTTCTGAACATTTTCAGTTTACGGAAAGTCCTTACATTGGTGGTGACTGCTACGATGGGACATACTGGTCGGAAGGGGTTCACGTAGGAAACAGTTCGACCGGACACAGTAAGTATTATGATTGCATGAGCTTGCTTTTTGTTTGCAAGCAAGACACTACACATTGCGGCAGCTACGGCTGCGTTGACGGGTACTCCCATCTGTAGATATACCAGTAATATAAGTAACAAACAAGACTTCTCGTGTTTCAACTAATAGGGCAAAATAAAGGACCACGAGGCAATAGCTAAATTCTTTTTTCTTATACATAATGACAGACAAAGAGATAGTTTGCGTCTGGTGCTAATGAGAACTTTAAACGGTGGCTGCCACTTACTATCTTGTACTGTTCGGCCGTCTTAAATTTGATTTACTTTAAAAAGTACCTTTATTCTAATTAATTAATATATATTGAAATATTTTGTCGTTTATTGTCAAGTTAATAGAACGATGGTGGTCATACCATCAAGTGATAAGAAGATTGCTGGCATGTTGATCATCAATGCTTACCAACTTACGATTATGGCAAAAATCCGCAATATTTAGCTGAGACCTACGTCCAGGGGCACTACTACAACCTCCAATCTTATTATAACCTTAGTTTGTCTGTCCTTTTTTTTAATGGTACAAAAGAAAAAGACAAAACACAAAGTAATATTAAAATAATACTGCTCTACTGGTAGTAGGTGAACAGGAGTGAATTTGTATACCGCTATTCAGTGGTTTAATCACATTAACGTATAAGGCAAGAACTCTTGTTTCTTTTGTTATGCCACATTGTAATTTTTTTCATTGATGTTACTACTCACCCCTTCAATTGACCGTTGGAACTCTTTCTCGTTACTAGTAAAGGGCTCTGTTTCATCGCATATAGTAGTCAATTTTCTTATAACTCTTCTAAGCATATCAGTATCTTCAAAAGATCTAATGCAAAAACCTGATACTCCGTCTAATAGCGCATTAGCAACATCCAACACATCTCTATTTTGTAGACAACCAGTTTCTAACAATGACTCAAATACTTGACCGGAAAGTAAAATAGGTTTGTTGGCCTGCAAGGTAAAGGTTTTTTATAGTTAGTACCTATTTACATTGTTCAGTTTTATGTTCAGAAATATTGGTATAGAAATAAATAATTTTCTGGATATCTTATATCCAGAAAATTCAGTATAATAAACATAATAAAATGAATAGTAGAGGCAGCCGAATCGACCTAGGTAGCATCTACCTTATTCTAAAATATAATTATTATTATTATTACTGATAGATCTGATATATTATTATCTGATTATTTGAATTAAACTAAGTTGTAATATTAGTTATTTACATAATTACCTGTCGACATTTTCCAATAACATGTTTTTGTATACGAGCCATACGTTCAATATATTTTCTTTCTAGTTCATATGCCAATCTTTCTCGAGCGAATAGAATTGCATCACATTCCTGGTAACAACGAGAGTTTTATAAGTAAAGGTAATATGTTACTACATTGGCGTGACGAAGAAAACAATATATAAAATATATCATTAAAGTCATCGGCCTAATAATCGTCATCAACTGAAGAAGAAAAACGTAAGGTCGTTTGTCTTTGATTTCCATAGCGATTAGTTGGAAGAGGTACGCAACGTCTATCATATCTGTCATAATTAGTATGTTCATCATCATCAGTGTCCATTCTAACAGGCCTGCCCCGCCTGGACATTTGCCATCTTGCCGATCGTGAGCTGCCCTCATCAATCTGATATGTTAATTATTATTATTTAATTTAATAATTATTAATAACCCAGTACCACGTCAAATTTACAAGCAAGTGGATAAATATTTCTAACTTATACAGCTTGCGAGACTTGACAGTAAGGATATTAAACCAATATGCAACTAGTAGAAGGCTAGTCTTTATGCCTAGAAATAATGACGGCATATTGTTTAGAGTGACTCAGATAATAACTAGTATAAACCAGTGTTTTTTATTGTATACGTATTTTATTACGTGTCAGCTCACATAATTCGCTTGATTGTTAGCGATTAGTATCTAATCGATGTTACAAGAATCGGTAATCGTTTCGCTTATTACCTTGATTATCTCATCCATGTTGCGAAGCCCTTCATTGGTACATAAGCCTCCAACCAACCAGGGTCTTTTACCGTGAGGTTTTCCAATGAATTGTTTGATTTTTCTTATTGTATCTGGATGCCGAACGTAACTTACTATTATCATATCCGCCTAAAATGTTGTACGAACATATTCAGTATATGATTAAACATCAATGAAATAATTAGAAAAATATTGTCATTTACGCCTTCGATAGATAGGTATAATCGAGCGCTATTTAGGATGACTGATCAATGTTGAAATGGCTCACTTCTAATTATAAACAATCACGGTATAATGCTATTTTTGCTATTATTCATTATAACAATTAGTTAGTCAATAATGCACATCCCTTGACTTGAATGAAAAGTTATTTATCCTGTTATTATCTATCCATTACAGTATACTTCTAAACAAATACTAAAAAAACAAATATTATTATGTGTAAAATTATCAAGAATAGCTTGAATTTTATTACAACATGAATAAATCCTTACTTGATTTTCTACAGCAATCTTCACCCGCTCTAAGTCGTCCTTCGTAATATAAGGTCGGGTACGTTGTGCACCTCTCATACACACGTTCTCCATATTACCCAACTGACCAGCCTTGGTCACAACACATTTAATAGAATTCTCATTAATTTCTGTAACTTCTAATGTGATTTTGTCTTCTGCTATTGATAGCTCCATGCCCACTTTAACATCAGTAGTAAGGTACGGATTATCAACAAATAATTTCTGTTCATTGCATTTGTTCACTTCTGATAGATCGTAACTCTGAATTATTTCCGACTTCTCTTCAAGAAAAATTGTATCTTTTTGTGACTAGAAATGCACAAAATCGAATACTAGCGTGAAAATTATTACAATCATGATCATTTTCTTAAAAACAAATTATTTGTGTACTTATAGTTAAATTGCTAATTAGTGTCTTGAATGTACTGAATTCATAATTGTCATTTTTGCCATGTGTAGGAGAACAAAACTTCATGACAATTCTGCGAGATATTATTAAGATTGTTGCGCACAAACTTATCCTAAATAACTAATAAACAGCCCTCGCACCACAAAACTGATAACCGTTCCAATGACCGTAGACAATGTTTGGTGAGAGTGGTGTCTATAAACCGAAACATGTGGTTATGGCACGAAAAGATTAACTGACGCGACGATCTTGTTTATGCGAAGAATGACGACAGCTCAGGTCCGCGCAAAGAAGCGTAGTTCTGAATACAAAAGCTAAAAGGTGCGCCCTCATCGCAAGCATCCGCTTGTAATGTGACATGCCAAATTCAAAATAGTATTTTAGTAAAAAGTCTTTTATTTACAAAGAAACATTACATTACAAGTGAAAGTTCTCGGCGAGAAAGCATCTTACTGCACGAAAAAACCAATATTGAAAATTTTGTGTACCGTACTCGTACCTCAAGTAGTCCAGTTTTTATAATACAAGTCTTTAGCTCGATACATATGGCGCAAGGCCACGCATTTATTCCATATTTACTTGATAAAACTTGTACTGCCTTATCACACTTGGCTATAACCTGTGCTTCGTTCCCACGCATAGTATAACATGTTAGTTTAGCAATATTCATACCTCCTTCCATCAACTTTTGGATATCCACGACGCTAATATCGGGATTGGCTAGAAGAACATCAAAAAATTTATTTAGTAAAATGCACTAATGACGCGTTGTTTTCTAAATGTTTGAACAAGTCAATTGAAAGCATGGGCGCGGCTCACGACCGGTCAAGATGGCGAAACTTAAGAGAGGCGTCCTTCGGCTGATTTGATGATGATGAAATTAATTTAGTAATGTGTAATAACGTAAATTAAAATACCCAATGCTACCAATATTATGGCTCTTCTCGTGGCGTATGGTGGAGACCAAGATAATTGGGCATCGGCAAAACTGGCATTTTGGTATCGATATAACTCGTCTTTTCTTGTTTCATTCATTATAATGTATTGTAAAATCCTAGTAGGTAACTAAAAGTATAATATTCCTCATAATGATACTATAAATACTAAACTTGTAAAATCAATATTGAAGTTTTTTGAATCACAATAATAGTTGACGTACGAGAATATATAAACTTTTCGAAGATTGACATTACTGTAAACATAATTATTCACATGTCTCTGACCTTCAATATGTATATTCGAAAAATGCAGCACTTAGCTACGTAAGTATGTTGTATCCCTTTGCACGACTTATGCCCAAAAAGAATAACATCCAAAAATACAAATGTCCAAAGGCATGTCCAACTGATAAAAATATCCAACCATAAAAATGTCCAATGATAATATCGCCAAAATATAAAAATTACTAGAATTAATATAGTCCAACTATAAAAATATCCAGTAATAAAACTGACCTAACTCAAAAATGACCGGTAATAATATAGCCCAACCCTAGAAATGTCGAATGATAAATATAGCCAATGATAAAATTGTCCAAAAAAACAAATGTACAAACACAAGTCCAATGATAAAATTGACCTATTATACAAAAGTTCAATGATAAACTTGTCCCAACTAAAAAGATACTTACTAACTATGGCTAAAACCATGGCACCCAAAAATTTCAATACGTTCATGACTTTAATTGTAAATCTATACCATTATATAAAGCAAAAGAGTTTGTTTGTTTGTGTGAATGCGCTAATCTCTGGAACTAACAGTCGGATTTAAATAATTCTTTTTGCATATGATAGCTGTAACATCACGCTACTGGCAACGGGAGCAGAGCAGTTAGCAAAGACGCGGATAAAACCGCGCCGCGGAAAGCTAGTACATTATAAAAATTTATGACGGCAAAAAATTTACTGTCATAAATTTAAAGAATAACTGAACTAATAATTTACTTTACCCGGTCCAAATCAACTGAAAATGTCTTTGAGCTGTGAGAAACGGTCAAGTGAATTAGCTAAATAAACTGACAAAACTGCGAGACAGAGATATAATAAACAAAGTAGATTACAATTGGACATTTTTATGCCTGAACATTATTAGAGTTGGTCGTGTATCTGATTGGTTATAACTACAGTTTGACATTTTTATGACTGGACGTTATTATAGTTGGTCATTTATCTAGTCGTGTATACCTATAGTTTGACATTATTTTGGCTTGACGTTATTATAGCTGGTCATAAAAAGTTGTCGGTTGTTTCTATAGTTGGACATTTTTATAGCTGGTCCAATTACAGATTGGACTATTTTTCAGTGATGGACGTTTTTCTTTTTAGACATAAGTCGTGCAAAGGGTTGTATCACTTGAAGCGGCAGCGTTCGCACCTCCTAGATATGACGAATGATGTGATGTGCCTTGTAGACCCTATGAACGAGAATATAATGTATACACTTCGCTAGCAAGCGGTGAGAGCGACACTTCAATGCCCTAATTCATTAGTAAAAAGAAACTGAGAGTCGCCTCCTGGATATGACGAATGATGTGATGTGCTTTTAGACCCTATGAACGAGAATATAATGTATACACTTCGCTAGCAAGCGGTGAGAGCGACAATTCAATGCCCTAATTCATTAGTAAAAAGAAACTGAGAGTCGTTACTGTTAATTATTTAGATAATCAGTAGTCTACGATCTTAAAACGACGATTCAGCCGGTAATAACCGGTATAATTATACGATAGATGGTTTATAGTATATAGCACAGATTGCAAAAATGACAAGGCTGTAACAAAACATTGTCAACGTCTCTGTCGACCATTATTTCTTATTTGCACAGTTAGCGGCAAGCTAATGGACAAACAAGGGTCGCGCCAATGTTGATTTTCAGTTAGACCGTGCAAGAACATGTATCTTACAAGATTTATTTGTGCACGCTACCGTTCTGGCAGTGAGGACATCTCTTTGTATTTTTAAGTTTTGACTCTTTATACAATTTTGATGATAGCTGTCTAGACGAGATGGTAAAACAAATAAGCTACATTTTTAAAACAGCGTTCTTCCAATTTTCTATTTGAATCGTGTTCGTGAAGAGACGGTTATCTCTATTTTATATGTTTTTAAATACTCAAATTTACTAGTGAATAACAAATATTTTATCAAAAACACTGTAACGGCATAAAAAATTGGTAAAGTATTTCTAATGTAAGGCGCTTTTAAAGCGTAGGCGTCACACTTGTTTGGTAGGGTTACCTAAACTTTAATTTTTACAGTCCATATTACTTTTAAATAAAGAAAATAATATGTCTAAAATGTACCCAAAACAAATATTTTCTCATATTTTTTACACCAAAACTATCTGCGTTTATTACTTTGTAACTAAAGAAAATCATTGGAAAAGTTTGATTACAGTATTCGGATTCTTTTTCTATAGCGGCAGACAATACTCCTAAAGGAATAGAAGGACATCGAGATCTTGTAAGTTAGAAGCCGTGGGGACATTAGACAAAGTCTTGTCTTCATCGTATATTCTCTGAAATGCTGTTTTGTTATTTTATTACAAAACGTCGTCGAGACATGGTTATGTTCAGTGGTCGAGACTGTCGAGGCACCGTCTATTGTCAGCGAGCATTGTGATGTATGTAATTTTATCAGTCAGTGATTATGTGGTAAAATCTCTCAATGTACCTATTGCTTGTATGAAATTGGATTTTTTGCAATGAATTTGGAATTGCGGATTGAGAACCAATCTACGATACAGAAAAGAGAAAATTCTGTATTTCGTTGGAAACTCTTTAGTCTGTGTCATATATTTATTGCTTATGAACCTACTTACTAATAAGGTCCATCCAAATAAGCTGAATGATTCTATTACAATCACAATTTATCATTTATTTCTCAAAATTCGTAATAGATTACAGTTCAGACAATACAAAGGCTTGATACAGATTTTAATATTATTTGTTTACGGGTACTTACATAGGCAGATTGGATCGAAGTTAATTATGTTTTCGAAAGCTTTCATATTCGATTTTTATACAAATAAACCGCCTTGAAGAAATGGTGGAGTTTAGAGGAAATTGCCCCTCAGAGGATGGACAAATTGGCTCGCTCGCTATGTACTTTGTTTAGTAAAAATAGCTACAAAAATCTTTGAATTATTGGGAATTGGATATTAAAAATTCGCGAAGTTGAGACACTTGATTTATGTTAAAGCAATCTGAATAGATAGATAGAATATTCTTTACTAGCTGCACCCCACGGCTTCACCCGCGTATAAAATATGGTTTGTTGTATCCCTCGGAAATCAGATCGGGATAAAAAGTAACCTATGGCCGTCTCCAGCACCGAATCTATCTACATACCAATTTTCATGAAAATCGGTTCAGATGTTTAGGCGCTGAGTGGTAACAAACACACACACAAACTTACACATTTATAATATTAATAGGATTGTACACCAAAACAATATTTAAGTACACAATATTATGTAAATATTAACACAGGTATGTAAAATAAGTGGTCTTATCGCAGAAAGCAATCTTTTTCAGAGTACCACGTTATTTCAAAAGAAAATGTAGAAAATGGATAATCTAGTTTTTGTAGGTAATAGTAGGTATCCTATTTTTAAGTTAGCTCTTTGACCAAAAAGTACAATGCTTTTATATTGTTTAGTTTTTGTTAGTTAACTACTGTTAGTTAGTGGTCTATTAGCCAGGCGTCTAAAATTGTGCGGAAAGTGGGTAGTTAAACATCTCTGCCTACAGCTTCGAGAATAAAAGGCATGAAGCTAATGTATGTATGTAGTAGTCTAATTTTGGTGCTGGAGACGGACGTAGGCTACCTTTGATCCCGAAAATCAGTCTGGTTCCCGAGGGATATTATGAGATACTTTTTTGAGAGAAGTCGTGGGGCGCAGCTAGTATCTAATAATATTGTTTCATAGTCTCAAAAACTCATGCTGTATTTTAAAACAATCAACACTCACAACGGCAATTTAACAACTCAATCCCAACCGCATTGGGCCAAAACTTTTATCTTTGTGCAATGTATTTGTAAAGTATTCGTCCTGTACAGGCCTCCCAATCAGCTCGTGACAGCTAGATTGAATTCAATATGAACTGAAACCGATGAAATAACCGTGACAGCTAGCGAATTCTTTTCGACAGTAGTCGTACTCTTGTAACATGTCACTGTTTTTTAAATATATTTTTTTCGGAATATACGAGTATGTTGAGCAATCGGAACAACTAGTTGATCGGTGTGGAATAAGTGCTAAATTCGTCTATCTTAACAAATAAAAGAAGGTGTCGATACACTTGTTTTATTTAAACGCATAACATCTTTTCACCACACGATAGACTAATAAATTATCTTACAGAAGGTCGCGGTAATGACATGTCAGTGTAGTCAGCGATTTACCGATCGCTTATCTAAAGTAATATTATAAAAGAAAAGATTTGATTTTTTTATGTTTGTTTGTCTGTTTGCAACGATTTAACTCAAAAAACTACGTAACCGATTTGAAACTTATTTCACCTTTAGAAATCAATAAATGAAGTGGGCACCGTAGACTGTATTTTATTTTAAGCGCCTTTTAAATCTGAATTATGCAATAGGACACAATTGCAAAAATATTTCGGTAGGCGTTGTGAGACCAAATGAAACTTTTGGTACCGAAATGAAGCGAGGCCGGACGTCTACCTAGTATACAATAATAATATAATATATGTTTGTGCAATTGCTGATGAAGTTATCATGACGAACAACTACCAGAAATATATCTTGAGGGATGGCACTACTGACATAATATGTCGGGCATGTCATCGCCCTGGTGAATCCCTCAGGCATATTGTTTCCGGCTGTTCGCGTCTTGCTAACGGAGAGTACTTGCACAGTCATAACCAAGTAGCCAGGATCATCCACCAGCAAATTGCTCTGCGATACAATCTTCTAGATGTCGAGGTACCGTATTACAGATACAACCCACAGCCGATTCTCGAAAATGGTCGCGCGACATTGTACTGGGATCACTCCATCATCACAGACAGGACTATTATAGCTAACAAGCCTGATATTGTGGTGGTGGATCGATCCGAACGAATTGCAATGATAGTTGATATTACCGTCCCTCATGACGAGAATCTCATGAAGGCTGAGAAAGACAAGCAAATAAAATATCTTGATTTAGCCCATGAGATTGTTGTCATGTGGGATGTGGATTCTGCTGTCATTGTGCCGATAGTCATTACCGTAAATGGTTTAATAGCAAAGAGCCTCGACCAAAACCTAAAGAGGCTCGCATTAGGTGGATGGGTCAAGGGCCAGATCCAGAAGGCAGTGCTGCTCGACACGACACGTATTGTTAGGAGGTTCCTCTCTCTGGAGCCCTAACCGCCGGTAGCTTGGACTTTATCTCGTTGCCGGTGGTAATCTATTTTTTATATTTTAAATGTGTATTTTTGATTTTTATAAGTATACTAGCTTTTGCCCGCGACTTCGTCCGCGTAGAAGTCGAAAATGATTCTAAAAGGTTTTTAATTGTTTTACTACGATATTATTTTTTGTTAAAAACATATAAATTATTATGTTTGAACGTTTGAATACATATTACATAACAATCTTTACTATAGTGTTGAGATTTAAAGGTTAAATATCGCTTTATTAATCCGCCCTTAGCACAGTAGGACCACGGGTACATAGTGGTATAACCTAGTGCCATCAAACAAATTACCTGTAGAACAAATTGGTACTGGCCCTTACCCAATTTAAGTATTTTGTTTTTCCGTCGGGTGCTACAATTACCAGACTACTGTGCGCTTACTCTGAGCATGCCACATTAATCGGGCTTTGGGAGAAGCAGCTTTCTCTCAAGTCTTCGCCCACTACCTTATGAGTTTGAGCTTGAACTTTGTTTATGGTCATTGCGAAGCAGATTTTGATAGGAAACTGCACTCTCTTGAATTCGAAGGGGTATTTGATGGTGTTAGGGTAATCCTGTGAATATTCACAGATTCTCCTGGAGAACAACCGGTCAGTATAGTTGCCTCGAATATCTACATTTGTTTTCACTTCTAATCTGGTTCCATTGCGTAATTTTGGTGGATTTACTTAAATACCTAATAAGCACGCCGTAGGTACCTGCCTAACCAACACTGTAGATAAGTATTTAAGTATGTATATCCGCATTTCTAGAACCCATAACACAAACTATAATATATGGTTACTTTAGGTCTAGATGGCGTTGTGTGTAGTTGGTTGATATATATCATATTATATTACTGTTACTTATCATATAGCGTGTCTTCCCCTTTCCCATAGGCAGTACCACCTAAAATAGGCAGGTAAAAATAGGCAGCACCACCTTTTGACCCAGCTGATCAGCATCAACGTCCTGTGTCCCTATCGCACCTTGCAAGTCTATTAAAACTGTTCGCTCTAAGCTGCGCCTGATTGTTCCTAATATAATAAACTCGATCCGTCTCCGTCTCGATTTCTTTTCGCAAACACGTCGACTAAAAACTGGCTAAACAACATACGAAAATATAGCAGATGATATTATAGGTAACGGTAAGAATAAAACTTGCGGCAGATACCATTTTTTAAGCGGTTGTTTGGTCTTATGATCGCAATGAGGTGTAGAAATGGAAGTATCCATCCTCGTCGTGGCAAAACAAAAGTGGGTACTGTAATGCATCATATGAGTGATGCATTTCACTTATTCGATGCAATGATTGTGCTATCATAACTCTCAATTTACAATATCCCGCTTAAAAAATTGCTATCCAACAATAACTACAGCAACATAATTTGACAACTGATTGAGTTTTCAAACATGACGTGTATCAGGTGTCAAAATATTTTTTTTTAATCAAAAGCACTAAAGAGTATTAATATCAACTTCAAAGTAAATCATCCTCAAAATAACTTTGTAACCCTTTTTAACCCCGTTATGAGATGAATTTCAATAAAATACGAAACACATCTATTAATTCTATTAAAGAATGTGTATGCAAAATTTGAAATAGATTGCACCAAAGAATCACAATGTCCCATACAAACTTTGTCCCCCTTTTTCACCCCCTTAGAGGTCAAATTTCGGCAAATCCTTTCTCGGATGCCTACGTCATACAATGAACACACCCTCCAAGTTTAAGTTCTCTACGATCAGTGGTTTAGGCTGTGCGTTTATCCGTCAGTAAGTTATTCAGGACAAAGCATTTTTTAAATATAGATGAATGGTCTCGAGACACCACTAAGTAAAATTTCGACCAATTACACTGAATCATAATTTATTTCTATCGTCTAATCTCGGTTTATCTGCATAGCATATTACTTGAATAAATCGTTCTGTATATTGTATAGCCAGCAAACATTTCACGGTAGTAGATCTTTTAGCATATACGGGACGGATTGACTGGAGATGTACATTATATGGACGTAAAGTGTTAGTTTTGTCCGAAAATCAGTGCTTCGAAGGCATAATTAGCTCCTCGGTCCTCTTTGTTTTCTTTCAGAGTACTTTTACCCAATTTGGTCTGTATAATAATTTATGCCACCACTGAACTGAATTTGAAATAGCACAATACACCAGCAAAACTGATTTCAAATGACGGAGTCGATATGGATTTTGAGTTATAAATGTTTCAAACAAAGCGTCATCATTCCTATGTTGATTATCTTCTAGCAAATGCCCGTATGTAAGGCGCATATCATCTATCCTTAAGAAAATAAGCAACATGAACAGTTTACAAAAGTAGGCGCATTGTACCAACATTTTCAGTAATTTAGATGAAACGTGAAAATTATTTCATTATGTTAAAAACATCTAACTGGTTTACCACTCACAGCTGATCCACGAGTTTTACGATTATAAGCACCCTATTGTTTAATAATGAGATACTTAAAAGTGTTTTACAAATGCATCTGTTTCACAAAGTTGAAAGAATACAGAGTAAGTAGTTTGTCTTAGATTTTCTGAACATTCCGTCATGGTGTCAGGGTTGTAGTACATCCTTTGTTCACCTTCAAGATGTACGTACATCCGGATGTACATATTATCAGTAATATGGTCCCTAATTAATATGGTCTACCATATTGATGAGAGTTCAACCTAAATTGGACATATTTATGTCTCGAAAACTATACATTACCTATTTTAAAATGTTGTGCTTAAATTCATATAAACGCATTATTATAAAAATCTAATAGTAGTTTTACAAACTAAATTTATGAAAAATTTTTCACCACATTCACTAAATCGCATTTATAACTTTCTAAATATAGATTAAATTGACTTAACTTTTTTGTTTATGAACCAATTTTAATTAAACAATCATAAAATGTTACACGAAGCTAGCTTCGATACATAAGTACTCTAATACGTTCCCATCCTTGTGGCTTAAAGCCTTTGTTTTTCCCTTACCCAAAATATCCAACCCTTCTCTTCCTCAACATTTTCGACCAATCTCTATCCTCCCTTACGTTTCTAAAGTCCTCGAGGCCTGTGTTCACAAGCAGTTATCTCGGTTTGTGTTTCACAATAATATCCTTAGTCCTCTACAGTCTGGATTTCGTCCTGGACACAGTACCACCTCAGCCCTCCTAAAAGTGACTGGCGACATCAGAGCGGGTATGGAGAACGGCAAAGTCACCGTGTTGGCTTTGATAGACTTTTCTAACGCCTTCTGTACCGTCAGCCACGATATCCTTCTGTCTATCCTTGCCCATAATATGATCTCATCTGATGCACTGGATTGGTTCTCAACATATCTTCGGGGACGCCAGCAGTCTGTCCGCCGAGTTGAGTCATCATCTAACTGGTGTGACCTTGTCTCTGGTGTTCCTCAAGGCGGTATACTTTCTCCGTTACTATTTTCAATTTTTATTAACCTTCTTACTCCCAATCTTCAATGTGCGTATCATCTTTATGCCGATGACTTGCAGTTGTATTCACAAGCAAGCACAATGGACATATCGCAAGCCATCACCAACTTAAATAGTGATCTTGAGACTATTAAAAGTTGGTCCAAAAGATTTGGCTTGTTTGTTAACCCAAACAAATGCCAAGCCATTATAGTAGGCAGTCACCGCATGATGGACAGATTGGACACTCGTAATTTGCCTCCACTCACCTATGACAATCTGTCCATACCGTATTGTTCAGTCGTTAAGGACCTTGGCTTGCTTATAGACACCTCCTTTGATTGGCGGGCTCAGGCTACCTGTGTCAGTCAGAGAGTCACTGGAACACTTCGGGCCTTTTATCGTCTGAAGAATTTCCTCCCTTCTAAGACAAAGACGATGCTTGTGCAGAATTTAATCCTTCCTGTAATTGACTATGGTGATGTGTGCTATTTTGACCTGAATGCAGATCTACTCAACAAATATGACCGTCTTCTTAATAACTGCATTCGATTCATTTTTAACCTTCGCAAGTATGATCACGTGTCTACTTATCGTTCTGAATTAAAATGGTTACCAATTCGTCAACGCCGTAGCATGCGTGCTCTCACCACTCTTTATTCCATTCTCAACTCACCCTCAGCTCCTTCATACTTAACTCCTTACTTTCAATTCTTGTGCTCCACTCACGACAGGAACTTACGCTCTTCTAATAACCTTCTCCTTGCATGTCATTCTCATAAATCTGGGTTTGTCGACTCTTCCTTTATTATCCAGGCAGTGCGTCTTTGGAACGACCTTCCTGTTGAGGTCAGGATGGCTACTAATCGTTTTCGTTTTAAGCTGAAAGTTCGTGCTCTCCTCTTTGAGAAATTGTTGGAGTTATCACGTTAATGTCTCTTTACTCATCATATTTATAGTGTATTTATGTATATATGTATTTATGTATGTATGTATTTATATATATATTTATTTATTTATACTTATTTGTATTATAATATTCACTGTTTATTTTCTTTATGGTTAAACTTTGAACTTTATTTTTATACTTTTATTTACATCATAACAATTTTAGATTTGCATCATTCTTTTTCAATAACTGCACCTACTTTGTTTATCTCTGCATCACCTAAGGTTGACTGGTAGAGAATGCTTTTAGCATTAAGTCCGCCTCTGTACCTATGTGCATGAAGTTTAATAAATAAAAAAATAAATAAATAAATAAGTGCAAATCGTCATCGAACTGCACCGGCGCGGTCGCTACGCGAATACTTTTATTTTCAATTTTTTTTAGTATTTATGAAGGGATTTTAAAAATTATTTTTTTATTTTATAGGTGTTTCTATCCGCTATGTATAATGTATAGTCACTTGCGGATATTCACCGTGTAACACATATTAATAAATAATTTTGTGACATTTTAAGGATATCCGGGATACACGGTTTTTTTTCGGGACAAAAGGTACCCTATAACCTGGCCAGGAGTATGACCTATAAATGTAGCGAGTTTGATACAAATCCGTTCAGTGGTTTTTGATTCATGCCTGCACATACAGACAGACAGACAGACAGACAAAAATTTTCTAAATTACATTTTTGGCATCAGTATCGAATAAATATTACCCCCCAATAGTATTTTTTTAAATATATTCAATGTACAGATTTTATCTCGCTAGAGATTTATTATAAGTATAGATATAGATATAGATATTTGAATATGTAATAAATATGAAAAATTATAAATAAAGAGAATAATAATAATATTTCAACAACTACACACAACGCTATCTAGACCCAAAGTAAGCGTATTATATGCTTGTGTTATGGGTTCTAGAATGCGGATATACCATCCTTATATACTTTTTTTTTGTAAATACCTACATATTATACATTAAAACACCCAGACCAATGCAAATGGACATGTTTATGCATACAAATATTTGCACTGAGCGGGAATCGAACCCGCGACCTCTGCGTGGCAGTCCATACACAGTACCACCGAACCACAGAGGCAGTCAAATCTAAATATAAACTATATATAAACTGAATACAAGACATGGTCGTGTACGTGTATCTAGTCAGAAACATAATAATTGTCCCTTTGGGAGCAATGGCCTCTTCTCATACAGAGACGGCTTGACTATTGATCACCATGCTTGTTCAACCTAATGCCATTTCCACGAAACATAATTATGTTACAGATAAAATAGATTTCTCAGAGTAAACAATAATTAATTACATATTTCTTTTTTAGATTAACAATTTCAGAATCGATACGAATAAAAAAAACACAATGTTAAACGTGTTTCAAAGCGACATTCTTGTACCCATTTAAATAAGTCCAGGATATCACCATTTTAATAAGTTTTTTTTTTCTATCATACACGTGATATTAAGTTAAGACTTACAGAAATACCAAAACACAAAATTACATTGAACCGGTGAACCCTTCAGAGATTGCAGTACCCGAAAGTTGTAGATACTCTTAAACTAACGGGGACACATAATTCACTTACCCAAGAAATAGGTCAAAGGGATGTGACAGCCACATGTAATGCTATAATGGACTTGTGCACTTAGTTCGTCGTACAAACTATTTATTTGTATTGACACCCGATTGGCTAATGTTATAAGTGAGAACTTATTCATAGACTTTCAGGTGGAAAATCTATTTTTAGATAACGGCTGAGCGAGCAAGTTATAGTTAAGTGGTTAAATTTGATTGGTCTTTATTTAACCTTAGACTAACCTTAGCTATATGCAGAAACTTTATGTTATTAAATATTTATTGCACTAATATCTGAAAAACTTTAGAAGTTTGGGGGATCTTTATGTCCGGCAATAGACGACTTTTAATTTGATTTAGATGATGATAATGATGGAAATGTTTACGTGTTGTGTTAGAATTGTAAAAACTATTTTTGAAATTATGTGCCTACATAATATTGACACTTAAAGTAATTGTATATTTATAAGTGTATTTTAAATCCGTGGAATCTTTGAAATAGATTGTGGAATGTGGGTCGTTTAGGAGCAGGTTTGGCGGATAATACAAGCTTGCACAAGAACGTGACACAAACTGACAGAGCCCGTTATGATTGTCAAAATTTAAACTGACTTTAGAAATTCTTGGTAGCTTTACAAACATATACTTACAGTAAACGGATATGGCCGTTACGACATAAAACATCTATCGTGTCTACATTATTGTCCATGAAAGAGTTAATTAATTAGCAAACTAGACTCAGAACAAATGTTTATATATTATACAGTTTTATCTCATGTACACAATAGCAGTCGCACGTATTCACACTACGCCACTGAAGCAATCAGTATTGGTATGGTGTTATTTTTATTGGGTACTAGCTTTCCGTAGCGCGGTTTCACCCGCGTCTTTGCTTTCTGCTCTGCTCTCGTCGCCAGTAGCGTGATGTTACATAGCCTATAACCTTCCTCGAGAACTGGGCTATCATACGTAAAAAAATATTTTTCAAGTCTGACTGGTAGTTCCAGCGATTAGCGCTTTCAAACAAACAAACAACCTCTTCCGCTTTATATAATAGTATATTTACATCCAACTGGTAGGTACACTTTACGAACATATACCTGAGTGTAACCACTTTGACCTCACAGCAAACTTCTTAAAAGCCGTTCGTGGTTCGTGTATCATATACCTACATAAGTCGTCAACGTACCAGTCAATTGAGCTAACCTGCCCAAAGCAAAGGTTTTAGTGCCAAACTTGTCTTCACAGCTCTGAGTATGAACATAAACCGTAATTAAAACTTTTAGGGTTCATAATGAGTGAGTATTATCTTACTATGTATATGACAACGTTAGTTATTACTTTTTGTTGGAGTTTAGTCTTGTTAGATTTAAAGTTTTAATCTAGTTATATTTATACGGTTTGAAGATGTAGTGTCGTTGACTCCTTAAACATAGAAGTTCAAGAGAATTGTGAAGTTTATAAGTAAAATAATAATATAACGTTTATTTTTCTATATCTTTCACAAAGACTTTATTGCTATTATTTCGTTTTCTATCATGATTCATGTAAATGAATAACTAGATTTGATTTTATATTTTGTCCCGCTATTCACATGACTGTGTTTGTGTGACGAGATATGGCAATTTAGTCTTCTTAGCTTTTTATCAAATGAAAACGTATTATAAAGTTTGTTTTTGATTGTAAAAAGTCTTTAATCGAGTCCATAATTAAAATGTTAATCGTCACATTTACATTGTAGCATAATAACAGTTGTAATATTAATCCTAAATCCACAATCAGTACTAATTTGGTATCCAAAGTTTAATAATCCAAATATACTCGTAATAAACCGATTAATATTCCACAAGACCATTACCGATATACCATTGGTTTATCCAGTCCAATCAATTGTACTCATCCAACTAAAACTTTATACATGAAACCTCATTTCAAAAGCGCAAATTGCTTTAAACTTTATACAATTACTAGCTTGCCGCACCCGATTCCACCGGTTTCACCAGTGTTAAGTAACATCTTTGGTTACTGCTCAGCTCCTGTGATTAGTAGCGTGATATTACATAACCTATAACCTTCTTCAAGAACTGGGCTATTAAACTTAAAAATAAATTATATAAATTTGACTGTTAGTTTCAGAGATTAGCGCGCAAACAAACAAACAGACTTTATATGTGAGTTTAAAACAGGTCATCTATGCAGAATTAAATTGTACACTGTTTAATCAATGCAACTAATTATGTTTTGGCAACTTAATTATTGTTGTGTGGAGTTGCGAACTACCGATTGTTATGTGCAAACTTGTATCGATAGAAGTTGTTAATATAGCTAGACTTTGTTGGTTTTTTTTATTAAGTTTTAATATTACGCTTTAGTAAAAAATAGTTGTAATCGTCTAGTGGTTTAGGCACCAGTCTCTTGTACACGTGTATATTAATTCTCGGGTTCTATTTTTGGTTCAGGTGGATTTGAAACCAGGTAAGTACATTTTCAAATCCAATGTACTCAAATATATGTTTAGTTTTTACCTATGATATCGTTCAAAAAGAAAAATGTAGGTCTGATGTTGCCAATCTGCCTTGAGCAAGCGTGGGCTAAAATATGGACCTAATCCATCTCTTTTCGTGAGTGTTTTAGAGGCGACTAATCACGCTAAAGCTAATATTATATCTATACTATTATTTAAAGCGAAAGAGTTTGTTTGGTGTTTGTTTGTTTGAACGCGCTAATCTCTAGAACTACCAATCGGATTTGAAAATTCTTTTTGCGTAAGATAGCCCAGTTCTTGTAGAAGATTATAGACTATGTAACATTACGCTACTGGCAACGGGAGCAGAGCAGTAAGCAAAGGCGCGGGTGAAACCGCGCCGCGGAAAGCTAGATCATAATAATTGGCAACGGCGTCGACTACGACCGAAATATCATCCTATCAATTGGTCTGAAAAGCGTAATGACCACGGCAAACTCTAAAGTTTAAAAAATATCATAACTAATGTGGAATAAATATCGAATTTCTGGTAAAAAAAATAGATATTCTATGGAACTTGATATGAAAATATGCACGTGTAAATGTTTAATATGTTTTGATGACTTCCAATGATAACAGTTTTGTTAAGTACATTTTTCTATGCTAAGAAAGTGTGTTAATAGCTCATCACTTATGTTTTTACGGGACACTCTCTACAAGATTTCTACCACAGTAAAGGTACACGCAGTAAGCCAACTGTTATATTCAAATTTTACTTTATGCAAGCATTTTAAGAAAACTCTACATCTTTTTAAAAATATACACATCGAATGTTGTAATATTACAGTATCTTAAGCCAATTACAATGCAAATAATTATGTGCTTGGAAATAAATAAAAATGCTAGTTAGTTTTTAAAATCACGAAATACGCAGTAAAAAAGATTCAATTTTTTTTAAACTTATCATTATATAAGTCAGATATTAGATATTTCCAAGTTCTATAGAAAAAAAAAAAAGTAATATAATTACTAATTTAACCCTAAAGTCTGAACATCACATGGGTGTTCTATCATATTTTTTGTGTTATGTAAAGCGAATTGTTTAAGGCATTTAGGCAAATAGAAGATTCACCCTAAAAGTTTTGTAAAAAATTTACAATTCGCAGTTAAATTCTTTCTTTCTTTCTTTCTGTCTACTGTGTAGCTATGACACGAAGCCTCTTCAGTTTCTACGACGAAATTGCTATTAGAGAGATTCACGCTTAATGGACGCGTAATTGGCTGCTTCGCAAACTAATGGACAATTATAACGATAGACGTACATTTTACGAGAATTATAATATTATTATGTCGCTTTTATTATATGATAGAATCGATAGTTCAAGTAGTTTTAACGTAATATTAAGGATATACTGTAAATTTTGCCTGTTTGCTATTTCAATGCTATCCCTGTTATTGTCCGATAGATGAGATCAATGAGTATATAACCACTTGAGTGACGATGATATGATTTCTAGTACACACGCGGACTCACCACTGCGGATCGGGGGACGAAGAAATTATCGCGACAGTGATTGGTTAATGCATCAATGTCAATCATATTGCACCGCCCCATAGTGTTGTACCACATAATTGTGCCAAAATAAATCGTTATCGATAAAGTAATTTTTATTCTATGTCCGAATACATGGATGTCAGAATTATTTTAACAATATGAAAACAATATAGAAGAAGGTTATTGTGTCTTACTAATAAATTTACATTATAGGTATTTTTGTATGTAAATGGTTTATTGTAGAATTTATAAAAGTTATATTTATAAAGTTATATATATATATATATATATATATATATATACAGTATTTAAGAATGCTATTAATAATAAGAGTTTCAAAAATTACGTATTTCGACAAAAATAAAATTATTATTTTCACATTAATTTTAAATATTTTATAATGAAGTTAATTATAAGCGTACTAAAACAGGTAAAAACATAGTCGGCGTTGCTGAACTAAATAAACGCCGTCGGTTTTTTAAATTTTCAAAAGAATCAAATGTGTCAAATGTGAAATTCCTTGAACAAATAACGCTGTATTTGCTAGGGTACCAATTTTGTCTGTTATCAGCATTTATTCATTTTTCTTTTATTTCTGGGCTCTTCGAAAAACTAAGATGTTACAATAATTAATTAATTTTAAAATATCTTTAATTAATATTATTAACCGAATCATGAATAGTAATTATCGATATCAACTTTATTTCCGATTTGTCTCAGTGCTACTGTGACAGAAAAAAACAAAAAGAGACGGAACTATTGACAATCGTCTCGCGCGAGAAAGAGAGACAAACTTTGATGGTGACGTATTTATGTCATACAACCAATATCACTTGAGCCCTGCAATCACAATAAATATTTATCATAACACAACTAAAATCGTACTTTACCGGTGAAAAGTTATACCATCCTTGTTATAACTTGATATTTTAGTGGATTTTCCACACCATTTACCAGAGCAGGAAGGCATTTTCGTAAAAAAATTAAGAATGTAGCGTATTGACATGTGCGCACAGATCTGACACTTGGTCGGAACTAAATGAGTAAGCTCTGTCGCTGTTTGATATAAGCGCTAAATGCCTTATCTTTGGCGAGCGTTTGTACGCTGTATTAGCAGTCAAGTGGATCTATCGTCTTTGGATGAGATATTGCACAAGGCGAACTTGCTTCAAAACTTGCGTGTGATGTAAGGCTTTAAAATGTTTTCATTATACTTACTCGTACTAGCTAAGCCAGCACTATATCGACTCGTATCTCGAGCATCAAGATAGTTCACTGCTCTGATGGCAGAAGTTGAAGTTTTCCAAAACTTGTTTCATAGATCACACGTATTATATTTATTAATTAGTGTTTAGCGTATTTAGCACCTGTCTATCACAAAAAGCAACAAGAAACCCATTCTCGTGCTGACGCTAGATTGAAAAATTATGTACCACATGTTACTCCCACAATTAATAAGAATCTAATGACACCTCAAATTAAAATCCATTACGACACTTACCCCCAGTACCTATCTGAAAGGCTGATCAACGAAAAATTTCAAAATCATCTGTTAAATCTCATGCGAAGTACCTGAAAGCATGCTAAAATCATGTATAATTAGTTAAATTTGATCTAGTTAGTTACTAATTAGATCAAATTAAACTAAATATTCATGCTTTTAGCAACCCAGTTAGTACTTCACATGAGATTTAACAGGTGATTAGTTAATTTTTCGTTGATCAGCCTTTCAGAAACTGGAGGTTAGGCTGAAAAGCGTGCCAAAGAAATAAACATACATACTCACTTACACATACATACGCTCGAAAAACATTACTCTCTTTTTCTGTGGCAGTCGGGCAAAAACTAGTTACTAAACAAACTCGTATTCAAATAAACTAAGACAGTATGATACAGTACAACGATACAAGTACCTACAACGCAACGATAATCGTAGCTAAACCGACTGAACGGTCAATATTACCTAACACTCGAGTGTGAACCGTAGATATTCGATAGAAGAAGTGGAGTGCTGTGTCTACATTCACTGTTTGATAATCTCAATGTGTACGGATCATCCGTCATATTTGATCTGTTAGAGAGCCAGTGATTTACGTTACGCTCGCAGTAAGGAAGTATTTAGGACAATTGATTGGGCAATCAATTGATTTATCACATCGTTCGGGGTTTTGATTTGATAGTTATATAACATTTCGCGCGGTTTCAACCGTGTTAAGTTAGATTTTTGGTTACTGCTCTGCTCCCGTCGCTAATAGCGTAATGTTATATAGCCTTAAACCTTCCTCAAAAACTCTTTACCAATAATATTTTTTTGAAATGAAATGAAATGAAATATATGTTTATTCATTTAAGTTAATTAAATTAACACTTATGAACGTCAAAGTTTACAAAATGTCAGCAAATTAACCTACAGCCAGTTCGCTGACGAAGTAGAGCCATGAGAAGAACTGGCAAGAAACTCAGGCCACTCTTTTTAATCGCCAGGTTATTACAATTTTTGTAAGTTACAGTTTCAAGTAGCATGCAAAGTGACGCAGGCAATACACTTAACTCAATAGATACTTAATTACTTACAGCTTTCTATGTTGTAAAGAAAAAATAAAAAGTAAAATGTGTGCTTTACAGGCTGCCTCAATTTGCATATTGCTACAAAAGGTTGAAACTTTTTAATAGCTATGTTACTTATGCTAATAAATAAAGTGGAAGAGTTGAAACTACTAGACTTATTTGAAAATTATTTTTTAAATATAATTTTTTTACGTCTCATAACCCAGTTCTCGAGAAAGGTTATAGACTATGTAACATCGCTACTAGCGACGGGAGCAAAGCAGTAAGCAACGACATGGATGAAACTGCACCGTAGAAAGCTAGTCTAAAATACACCTAAAGGAGACGTCGTAATGTGTTAAGTGACCAAATTTATTTATTTATTTAAACTTCATATACAAAACATATATAAAGACGGACTTAATGCCTAAGGCATTCTCTACCAGTCAACCTATGTACCAAATGTAGTGATTGATATAAATTTAGTAAGAGCAACTTTTATAACAAATGCCTCTGTGGCGCAGTAGGAGCGCAAGCGACTGCTGTGTATATGTTTGAGGGTTCGATCTCCACACGGGACAAAACTTTCTGTGATCCCTAAACAATGTATTTGTTTTGAGTCTGGGTGTACTTTGAGTCTGTTAGTTGCATGCTAAGTCCCTCGCGACACAGGACTTATTCCCTACAGCGAGAATTGTCTTTTTCAGTTTGTTTACAAAAAAAAGAAAAAACCTTAAGATATTATTATCTCTAGCAATAAACGTGTAGATTTATAAACATCAGTATCAGTTAGAGTCTAAGCTAAATTAAGGTTTATTTCTTGCAATGTACCAGACATCATTTATGCAACGTAATGTACTAACGTAATCACAGTAATATTAACGTATTAATACTAATTATGTTGGAGCTAGAGGTTGCTTAATGTACTTCTGTCTGACATAGTGTTGAGAAAGATAAAAATTTTACAAGTTTAGTGTTAGTTTGTAATCGTAATATTTGAGTGTAGGTGTCGTATTGTTCGTTGCATAAAGTTATTTCTATACACTATTTAACAACATTAATAAGTTTAAAGAGAGATATTGACTGCTCATATTGTATACTTTTTGGATCCCAATAATAGCTATTTTATTTAGATAGTGCTGTGTACGTGCTGATTGGTGATTTACAGTCCAATTATATAAAGCAAATTTAATGGTAATTGTGAATGAAATATGTGGTCGTGTCTTACAGCCGCACCCCTGATGCACGGTTTACGTACGTTTACACGGTTTAATGTAGCCGGCAAAACTAGAATAAAACTCTGCTTAATCTTTCTGGGATAATGGCGTGACATTGTCATATAACTTGGTAGAAATAATAAACATATTTGCACTCAGACATACTTGTTCATTAAATAAACAAATTTCGCAAAGAACATGACCCTTTTATATTTATAAAGTTCTTAATAAACACCAGTCTTTAACTTAAAACAAAAATATAAACGCTACTTAACATTTAAAGTATTTCTGTATGGAGCAAAATAGTAAGCAGGGTACATGTTGAATGGCGAATACCTTTAAACTTTTTCTGAAGAAACTGGCATTTTGTCGACGATTTCTTGACTTTAGCTTAGTGAACAAACTGGACGCTTGTTGCTTTATAAATGTCTGTGGTTAGGTTTTGCACAGACTCATTTTATAAATATACATGTATAACTAGCTATCCGCGGAGCGGTTTCACCCGCGCGTAAAATATGGTTTGTTGTATCCGTCGGAAACCAGACCGATTTTTGGGATAAAAATGCCTATGTCCGTCACCGAATCTATCTACATACCAATTTTCATCGAAGTCAGTTCAGCCGTTTAGGCGCTGAGTGGTATCAAACACACACACACACACACACACACACACACACACACACACACACACACACACACACACTCACACACACACACACACACACACGCACACACAAACACACACACTCACTCACTCGCACACACACACACACACATAAAAACTTTCGCATTTATAATATTAATAGGATAAGATATTTTTTTATCCAACTTAGATAACAAACAAGCAAAATGATAAGTCGACACTGCAATCTGTGAATATGGTTGTTATGTAAGCCTTGCAAAGACAATGTTTAAAACACAACCAAGCCGTTTGCTTTGAAAGGATAAAGGATGGCAAAGCAAGAGAATCGAGAGAATGGCTTTCGGCGCAGCACTGTCACTCATCCAACAATATCCAGTAGGTAGTGCGTACTTTGCACACAATTTTGAATAAGGTCTGCCCTTTGCCCTACTGTTACAGTGAGACAGTAACAGGTTGGTATTTTTATCATACACATTTTATATGACTTTTTTCATATTCGTGGTCAGAAGGTAGGTATAAAATAAGCCGGAAAATTGCTGAAAGAACTTGCTCTCGGCCAAACAAAGCATATTATATACTTAGTAGTGTTGAGTAAAACTAACCCAAATTAAAGCACCTGAGAAGTCATCAAACTAAAGAAATAGTTAGTTCCATTTACTGCGGCAGACTTCCTTTTCTTGTAAAAGCAAAAATACTTTATGCGTCCCAGTTGGTCGATACGGAATTCTTAGAAACTGAATTATCCACAGGGGAGAGAGGGTAAATAAAACCCACCCCAAAATAAATAGGGCTAACAACGTACACGTAGGCAATCATTTCGTTAAGAAAGTACGAGTCAAGTTATTTCTCTTGGGTGTCAGCGGTGTGAGGAAGTACGACCAAGCTGGCTCACAAATCACTATTATGTCATCTTGTAGTGGACGAAAAAGTTGCTCCCGGCTTTTTAGAGCTGCATGATTATTTTAGTTTTACCAACGCTTTATTATTTATAAAAGTATTTTCAAATAGTTTTCTTTTGTTCAATAATTCACGTGAAATTATTCTCCATTGTTTTGCGTAAATAATAAACTACACCATTGATAAACCTCTGCATGTCATATTAAAAATTCGATGCGACTGGTATTTGATTAAAACTTACTTCGATAACTCAGTTACACTAAGTCAAGGCTGTAGAAAATTTGTGTTATTTATTTTGCTCTTTTCTGTTTTATAAATTTTAGTGTTTCAGGTACTACAGTCTGTCAGAGCATATTTTATATATAATTATTAAATATTATAAAACATACCTTAGATGGCACTCTGTTACTTGATTACATTTTAAACATTTTCTTTTCAGTATACTATTAAGTATGTTGGTCATGATTGTATCAAATGATTTGTCATTCATCGATTTCTCTAAACTCTAGGCAGTGTATGTTTCCTAAGCCTTTAATTCCTGAAGGCCTAAAGCCGTGTTTTACTATCAAAGTCAATACCAAAACAAAAACCTTCATAAAATTACATACTATCGTTTCTAAGTATGTAATTTTATGACGCCATTTTCTTTAACTGGCTAATAAAATTTCAAGAAATTAATAAATCATAATTTTTAAAAGCAATTTTTAACATTACTTGTTTTTTACAGCAATCACTAAAACATCTTTCGTACGATAAAATTAAATGAAGTGTTGTTTACTTTGTGTAATTTTGTGTTAAGTTTGGATAATAATGTTGATAATACAATCTTTGGTTATTTTCATTATAATTAGCACTTGTAACTGCCAACTAGAATTTTATAAAAATGAATATAAAAATACTACTTTTGTCTATGGTTAGTTAATATCCTATTATATTTTTTTAGTAGGGTAGGCATCATGTCGTGCTTCTTTGTTACAATATTGATCAAAATGTACATCAACTTAGTTATGTTTTAATTTGGACCAAATCGTAAAAGTCATATTCAAGATTTTAAAATTACGTGGACATACTTAATTATGATCTTTTGGTACGTACAGGTACACCTTTGGATGGACAAGTACTAACTTATACGTATGAAAGTATTATACCAATATATACTCCTTATTATAACATTACCATTAAACGTGCGGTAAGGGTTCATTTTATTTTATTTTAGGTATATTTTAATTACGTATAAGTGTCTGAGTGTCAAAGTCGACGACCATTGCTCACTAAAGAAGTACAACTGGTATACTTACATATTAGAACCAGTATACGAACGGTCAAAGCATCACATGAAAGGGCGTTATGAAAAGCGTTCAATACAGGATAAGCTGTAGCGTCCTGTTGTGAGATTGCCGCCACTGTAGTCCACCAGCCAAGTAGGACGTTTATGGCACAAATTTTGCAGCAGTGCACGTTTTGATGCTAAAAGACTTTACTTTTCGAATTGAACTAGGCATAAATAGTTAAAAGTAAGAGGGTATGATATGTTTTCTTACTCACCGCGGATTCTGTGTCATTATGGCGTCGATTCTCGATATAAAAGTAGGTTGTATTATTTAAATTATTTTTTTCAGAATCTCAAGCCAGGATATGAAAACATTACATATTTAACCGTGACGTATACCAGTCCAATATCATACATTACTATACGTTTTGATCCGGTGAAATTAATTGTAGCTTTCTACGTAGTAATGCCCTTTCTCCACGTGCCTTTCCAAATCGCGGCTTATGCGGTAAATAAAAATTGGCTGCCGCGAACAACAACACGAGTTATAACAACGCCTGGGTTCCCTTACGCGGTACATGCATATTATAGAAATAGACCAAATTGATTTGTGTCCACTTATGGTGTTCAGCTGACCTTATTATCAAGCCTATCTCTAAGCAAAATAAATTTAATCCATCCCAGCATTTCTCTGTCTGTCTCAGTTAACCTCAAGGTTACCAATAAATATTTGCACATCATTACTTTAGAGCAAACGCTATTTTATAAAAGTAATAATACGAAAATCAATATTATGAATGCGAAAGCCGCCATAGTACATTTCAGAAAACCGCTATAGTGGAGGCTACTATACCAGCAGTTTGAAGCGATGGCGTTTGTAATGGTGGCCACCACTTCTGGATTCTACTGACTGCTTATCGTTAGACGGAGTGGAGTCTCTTTGGTAGGCCAATAAAAAGAATACGAACGTATTCTAAACGTACGTATATAAACACAAAAATGCAATTTCCCTTCAAGTATACAGCATCACAGCATGTTAAAGTAACTAGTTAGAAGTAATAATTGATCTAATTGCTGTACCTACCTGGGAGACGAGCAGGTCTAAGCCCAACTATAAGTAATTACCCTTCCGACGCCTCTGCGAGACTACATTCCGGTCCAAACATGGGGATTAGAATGAATGGATATGGTGAATACCACACACAAATGGATATGTTGAAATTTGCGTAGGAATCTTTTATAGAAACATCAGAATTGGTAAAGCATAACAGACAGAAGATAAATTCACTAGCAGCTAAATCTGTTAAAGACCAAATATTACGACCAGACATTTTATAATTTTTTGTACAAAAACTAAAAACCACCTACACTACAAACTATGCCTATAAATCCTACTAATATTATAAATGCGGCAGTTTGTGTGTGTGTATGAGTGGATGTGTGTGTATGTGTGTGTGTGTTTGTAACCGCTCAGTGACTAAACGACTAAGCCGATTTCAATGAAAATTGGTATGTACATAAATACAGTGGCGTAGAAGGACATAGAATACTTTTTATTCAAAAATCGGTTTGGGTTCGAGTTAAACACATATATACCACTAGCTGTTGCCCGCGACTTCGTTCGCGTGAAAATTCAGATGGGTGCCTCTATGAGAATATTGCGTGCCTGATTTTATGGCAATCGTACATTGTATCAGTATTATCCGTCTCTATGGCAAATCCAGTTTAAACCCGCTACCGCTAAAACTGACAAACCACTTTCACACAAACTTGCGACTCTTATTTGCCCATTTAATAAGGGTGGTTTCTGAATATTAAAAAAGAGTATTCTCTAGTAATTTGGTAATCCTACTATAAAAACTATAGAAGTTTCATACAAACTTTGCCACCCCTTTATACCCCCTTAGGGGATGGATTTCGCAAAATTCCGTCTTAGTGAGCACCTATATTCTAATAGGAATGACAATGCAAAGTTTGAGATTCCTAGCACTTGTTGTTTCTGAGATTTCGTGTTAGTGAGTGAGTGACCTTTTGGGCTTCGCTCGCGTGAATGACGTTTTTTCCAATAGACATTTTTATATTGTTTAAATACTGTTTTTCATACTATTTTTTATCTCCCCTTCACTCCCCCTCACTTCCCCCTCACTTTCCCCTCACTCCGCGTCACTTCCCCCTCACTTCCCTCTCACTTCCCCGTCACTACCCCCTCACTCCCTCCTAACTTCCCTCTCACTTCCCCCTCAGTTTCCCCTCACTTTCTCCTCACTTCCCCCTCACTTTCCCTCACTTCCCCCTCACTTCCCCGTCACTTCTCAGTCACTTTCCTCTCACTTCCCCTCACTTTCCTCTCACTTTCTTCTAACATTTCCCTCACTTTTCCCTCACTTCTCCCTGGCTTTCCCCTGACTTCCCCCAGACTTCTCCCGCATTTCCCCTACACTTCCTCTTCACTTCCCCCTCACTTCCCCATCACTTACCTCTCACTTCCCCATCACTTCTCTCTCACTTTCCCCTCCCTTCCTCCTTCCCCTCAATTCCTCCTTTTCCTCCCTTCTTTCCCTCCCTCCCCCTCCCTGCAAATTTCAAGTCGCTAGCTTCAAAAGCTAAAGATCTTTGTATAGAATATTTCATCCCTAATTTCACCCCTCTAAATCCACTCCTGTTAAAATAAAAATTATAAGGATATTTTTTATTTAAATAGAAGTAATCCAAAACTAAATTTTAAAACTGTAAGTTTAAAAATGAAGAAGATTCACAATCGTTTTCATCCCTTTTCACACACTTAGGAATTTAATTTTAAAAAACCCTTTCTTAGTACAACCTCTAGACATTTAGACAAACACACCCTCCAAATTTGAAGTCACTACGACTAGCAGTTAAGGCCGTGCGTTGTCTGTTAGTCAGTCAGTCAGTCAGGACAAAGTCTTATATAATATGTATGGGTGTATGGATGTACGTATAGCCGTATAGCCATCGGGGATCAAAGCATACAGGCTGCTAGGAATGCTAACACGTGATAGATCCACATATAGCTGACCGTGCGAAAAACAGCTAATACTTAGATACACACCCACAACTTTTAGTTGTCTGACCTTGGGCTTTATTAATTGTCATCTCGAAACATAGGCTCACTGGAAACTGGACTCATTTAAAACTAAACGGAAGATTGTTTAGAATGACAGGAATCCGAGGAATAAAAACACTATCAGCTATTCCGCAACCTGTTAAAATCACTGCTTCTATAAGATTACGTAGTAAATTAACGAATGTTCGATGTGACTCTTTAAATTGGCATAACTTTTTTATTTATGAACTGATTGACATGAAACAAACACTAAATGTTAAGTGAAGCTTGCCACAATATATTAGTGAAAACCATATTTAAATCGGATAAGCCGTTTCTGAGATTAGCGTGAACAAACGCACAGACAAACAGACAAACAGACAAACAGACTAACAGACAAACAGACAAACAGACAAACAGACAAACAGACAAAAATTTTAACAATCATTGTTTTGGGTTCTATTTGCGTTGATAAAGGTCCCAATAATCTTTTTTCTCATATATCTTCCATGTACAGACAGCGATCGGTTACATTTTTATTATATGTATAGATTTTCCACGCGAGCGAAACCGCAGGTCACAGCTAGTAGTTATTAATTCGATGCTAGATAGTAGATACTAGTCTATTCTAATACCAAGCATGGATTATAATAATGTGTAGTGAGAGAAATTAACAACCCTTAATTTTAAATGCCGCATCCACTACACTTACGTTGTTGGTCCAAGTGTGGGTGCTACCGGGGTACGTCAGTTCCCTAAGTGACACAAATAGAGTGCCATTTCTGTATGCGGCAATATAAAACGTGCTCCAACACTTATTACTTTAGATATTGCCACAATGCACTATCATGTGGTTAGATTTATATTATAAGTGAATTTGTTGAGCGTAAAAGTGTGTCATATTGGAAATAGTAGTTTGGGCATGTTTGATTTCGTACTGCGAAGTATATTAAAAGTAAGATGTTATTTAAAAGAACTTTCTTTTTCAATTTTTTTTCAAATGCAGAGCATTTTACCCATAAGTACCCATATACGAAGCCGGAGCGAGTTGCTAGTGTAAAATAACGAACAACGAACGTATTTTTACTGTCACGTGTGACAGATGTGCCGGAAGATTACCTAAACTTAAGTGGTAGACCTGAGCGACAAAATATCACAGTTGCTCTCGTGGAAAGCTAAGTTGCGACAAATTGCGTATAAAGTTTCAGAGAAATTTTGAAACTGGGCTATTTTTTTGTCTACTTCCCCTTTAAGCGACAAAGACTATAATACTATGTCCTAGTTCAACTGTAATTAAACTTATTTTTTTCAGTAAAACTTTTGACATAAAGAAATACTTTCTTTATTAGTTGTTAACTTTAGTGTTATTAAAATATTGTAGTTAAAAATAATTAAATGTATTTGCATATTTATTTAAAACAGTGAAAATAAAATTCTGCCTAAAGATATAAGAGTCATAATTCTCCTTTTAAATGCTATGAAAAACATAACACGCCGTCTCAGCTGGCATGCTAGTCGTTAAACAGAACTAAAGGGAGGGTTATCTGGACGGCGGCCGTCATAACTTTTATGCTCAGTCCCTTTAGTGGCACTTTATAATTTACCACTCTCGATGTCGTGGCTTACTAATTTAACCTAAATGTGTTACTGTAAGATGGTGACATTGTGTAAGGTAATAGACGGGTATGAGACTTTATTATTAGAAAATGAGAAGGCTACAGAGCATCTAAGTAAATATATAACCAATGAAGAATATTTCATTAAGATATTAGCTTTTATATACAACAGAAATTATTGGATATTAAAAGGTGTGGTGAACTGTCAAGAATACAGTAATCTTCCATGAAATATTCAAATTCTGATTTGCAGGGTAAAAACAAAAGAGCACAACAGTTGTGAAGATCCTAAAAACAATTTCGTGATTGGTGCGTTTTGTGGCTTACAGTTCTGTTCTTGGACCAATTCCCGCAATACAATTGTAGGTATATAAGCATTTAAAATTTTAACAGTTTTTCTAGTTTATAGTCAACATTTCGTAATAGTTATTAACGTGTTCTTACAACTGAAACCTGTTTGTATCTATTAGTTCTATCCATTTGATTTGGGTTTAGAAATTTGAATATGGTCTGGCCCAAGTCTAATTCAATTCAAAGATCATCTAATTATATTACAGTGGGTGCGTGAAATTGGTTTGAAATATTAATAACATGACTACGTTAAAGTAATTTGAATACTGAACTATGCTTCAAATGAATGCTAGTTAAATCTTATTTATTGATTTGAATTACTTTGATAATGTTATTACTTGAACGGTGTTTGGGATAATGACAGTAAAACCTCCGAAATGTAATATTTAAGGCGGCATATGTTCAGTAATAGCTTCAAGGCTTTTTCCATAAAGAGGTAGACAGAGTACGTAACACTCACATTTTGCCAGTAATATTAGTGTAAATTCAATGCTTTGAGAACCCAGCTATCTCCTTATGGTTATCACTGATGAGGTAAATTGTATGCTTGATTACTACTTAAGTTGTACAAATACCATGCTAATGTATTCTCAATTAAGTAGCTCAAATTTACTAAGATATGCCGAAAAGACAAGTCACAACATACCGCAATCAAAACAAAATTCAAACAAAACGCGAACAGTACTCCTCGTTTGTTTAAAGACACTCAATATATAGTGAAAAGGCAACACCAAAACAAGATTTATATACTTACGTAACCGCAATAGCTGCGTCTTATTTTCTCCAACAGGCGTTCCGGAGACTGTATTAGGGAGCTTACTCGAGCGAATACATACAGTATTGTCTTGTATTGTACGAGTCTATAATGTAGGAAAAGAAAATGTCTTTTAGTTTTAAGTTAGATACATTTTATGTACTTCACATTGTTAACGGTACTTACAAGTATTTGTAACGTCAGTAAGTAAATTTTATTCGCTACATGGCCGTGTTGTCTTTAATCTAAAATTTGGGGACAACCCAACTCTTAAGAGGGTACGAAAAGAATACCAGCTAAAGGCGAGCAGCATTACCTGCCCCCTAACTATCGTCTTTCGATGTTAGGTAATCAGTTCGACTAGCAAGAGTTGTGATGTGACTATAGCAAACAGCAGGCTTATATTTTAAGTTATAAGCAATTTACCCCGCAATGTTTTTACCATATATCAGTAATTTATATATAGCTTAACTTACAACATACACATGATTTTTCAAGAATCACATTGGACGGTTTTGAACCCATAACATCGCGTATATTTTACTTTATCAGTAAATATTAAGAATTCTTTATAAATAAAACAAAATAAGCGCAACATGTAAATAATTGATTATCTTAAAAGTTCAACTCAAGGTAATGATATACAGCTTACTTTCTCGCATTATTATGACTTTGACAAAAGTGGCATTATACTTTTATTTGAAAAAACTACACAGACAATATAACAGAGACAAGTTTTAATTCGTCTTTACAGTAATACATTAAGATATTATAAAGTTATAAATCACAATTAATTTGAAGAATTTTTCATTTTTCAAACGTCATTCAAACAGATCCTAAGATATTTATATGAGCTAACTAACTAAAATACAATTTCTAATATCACGAAGAAATAAGGATAGAAGCGCATGAAGGAAGCCACGGAGGAAAGATTATATCTCGAACATTTTAAATGCGTTTTCTCAAAGTCAAAGTCAAAGTCAAAGTCAAAGTCAAAGTCAAAGTCAAAGTCAAAGTCAAAGTCAAAGTCAAAGCATTTATTTCATTTAGATCATAAAGTATGATGCTTATGAAAAGTCAACATTACATTTTGTCAGCCAATTGACCTACAGCCAGTTCGCTGACGAGGTAGAGCTGTGAGAAGAACTGGCAAGAAACTCACGCCACTCTTTTCAATCGCCAGATAATTACAGTTATTTGAATGAGTTACAATTTAAACACTCAACGCAACCAAAGAACCATACAAAGTAATTATTACAAACTACTCAAAACCTGTGCTATGAAGTAGAGCAGATAATAAATGTCCACGCGAAAGTAGAGACATTTAGAGAGCTAGTATTAACATAGCTTATGTTAATACTAGCTTTCCGAGGCGTGGTTACATCTGCGACTTTGCTTACTGCTTTGCTCCTGTCGCCAGTAGTGTGATTTTCTTTTTTTGAGTCGACAGCAAATCTTTTTATATTGTATCAGCCCAAAACTTAGTTACGGCTACTGCACTGTCAGCAGCGTTCATTAAAAATTAAAGTAGCGCAATGTAACATAGTGTATAACCTTCCTCGAGAACTGGGCTATCATACACAAAATTTTTAAATCCGACTGGTAGTTAAAGAGACTAGCGCGTTCAAACAAACTAACTACTTATGTTTCATATAATATTATAGATCTGTCTTGGGTGGAATTAGACAACACGTATATTTATACAATTTTCAACATCAGTTTTTTTTCTATTGTCTTTCATATACTGTTTACTCCTCGAATATTTCACCAACAAATTCACACCAAACAAAGGCATAACTACCAACAAATTTGAATTCCAGTAGATACTTAGTATACGTTTACTAACTTAGGTGGACTTTCCTTAGACGACGTGGCAGAGTTGGAAGCCACAAATTGCTCAGAACTTACCTCAGTGACTGACAGGAACTTTGTGTCGTTTACTTAAGACTTTAATGAATACCTACAGGTTCTTACGATCGTTTACGGTAATAGCACTTAGCTGTCGTTGAGTGTTAGGAGTTTAAATATTGTCAAATATGAATAAGTTTAATCTACTTCCTATTTTAAGCGTTCCAACAGTAAACAAAGCTAATAATTAATTTATTTTGTGCTGGCCCATACAAGATTGATTGCATCAGAAGTAGCCATAGTCTTCATGCGTGTAGGTATTAAGGCACGCAAGGTACTATGACAGTAAGGCCATCGTTTTCTATTTAATCTATTAAAATTGCCTTGGTAGTATCCCCGGGACAGGTAAAATGGTATTGAGTTTTTTGTCAAAAAAACTCAGTATCCAGGAGTCTGCATCGGGCAGTATTTACATTGACCAAGTGTTGATCAATGTTAATACCTTCTCTGTATGAGAAGAGGCCTTGAATTGCAGCGGATGATTTTGGTATAATATTTATAAAAAATAATGTCTAAAACTAATTTTCTACAAGTTAACTTCCCGTACTATATTTATAGTACCTACATTAAATTAATTAATTAACCACAAGCGAACCCGTTAATCTCATAAAACAGTTAAGGCAAGTTCATTATAAAGCTTACAACTTTGTAGCATATGAGATTAAACAAATTAGGGCTTTGATACAGTAGCGTGCTCTGAACATAGTTTAGTTTATCTTTTGTAAATATTCACAAAATCTCGAGCAAATTCTCCCTTTTTAGAACTTTTAATCAAAGTTGAAGGGGTTTTCTTAATTAAATATTTCGTGTGAACTTGATCTTAATTAACTTGTAATGGGTTGATTTGTACCTTGAATGTATCCATTTATTTTTTCGTTTTGTTTCTATTCTCTCAACTGCGGTTATATTATTTTAAATAGACTATATTTTTGAAATTCGCTGAATTTATCTTGGATATTACTAAGTAACGAAAAACACATTAAGAAATAGCTATAAAAACATATATCATAGAACTTTAGGATCCTCTACCCAAAAGTAAATTTACTCTGGTTAATTTAAAATTACACACTGGTAAAGATAACTACGTCATACTATTAGATGGACTACGAACTTACACTTTAACAGTGGTCTTTAAAACCAACCCTTTAAGGTTCCAACTTATTTACGATCAATTTAAAGGCTATCACTTTGTACTTAATACTTGTAAATTAGTATAATAGCTCATAAGGGGCTGCTGAGGGCTCGTAATGGTCATCTAAGCTAGCACCACAGTCGTATCTTAAGTTTTTATGAGTAAGCTGAGGAAATGAATGTGTTCAATAATTACGTAAGTAATACTAGTTCTTTACTGTCGCATTGCAGGGCTCTTCTTACATAGAATGTTGCAATACTCATTAAATTAGTATCAACACATACTATAGTAGTAAGTTATAATCAGTAAGTGTTACAGACCATAACGCTATCGGCTAGGGAATTGTTTAGGTGAACTTTTGACAATTCTGTGTTTTATTTTAGTTCAGTTGCAAAAATATTTGTAGCTATTTTTAATAAGTCAAAGCACATCGATCTTTAAAATTATTTGCATCATAAACAGTTCAACTATTGAATAACTGGTAAGACTGGATGGAATAACCCCTTGTATTGTACTTACTCCTAATTTCCATACAATATTGTTGATAGTAAGATAATCGTTTTAGCACCCACGATAAAGATGGATGATGCGTATTCAAGTATATATAAGTTTATGATGCAAAGTCGTATCTCTTGTACGAATTACCATGAAAATACCCAATGTATTTTATATTTACATACCACTTTACACCTTTTCTGTCTGACGGGGTATGCAGAATTGTGTAGCACCCATGTTTTACAAGCTGTGTTTGGTAGGTACCATGTTACAGAAAGCGAGCCTGTTGAAATTTACCGGAAAACTTCGGGATAATACAAAGAATTTTCGGACAGAATAGCCAAGAACCCTGCGTTGCAATCCTTATACAGTACCTAGAGTATTTACATACTTTGCAATAATAAAGAGAAGTTTGTTTCTTTGCATTATATGAAAACTTTACGAATATCGGAATCAATTTCTAACATGCCTCCGGGTTGTTAACCCGTAATACGCTGAGGGTTGTTCAAAACTTGTACAAGCATCCTAAGTGTGTGTAATCAAAGAGATGTGAGCAAACATTAACTTGTAGACTGTCATGCGGGCGTCTGTATGTATTTCATTAATTACTATTGTGATTCGAGAAAAGGGTTAAATAATTTGAGAGAGTGTTATTAGTATCAAGCTATTTTTTGTTTTTATAGAAAAGGCGAGTCCTGAGGCCCTAGACAAGTGGCAAAGATTTCTATTCTATTCATAGAATAGATTAAATAATGTATGGAATTGACATAAGCTAACGCCAACGCATATGTCAATCTCATACATTTTTTATATATTCTATGAATAGAATAGAAAACTTTGACACTTGTCTAGGGCCTTTGGACTGCTGATCTTGCACCCGTCTAAGCACCCGTGGGTCCAGGATGAGTTGAGAAACCACGTCAGTGTGGCGACTTATAACGTACACGTAGATTTGAAACAAAAATGTATGTATCACACAATGATTTATTGTGTGGGATTTAAACGCTGATCTCATAGCAGTAGCTTAAATCTTGCAAATTTAAAAATATTCACTGCACGCTGGTGTAAGAAAGTCGGTAACAAAATACAAAATATAAATTTTAATAAGATCAGTACAATAAAGAATTAGATTAAAATTAATAACATCTTTATAACGTGCGCATATCTTACCGGTGGCAACTTAAATTATTTTAATGATAAATGAACAGCATCCTTTTGCTCTGAAAACTAAATTTTCTAATGGTGTATTCCTTCTTTTATCTTATTTGAAACCTAGACAAACTATTCCTGTTGAAGATGTTTTGATTTCAATAAAAATAAAGAATACAAGCTGTAGGAATTACATCGCAGATCGCTGAGCCGCGTTACGACGCCAATTTCTATTGCCATTCGCTATGCAAGACGATGTGCCTTCTGACATCAAGGAATAAGATTCTATAGCAGAGACAGGAGATAGAACAAAAATAATATATTTCATTTGATTTGAATGAACAGACACATTTTGGTCATCTATTGCTAAACAAATTGTGATGATAAGTTACGGTCACATATCAGATTTCAATTAAGGTAATCTCAAAATTGTATTATTATTCGAGAATCCGATTATACTCAATACGTTTGTTGCACACCTTAAAGTCAAAAAATATGTAAATAAATATTATTAGTACATGTTATGGACCCTGTCGGGTAAGGCAAACTTAAGAGATAGGAGAGAATCCATCTTGCATTAAAAAATCGAATTATATTATTACTGATGGATGAGGGCGGCGAACGACCGGCCAGCCTATGTCCTATGTCCAGCAGTGGACGTCTTTTGGTTGATATGATGATGGTGATGATTAGATTATAGGTACATCTAAATTCCTCAGTTTTAGGTTTTTATCAGTATTAAATTCGTTTATGCCTAAGCATAAATTATTATTTATTTATAAATTTTGGATTATTTATCTCATTTTTGATGTACATGAAGTTAGTTGTAGATTTATGTAAATGAATGATCTTTCTTTTTCTTTCTTTCTTTATTTTAACTGACATTGCAAGTGGGCCTGTCGAATGCATATCTAGTTTAGTGATTTGTAGATTCATTTTTATTTATGATTGCGCCGAAATGATGTAAAACTTGATATTATCGACCCTAATCTTGAACACTTGAAAGATACCAATACCAATAACTAACCAATCAAGAGTAGGTAATGACATCACATTCTTTTCTTAAATAAGTGTATGCCAGAATCAATCTGATATACAGTTTAATATTTGTTTACCAAAACGGTAGCACTCTGGGCTGCAAGATTATAATAGCAAGAAAGATTATAATGGCTTTGTAAAGTAATATTTCACATTTAAAATACACAAAACTAAAATTAGAAATTAACATATACGCAGGTTAATTTTAATTGATTGACAATCTATATAAACGATAATATAAGGTTGTCGCATCCAGTAATCTATCTATAACCGCGTAAACCTCAAGATTGGCTGATTTAATATGCATCCAAGGTGTCCAAGAGGTTCAACGTTTTAAATTGACTCACAGCACTGAATACCAACTGTAGTTTAATTACATTGTTCTCTTTGTACTCGTACTACAACTAAGAAATTTAAATTACTTATGCCACTTTTATTTTAGATTCAAGTTTTGTGACGATTGTAAAGAGAATTTAGAAAGCTCTTATGTAAACGTTCATAAGAACGATAGTGCGTAGAAAGATGTTTTTAGGACATATTTTGCTTATTGGGCATTTTTTTTATAGAAGTCTACCCCGATTGATGGTAAGCTGTTATTATAATTCAGAAACGATGGCCACCATACCAAAGCTATCATTTTAAACTAATGCTGGTGGCTGGGAATGGGGTAGGAGAAGGGAATGAGGGAGATGAGGAAAGAAAAAAGGTCACTCACCGAACGAAACGCAGTAGTAAAGATACTACTACTCTTACGTCGATCTTCTATGAGAGGGTAGTACTCCCCCGGTCGATCGGCTCATTCATGCTGCAACCAAAGTGTAATGAGTGAATTTGACTGTATTTAAATAGTAGTGAGGCCTACATCAGCAGTACTGTAACGGTTTAACTGTGCATGAAAAATTAAAAATAATAATGTAAACAATTTATTTATTTATTTATTTATTAAACTTCATGCACATAGGTACAGAGAACCTTAGGTGATGCAGAGATAAACAAAGTAGGTGCAGTTATTGAAAAAGAATGATACAAATCTAAAATTGTTATGATCTAAATTAAAAGTATAAAAATAAAGTTTAAAGTTTAGCCATAAAGAAAATAAACAGTGAATATTATAATACAAATAAGTATAAATAAATAAATATATATATAAATACATACATACATAAATACATATATACATAAATATATGTATATAATAATTTAATTAGTTAGTGACTAAAGATTTATAGTTCTTCTAAAGAAAGTTAAGTAGAAATTGAGGTCTTTTGTTTTTCGTTTGTCTAGGTTACCTTGCGGTGTTTTCCTTCGCCTTATATCGTCAGTACTATTGTACAAGATAAATTTGGAAAATTCCGGTTTCACGTGTTCAAAGTTGTGCGTAAGAGGCAGGTATCCAATACCAAAATTCTATAGTCGGGCTGATCAAGCATCAGGTAGATAGAAATAAATAATATAATAATATAATATCTCTTAAAGAAAATCAGACTATGTATTTTAATCATTAAAAAATGAAAATCTAAAATACTTCCAAGAGTTAACAGGAGAATAAAAACATAAACAGATTTTAATTAAATTTTAGATTCCAGTTTGATATTAAAGTTTCATTAGCTATAACAAGATAAGATTTTCCGATTACGCAACAAGAAGAAACAAAAGCGAACAACAAAATGTTTAATCTTTCAAAGAAAAGGACGTTTACTATCAATAAACAGTTTATTGTGACAATTAGCGATACCCTATTCAGAATAGAGCTACGGCGTAGCTTCGTAGCAATAAATTTAATTTCTCGTAGTACCGTAGAACATTCTACGTGTCTACGATGTCTCAAATGCTTAGTTTATTTTAACACTTTGTAGCAAACAAACTGTGAGTTTCATTTTGCTGGTAAGGTGGCGTTGGCATTTTTTATTACTTTTTAGTTGGCAGATGTAATATATTGCGTACTTAAGAAGAATGTATCGTTCACTGAGAATGCTTGTCGTTACTTATGCTAACGATCATTACCTTAACCTTAAACATATTAGCATACATAAATTTTCCTTAAAGGGCTAAACAATATATTGGCAATATATAAGGTAAAAGGATTTATTGGTTATGTATTATATTGATGATATTGTACGTGTATTTGTATCTATGTAAAGGTAATTATTTTACTTTCGTTTAAGTCGAATATTCTGTGTTCATATTGCTTATAAACCATACTTTTGTCTGGCAGTATGTTATAACTGTTGTCCATAGGTTTCTGAGACGTCGGTGCATATTAGTTTTTGGCGAATCTACAATATAGAATTCTGTGTACAATTCAGAAAGGGCTTAGTGCTCTATGATAAATGGCTGCGATCATCACACACGAAGTGTGGCTGTTGTGAGGAAATTCTATAAAGGTAGTATCTGAGAGAGGTCTCTATCCAGCCATGGTCGTCTGAAACGCTTTAGCTGAAACGATGATGCTATATAGAAAACTAGCTGTTGCCCGTAGCTCCACCCGCGTGAATGAGGGTTATATCGCTTTTTCCATACAAACTTTCATCTCCTATTTCAACTCCTTTTGAGAAAATATAGCTTTTCAAGGTCTATTCTATCCTTATATTAAATTTTATTGAAATCTGTTTAGTGGTTTAGACGTGAAAGCGTAACAGGCAGACAGACAGAGTAACTTTCGCATTTATAATATTAGTAGGAATAAAATGCTTACAATAGTAAGAAAGAAGATATGAATGTAAGCATGATGAAGGGTCAATAATCTGGACCATCCTCCTTGAGTGCACGTGGCGATTAATGCTCTTGCCTTATATATGAGAAGAGGCCTTTCCTTGCAGTGAAATAATTACGGGCCTGTATGATAAGTATGATACATGATACATTACCAGTGGTCGGAATATATAGAGCTATTTTTGATACTTGAGGTAACCTACTAATATTATAAATGCGAAAATTTGTATGTGTGTATGTGTATGTGTGTGTGTATTTGATACCACTTAGTGACTAAACGGCTGAACCGATTTCGATGAAAATTGATATGTAGATAGATAGCCGGATATTATTTATTTTTTATTTTTAAAATCCCATGATTGTAGTTGAAATCCCGAGGTATGTCCATATTAACATAATATATAATTAAGTTTGCGGTCAATAAACCAAAATAGCTCTACCTATTCCGACCTCTGTATATTACACGTCAGCATATATTCGCTTTAGTAGTAGGCATGATGATGAAAAACAATGAGTCATAAAAACAAGAAAGAAAGTTTTACGCTATTAAACACAACACTCAACATTTCACTTAAAAACGCTTGTCATGATACTAAAGCTTGTCACCAAATTACAAAACAGTAGTAAAAGACTTGATAAATTTACAAAGACAAACAATAAATTGTAATTTAAGGGAATTGGTTGTTTTATGTCATTCGTAACAGCACGAACTAGTTTATGTAATAATAAAAGTCTACTTTTGTTGTCGTCGTACAAAACAACTGGGAATACACGCTACAATATCACAACATACGTTTTATTGAAAACTAGATAAGTGGTGTGACGTTTCTTAAAATTATTCAGAACGAGCTTCCCGCGGCGCGGCTTCACCGGCGTCTTTGCTTACTGCTCTGCTCCCGTCACCAGTAGCGTGATATTACATAGGAATATAGAAAAGTGTTCATTTTGCAGGCAATTTTTTAATTTTTTCTCACTGTAAGAACCATCCTCGTACTTCAAGGAATATTATAAAAAAAGAATTAGCGAAATCGGTTCAGCTGCTCTTGAGATTTGCAACACATTCAGCGATTGTGCGACCCGTAATACAGGTTAAATCCTAGCACGGGTATATGGTACGTTTCTCCGATTGCAGTATCAAACAGGTATAAATACTCGTTAGATTATAGTGGTACCCGTTAATGTACTTTTATTATGAAAATAAAGTATTTTGTATTTGTTTGTTTTGTATTGATTTTTATATTATAGATAATCAGTTTTAAGTCATTCTGTACTTTTAATGTAATTTAGCGCAACAGTGGCTTTCTTTATACAGTCATTACTTCAAAACCCTATTTATCGTTCGGCGCTGAACTGCTGTCAATAATAGTCATCCTGACGTATTGTAAAAGAATTTCAGGGCCGAACGATTCATTGCATAAAATTGGATTTTCAAATAAAGATCGTATATAGAAAGTCACTGTAAATCGTCCACTGCTGGATATAGGCTACATGTATGTTAATATGATAAACAAAACTAGCAATATAACTATACTAGACCTAGGAGTCGAAATGGTCCAGTGGATAAGGAACCCGCTTCGAAAATACGAGGTAGTGGGTTGGAATCCGGGCAAGTACCAATGTGATTTTTCAAATCATATGTACTTTCTGAGTTTAACTTGGATATTGGACAGACGGTGAAGGAAAAAAACCTGAGTAAACCTGGACTTAAAAATATAAAATTGCCAATCCGCCTTGAGCAAGCATGGTGATTAATGCTCACACCTTCCCTATACGAGAAGAGGCCTGCAGTGGGACAGTAAACAGGCTGGTATTATTTTTATTATTTATTATTATTAGACAAGTGCCCTCGCTTCGCTTCGGCATTAAAAGTTTTATTCGGTCTCAAAACAAACGCCTACAAAAAGTATTGTACCAATAGTGACGTATTGCATTATTCAAATTTACAAAGGCACTTAAAATATTAAATTTTTGAAAATGTCTATAAAATATGTTAACATCATCATCATCATATCAGCCACAAGACGTCCACTGCTGGACATAGGCCTCCCCCAATTTTCGCAACCGTTGTCGGTCGTTCGCCGCCCTCACCCATCGGTTGCCCGCCACCCTTATAAGGTCGTCGGTCCACCTTGTGAGGGGTCTGCCCACGCTGCGTCTTCCGGTTCGTGGTCGCCACTCTAGAACCTTTCTGCCCCAGCGGCCGTCAGTTCTGCGAGCTATGTGTCCTGCCCATTGCCACTTCAAAGAAGCAATTCTGCGAGCAACGTCGGCTACTTTGGTTCGCCTGCGGATTTCTTCGTTTCTCAAACGATCGCGCAGGGAGACGCCTAACATAGCCCGCTCCATCGACCTCTGAGCGACTTTGAGCCTTCGGATAAGACCCATATTCAGCGACCACGTCTCTGCTCCGTATGTCATTACTGGCAACACACACTGGTCAAAGACCTTAGTCTTGAGACACTGCGGTAGTGCGGACGTGAAGATATGTTGTAGTTTCCCGAACGCTGCCCAGCCGAGTTGGATTCGACGAGTGACCTCTTTCTCGAAATCGGACTTACCTAATCGGACTGTTTGTCCCAGGCATATGTACTCGTCAACGAATTCGAGCATCGAGCCTCCGACCGTGATAGGAGTGGGTGTAACATGGACATTGGTCATGACTTTAGTCTTGTCCATGTTCATTTTTAGGCCCACTTGTCGAGAGACTCTACTGAGGTCATCGAGCATTGCACTGAGGTCCTCCACGGTCTCAGCCATGACCACGATATCGTCCGCGAATCGAAGGTGAGTGATGTACTCGCCGTTTATGTTGATGCCAAGTCCATTCCAGGTCAGAAGCTTAAACATATCCTCCAGTGCAGCGGTGAACAGTTTCGGAGATATGACATCTTCCTGTCGTACTCCTCGCTGCAACTGGATAGGTCTTGAGCTCTGACCATTAATTCGTACTGACATGGTGGCGTTTTCATACAAACATTTCAGCACTTCGATATATCGATAGTCAATATGGCACCGTTGGAGGGACTGCAGCACAGCCCAGGTCTCGATCGAATCAAAGGCTTTCTCATAGTCCACAAACGCTAAGCATAGGGGTCGGTTATACTCTGTGGACTTATGTATAACCTGCCGCAGCGTGTGTATGTGGTCTATGGTACTAACACCTTTTCGGAAACCGGCTTGTTCGGGAGGCTGGAAGTTGTCGAACCTGTTTTCGAGACGATTAGTGATGACTCTCGAGAACAGCTTATAGACGTGACTTAGGAGTGTGATAGGTCTGTAATTCTTCAGAAGGGTTTTATCGCCCTTCTTGAAGAACAGCTCCACCACACCCCTGTGCCATGCCTGCGGCGTTTTGCCCCCGAGGAGGATGGCACTAAAGAGCCTCTGAAGGGCCTTCAGGACAGGATTTCCGCCTGCCTTCAGTAGCTAGGCTGTGATTCCATCCTCACCCGGCGCCTTGTTGTTCTTGAGCTGTCTCAGGGCCATACCAATCTCGCACAGGCTGACGTCCGGGATGTCTTCGGTGTAATGTCGAGTTAACCTAGCTCTAGGGTCTGATGCTAGGGAGCTAACAGATGCATGTTGTGTCGTGTATAACTGTCCGTAGAACTTCTCGACCTCCTCTAAAACCTCTGGCTTAGACGAGATGAGCCTGCCGTCCCCGTCTTCAGCTTGACAAGTCGGCTCTGCCCAACAGACCGATCTCGTGCGAACACTTTCAAGCCTTTGTTGCGGTCTATAGCCTCTTTAACACGTTGTGTGTTAAATTGGCGAAGGTCGCGAGTCAAAGACTTGGAGATCCGTCTGTTGAGCCGCCGATAGTCACTCGCTTCCTCTGGGGACCGCAGTACCATCCTGCGCCTTTCGTCCATAAGTTCGAGGGTCTGGTCGGTGATCTTTCTCGGTCCTTTACTGCGGTGGGCTTTAAAGATGTTAGACCCTACCGAACGGACAGTTTCCACAAACCTGTTGCTGTATTCGTCCACGTCTACGCAATCGCCGAGGCTTTCGAAGCGGTTAAGAAGTTCGAGTTGGAAGCTCTCGGAGCTTTGAATTTGAATCGGTGCAGGTCGGAGCGCAGACTTCATCGGTCGAGACCGGTCCAGCTTAGGGTTGATATTTAATGTGCTTCATACCATCCGGTGATCGCTTCCGGTTTTCACCGCATTGATCACTGAGACATCATTAAATATTTGCCGCCTAGTCGACATGATGAAGTCAATCTCATTTTTTGTGACACCATCAGGACTAATCCAGGTCCATTTGCGGCTGTCGCGCTTCTTGAAGAAGGAGTTCATCATAAAGAGGCCCTCCCTCTCCATGAAGTCAGCCAGCATTTGGCCCCGGGGATTCCTGGATCCAAATCCAAACTGCCCCACTCTCAACTCGTTACCGCCTCGTCTACCCAGCTTCGCGTTGAAGTCCCCCATGACAACAGTGTATTGGGTCCTAGAGGCATGTATAACTCTGGAAATGTCCTCATACATAGCCTCGACCTCATCGTCGGGGTATGTCGAAGTGGGAGCATAAACCTGTATGACCTTCAGCAAATACCGTTTGGTGATTCTGAGTATAAGGTATGCTACCCTCGTCGACACACTCTCGATTTTAACCACGTTGTTCACGAGGGACTTGTGGACGATAAACCCGACTCCACCATGGGACAGTTAGCCGCCCTCCCGGAAATAGAGCAGGTTACCGGACTTAAGGGTTATCGTGTCCTCCCCCTGTCTTCGGACTTCTGACAATCCCACTATGTCCCATCGTAGCCTGCTCAATTCTTCCTCCAGTTCAACTATCTTCTCGTCATTCCGCAGTGTGCGCACGTTGTATGTTGCCAGGGCCAAAGGTCGTCGGTTTGGGTAGCCTGGCCGCACCCGGGGATTCTTCACACCCCTTACCCCGCCATTACCATGGCCGCTACCGTAGCCAGGAATAGCGGGATGACCCGGGACTAGGGGCCATTTCTTTTTTTGTTGCTCCATTGGCGGGATATTGCCATAATCGCCACGCTTGGCAGGCGGGTTGGCGATCGCAGTGGTGGTAGCTTTATCACAGGACGCTGCTGCCCGTCCTGTGTTATGCTTATTTTCTACCACCCGTTTTCGTAACGGTTTAACCGCCGTTATTCGGTAGACTGTCATAATTTTTGTCCTTAGTCGCCTTGTACGACACCCACGGACAGAGAGGGTTGGGACCATTCTTCCCCGGCCACCACGCGGGGGATGTTAACATAATATAGCCTATTTGTAGCTTTCTAAAGGTGAATTTGAATCGGTTAAGTAGGTCTTGAGTTAAATCCCAACAAACAAACATATCAAAAAATCTAATCTTTTCTCTTTATAATTGTGTAGATAATAAATATCTTATACTCAGTATGTAAATATATCGCACACTCAGTGCAGATATTAAACTTTGTGGTACTTACTGGTAATATGCATAAGATCAGTGGCGTGCACTCCATATAAGCAAAAAGGCACTGCCTACCCTAATAATTGCTTGAAATCACAATTTTAGCAACATAATTAAATAATGCCAACCCTGTTAAAAAACTATAATGCCTACCCTGCCAAAAATCTCTGTGCACGCCACTGCATAAGATAGACACTTGGAAAAAACATTATGTATGTTGTCTGAGCGTCCACACATAAGAGTGGCAATGTCGCAATTTAGTGTAAAATTTTCGTGATTTCCAATATTTATCATCTAATCGGAGCTAAATTAAAAAAATATTAGTAGCCATAATGCTCACAGTTATTTTACTATGAAAATAACCATGCATGTTTCCAATATATAATAAAATAATAACAATACCAGCCTGTTTACTATCCCACTGCAGGGCAAAGGCCTCTTCTCTAGAGAAGGTATGAGCCACGCTTGCTCAAGGCGGATTGGCAATTTCAGACTTTTTAAGTCCAGGTTTCCTCACGATGTTTTCCTTCACCGTCAGTCAGAAATGTCCAAGATAAACTTAGAAAGTACATATGATTTGAAAAATCACATTGGTACTTGCCCGGATTTGAACCCACTACCTCGTGTTTACGAAGCGAGTGCCTTATCCACTGGACCATTTCGACCTTCGTTTCCAATATATTATTTGCATAAATAACTTTTTAGCATTATGGTTACTTACTATATACAGCCTTCATGTAATTTAAAAAAGTGTTCTACTGATATTTTTAAAATATAGCTCCGATTAAATGATAAAATTGAAAACCACGAAAATATGACAATAAATTTTGACACTGCCACTCTTACGTGTGAACGCTCTTTCGGTGCTGTGCGATTATATTTATTATTTAATCATATTTAATAATAATAATAATATTTAATAATATTTCAACAACTACACACAACGCCATCTAGACCCAAAGTAAGCATATATGCTTGTGTTATGGGTTCTAGAATGCGGATATACATATTTATATATATATACTAGCTGTTGCCCGCGACTTCGTTCGCGTGAAAATTCAGATGGGTGCCTCTATGAGAAAATTGCGTGCCTGATTTTATGGCAATCGTACATTGTATCAGTATTATCCGTCTCTATGGCGAATCCAGTTTAAACCCGCTACCGCTAAAACTGACAAACCACTTTCACACAAACTTGCGACTCTTATTTGCCCATTTAATAAGGGTGGTTTCTGAATATTAAAAAAAGAGTATTTTCTAGTAATTTGGTAATCCTACTATAAAAACTATAGAAGTTTCATACAAACTTTGCCACCCCTTTATACCCCCTTAGGGGATGGATTTCGCAAAATTCCGTCTAAGTGAGCACCTATATTCTAATAGGAATGACAATGCAAAGTTTAAGATTCCTAGCACTTGTTGTTTCTGAGATTTCGTGATAAGTGAGTGAGTGACCTTTTGGGCTTCGCTCGCGTGAATGTCGTTTTTTCCAATAGACATTTTTTTATTGTTTAAATACTGTTTTTCATACTATTTTTTATCTCCCCCTCACTTCCCCTCACTTCCCCTTCACTTCCCCTCACTTCCCCGTTACTTCTCCGTCACTTTCCTCTCACTTCCCCTCACTTTCCCCTCACTTCTCCCTCACTTCTCCCTGGCTTTCCCCTTACTTCCCTCTGACTTCTCCCTGACTTTCCCTTCACTTCTCCCGCATTTCCCCCACACTTCCTCTTCACTTTCCCCTCACTTCCCCATCACTTTCCTCTCACTTCCCCATCACTTCCCTCTCACTTTCGCCTCCCTTCCTCTTTCTCCTCAGTTCCTCCTTTTCCTCCATCCTTTCCCTCCCTCCCCCTCCCTGTAAATTTCGAGTCGCTAGCTTCAGAAGCTAAAGATCTTTGTATAGAATATTTCATCCCTAATTTCACCCCTCTAAATCCACCCCTGTTAAAATAAAATTATAAGGATATTTTTTATTTAAATAGAAGTATTTCAAAATAAAATTTCAAAACTGTAAGTTAAAAAATGAAGAAGATTCATATAATCGATTTCATCCCTTTTCACACACTTAGGAATTAAATTTTAAAAAACCCTTTTTTAGTACAACCTCTAGAAATTTAGACAAACACACCTTCCAAATTTCAAGTCGCTACGACCAGCAGTTTAGGCTGTGCGTTGTCTCTTAGTCAGTCAGTCAGTCAGGACAAAGCCATAAATAATATGTATGGGTGTATGGATGTATGGATTAGACGTATAGCCATCGGGGATCAAAGCATACAGGCTGCTAGGAATGCTAACACGTGATGAGCCACATAAAGCTGACCGTGCGAAAAACAGCTAATACTTAGATCCACGCCCACAACTTTTAGTTGTGTCTGACCTTGGGCTTTATTAATTGTCATCGCGAAACATAGGCTTACTGGAAACTGGACTCATTTAAAACTAAACGGAAGATTGTTTAGAATGAGCGGAATCCGAAAAATAAAAACGCTATCAGCTATTCCGTAACCTGTTAAAGTCTCTGTTTCTATCAGATTTCGTAGTAAATTAACAAATGTTCGACGTGATTCTTTAAATTGGCATAACTTTTTTATTTATGAACCGATTGACATGAAACAAACACTAAATGTTAAGTGAAGCTTACCACAATGTATTAGTGAAAACCATATCTAAATCGGATAAGCCGTTTCTGAGATTAGCGTGAACAAACGCACAGACAAACAGACAAACAGACAAACAGACTAACAGACAAACAGACAAAAATTGTAACAATCATTGTTTTGGGTTCTATTTGCGTTAATATAGGTCCTAATAGTATTTTTTCTCATATATCTTCCATGAACAGACAGCGATCGGTTACATTTTTATTATATGTATAGATTTTTTTTGTAATACATACATATTATACATAGAAACACCCAGACCAATGCAAATAGACATGTTCATGCACACAAATATTTGCACTGAGCGGGAATCGAACCCGCGACCTCTGCGTGGCAGTCCATACACAGTACCACCGAACCACAGAAGCAGTCAGTCATTATTAATGCGATATGTTGATTGTTACATATCACCGCATAATAATAACTAAAATAGATAATATATGCAGGTTACTTCATCATCATCATATCATTAAAAAGATGTCTACTGCTGGACACAGGCCTCCTCCAATTTTCGCTATCTTGGCCGGTCGTGATCCAGCCATCAGTTGCCCGCCACCTTTATAAGGTCGTATATCCACCTTGTGAGGGGTCTGCCTATGCTGCGCCTTCTGGTTCTATAATATATATCTAATTCTATAATAATAACACATAACACACAGCGCCATCTAGCCCCAAATTAGGCAATTATATTTGCTTGTGTTATGGGTACTAAACAACTGATATACAACTTATATAAATTTTTTTTTGTCAATTTATACGTATTATAGATAAATTACACCCAGACACAGAACAAACAATCATGCTCATCACACCAAGATTTGTTCTGGGTGGGAATCGAACCCACGACCTCAGGGTCACTAACCACAGTCAGGGTCACTAACCACTAGGCCAACAGGCCAGTTTGTGGTCATTACTCTAGAACATTTCTGCCGCGACGGCCGTCAGATCTACTGGCTATGGGTCCCATCCAAAACTACTTCACAACTGCACAGGTAACTTAAGTATTATTAAATAATTCGTATTCTATACTAAGACAATACCTTTAACTTATGTAACAACTGTGTCAGTAGTCTTCAAGAATCAGTTTACTATAAAGCACCGAACACATACAACAACCAAGTCCTACTAAACCCAGTGCGATCAATAATTCAACGGTCGGTGTATACTCCGCCTTACCGTAGCGCGTCTAATCCGTATTTATTTCCCCAAAACAGCGAAACAGCTGGCTTCAGTTTGCGTCCCGGAATTTATGTCCGGACTCCTTGCGTCCCTGGGTAACACGTACGGCTGGTGGACTATTTTATTGCTAATAGATATTACCGCGATAGATATTTGGCGAATATTGTTATGTTTTGTTTTGTGTGGTAACTTTAATTTTAAGCGAATATACAAATTTGATAGAAGTTTCATACACTACCTAGCTATAAGCGTAGTGAGCTTTCTTTTATTTAATGTTTCCTTTGTTTCACGAGAAAAAATTTATTGCGTTTGATAGCCCACTTCTCGAGTAAGGTTATAGGCTATGCAATATTACGCTACTAGCGACAGAGCAGAGCAGTAAGTAAAGACGCGGGTGCAACCGCGGTGTGGAAAGCTAGATACATAATAAATATGTTAAGACTTAGGAAATTATTTAGCGTACTTTTATTTTATATTAGCCCACCAAAGTGACTCCACCCCGCCTGATAGTAAGCAGTCAGTGGAATCCAGAAGTGGTGGCCACCATACCATAAGCTATATCATAACTGCTGGTATGATGGCCTCGACTATGGCGGCTGGGAATTAATGGAGTAGGGGAAGGGAATTAGGGAGGTGAGAAAATAGGAAATAGGAAAGGAGGAAATTGGGCCTCCGGCGCTCTCACTCATAAAAAGAAACGCAGTAGTACCGATACTACTACTCTTACGTCGATCTTCTATGAGAGGGTAGTACTTCCCTGGTTGATCCGACGCGTTCATGCTAAAACCAGCGTGTATCTACTTCCGTATTACGTATATTCCAGTATTTTATTCATTTTATAAATGTTTAATTATATTGTGTTTTCTGAAAGCCTGATTAATTTTACTGTATAAAGATCAAATTAATATGTTCCTAAAGATTAAAAGACTGATTTAATCATACATCTCTTTTAATTTGAAACATTATTTATTATTCTACTAAAATTACCAATTCCGGAACCAGTTCCGGAATTCCGGAACCAGTTCCGGAATTCCGGAATCAGATCTCCAGTATTGGAACTCAGTTCCGGAATTGAGAACCTTCGGATATTGCATGCCCTAGTTATTATAGCAACCTACACGGCGAAGGAAAATATCGTGAGGAAACCTGGACTTAAGTCTGAAATTGCCGATCCGCCTTGAGCGAGCGTGTTGATTAATGTTCATGTCTTCTCTATATGAGAAGAGGCCTTCGTCCTGCAGTGGAACAGTAAACAGGCTGGTATTATTATTGTTTATTATTATAGCAACTAAGCTAACTACAATAAGCAGCCTTGGCTGCTTGAGTATAGAAATAGGCTGTGTAATGATGTCAAAAATGTATATGTTCGTTTCTTATTTGTATAACAATATTATTTAACGAAACAAATAATTATTTTTATGAGTCTTTGGATGCTGTTTCGGTCAACAAGAAATAAGAGAATCAATAGTTTTCGTTGTGATTTCTCGTTTAGCGATTATAATGTAAATTTAAGTACATTGACTTTATTAAAATTAAACTATCTAATCACACTAATCATTTAATAAATCACTCACTATTTACAATACATCCGATGGTTATATCAGTTAAAATCAAGGACTCCCATTGCCGACATTTACCTACTAAAAATATTTTAATTCTAGTACTTTTAATTGTAGCACTCATATTGATTGCTACAGATTGAAAAATATTTGACAGAAAGCGCAATCTATCTTATCTTTCGTACTTATGAATAAATAAATTCGTCTAACTGTATAATGAAATATCGCTATCACAAGAAAATATATCGAACACCAACAGAATAGACCACTCCGCCTACAAGTAGACAGTGAGTGCGGTTCTATGTTTTGCTTATATTGTAACTGTCGAGTCATCTGGCGTGACACGGCTGAGCTGATAATGTGTAACCTACATGTTAGGATTACGCACACAAACTTTTGATATAAGTATATTTAGTAGACTAGATATGAACAGTTAAGATTTGTTGATGCCGGAAATATACCCTGAATTTGTGTACAATTATATGTTGGCCTTGATAATATAAGTTGTTATTTTCTGAATTAATGTTGGTACTGAAATAATTACATTTTTAATATAAAGCAGCATTACACTTTTAATTCTCGAAGGGGTAGGTAGAAGTGTATAACAACACCTACATTTTGATAGCTATCTGATCCTACAGTTCTTAAAGTAAAATAACAACAATAGCTTTACGCAGCACAGCACCCGCATTATGTTTTCTCACATATCTCTTCCCGTAGGTGTCGTAAAAGGTCGCCTCTTACGATACCAGGGAATACCAAGTAACGGGCAGCACTTTACTTGCGAATTATACATACAGATATCACTAATCTAAACTAATATTATAAAAAGAAAATTTGTTTGATTGCAACGATTTAACTAAAAATCTAAGTTACCGATTTAAAAAATTCTTTTACCTTTAGAAGTCAATAAATTCAGCGAGTAACATAGGCTATAATTTTATTATGTTTAACATATTATATTCAGTCATTTTCAAAATTTCAATATTTTATGCGCCTTTGAAAATAGACACTATTGCTTTTCTATAGCAGTTCGTTGTGAGATCGAATAAAACTTTTGATACCAAAGCGAAGCTAGGGCGAACCTCTAGTGTGGTTATAAGGTTATTAAGCCGTCTTTTAAGCGTAGTGACTATAGCAAACTCCTTATTTTGGAAGGAATATTCCCAGCTGTGTAATCAGCCGTAAGTAGACCTCTTATCGTAAGAGAGATCTTATCTTAAGTTCAAATTTTAATAAATAAAACAAAAAAAAAATTGTTTTAATTATATATAATATATATATAGTAAATGATTTTTTTTAATAACTTTAATATCTTCTATATTTTATTTCTCTATATCCTTTTATATAGAAAGTTTATACAATTTATTCAAAAGCTGAACTGCTAAGTTTGCGTTGTAAACATTGTAGTGATAAAATACAATAGTGTTTCAGAAGGGAACCGATCCCGGGCATTGTAACTGTGATTTACTGGTAAGAGGGAGTCCTTGCCATCGAATATTTACAAACAAAAACTTTTTACTTAATGTGTATCTTGTCCCGACAAAAATATGGTAAAGGGACTGAAATAGTTACTTTTTGACCACCATCTTTGCCTAAACTGTAGATATATGTATGTGATATACATATATCTACTATCTATCTAAGCAGTGAAATTATAATTCCATTTCGCCCGTGTGGGTATACCTCGTGCGCAGTATAGTCATCTAAATGACACGCTTCCTAAACGGTTGCACATTCATTTCTATACTTACAGTAATCCTTAGACCAAAAAGGAAAAGGCGAAAAAGCCGAATTAACCGTATCTGCCATAAAAAGCCGAGCGTATAGTAAGTAAATAAAATAAACCAATTCTCGGCGTTGTGATGCCATCGCTTGCTGATGTGCCAGGCTTAACCCAATAGATAATGGATGGACGCTTTCATGGCTATCTGCGACAACGTTCTAATTTAAATAGTTCTGGGACAGCCTGAGTTCAGATAGGGGAAGGTTCTCTCAATAAATCACCGAGGGAGCCGCGGTCGGGCGTTTAAAAAGTTAAGCTGAGTTGGTCCTCTCTCATTCGTTTTATTAACTCCGTTTGGACTGCTTTTATTCTGTTGGGTTTGTAAGAATTGACAGTAATGGTTGAAGTATTTTATTCTGAATTTTAGATGTTAAGAATTCATTGTTAGTAATGAAATTTATAGCATTTTTATTGCTAAACAAGGAAAATCGTAACGTCCTTGCTACCAGCCATAAACACGCACAGATGCTATCTCGCTTTTGGTATAGTGCTTACCTTGTAAGCTAAAAATGCCCAGAGCATACTATAAGAAAAAATACACAAATAAATAAATAGTTTATTTTCATTTTATTTTATTACTTGAATCAATGGGGTACTCCTTATAAATAACAAAATACTTGTGTTAGGAGATCCCGCTCTTTACATTACATGGGATAAATACTAGACAGGTAAGTAAGCCGAAATAGATATGATTACTAAGTACTACGATTTATAATATTTTGATTATTTATATTCCAAGCAATCGTGGTTATTAATGCTCATCATGCCTTCTGTATATGAGAAGAGGCCATTGCCCTGCAGTGGGAAAATAAACAGGCTGGTATTATTATTATTCAGAGTTTTCTTGTTATATTTGGCAAAGAAATCCTTTAAAGTCTTAACTACCGTTTATCTTCTAAAAATAAACCATAATTGTATTTTGTTAAAATAGGTATATCTTTTGGTCTAAGACTTCTCTTTCATGCGAAAGTAAAATGAAACAAATGACACTCAATCCAATTGCTGCTAAGTATTCTGACAATATTTTGTCTTTGAATCTGAATGTCATTTGTTATAATTGCACATAACAGCCGAGGGTAATGGTCTTGCAGCTTGTGCTACCTGTATACTTGCTCTCCTTGGAAATTCGGTTTATTGACAACATACTAGCAGAAAAACAACTTCATTCTTTGACCTAGATATGAAACTAGGGTCAATCACAACCGTAATAATAATGTCTCAAGAACAATGAACTCTGTGCAATTAGTGTATTACAAAAGAAATCGGATTGCAATATTAAACATTTAAAGGAATTTACCTATGCAGTTAAACTTCGAATCTTTGCTGCAAACTCAAAAATTTTATGACACAGGAGACTTTTTAAACATTATCTTCACTATACAAGCCTGTTAATATCCCACTACAGAGAAATGTCTGTTCTTAGAAGGCTTAACACGTAATTATAATTTGTTAAAGAACATTTTTTTTAAAGTAGTAAAAAAATACATCCAGATGCACAAAATAAATATTTGTAAGTTACGCATCATTGGCGACGACACTCGTCTAAATTATGGTGGAGATGCGACTACCGTAATATTTATACTAGCTCTCGTCATGTCAGTTCTGGAAGGGTCTTTCCGTAAATGTTGTTTGTTTATACAAGAAAAAAAATATATTACAGAATTTCTTTTCCTTTTTCCTCACACCCCTTAATCGCTTCTCCTACGCCTCTCCCTTTACGTAGGCAGCGGCCTACTAAAGTCCTTGGCGTTGCAGGAGCAGTGCTAGAGACTCTGAGTCTTCCATGAGCGACAGTTACCACTTACCATCAGGTAGGCTGTTTGGTCGTCAGCCACTGTCGGCAATTTAAAACAATATTTGATTGATATCATTATTAAATATATAACACGATAGCAAAGAATCAAAATAAAAGCTTTTAGAACCTTTTTCATTACAGATAATGATGTTGAAGCTTCGAATACCTTTCGAATAGCAGATTGAAGACACCTGTGATATTTATTTTCTTGAAACTTTTTAATTTTACTTTTTTTTTGTATACTTTATTATTACCAAATAATTGAGTTTTTTTTAAACGTAGTTCGCTTGAATAGAACTATAGTGGCTGGGAGAATAGTCTTCAAAAGACTGCAGACATGATAAGATTATTTTTTATGCCGCTGATTTATAAATTATCAATTTGAAGGTACCGTAGACGTAAATAACATTAAAAGTTTGTGAAGTCTCTCGTAATACAAAACATTTCCTGCAGAGGTTTTGATATAAAAAATAGATCTCAACAATATATATTTTATTATGGGATTTAACTGCCCACAAGAAACCTTCATATAAAAAATATATATTTCCTTATATAAAATACTATAAACATTTTATTTTCGATACTAAAAACTTCACAGAACCATTCAAGTAGAAACTTGAAAGGCGAATAGTTCGAGATTTATTATCGGAAGCAAGAGAGCAAATACACTTAGTTGAAGACAGAGCTTCTAAACTACAAAGGCGGGCAAATGACAAACATTGCAAGTGCAAAAAAATAACAAAAGAATAAATGAAAATTCCATTACGAGGATAAAGAGAAAACACCTCAATAACACTCAATGTTCTCGATGCGGAGAATCGATTACCGAACGGTTTACACAACACAAGGCAATGCAGAAAATGTTACAGTAAATGGTGGAACTGTCTAGAAGGAGACCTTCCCTAATTGCACTAGAGAAACTAATAAGGGGTAGTGGAAATATTGAACTTTTAGTACCGCTGTAAACGATGAACAGAATAGCGATTCGATTACGAGAATAGAGGTTGCAATGCGATTTGAAGATACGGTGGGCATGGGAGAAGTTTGCTGTGTGTATTTTAGAAAATGGAGGACCATTTCATAATGAGTTTTCAAATGTTTAAAGATATTATTCTATATAAAATTGTGAGTTTATCTTGGACATTACTGACTGAGAAAGTCAGATTGGTACTTGCTAGGTTTTAAACCTATAAATCCATGTATTAGTCGTATTATACAGTAACAACACCATCAAAACTTTTATGTCAATCTTTCGTAAAAGTGTTGGTGCGTGAATGATACTCGCGGTGTTGCAAGAGTCCGTAGACTACGGAAATAGCTTTTTGTTTAAAAGAGCTACTCTTAAGTATACTTTGCCACCTTAATTGTATAATAAAAATACTCAATTACAATATTTTGAAGACAAAGGATACACGCTTCAAGCAAAGGTAGTTAGATTTTTCCTTAACAATAGGTACATGACCGCAACTTTTATACTGTACCATCACAAGGTCGTTAGCAAAATACATTTTCTTCAGGTCTCATCACAACTTGTACAACTCGTTGGTGCAATAAAAACTTCGAGAGTAAAACAAAAAATACTTGTTGTAATGGCACAAAGTTAAACTGTTTAGTTGTAAATCTTTACTTTTGATTGTGTTCGTGAGATGGTTTTATATAGACGAAAAGTAGCTAGTTTTTATTTAAGACTAGTGGTCTGCCCTCGCTCCGCTTCAGTATCAAAAGTATATTTTACAACAAACGTCTACAAAAAATACGATTGCAATACTGTCTGTGAAATATTATTGCTATACTGCAAATTTACTTCTACTGTATAGCAAATTTACAAATATTGGAATTCTGAAAATTGTTAAAACATATGTTGAACATTAAATATAATCTAAGTTAACTATGTTAGATTTTTAGTCAAATCCTTACAAACCTACAAAAATCTAATATTTTCTTTTTAACTAACTTTAAAAAAGGAAGAGGTTTCTCAATTCGGCCGTAAATATTTTTTTATAATATTAGTTTAGAAAATATGAATTTTCAGATTCGCTATCTAAATGACCATAAAATAAAAAAATTGATACTTTTATTTGAGCCGTACCTTCTTAAATCAGTGAATCATAAACAAATACATTTGACTAATACTTTTATAGCGCGGAAATGGTCTTAGAAAATTAATCTTTAAATGTGAGTTCAGAGAAAATGTATTCCGATAGTATCTAGTTAAACGTGAAAATGATCAATTAATATCAGCTCAATATTATTCTGAAGAAAACCTTACTTTAAACACAAAATTATCCTCACAAATATATAAAGAGTAAGAAATATACTCCTAATACTCGTTATAGCTCACTAGGTAAGTCTGGTGAACATTATAAGAAAGCTATATATTAGTTTTATGCAGCGGTATATCGGGCCCCAAGGAGTATGTTCTAATACGGTGGCTAAATTATGAGACAGTGAACTGGGCCAGTGTAGAAACTATTGACTTCAAAATATGTTACAGTTGTTTTTGGAGAAAAATATTTGATATTAGCGTAATTTTTTCTATAAAGGTATAAAAGTAAAAAGAGAAGAAGAAATAATTTTATTGATGTAGTTATTACTATTTGTACAAACTTTAGACAAAGTCCAATAAAAATAAAATGTTGATGAAATCAAGTATAGAAACGCCAGATTTTGCACTGAAAACATTTCAATAAAGTACACAAATAAGTTTATTTAATCTTCAAATACAAAATAAGCAGCTAACAGCTAAAAACAAAACCAATAGATAATAAACCAATGAAGAATTTGTAAGCGTACAAAAACTTATTTAATTAATGTTAAATTATTCTAAAACAACACCCAATCCTATTATGGGTCGGTATCAGAAATCTTGTAACTTTTCGCCTTTAAACTTGTAAAAGAAAAACGTTCCGAAATTTAGTCCGAAAATAAGCTCCCGGGTTTCGCGGCGATTACCATAAAACTTGTTTAAATGGTAATATTAGAAGACGTCACTCGCCGCAATCGTCTCCCACGGGATTTTATCCAAATCTATCTCAACAAAAATATATACGCCAAATTTGATCCTTGTAACTTTGTTATCCTACTGCATTTTGTAGCTATTATTTCTTCGTTGATTTTTTACGCTGTGGCAAAGTAAGATGTCAATTTTTACGAGTCAGGATTTTCTATTTCAAGGTGCCCGGTTCCATGACGTCAGTTTGACAAGGGACTATTATGGATTTAAAGAGTCCGTTTCATTTTTAAATCGAATGGTATTTATATTCGTATTGTGTAGGCCGTACGACATTTTTATTACGTTGACATTATCATGATGAATGTTTTTTACTATAATAAAAATATAAATTTTATTGTTGTATGAAATATGTATCCACTATATAAACTAAATAGATCTTATCTTGCCAAATATACATACTTTTACATAATTGTAATCTCAACTTAGAAATTCTTCAAATGAATAAATTGATAGGCAATTAATCTTATTTTGTGATTTCAAAGTGTTCTTTTGTTGCCGTCTGATGCCTACTTTCAAATTTGAAACCTGTAGAGGAAGAGGCCGTGGCCGCCAGACCTACCTTATAGTATAAAGGCTGAATTTTTTTCTGTGCAAATACCCTACAGCAGGTAAGATGGTTTGGATTTTATGAATGTCGAACCGTGGTGGCTTTGACGGGTAGCAAGTAACAAAGGTGAGTAAATTGATGCCTAAAAACGTAATAGTATATTAAGCGTAATATTTTAGTATGTTCTATAAGGTACTATTAGAATATCATATCATCCATTGCCAGACATTTTGTAAGGTGGAAAACACCCGCCGACGCCTTCAAACTTTAATAAATTATAAATTCTACTTACGTCATAGTATAAAATCTGAGTTTTATATATGTTACTGAGTCAACTATTTAAAAATGTTCCACACTCACACAGGCATAGATGAAGGTCAACTATAGAGGCGAGTGCAGAGGCGGATTTTATGCAATATAAAATTATTTTTAGAAAAAAAATGAAAACCGACTTCAAACAACACCTACATGTTCAATCCTTAACTAAAAAGTAGAAAATAATATTTTAATTACTTCATAGCAAAGAACATTAAAGGGGAATCAACGCAATCCTTGATACCTATAATACTTTACTATTTATAGTTTTTAATCAGTTATTTTGGAGTCGGTGCCAGCCAAGAAGGATCTTTAATTCTGTCTTTGCAACCAACTTTTGTAATGCACGGGGCGGTAATTGCACGCGTGGGGGATATGCCTGAGTGCACTACCCGAACGCGGTCATACTCGTGAACGCAGACGTCATTGATAGTTGTGTTCAGATATACATAAAAAATTTGACGCGCACTTATCGGATTCCGTTCGATTTCTTGTATTAAATCTATATTTTTCATTCATATATTTATTGATTAATCAAGTAGGTTATTTTTGCTAGTAGGTAGGTTATTTTTATGAAGGTCATTATGATCCTTCTTGGCTGGCACCGACTCCAAAATAACTGATTAAAAACTATAAATAGTAAAGTATTATAGGTATCAAGGATTGCGTTGATTCCCCTTTAATGTTCTTTGCTATGAAGTAATTAAAATATTACTTTCTACTTTTTAGTTAAGGATTGAACATGTAGGTGTTGTTTGAAGTCGTTTTTCATTTTTTTTCTAAAAATAATTTTATTTTTAAACTTTTAGTAGGAATTAATTGTGTATAAATATATTCAATATGGGTAGACCTACTAAACGTGCTGCGCAAATGAGACAGCGCCGCGCCGTTTGAAAGAAAGTAGAGACGAGAGGTAAGATTGTAAATAGAGATATAAGGTCCTTTTCAACACTTTCTCGATCGCTAAACCCTGAATCCCAGAAACCACAAATCAAAACAAAAAAGTGATGATCTACCAACAATAAAGAATCATCAAAAATCATAATTTAACTGACCGAGCAATCGCTCAGATATACAAAAAATAAACAGTGGTGCTGAAAGGCAGGTTTAAGGCCGCCCGTTGCTGTTGTAATTTCTCACGACTATAAGACCTCCACCTTGGCTTAACGACTACCAAATTATAGTGATAATCATAGTCTACTGCTTCTAAAGAATGAAGACGCTGAAAATGAAATGACGCAAATGGTCACTCATCCAGGGCCACTTCGTTTCTAACAAAAAATGAATTTTGAAAATCACTTCGCACTTGTAGCATGGACATGTCAATGTCAGAAAATTCGTCGCAAAAGTATCGTACAATTTACACGTCTTCACTTCTTGCAAACGTTTTGTTACAAAATATTAAATTGAAGCCAAACTACTAAATCATTCTTTATAAAAATAACATGGGACCCCATTTCGGAGTATACCCTTTCAAATGAAAGAAGAATTTTCCAAATTGGTTTATAAATGACGGAGTTAAGTTGTAACAAACATACAACCACTAAACCATTTCTTATAATAAAAAAATGGGACCAATTTCAGAGTATACCCTCTCAATTAAAAAAAATTTTTCAAATCGGTTCATAAATGACCGAGATATGAGGTAACAAACATACAAAAAAAAAAACATACGACCCGAATTGATAACCTCCTCCTTTTTGAAGTCGGTTAAAAAGTACAAGTGAGGTAGTTAGCATGACTTATTAGACAATTCAAATGTACACAAATTATTATTTTATGAAATAAAAATATCATTAGGTAGGTACTATATTTTTGTTTTAATTTTGTTCGTTAATTATCTAAAATTTATAATAGAACTCTTTTGCAATAACAATTTCAGTGTTTATACTATCGTTATTTAATCAAGCTTAAAACATTTTGAATAGATATCGTTAAAATCTCAGATTGTATTTACTATTCATACAACTTCTTTCTGAAAGGACCATAATATATTTTTATGAAAGCACATAATACAAGATTATTACAATCAGTTCTAAAGAACGTTTATGTCCTATTCTTAACCCTTAAATAAAATATCCGTCCCATAACATGCAAATATCCTGATAAAAACCCTTGTCACAGTGGGAGAATTAATCTCGCAGTCTAGCCACTGAATGGGTCCTTATGGAAGTGGGTCAAAGGTGTACTTTTGTAAGAACGGCCTCGATTTGAAAAGGAATAAACGTGGACGATTGCAAATTACTGCTGGAGTATGATTGTAGATGTAATTTTGTACAAGCTGACTTTGAAAGCTGAAACTGATGGGACTTTGAATAACGACAATGTTGTGATATGTCTATTGAAGGGATTTAACTTTAAATTTGCGTTAGGTTTACGAAATAATATCTAAGTTTTATAAGTATTTGAAGAGTAGTTTTATGCAACAGAAGGGAATATTCATTGATTTACGTTTGCATGTTGTTTTAAATGTTTCACGCCGCCGCCTTCCCGGAGGAAGTAATCAAAGATTGGATTTTTACTTGGATTCTAAAAAAATTGCAATCACGAAGAAAATATGACAGAATGAAAAAAACTTGTTTAGTTTATAATAACTTTAATACCTTTTATACTGGAATACCTAATCCAGTCGAGGCGACGTGGGTGAGCGAGAATGCTTTTTCAAGCAAAGTTAGATGCTATAAAGTGTACTTTGTTATTTATCGAAACTTTCTTGAGACTTTCATATTAAAACCTTAATGTTTTATTTTTGTTATTAATGAAAAATGTTGTTATATAAATAGTAATTAAGCGGCTAACATCCTAGGGGTGCAATGACTTATAAGGTAAAGTCGTGACTCGAGTGCAGAGTCTTTTATTAATAGGTAAGTACGTGATTGGAATTTAATAAATATTTTAAAACATTAAGTTTGTAAATTTCGTATTTCGTAATTCTTTTTTTAAATTGACTAACATTTAAAATAGTGCAATACAAAAACATAGTTGACTATAAAGTTTGTTGAGGAATATGGTTGAGTAAATTGCTTCCTAAACGTTAGATTTTACTTTAGACTAGTTAACTAAGTAAAAAATATAACTATATTAGACAATTAAAGGAGTTTATCAACACAACGAAAATTTATCTTCATTCGGTACGTACCACGTTTGATTACAACTACACACAAAAGAATGAGTAATGTACCTTACAACTATCATACTACCCATCACCCACACAATCGTATTTACCCGCTTAAACGGGCAATCAACCAACTACTATTATTTATTTGAAGTAATGTGTAAAGGAAGCTTTATTTTTTAGTACATCTATTTATTTCATTTTACATATTTTTACCTAATAAAGACCTAGTATTTTTAAGACTTAAACCTTTTGCTCTTACATGCCTACACAGATTTAGTTCGTAAGTTTAGTAAATAAAATGAACTACAATCAAAGTGTTTGCCTTATGCACCACGTCCGGCAGGCTAGTGATATTTAGTACACAGACGGCCTCACAAGTGGCATAAATGCTAATATAATAGATTGAAAAATAAATGGGATTGACCATTGTCGTTAGCTTATGTCAATCCCATTCTATTAGCGTTTATGCCGCTAGTCTAGGCCCTCTGATTACGCTGCTGTTTATCTATTAAATAAACATTTATCCTCTTATTCATAAAAATCTTAAAAGCCTCTACAGGTTTTGTCTCTTTCTTACTAGTACAAATGTCAAGGTGACAGATAAAGAAAAACGAAATATAAACCTATTTTAGCTATTATAAGCTTAAAAGATGTTTATGAATAAGGGGGGTTACACTATACTGATCATTGCATAACCCTTTTTTCCCTCATGACGGTGTCAATGAACCAACCAAGACACAGTTAACATAACTAACAAGAAGACGTTGATATCCCTAGAGCGTAAACACGGATTGTCTAGACTGCGACGTAGGCGTTTAGTCTCCTGAGGTTAGCAAACTAACTTATGGATAAACGGACTTTGAAAACTTTGTATATATATATATTCTGGAAAGTAGCTATGTAAATATTTTTTATATAAAATCACCAGTAGCTTGGAATCTTTTGTCAAAATGTGATAAACAATGTTTTAGTTAAAACATTATTTATTAGTTCATTAGTTATTACCTGTCAAATTAGGAATAACCAAGGTTATGTGATTTTTTTTATAAGTTTGCCTTTTCAATTCAGCACAACAAGAAACATAATAAAAGATCCTTATTTAAAAAAATGACAGCATTATACAAATACGTTTAGCAAATTATATATGCATTGAACTTACAACCGCCGGGAAGTTATAATTTTTGGAGACATATTAGCTGCAGGAACTGTTTACTATCAACTAGATCGTAAGATTTTCTTACTATTTAAAAAATCACGAATTTAATCACCAACCAAATAATCACTAACGAACGTCAAACATTCAATTAGAACCAAAACATTGTATTACTGAAAAGACACTTAACACGATCACTTGGGCAAACAAAGCAATTCGTTTGGGGAATTAACGATTTCGTGGGGCGCCTTTCGCATAGCAAGACGCTAAGAAATTTAATTAGCTCTCATTGAGATAATTCACTGCCTCCACAATAGGCCGACGTAAAGACAACTTTCGTTAAGTATTTGGACATACAGACAGTTAAAACAGGGAGCACTGTTATAAATTTTTTTGTATGGTGGTTGATTTGGTAAAAGTTTTTTGTATTTCCCTGGCTAGTGTTATTTCATTACACTTGATATATTATAGAAGAACCTTTCGTTGAAATCGAGAGTTATAGCTTAAAATATACTGTAAAACTTCTCGGGCATCATATAACATACCCAAGTATGTTACAAATAATTCATATAGTTGACTTGACTCAATTCAAAAAGAATAACATAGATGAAGACCGACATGAGAAAAATAAAGTAAAAAGTAGACGAATCAAGAAGGCAATTATACCATAGCCGTATTATTAAAGTAATTATTACTGACATAAAAAATAGAAAATTAATTTCTTGCTTATGTTAATAATCACCTCGCTACTGATACGTGCCGTGTGGATTGGGTTCTTTACGAGCAAAGTGAAGTCCGCGGGTAATTCTAACATAATACATTACTATAAAGTTTCTCTTCTTTTTTAGGATTTTTTTATATTACTATTCTTTTTTTGTATATATGTCGTGTGTATATATAAAAATAAAAAATAATATTTCTTTTATTTTTCTTTAAAAATTGTTTACTCTCTACCGTATCATATTTGTCAGCTAAACTTTCTGTCAGTATGTCACACTATACTAAACAACAGATCTTGATCCAATTATCTAACAGTAAGAACAGATAAGTAACAAGGCGAGAGACGAAACACTGAACACTGGTTGTGTATCAATTATGTATAGTATTTATTGTTGTTGTACTACTGCGGGTTATTTTGTTAGCAATTTGTTTATTTACGGACTTCGGTATTGTACTAAGTAACAGCATAGATTTATAGAAATGAAAAGAAAAATACTTTTCGGAAAATTTTAAGTATAATTGTTGGTAAGTCGATACAATAATAAAAATAAAAGAAAATAGTGTGACTTGTAATTCTATACAAATAGAATTTTAAATCTTTTGTGTGGACGTGTTATTCAGAAAAATAATAACAAAAACTCTTGTTTATTGGGCATTCAAAGATGGACAGATTGCGTGAAGGATGGCATAGGGAGTGCGTGTTCGCCTAATTGGTGATCCAAAAGAATAGAACAAAAACCCATTTTGCACTAACCATAAGTATCTAACATGAGACAGGGCATGCAAAAGAAGAATATTAAGCAAAAATATACTCCGAGATACATAGTTGAATAAAATATATATTTTAAAATCCTTTTCATACGAGTTGAAGCTACATTTTCAGTACAAAATATATACTCAACTTTTCAGTTTGGGCAGCAGAAGCTGGTTTAAGATTTCTCTGTGGTATTACTTTATGATGATACGTGACATTGTGTTCTTTTATAACCAATTCAAGCTATCCTTTTAGCGGCTATAACATTTATGCATAAACAAGCTCAGACGCCATAATATGAGTTACACCGCAATGCACTCGAATATTACACATTGAGTTGAAGTTAAGGAATATTTGGATGTGGTATTGTGGACAGGGTTCAAGTTGTAGAGAACTGAAATAAACTTGTACATTTGTTACGAGATAAGACTATAAGATATAAAGTCATGGTTGGTTTCGTTTTTATAATAATTTATTTATTGTTCCACAACATTTAATTAGTACTTACAGGCTAAAAGGGTTTTAGCGTTGCTTGTAAGTACTAAAGTTTGTATTGAAACACGCATTATAATAATCAACTGATGTGGCACAATGAATGTTTTCTAAAATGGCGTCTACGAGGTGGCAGCACTGACGCGTCAGGTTCAGGCACCTGTCAAAGCGCTTTCAATCAACCAATCAACCCTGAACGATTCTATTGAATTCAAACTGTGAAAGAATTTAAAAAATATGAAAAAATATACTCTCGAATTGAAAAACCTCCTCCTTTTTTTGAAGTCTGTTAAAAATTGGGGTTGACCTATGTCCAGCAGTGCATATCTTTCGGCTGGTATGTTGTTGAGTAAACTGTGAGCCTTCAATGGCGTAAGGACTGTCTTCTACTAGTCACGGTACTCAATCGTGGCATACAAAGACACAAATTGCTGTAGAGTTGTCATTGATTAACTCTACTCAAAAGTGTCATCTCCATACATTTAATTTTGTACTCAAGTAAAATAACCCTTTTAGTAGTTCCCCGTCATTCCACCACAGGTCGAGTAACTTCGCGTTGCCATAATGTAAAACGTCCCGGTCTCGTTATTATTATTTAACTTTGTTGCTTTAACGTTGTCCCGGTTGCGACCGACGACCGTTAGAGGGTTGAAAATGACAAATTACTTTTTGTAAGACACTGTTATGAATTTTTTAATGCTTCTTGATATGTTCGGTATATTACACGACGTAAATATTCTTGATGTAAATACGTAAATAAGATGAAAGCTTTTCAAAGTAACTTACCTATCTACTTGTAATCTATATTTAGGTTGTCCTGAATGAAAATTTGTCACTTCGCCTCTTTTGTGTTACATTTATATTTTGTCCAGATTTTCTCAGGTCAGTTTGGTCTCCGTTTTGGGATATGGAATCTCTTTGCCTTAGCCTCGGGTGTCGTAAGAGGCGACTAACAAGATACCAGGTTACTCTACAGTGGAATAAAAGGCTGGGTGGGCTGGGGACGACCACTATTCATACTAATATTATAAATCCGAAAGTTACCCTGTCTGTCTATCTGTTATACTTTTACGCCTAAACTACTGAACCGATTTTGATGAAAATATTGGCTATAGGGATAAAATAGACCTTGGCGAATAGGCTTGAAGAGGTTGAAATAGGGGATTAAAGTTTGATTAGGGCGGAGCTGCGGGCAACAGCTAGTGAATAATATTTTCGACCTCAACTGTCTTAGGTGTTTGCTATAAAGCTACTGTAATATACCTTCAACGAACAAACACTAATGCTAATTTAAAAAATTAAATTTCAAAATGAAGCATCACCGTGAAATGTTAGACCTTTAAAAGTCAAATGTTGGTAATTGGTTGACATTTTAAAGTCAACGTAAGTAATAAGTCTATATACCTACTTAGTATTAAGGGCAGATACAAACTAGTATTTATCTGCGCAATATGGTCGTTTCGGTAAACGCGCTTTCACACAAAAAACCGAACACTCGTACATGAGCTTACTTTCACGTGTTTCCTCGAACCGGTAGTTAGTGTCAGTGCGTCTATTAGAGCTTATAAGCGCGTCGACGCTCGTACGAGATGTGCGTGTGGCAAAAGGCGCGGTAGCAAAAGCTCACATGTGAGTATAAAGCGCTAGTTAAAAATCGCTTTAAGTCGAGACTGGAGGTAATCAATAAGGCAAGTGTCGCGAGATGAAGTTAACACAGAGTTCCCTTTATATTGGGGAAGGTCGAGCACCCTACAACATGTAGACGGCCCTTAACAACGGAATAGCGACACGTTCATATTACATGGACCTTTTTTTACTTTATGACAACCTGTTTACTTTATTCGAAATTTTAACAAAAACTTTATTTGTACGAAAATAAAATGTATCTTAATTTTATAGTAATACAGCTTGTTTTATCTCTCAATTAGTAACATATCATCGTCCGTTAAAAATAGATGTAAGGCGAAATTACGTCTCTTTGTCTATTTTTAATCTTGTGAGAATTATAATAAAGTTATCTAGTAGTATCATCATGCCATCCATCCCATTAATCAGTAAAAGAAAATTCAGTGAACAATTTAATTCTTCGGCATGCAGATTAATACTAGTTGAACTCACGAGATTTGTTATACTTTTATCAGTTCAGTAGCGTTTCTGTATAATCAAAGTTTTACCAAGAAAAAAGAACGTAACGTATTTTATTGAGTACTCGTATCTACATGCGTTTTATACGATTTATTGTTCACTAGCTATTGCCTGCGTTTACGTCTGAGCAGGTACCTGCTAGGTCTAGGTGTATTAATTCATAGCTTTCCGCGGCGCGGTTTCACCTGCGTCTTTGCTTACTGCTCTGCTCCCGTCGCCAGTAGCGTGATGTTACATAGCCTATAACCTTCCTTGAGAACTGGATGGTTCAAATCCGACTGGTAGTTCCAGAGATTAGCGCGTTTAAACAAACAAACAAACTCTTCCGCGGTATATAATAGTATAGTTAGCCTGTAGCACTCAACCTTTCTATTGGTGAAATAATTTTAAATTTTAAAACCGGAATCACTTCTCACGTCTAAACCCACAAACTTTACCTCTTTTTAATATTAGTATAGATTTTTATATATAAATAATGATATTCAAGCTTTAGGTAACTAAATATGTACGATACGGTGTCATGTGCTGACGAAGCCTCTTGCCAAACTCAAGCTGAGAGCCGGATGTCTCGTCAAACGCGGAACAAAGACCTGATTATGAATACACTGATACACTTACATCTATGTAATAGATATTGTGCGCGGTTTACCGTATGAGAGGTTTTTGGTATAAGGAATTTTGTCAAAAGATACCAGCTTTATACTAAATAAAATGTGTATAATGCATGTAATATTATGTGCTTGTAAAAAAATGAAAAAATGTAGAAGAAAATATTTGATAAGAAATTTAGCGAACCGAGTTATACTAGGATAAACTTTACAGTATCGAGTAGAACGGTGATATAGAGGTGTGAATTCCACTATGTTAAACAGTTTCTCAGAACACTTCTCGTGAACAGATGACAGAACATACGTAAGTCTTTCCGTTGTAATAGGTCTATGATTCTAACACCTCTGGTCAGGCCGTGTTGTTAGATGTTAGATTCGTATCTGTGAAAATATTTTGCAAAATTTGTAAGCAAGATATATTATATATAGACTTGGCAGAGTTAAAATTTTCAATTTTTAAAATGAGGCTTACAAGTTTGTAGCTGATTTATCCTAACTATGGTTCTGATTGCTCTTTTTTGTGCAACAAATGCTTTTTGAATATTGTATTCATAACTTCCACCCAAGAACAGAATACAGTACCTCAATTCGAACTCAACTAATTCAAAATATACTGTTCTCATTAAACCTCTAAGAACATAACAGGCAGAGTATATAGCAGCTTCTAGGTTAGCTAATTCACATTCACAATTAACTATTTTAGATTTGTTTGTGTTCAGTTTAAGGCAGTTTATAGTTAACCATTCCTTAAAGTATTCTACGGTTTCATTTATTTTACTATTAAGAGTGTTCAGGTTATTAGCCGATACAATAGCACTTGTGTCATCTGCAAAAAGGGTAAGCTGAACATGTTAGGGTGACTTTTTACAAACGCGATATTTTATGGTGTAAAGAACCAACACGCAAAAACGGCGTATATAATGAAAATATAATTCAACATTTAAATAAATGGGTAACGTTTATACAATTTTGCAAAAAGGCTAAAACAATCCGTAACAAAATTAAACCCACCCTAATAACACGAAAAAGAAGGCTTCACTTAGATAATACAATATTTAACAAAAATTATTTTGAAATGTTATTTCATTAACATTAAGTTCATTTTACAGAGTTATTAAAGGCATTCAAGTAAAAATAATATGACCTTAAATAAGCATGAGATAGGGGTCCTATTCGAATTTTTATTCAAGATCAAATCAAGTGTGAATTTGATCTGGGTTTGAGTTATCCCAACATGTCAAGTAAAAGTCGGGTGCATAACTTTTTTTGAATGAAATAAAAGAACGTACATTTGATATTAGGCAAAGAGATAAAATCGTTCAGGCGTGTAAATTGATTGCGTTGAAAGAATTTTCTACTTTCAATATGTCTTTTCCATATATTGGATAACCTGGCAGTGGCATATAGCAGCCCTTATGACCTTTCCAGAAAAAAATAAAAAAATAAATATATCCTTAGTAGTACCAAAGAAATGACCTTTTTTTTAAAAAAAGTGTTTTTTTTTCCTTATTTCATGTCCTTGTTCACCACTTCCATAAATCAACAAATTTGCTCGATTGTTTGCTGTTATAATGCAGTACATTAATAGTGCTGATAGATCAGCAAACACTAAACCGTACCACTAGCTGCCCATTTTTTTTTATTTAAGTTTGAACTGAGATTTTACTACAAAAATGTTCAAGTGCCGCTGCCTGGACCCGGTTTCTTAATTCTTCTAAAGACGCTATTGCCTTACTGTAAACTTCTTCTTTAAGACACCCCCAATAAAAAAAGTTTAATGGATTAAGGTCAGGTGAACGCGGGGGCCATAAAACTGGCCCAAGGCGTCCGATCCATCTGTTTGGATATCTTTGGTTTAAGTATGCACGTACATTTACTGCATAATGTGCAGGACAGCCATCGTTTTGTAGCCAATAAATGTCTCTCAACACCTCAGGAATTTCCTCCAATAATCTCCAATAATCCATCATTCGTAGATGCAGGGCTTGTATCAGAGTAGGTGGTAGACAATTTGAACATTTGTTGTAAAATAAAGTGTCTTTTCCATATTAAAAGTCGTTTCTATTTAACCCCAATGGCCAGAGACAAATTATGTTAAAAATGCTCGCATGATACAAAATTTGATATGTCACTTAATTTGCCCCTTTTGTACATTAATAGCAATAATTAAATATTTACTTAAGATATCATTATAAATTATACCATTTTTAAATCTGTGATAGATTCACATTATTTTAAAATTGTTGGTCACTGAGGTTTTCATACATTTTTTTTACACCCCAAATGCTTGAACTTAGGTTTAAAATATTTTCTTGAACATCTTTGTAGTAAAATCTCAGTTCAAGCTTAAATAAAAAAAAAATGGGCAGCTAGTGGTACGGTTTAGTGTTTAATATCTATCAGCACTATTAATGTACTGCATTATAACAGCAAACAATCGAGCAAATTTGTTGATTTATGGAAGTGGTGAACAAGGACGTGAAATAAGGAAAAAAAAAACACTTTTTTTAAAAAAAAGGTCATATCTTTGGTACTACTAAGGATATATTTATTTTTTAATTTTTTTCTGGAAAGGTCATAAGGGCTGCTATATGCCACTGCCAGGTTATCCATTGTTTACCGGACACCCTGTACATAACAACGCTGTAATCCTGTTCAGACACCTTTAATAATTCAATTTAAACTTACTACTAGCTTAGTGCTGTGTAGATGTAATAGCTTTAATAGTCACGTCCAAAACCCTTAGCGTCTGCTCTTATCAACATGTGAAAAGAGGATACTGTATTTTCTTCTGTTACAGCACAAATAAATTAATGCGAATTCTTGGAGAGGAACTCCCTCATGTAAACTGATTTATTAACTAACTACTTTAAACCGAAAAATCTCTGATTTAGCAACAACGTTGTACTTCTATCAAAATACATTCAGATCAAAATCCTTAATAAAATAGAATGTAATAACCAACTCGTACCACTGTTAATTCATAAAGATAAATTAGTTTGATTAAGAAGTCCAGACTAGTCCAGCCAAATTCATAATTTAGTTTCAAGTAAATGCAGAACAAAAATAATATTTTAGCTTGTTAATTGAACGTCGACCAGATGGCGAGGATGCATTTCCAGAAAATCGGAATTTTGTACAATTCTGCTGGACGTTGTGCTGTCGATGCATTACCCAAGATTGACGTGTAATTTCTGTGGGATTTAGCTATTGTACAAATTGCTGACCTGGAACCGGTTGGGATTTGAAATGAGAGATACGTTTGTGAGAGTGATAAGTCCAATTATGGATGCCTTTCAGGTAAAACTACGACCATCTACATTAGCAAATGTAAGTACATAATATCTACATCAGTACAAAAGAAATTACAAAAAAAATATACGTAAAATCAGCTGTCCCTAATTTAAAAACAAAACACCGCCACTAAACCAGGCATAAGTTATTAAGCGTCATTTTAATTACAATGAGTGCTTCATAATTTTAACTTTTTTTATTTTACGGTGCCTTATATTCTACATAAACAGTCCTCTACAAAAAGCTTTAGCAAAGCTTTTAGAGAAGATCGTAACTCCTTAAGTACTGTTTTAATGACATCCCTTAGTGTTTTATAATTAGCGAGTATATACGTCGGACGTATTGTTAAAGAAGATTGCGAATTTGGAGCAAGTTTGTTTCGTTGGAACACGCTTAAGTGACGATTGAAGTTATTAAAGCTGTGTTTCTTTAGTACTGGATATATAATATTATGTACAGGACCGTTATCTTTTTAAGTATGTACTTAAAATACAAACGCAAAAACGTTATAATGGATAATTTATGATTTGTAGCTACTATGGGTATTTGGAATTTAAATAGAGGTAAGTCTAAATAACGAGGTGTAATAAATTTTATTCTTAAAAACCATAAAACCTAAAAAGAAAATGTAAATAAATTTATTGTTAGTCCCTAAAACAGAAACAGTCTCAAATATTATATTTTTAATACGAATATTTATGTTGACTAGGCATGTTGCCCCTCCACCTCAGTTCCATTTATCTTTCACTACGAAGTTGTACAATAAATGAATCAGGCAGGTAGCATGTTGCAAACATGGCTATAATGCAGTTTTGGACACTCTCTTGACTTTGGTACTATGCTCTCAGATAGTAATATTGTTGGCCCACTTCGGATGTCTAGTTTGAGAAGTCGCTACCAGTTCTGCAATCGAGTTAGTACTGTCCGTTGACTATGGGTGCACACAATTCTTGTCCGTATGAAATTTAGTTACAAATTTCTTTAGTTTGGACTGTATTTTACAACTTTCGAAAAAGTTTCTTTTTTTTCTTTTCAGTATCAGTAGATTCTGAATAAGTAAAACTTACAAATAATTATAATGATCGTCAACTTAATTATATGTAGGTGGGTGATTAATGTAGTCAACGGAGAAATGGTAATAATATTTAAAAATATACATTTTGTGAAGTAGTTACTTGCTTCGAAGCTGGATGTGTATACGTTTACAATTGTTATGTTTGAAAACCCCGAACAGCATGTAAATACTCAGCTCAAATGACATTAAATTTCGGCAAATACTTTATATGAGTTTAAATTAAATTACACTTTTTGTATGAGTCTTGTTATGAAATGAAATGAAATGAAATATAGGTATGTTTATTCAAATAGGTTAATTAAATTAACATTTATGAACGTCAAAGTTTACAAAATGTCAGCAAATTAACCTACAGCCAGTTCGCTGACGAAGTAGAGCCATGAGAAGAACTGGCAAGAAAAGTTAAGTTTTTTTTTTTTTTTTTACATATTAGCCTACCAAAGTGACTTCACCCCGCCTGATGGTAAGCAGTCAGTGGAATCCAGAAGTGGTGGCCACCATACCAAAAGCTATCGTCTTAACCTGCTGGTATGGTGGCCTCCACTATGGTGGCTGGGAATGGGGTTAGGAAAAAGAAATGAGGGAGGTGAGGAAAGAGGAAAGGGGGGAAATTGGGCCTCCGGCACTCTCACTCACCGAACGAAACGCAGTAGTAAGGATACTACTACTCTTAAGTCGATCTTCTATAAGAGGGTAGTACTTCCCCGGACGATCCGGCCCATTCATGCTGAAACCAGCGTGGATCTACTACCATCATCAGTTACATTATTGTTAAAATATGAAATTCACATTTATATTGATTTTATGGTTAATAGTATAATATTTGTAGAATTTAATTTAATAATTTGAATTCTACAAATATCATGCTTTTTAGTAAACGTTTTAATTTTTATTGTATTATATTTAAATAAATTGGTTCAAATAGAATATTGAAAGAACGTTAGCTTTACAGTCGGCAGTTTAACAATGATTTTAATAAAAGGAACGCTTAAAATGTTTTGCTAAACCCGTAACATGTCTAACTTTAATCGTGATTAATTTCAAAACTTTGACAGAGATTCCCAGCTGATATTAATTTTACTTTGTGACAAAACCTAATTTTCAAGCTTCGAAATTAATTAGTATGGCTAAAATCATTTTAGCACATATATTTTTTTATTCTGAAGAGCTGTGGGAAAAAGATTAATAGAAATCACAACACGTTCGTGTAGAAGATGCAGGAGCCCATATTTTTAAACCTACAACAATGTAGTTCGACAGCGAAATTGATGAGCTTTTTGTTAAAATTTTGAAATAAAGTTTTAGATATATCATATTTCGATATATTATAATTACATTTAATGTTATTGTATGGTGCAACCACACATTGTCAATTTTGCTCATTCATCATAAATATTATTTATCATTTTTCCACATTGTTTACTATTGCATTCGAATCGCGTCGCATACACACATCTTCATTAGTCATATAAATTAGGCGGTGAACTCAATATACAGTGTTTAAATCAAGTGAAAACTACTGGCCTGTTGGTCTAGTGGTTAGTGACCCTGACTGCTAAGCCGGAGGTCGTGGGTTCGATTCCCACCCAGAACAAACCTTTGTGTGATGAGCATGATTGTTTGTTCTGTGTCTGGGTGTAATTTATCTATACTATGTATGTATTTACAAAAAAAAAAGAAAGTATATAAGTAGTATATCAGTTGTTTAGTACCTATAACACAAGCAAATATAATTGCTTAATTTGGGGCTAAATGGCGCTGTGTGCATGTGGTAGAATATTATTATTATTATTATTATTACATACCAATACCATAATACCATTAGTAAAAAGATGTGTGGACACACCTCTACGACATTATCATCTGAGCTTAACAACTAGTAGTTGCTATTCACTGTGAATATTTACAAATGCACTGCATACTCGTTGAGTTACTTAAATATTTTAAAGAATTTTCATAAAAAAGAAAAGTCCCTCGCATAAGCCAAAGTTAACAATCTCATAAAATATCCATTTACGTGCAAATTTACCAGTCGGAGCACAAATTTAAATCTAAAACCACGAGCAAAACAAAATATTTCTTGGACGCAGCAAAATTTTTCATTCAAAAAAGAAATCCTTGCTTGTTATGAACGATACATGCCAAGTCGCGAGTGCAAGTCAAAACGTTAAGGGTATAAAATGTAAAAGAAAAAATATCTCTGAGGATCCTCCAGGCTGAAGTTTACCACCATGCATACAAATGTTCAGACATGTTGTTTCCACTTGAAGTCTTAAGGCTTTCCAGCTTGCCGCTAATGCGCTAAAGAACGTGCCATACAGAAAATGTTTTTTCGGCTTCTCTATGTTGTCTATTATTTTCCTAAATAAAAATATGAGGATTGTCTTAAAGGGTTTAAGCATAGTATAAGAAAAATATGTATCAAGATGGAAAATTCAGTTAAAATCTACAATTTTACTCCAATTTTTGTTTTGCTATTAACCCTTTCATGGACAGTGATGTAAACAAAATAGGTGTTTTGTTGTTGTCGTCACGGTCATATCCGTTTATTCTTCCGGAAAGTATTAAGTAGTTTTCAAAATGATGAAGTTTGAAACTATGGAGTTAATAAAATTCTAGACATAACTAATTTGGCCAATTCTTATCGGTTCTAACTTCTTACTTACAATTATTGTTTTGCCTAACCAATACTTTCACATTTTAGTTTGCCGTTAAAAAATAAATAAACCTAACATTGCTATCCAAATAAAATTATAAAAGAGTTTGATCTAAAAGTTAACAAACTTAATATTTTACCATAATATTCTACCACATGCACACAGCGCCATTTAGCCCCAAATTATATTTGCTTATGTTATGGGTATTATACAACTGATATACTACTTAGATACTTTTTTTTTGTAAATCCATACATATTATAGATAAATTACACCCAGACACAGAACAAACAATCATGCTCATCACATAAAGGTTTGTCGGTGGGAATCGAACCCACGACCTCCGGCTTAGCAGTCAGGGTCACTAACCACTAGACCAACAGGCTAGTCTATATTATTGTATCATTTGCCACGCCTTCAAATATCTGAATATTTTTCTAAAAAGCAACTCAATGTAAGCAAACCAAATTTATCCGAATATTTTTATTGATGTCTGCAAATAGTGATGACAAAGGTGTCCTGCTAGTGACAGATACTTATTATTTTTTGAGTATCTTCTAATGATTAGCGGTCGCGTATTGACTCCTGATTGGCACTGTCCCTTTGTTTTTACTCCAATTGTTCGTCAGATTTTGTCGTGATGAATGGCTTGAGGGTCAATAGATGTCAACCTTTGTCGGGTCCATTGACGTAGGGAAGTATTTACGCATTGGTGTATATTTAGGGGATGAATGTGGATGAAAGGACGTAGCTGTCAAGTCAAAAACGATTACAGATTTTTATTGGTTGAATCAATTCCTTTTTGTAAAAGGAATCGTGTTCACGACTTTTTGGTTTTTAGATTGTAAAAGTTATTTGTTGTTTAAAACAAAACATTACTTTTGTTGATATTCTGTTTATTGTTTCAAGTTGACTATACGAGAAATTGATTAAAGTTAAGTTAAGTAAGTTTTGTTTGATTATACTCGTACTTCTTAGTGTTTGACTTATTTTTTTTTATTCTACCTTAACCTTATAAGAGGATTCTCGCCATTTCTCTACATGTCTCTAATTATGCTGCGTGAGCCGAATCATGTCTATAATTATCAATACATACCTACTAACACAAAGCTTTCGTAAATGTATTTAAAACAACAAAATTATGCTTAAAGATTACCTTGTTCGTGAAATGAAAATGATTTTTATGTGCCTAAATAAATACTTATCCCTTAAATTATTTGTCGAGCAAACTGTGCATAAACTTGGGCTTTGGAGCTTAAGGACATTGAACAAAGGTATTTAAGAACTTATAAATGTAGGAAAATTGTAAATGCGTCATACCTCTTGTAGCTTTAGTAAGAGTAATGTTATTTATGTGCGTTTGTTTAAGAAAATTTTGGCCTCCAGTTGGCGCCACTTTGGTAGTAGGTCTACAATTTTGAAAGGTCTATTTAAAACAAATATTTTTCAGCGTTTATTTCGGAAATTTTAATGTTTATTTTACAAAATGTATAATTCACTTTCCGGGACAGAAAACGTCATCATCATCATATCAGCCACAAGACGTCCACTGCTGGACATAGGCCTCCCCCAATTTTCGCCACCGTTGTCGGTCGTTCGCCGCCCTCATCCATCGGTTGCCCGCCACCCTTATAAGGTCGTCGGTCCACCTTGTGAGGGGTCTGCCCACGCTGCGTCTTCCGGTTCGTGGTCGCCACTCTAAAACCTTTCTGCCCCAGCGGCCGTCAGTTCTGCGAGCTATGTGTCCTGCCCATTGCCACTTCAGAGAAGCAATTCTGCGAGCTACGTCGGCTACTTTAGTTCGCCTGCGGATTTCTTCGTTTCTCAAACGATCGCGCAGGGAGACGCCTAACATAGCCCGCTCCATCGAAATCGCTCAACAGAAAACGTATATAACCGTAATAACAATAAAACATCTATTGTGTCTACAGTTGTGTCCATGAAAGGGTTAAGGACAAAAAAAATTGAGAGGGTTTTCAGTGTAATGTGGTGAAAAGAGATTAGAAAACCAATATTTGGTACTAATCTACATCATGCGTTGTGTTTATTTATCACAGAGGAGTTAATTCTGATTGTAATCGCTCTGGATGAAGAAGAAAATGGAAGAGGAGAGACATGAAGTGATAAGTAAACGTATCTGAGTATGCACGGTCAGGTCACGTCACGTCCAGGGCACGGCCCTGTGAGTGTAGATAGAGCTTTAGAAAGCTATAAATGTAGCAGGTAACATAGGCTATATTTTATTATTTTTAACTTATTATGTAGCAATTTTTAGATTTTGAATATTTATTTTGTAAATTTGCAATACACAGCAAGTAAACAGCAATAGTTGCAGTATAAAAATACACGCAAACAGTGTTGTAATCATATTTAATGTGGCGTTTGTTGTGATACCGAATGAAACTTTTAATACTGAAGCAAAGTGATAGCGAACGGCAAATAAATAATATATTAAATTTTTCGTTCTGTTTATTTATTTTAATTTATTTATTTATTGCACACAGAAAGACACATCAATAGCAAGAAAGAAAATATAATAATTTAATTTATGAACAAAGACGAGCTTAACTCAAAACTGAGTTCTCTATCAGCATACCTTAGAGTAGAAGAGAAAGTAACATTAGTGAGAGTATAAGAAGTGTTCTGTTAATTGTGTTCTAATTAATTTCATAAACTTCGTTTAATTAATTTCTCAGGCCCGCACAAATAAACACAAACATGGTTTATTTTGATCAGAGAAGAATTGTTTGCAACACTTTGGTATAATTAAATTTAAATATCTTAAAGATAGGTATTAAAATTTGTTTGAATAAATGTAGGAAACTCTGTCGGCTGTAAATTGTAGGTACTATTCTTTTCATGGACAGTGATGTTGAGACAACAGATGTTTTATTGTCATCACAGCCATATCCGTTTACTGTCCCGGAAAGTGTTAAGTAAGTAAACATATCGGACGAATTTTGGTAAAGATTGCAAATACATTACCGGAAAAACTGCCCACTACTAAAATGTGGGGAAGGCCTAAGAGTATTCTTAGTCTATCCCATAAATTGATAAATTTTCTCTCTAGGCGTAGTGTTGTAATCTTATGTATCCTACCAGAGCTTTCGTGTATCAAATCTGTATTTTAATTATTTTTGTGATAAAATTTTTAAGCACGAGCCTTTGCAAATATCGCCTAAATTACAAGCTTAAAATTTTGTTCTAAATTATTCTAAACTGAAGCACTAGTAAACTAGGCTTTAAATAAATTGAACTGTAACAAAACGCCGGTCTATTTAAATATAAAACTAGGATAGAACAATGTTCGTTTCCATTTAGCATACTTCAATATAACTACCGATGTGATGACCAGTTATTTGTTAAACTGCGTTCTAAAATAAACTACAATCTTTTTGTGCTTTGTTTTAGCTTTATGTTTTGGAATAAAAGAGAATATAGGGAAAATATAAAAGCTAGGGAAATAACTGCAATTTGTTAGGCAACTTTATTAGAATTGATGTAAAATAAATTCACAGAAAACTTTTGAACAAAATTGCTGAAAAAGTTCGACTAGGCAATCCTTTTTGTTATATTCCTGATGGTTAATGATCCAAATGTTTAGAATTTAATAAAAATTTCCATCAAAATTAAAATTGATTATGACTCTTTATGACAGTGACAACTGTCACTTTACTAATTTGCAAGGAAAAATAGACATAATTGTTTTGTGATAATTATGCAAACGACATTCACTCTAAGGGTAGTAAAGCAATTTTATGGTCCACTATATAATGTAAGAATAATCTATACTCGTAGTTAACAGCCTGTGTTAATCTTCACGAGTAAATTTATCATTTTAATAAACAAAAAAACAATAGGTAACAATAAAGAATGGTTATCACACTCAAAAATAAAGACCAATTAAGCCAAATGCATCAAAGCAAGAAAATAACAGGTAAAGTCGCAATTTCGTTCGTCATCCCGTTTAATATTACAGAAGCGCACAGGAGCCTGTTATAATGAAGTGAAATATTCATCAGCCGCCGCGCCGTCTAGAGACCTGACTACCACCCCAAAACGTACTAACTGGCTTATTAGAATTTTTACGAGTTACGTCGTGACTTGCGAGGTTGAAACAGTTAGTTGTGTTAGTTTTTATTGCGTTTAGGTGCATACCTGATGTTAAAAAATTCATGGATTTCAGAAATCTAAAATTTAGTCTTGTTATGCCATTTTTATTATTATCAAGCTACGACAGTGTTGATAATGACGATGATGTAACTATATTTATAAAGTTGCTAAGTAACATGTTTGCAATTAAATAACTGAGCGTAAAATTATCTTATTTAAATTATTATAAAGAGAAAAGATTTGATATTTTGTATGTTTGTTTGGATAAACTCAAAAGCTATGTAAGTGATTTAAAAAAATACTATAAAAATAAAATACTTATAGAAGCTAGAATATATGCAGGTAACAGACTATATTTTAGTGTTTATATAACCCACGCAGCCGCTAAAAACAGCTACAAAATTTCAGCCAAAATTTTTTTTCTGTGGGACACAGGTCTCCATTTTTTTTTTGTGGGACACAGGTCTCCAATTTTTTTTTCTATGGGACACAGGTCTTCTTCAAAGATCTACAAGTTCCGATCTTGAACCACCGCAGTCATTGGTTACTTGCCACTTTGATCAAGCTATCGGTCATTTTATAGCTTATTTTCACATTGACTCGTGCTGTTTTTATATATATATATTAGCCTACCAAAGTGACTCCACCCCGCCTGATGGTAAGCAGTCAGTGGAATCCAGAAGTGGTGGCTACCATACCACAAGCTATCGTCTTAAACTGCTGGTATAATGGCCTCCGCTATGGCGGCTGGGAATGGGGTTAGAGGAAGGGAATGAGGGAGGTGAGGAAAGAGGAAAGGAGGGAAATTGGGCCTCCGGCACTCTCACTCACCGAACGAAACGCAGTAGTAAGGATACTACTACTCTCAAGTCGATCTTCTATGAGAGGGTAGTACTTCCCCGGACGATCCCGCCCATTCATGCTGAAACCAGCGTGGATCTACTACCGTGTTTATGACATTTACTTAACTTTTCTATTACAAAAATAAGTAATAAAGTAAATAATAATATAAGTATAAACGACTAAACATGCCATGTAACGCTCTTAAGCCCAGATAAAAATATTCTTAAAGCTAAATTAAATTATTACCTCATAAAATAAATATGTTTACCTACTAGACGTTTCATATCAAGTATATTCTCTAATTACATTAATGTATTACGGTTACTATCCACGCAGACGGTAAGTAAACAGAATACGGCTGTGGCTTGCGTCGTTGAATTTTTGAGAGCCCCGTGTGAGACGGGTTCATATTTCGGATGAAAATCTGCGGCGGTGTCATGTGAAAAAAGAAAACTCATTTGCATACAGTTCGACAAGAGTCTGAGGTGACTTTGTGTGATGAATTGATCTGAATTATGTTGGTACTCGTAGGTAGTTGATATTTTAAATTGTTCGGCGTATCGTATCTGTAAGATGAAACCGTACACTATTGTACAATCAGTATTTTTATTTCTTCTGTATTGCTAGGGGCTCAGCACAGTCACTATTTACTGGGAATTTAACGTTCTCTTTAAACCTCGTTGGAAGTACAATCATAGCCAGCGCTCAGGAAACACTGCGTTCTGTTCGTTCCAGAGCTTACACGTACATAACACGTGGAAGACACAAACATTTTACGAAAATATACAACGAAATAGCTCTGAAGTAACAACTAACAAAGTTACATGCCTGTTACTTCTACCACACGTCAAGTTGTACTCGTAACAGAGTTTTAATCTCTTATTTTATTGCATCAACGGGCGGCCGCAGTCGAATAGTAATTGTATCACGTACAAGCACTTAATTTTTTTTTGATTACACCCTGTTTATACTATAAAGAACGTGAGAATGCTTTTGTTGACGAGATAATTAATTAAATGTTTGGTTGTGTTCGTTATTGTGTGTAACATTTGTTGGAATATTTTTGTAGCAATTGACAGCATGTAAGTGGATGATTTGATTCACGTTAATTTGTAACGTAATATTTTCTTTTTTTGTTGTTAGATTTAGTACCTCAATTTTTTTTTGATAAAATAAATGCTTTATGTTTGAGTCATATAAAATAATAAATTGTGTTAGTATTGCCAATAATACAACACATACCTAAGTGTAATCGTTTGACACAAACGATTTTATGTCTATATAGATAAAAAACCAGCATCTATCACAAGCTACTCGTACCTTCTGCTGGGTATTAAGATACTAATAAAATAATGAAAGGTTGTAAATCTGAATAACTATTTTATAATAACGTGTAAACATTTTGTAGTTTACATAACATTATATCTATCTATTTTTAAATACATTTTATATTATATCAATTATCTCCGACCAGATATATCATATAGGTGTAGCTGCCTAACATCATAGATAAACTAAATATTTAATTAAAGAATTACAGCCACTTGCAATTTCCTTCCAAATTAGAAATACCTACGATTTCTAAAGCAGACCATATCAAACAAAGAAAACAGCTGTCTTATCTAAGCTTAACAGAGGTAAGGGCCCTACAGGATTACTTATTAAGTAGATTACAGGGTACGGCGGCAAGTCGGCCCCAACTCCGGAACCTATTCAACGCGTAGACGGGCGATGAATTTTTGAGAGGCCCTCACAACGTGTGTGAGACGGCGACTGAAAGCTTTTTTCAGAAAAGGAATCGGCGTCGCAGATAATGAGAGAGACAGACATTTAGAGGTTTACTACCTAATGGAATGTTTTCGTTTTATATGATTATGTTGGGTTTGTTGATCTTTGTGTGTTGTTTTACAATGTTTTTAGAGGCTATTACTTAGTTGTAAATGAAAGATTATAATTATAAGACTAATAAATAAGTATTTGTTTTAGTAATACATTTATTTTTAATTTAGTTATTATTGTTATTGTGAGCCATTTTTGTCCCACTCCTGAGCAAAGACCTACCTCCATCTCTTCCACTTATTGCGATCTTGCGCTTCCTCCTTCCAATTTCCCAAAAAACCGTCCAGATCGTAACTCTTTCTCGGTCTGCCGCGATCTCGCACTGTCTCAGGGCACCAACTTTGAGCAATATTAACCCACAGTTTATTCGGCATGCGGCAGACATGTCCAGCCCAGTCCCATTTAAGTTTGGCAACTTTTTTAGCAACATCAAATATTTGAGTTTTTAAGCGCAGTGTTGTGTTTCGAACGTGACCACATTATCTAACACCCAGTATATTTCTCTTTCTAGTATATACTCTTTGGCAGACCTTGAGTTTGGGCTTCTGAATATTAGTCACAGACCAAGTCTGTGCGCCATAAGTTAGAACGGAGAGTATACATTGCGATCTCTTTGTCTTGCCTTGTCTGGAAGAAGACTATTTAAATATTTATTTATTTATAACTTTATGCACAAATTGTACAATGGTGGGCTTAATAATAATAATAATAATAATAATAATAAATCATTTAATCTCAGGTTGCATAGACCCATAGATAAATACCTTATAGACTAGCATACATAATTATAATATTATCTTATAAACTACACTTCACATATTGCACTACGTTGTTGTGCGTTCGTGTGGCACTTGTCCGCGGAAGCGAGGCAGTGCCTAAGGCATTTTCTACCAGCCAACCTTTGGGTGATGCAGAGATAAACGAAGTAGATGTAATTTAGTTAATTATAGTTATTATTTAGTTAATATGTAGTTTATTGTTTTGCTTGATTACCTACTATTATGTTTTAACAATCTCTCAGTCTCAGTCAGTAGTCTCGTCAGTCCGTTTTAAGTATCTATATGAAAAATAAATCTATGTTTAATAATTAAAATTATTAAGTATTAGAATTAAGTAGTAGAGAAAGAAGGCAAAATAGGTTTAAATATTATGCTTCCAAATGATCTGACTGCAGAGTTTTGAGTTGCTTTGTGAACATTTTATTTTAGACGTCATGCAGTGAGATTTCGGTTTTCCCGACATTAAAGGAACATGTTTGAATAATTTAAACCAGTTATGTGTCACGAACAGCCTAATAATTAATTGTTTGTGTAAGAACTACAGATTATTTTTTTAATATGAAATCGAATAGTGATAATAGTAAAACAAATTGAATGAAAAATATATTTTAAGCGGTTAGGGTGATAATGCATGGTGTTTAGCCATTATGATATTGCAGGGCGATTTTTTAGCTTAGTGTGCTGAATCCATTAAATATACGGGAATTCACGCGATCATGCATTAGGTATTTACATACCTTATTTTTGCTTGACGTTTCGACCAGGTTACACCGGCCGTGGTCACAAGCAGACTGATGTCAGCCACATCAGTCTGCTTGTGACCACGGCCGGTGGTCACAAGCAGACGGTGGCACGTCAAGCAAAAATAAGGTATGTAAATACCTAATGCATGATCGCGTGAATACCCGTATATTTAGTTCTATTAAATCATGCAACGCGAAAGTTTAAAAGTAAATGCTGAATCCATATTGAATATCAAAGTTACGTGACTTGAATGACATGTTTGTAGTTTTAAATAAAATAAAGAAACTAAGTAAAAGTCTGTCTTGTATGCTGTACGGTTTGTGTATCGAAAATAAAACTTCAGATATTTATTCCTGATTTTTTTTCAAATATGAATTTAATATCACCGTTAAAAACCGTTCCCTGATACGTTGATCTAGTACATTCATAAATTTTTAACTGCACGTTTATATTAATAATGGAACATTATTCATTTGATTTGAATTAAATAAGTCATTGCATAAACCTAAATATTTAAGGAATAAGTTTATAAAAACTATAATTTACTTTCTATAACATTAATACATACGACTTTCTTGATTTTCGTTAAAGCGAAGTTAATAGAGGTTTCGTTGGAGTGTTATTAAGTGAACCTAGGCTTAATGATGTGCCATTAAGAATACCGCTTCATTTAAGTAAGTACATACGAGTCCCTCCCTAAATAAAAAGTATGACGTAATTGAAATTACTAACTCAAGAATAATTCGACTAAGTAATAGACGACGGTGGTTTCATATATTTATAATGAGCACATATTACAGGATATATTATGAGGTTTTAATTTGCATTAAGTTCAATTTAGTTCTAAGTTCAGTCAAAATCAACTCTTTTGTTTTGGTGTTGCTTTAATAATAATAACACAAAAACTATACAACGCTATCTAGACTCAAAATAAGCATAGTATATTATAGATTGTGGGGGAACGTGGATACGCATAAAACAAAACAATTCAAACTTTACAAAAGTAGCTTAGAAATGTAACCAGGCAAGATATAAACTGCTATTCTGCTAAAAAGATAGTCTATTAAAAGTCTTGGATCAAAGACAATTGATATAAACAGGTTTACAGTCTATGGTTGATTAAGCTAGAGTAAATTTACAGGATTTCCTACTTTAATACCTTTCTTTGTTATTACTTTAATAGTAATAATTAGGTATATGTATATGGTAATGTGTCATTGGAGACAGTATCCAGGGCCTTGGTTGGAGACTCGCGACAAAACCGACATCGCCACCCTATACACCTTGCTCTGTAGGCTGTGGACGATTAGATATACCTAATATATTACTACGAAGATTACTACTCCATTTCTTTACAGGATCCATCTAGTTCCATCCATCCCGATAATTGTCTCAAAATGATGGAACAATGCACAGAAAAAAGATAGTAATTAAAAAAAAGTAAAAAGTACAGTCAATTTTAATTATGTTCTTACATATAACGATGATTCAAAGGTCACTTATTCACTCACTGGTTTATTAACGACCTAGAAAATTATTTAATCTGTGAAGCAAAGAAATTTTATTTCAGCGTTAAATAAAAGGAATCTACCCAAGCAAAAGTCGGTTACCTTGAAAATTTAATTTTAAATAGTGAGAAATAATTCACGCGAAAGATCTAATTATAATTTATTTGTTCAAAACTAAAGATTATATTAATGTAATTGAGCGCAGTCAACGTCTTTCGACCACCCTTTTCTCTTACGGCAGAGACTAAAAGCCTCTATTAGGTAGCAAGCTATAAGATAAAGCGTTACGTGCAGTTTATCTTAAAGCTTTTTAACGACCTGTCACGGCTTAAGTGAATATATGCCATTACAGGTATATTTAAAGCTTCTAAAACGAATTTTCTGATTGCTGGTAAAATATAAAAAAAAGTTGCGTATGTTAGAAGTTACGGAGAAACCAGACAGGAGAAACCAGCGACTTTTCTTTATACTATTTCAAGATAAATACTACATAAAAAGAAAATGTGAAAAAAAAAATTCGGTCGATACGTAATGTGTTTCAAGGTCAAAAACATTTATTTATTTGGGTGAATAGAATTAACACTTACAAACGTTAAAATTACATAATGTCAGCCAATTAACCTACAGCTCCTATCTACAGTTTTAGCAAGTGTTCAACATCTCTGGCACTAAAAGTCAGATTTAGCTTATGTCAATCCCGCACATTGATTGATCTATTCTATACTATTTTATTAGCGTTTGTACGACTTGTGGCCCTCTGAAGTTTTATCTCTATTCAATTCAAAGTTGTTGTAGTCGTAGTCGAAGGTCCAATAGCTAGAGTTAGACCATACGTATGAATATTTTGTAGACGGCTGTTAAGACTTTCTTTGATATATAAAATGAGATTACGTCCTTTCTCAATATTAAAACTATACTGTTTGGATTACAGTTTTGCATCCATACTAATATAGAGTTTAACAAAAAATAAAAGATGATTTCGGTTATATCTTTAGCAATGCCTCTCCTCACACTGCCCTACACTTAAAAAAAGCCTGCAACGATTTATTGTCAAACATTGTTTACCCTACGCTGCCGTTGTTTCTTTATACCAAAAACTAAAGATACGTTCGAAAGGAGCTGTACGTAAATTTCATTTACTGGTTGAAAGTGCCCGGAGCCCCAACGCAAACTCTACTTAATTACGCACATAAATTGAAGTGCCTCTCCCTTACACTCTGGATGTAGCCACATTTTAACTCATAAAATATAGGTTCTTTTAAATTATTAAGTATTGGTGTTGTGTAATTTTATTTATCATAACAACTCTGCTATTGTATAGGTTTATCTTTACGTGAAGATAAATCTGTTGCGCGCACGGAGAAATGTGCGAATTGACGATGTTTTCCTTCACCGTCAGTCAGAAATGTTCAAGATAATCTTAGAAACTACATATGAATTGGAAAAATCACATTGGTACTTGCCCGAATTCGAACCCACTACCTCGTATTTACGAAGCGGGTACATTATTCACTAGACCATTTACTATTTTCTTTTTTACTTAATTTGTGTACTAAGCATAACTTCTAGCAAGTTCTATCATTTTCATTTAAAAAACCTTATCACAGCACAGCCAAATCATAGTTTTAACACATTGACTTTATAATATCTGAATGTTGCAGCCCTGTTTTACTTTCAAACCGACTACAGATATCATCCACCAAACGGTCAACTTAATGTTTGACTGTTGTAAGTTAGATTTGTTATTATTTATCTCTCACAAAATAAACACAAGGAAACGTTGGTTTCAGCATAAATGGGCCGGGATCGAACGGGGAAGTACTACCCTCTCAGAGAAGATCGACGTACCTACTACTCTCGGATGGTTCGAGAAGCTATTGAAATTAAAAAACATACAAACTTCAATAGGGAAGACGGCTTCAAGCTCTCGGCTACGTGGAATCCAGTGATTCAAATTACACAACCTCGTTTTGCACAGTCGGTTAACGCTCGGAATACGGACGGCATACTGAATAAGGACACTGTCAGTGTGTTTTGTGATAGTACGTGGAAAGACATAAATGTGAGGGTAGATCTAGAATCTACTTCGCGTACGGAGTCGTGACATCGCCACATCAGTCTGCTTGTGACCACGGCCGGTGTAACTTGGTCGAAACGTCAAGCAAAATAAGGTATGTAAATACCTAATGCATGATCGCGTGAATTCCCGTATATTTAATATTTGTAATTTAAATAGCTGTAGGTGTTATTTTTTGTCATATTACTAAGCAAATCAGATAAAAAAAAAATAGGTATGATTCTGCAGTCTTCAAGCTACGAGAACAGCTATGTTGGTTTTATTTTATTTATTAATGTATAATCCAATTCAGATGATCCCTCCTTCAATAACTATTATTGTCGATCTCTAATAAATGCTGGGATCAATAATATTAACGTGGACCTTACGAAACATGACATGGATTTCTTCAACATGGTCAAAGATGGATTACTAGTGTGATAAAATATTAGAAATGTATTCAACTGGCTTCTATAGACCAACCGGTTTTGCTACCACGTCTGTTAAAGAACCGATTGAAATTAATGATCGGGTAAGTTAATCTTGAGTCTTTAAAACCTACGTTAGGTGATTTGGAGAATTTAGACCCGGCAATGAATTTGTAGTACTTATAGTAAATAATGAACAAAGGTCATATTAATTTTATTTTGTAAAAAAAAACAGAGGTTTTTTATTTTGATACCTATGTACAAATGTGGCGAATATTATAATGAACCACTAACTTAGTGACTCAATTGTTACAAAAATTGACCTGAAAAATAAATTCATTCACGAATGTTAATCAGCACGATACATCTTATCGTTTTGCTAAGGAGTTTCCTAAAGGACCTGTAATAGTATTAAACCTTAAGAAATCAATAATTAGAAAACAATTTATTTTTGAATTAAACTTTCTAGCAACAGCTGTGACAGTATTTCAAAAAGTTCTCAATTCTTAGACTCATATTATTCAGAGAATTGCCCTAATTATTTTAGAAAATAAACATTACAATACTTAATTAAAAGTTTGTTTTAGGTTGACATTATAATTTTAAAGGACATTACAACGACAGAAGAATTGTTTCAATTTTGGAAACGAAATCAGAAATTTTCATCGATGCCGATATTGTTATGGCAATCAAATCTTAGGATTGAGGACCTGAGTGAATTAATTAAGGTTAATAAGATATTTAATTTTGTAAGAATCTTCAATTAATTCAATTTAAATATAATTTATTTTATTAGATGTCGGCTGGTATTGTTGTGGATCAAAGTTTTAATGACGGCTCTTGTGATATTGTTCATGTATTACAAACTGTAAAAGATGTAAGTTTACGCTGAATAATAATACAAGTAAGAAAATGCAAGAAGTTTTGGCACGTATAAAAAAAGCTGCCGTAATTATAATGAACATCACCACTCTTAAGTACAGATAAGTGTCTATTATATTTCGTTTGAGTGCCTATTTTATAATCGAAAACGTAAGAAAATGAACAGGAAGCTTTTGATGTAGTATTAGTAAAAACTTCGTATAAAGATATTCGGCACCTCAATTTTCATAGAAAAATGTCAGCAACCTTTTTCGACGGTAGCAAGTACAGTAATAAAATAGAACGAGCTGCGAGGCTGATGTTTCATTGAATCTCAGCGTTGAATATGGAAAAGATCTTAGCGGGGTAATCTATGTATTTACCTTTGTTTACTCTTATGCTTAGCAATAGGTAGCGATGGAGGAAACTATCGCGCGTATAAACCACAGAAATATAAATATTTTTATTGTTATTCGTTTGAATATATTTTTATGTTAGCATTTAGGAAAAAAAACTAAAAACGTTCACAAAATCTTAAAAGGTTTTTAAATGGTTTGAAACTCATCTTTTAGTGGTAAACATAAAAGCGCTAATAGTCTGTTTCATACAAATAAAGTTGTCTAATTGACATAATTATTTTGTTTTGAGACCAATCCAAAAACATTGCCGCATATTCATTGAAAATCTTTTAATAATTTACATTCATTTGTATTCATCTCCCAAAAGTTTCGTAATGATTAAATTAAATTAGTTTCATCCATTAATACTTTATTAATAATCCTACAATTAATTAATTTGAATAGCCTTGTCACCAAGATTGATATTGACATCAATGTATTCGGAAAACACAAACGTTTTGTCGGTTATAGATCCACGCTAGTTTTCAGCATGAATGGGCCGAATCGTCTGGGGAAGTACTACCCTCTCATTGAATATCGACGTGAAAGTAGTAGTATCCGTACTACTGCGTTTCGTTCGGTGAGTGAGAGCGCTGAAGGCCCAATTTCCCCCCTTTCCTCTTTCCTCACCTCCACCTCATTCCCTTCCCCTAACCCCATTCCCAGCCGCTATAGTGCAGGTTATCATACCAGCAGCTTAAGACGATGGCTTATGGTATGGTGACCACCACTTCTAGATTCCACTGACTGCTTAGCATCAGGCGGAGCGGAGTCACTTTGATAGGCTAATATAAAAAAAAACCCATACTCGTGTCATTATTAGAACCTACGTATTGTAACTTCATCAATCATCATCATCAATCTCATGTTGATTAAGATTGAGATTGTACCTTGTCTGAAAACTAAAACATTTTTAAAATTCTTTTTAAACCCAAGTCAGGTAAAGGCTTTTAATGTTTAACTATCTTTACCAGATATCTATTTCAAATGAATTTATCTTGAAATCTTAAAAAAGTCGCATATTTTGTGTGTAATCGAATTCATAATAGCAATCTTGATTTTCTCGCTACTGTAACCAAACTTAGTCGTAACACCCTCAAAGTAATCTTTAGTTATTTATCGATAAACTATTAAGTACAATGTTTTGCATATAAACCAAATAGTTGGGTATAGTTGGAAAGTTTACGTTTAACAAAAACGAAGGGTTTGGTACCCTACATCCTAAATATTGTTTGCAGAGCAAATTTAATTACCTACGCAACTAACTACGTAAATAACAGCGTTTCTAATTAGAGTTGGTAGTAAATACGATTATTGTCGCTAATAAACTCTGTTTGGAATTTCTAATGCTGGTTAGTAGGGTCAGCAATGGTGGGGATTATTCTCTGTACTAAATAAACCAAATGTTCAAAAAAATCAGCTAGTGTGAGTCTGACTCGCGTACCCAAGCTCCTTACTCCCATACAAACTTAGACGGTTTGTCCATTTAACCTATCTTCTGGCTGTGTTACCGAATACAAACATTATTCTTCCCAAAAAAGCAAATTTAACTATTGGTACAGTGGTAAAATATTGTGCTATACACCGATATAACTTTACTTTTAACTGCAAATGTAAGTTTATAAAAGGAAACAAAACAATATGTGATATAACTATTCCTTGCACGTCTCTAAGGAAATAACATTAATTTATAAGTTACCTGTGATATTTTATATAACAACATAATACATGAACAAGGCTGTTATTATGTACACAGTTGGTCAACAGATACTCTGTACGTTCTATCCGCACAGTACCCATATAGTCACGAACTTCTGAAATGGATTACAAACTAAGAAACTGCAAACATTGTAGGTTATTTTAGTAGAATGGTTATGTTTTGTTTCTAACGTATTTGTTAAATTAATTGAAATACTATCTATAGGTACTGTACATGTGATTAATCTCTGTGTCACATCAGACGACACGAATTTCCTAAACTTCTATCCTTTTCTTTTACTCAGAATCGTCATTTACTAGAGGAAGAAAGAGAGTGCACGTAGCACACATTTGCATTCTCTTTCTCATCAGCTCAAAGATGTGTATATCAACCGATATCAACTTTCAGGCCTACAAACCAGTATTTCATTTCGAATCAAATATGGTAGAAGATTTTTACGATGACGCATCATTTGCACAGCTGCGTCGAATCACAGAACATAGCCAAAACATCACTAAATATGGTTTAGACGGAGTGATCATCAAGGATTATGTAGGAAAATCACCAATTCTTGTGATACAAAGTTTGGTTAACGCTCTCCATTCATGCCACGAGGCTGTTCAGTTGGATACGGAACTCTTTAAGCGGAGTTTTCAGGTATTTGTTTCCCTCTGGTTGCAAGCCGGTGTAAATTGCCATCTTGCACGGTACTTATGGTGATAGTAATGACTACCTAGCAATAATTTTTTTAAGATTTCTTAGAAACAGAATTACTTTTTACGTGTTTATATTTAGCTGAAGAATATATGTGAATAAGAGATCTGTGATCTATTTGTACTAGTTCTTATGAGGTTTGTGTAGGTTTATTTCTCGATAGAAGTAAGGCTAGTTTTACAGTGACGCTTACCGTCGGCGCGGGTGGTAGCGCGGCCCGTACGCCAATGCGATTTACTATGTTACAATCCAAGAGACGCAATGCTCGTGGCCCGCGACGCTGACCAACCGTGCTGGCGAAAGCGTCACTGTAAAACCACACTTAGAGACATGATTATATTTTAAATTATAAGAAATAAAAAAATACTATTGTAATTTAAGTATTATCATTAAGTAGTGTCAATTTTTCTAGCTAGTAAATCCACCCAATTAAATTAACAGACGTTGTTACCAGTAATTCGTCCAAAATCAGCAGCTTTTGCTGCATCAGTGGCAGCAGTGAAATGCCAAGCTGAAGCAATACTGGTACTAACGATGACGGGAGCTTCAGCCAGACTACTTACGTACACGTTACCGCCCTGCCCTATATTAGCTATCACTGCACATGAAACTGCTGCTCTTCAAATGCATTTGTTTAAGAAAGTTATGCCTCTATATTATGATAGTAAGTATTCGCATTTTACAGTTCGTTTGTATTTTTTTATTATACAAGTAGGTCATTGGTAATTTCAGCCGGAATTAACTTTATTGGCTGGCGAAGTGTATAATAGAATATCAATGTAAAGTAAAAGCGTACTTTAGGGTAAGTTTGATGAGTGCTAGCGTGAAATCTAACTATTCAGTCGAATCATGTCGTTCTCGTCTATTACGATCGGTTATGGCTTGATTTCTTTGTTTCTACAATGCTTCGGAGAACACAGCCATGTGCACAGGTTATGAAAGTCACTGAACAGTTAGTAGTCTATTTACCTTGCTTGTTTGCAACCTATGTTGTACAAACAATATATCGTATACTGCGTAACCTACATATTATTGTAGTTTCATGTCGACAACCGTAATAATATACAGATTAATATGTTGTCCCATATGTATTCTTATTGAGAAAACTGTAACTGTAACTTAGGAAATTTGTACGTGTCATAAAAATGGGCTGGATCGTGGCTTTTGTTTTGGAGTTTTATTACAACTGAGTCAGACTAAGTAAAAAAGGTGCTAAACTTATTCTCAGAATCACTCTGCAAATTATGTCAGATATGGAAATTCTTTCATCAACAACTTTGAAAAAAGCTTACCCTTTTTACTTTAAAAGCGCAACTCACTAAGTATAAAACAAACAAATAACTTTAAACTTGTGATAAAATAAAAATCTAAATTGAATTTTTCTCACTCGTGTCTACTCAAATATATGTTAGTGCATATTCAGCTTATTCGTTGACATTATCACTATAGTTTGGAATATAAATAGAAACGTATTAGTATAATGTGATGCAATTACAGAGAAGCGCAAGGCAAGCTGGCATGAAGAGCGTTGGGCTCGAGTAGTATTTGGCACGCAATTCGGCCTCGAAATCGGACTATTCAACTTCGTAGCCAAATTAGTGATACTCTCACCACTAGAAGAAGGCATCGGGTTTTGTGATAGCTTACAAATTATTCAAGTATCCGATATTGCCAATATGTTTCGTGGGAAACAGTATGAGACGAAAAATTTTACTTGTAAGTAGAAAAAAGATTGACCCAATAAAGACGTAATTTGCCTTTAATTTCTAATTAAAAGTAAGTTAAAACATGTATCTTGTGCAATTGAATTAAGCTTATGACTTTGTTCAAAAACGTTAAGTTCACAAAAACTTGAGTTTTAGAGTTTAGCTTAAGTTTGAATTTGATCTAAAAGACATTAGTGAATTTAAATAAATATAAAAAAAAACAGTAAAAACAGTAACTTTTTATTTCGACTAATTGGTAGTATCGTTCAAAAAATGCGTAGCTAAATATGATGAGGCTTTTTGAAGCGTAAATGATGAAGATGAAAGAATGTTGTTAAAATGCTAAAATTATGATAGATTACCAAACTTGCCTAATTGCTTTGTCTAAGTCTAAGTAATTAGAATTGCTAACGGCCTAAATTTGGTTCTTGATGAGTTTGCATAAACAATAATCATTCAGTATTGGTATAATTTGTACAAACTAAGAAAAATTGAATTTTATTTATTAACATAGTTTTTTTAATGCTATTTGTTTTTGTTTCATTGATATGGCGGAGGCGGCCAACCACCGGTAAATTGATTGTATGTAATGTATAATGTATTTCAATTATTGATAAGTTCGATCATTTTTTATTTGTACAAACTTTTACACAGGTAGCAAACCGAGAACATAACAACGATTCAAACACAATTACAACTATACGTAATTCAATAACATGACCTTTTAATCCAATTACAATGTTTGTCATTTAATTATGCACGTACGTACGCACGTAGTATTTGTATTGTTAATACCCGTTAATTCTTAAACAATCATTTTCATTTGACAGTTTTGGGGAAGCTATGTTGCTTGTTTTGGCAAACAAAGGTTGACCACTAATTGTTGTTTGGTTTCGTAAACTATTGACGATATAGGAAAGATAATCATGGTTAGTAGTCATCGTAGATGGGCTATATGTACATGGAGACTTCTTTAAGTCCAATCAAATCAAAATATATTTATTCATTTAGGCTTGAATTAATGAACATTAAAAATACAAAATGTCAGCCAATTAACCTACAGCCAGCTCGCTATTAAAATAGAATAATAAAATAAGATAAAAGTAAACCTTTCCGTTTTCAACTCCCTCTAGTATTAATGTTTTTGTCAACGAGCGCAAAATACACATTACGAAATATTTTTGTATCATTATTTCGTTTTATGACTGCCTTCCACTGAAGATGCGAAACGATATTTTGGACGATTTATGTAAGTGTCTAGTAGAGTATTTCTATTTTAAACTTTTAACAAATTTATTATTCTAGAGGATGATACACATTTTATTTATATTGATCAATGTGGCACTATTTCAGTCACGTAGATAAAAAAAACAGAAATTTATTATATCATAGCGGTGACATCGTAAAACGAACATCCTTGAATCCAATACGTGATTTATCATCGCATAAGACTACACAACGTACACAAAGGACTTACTAGACAATGGACAGAACATAGCACACCTATCTAAAGATAATAACCGCAATAAAAGTCCGCGTGTAGGTAACAATAATTTGGACTGAATTAGAGAACCGATGCGACGGATGTATACAGACAATACTTCATTAATAAAGCTAGCCAACGAAACGAACATTGCTTAGTAAGCAAGAGAGAAACGTGCGCGATACTAATTACGCGACATAAACAGATTATAATATGCATGAGTTTGCATCTGAATGAAGTAACCATTTACATAGAACCTCATTACAGTGACAGGGAAGGTAACGTGAAACTAAAATGCATTTCATATTCTCACACAAAGGATATCGCATCCTGTAACAAGAATCCTCTGCATTCGGTCCGTCGTAAATTATTGGGATATTCTGCAAAAAAATCGATGTTTTTATTTTTACTAATTATCATCATCGTCAATACCATCATTTTGGCATAAAGACATCTAATACTTATACGCTAACGCCTCCATTTTTACTAGACAAAAATATAACAATATAACAAATTTAAAGTCATTTATTATTAGTATAAAAAGATTTTTGGGATTTACATTACCTATACCTATAAATATAGAGCAATATTGTCACTAAATTATTATTATCATATTTGACAATATTTGTTAAATTAGGGAACTAAAATTAAAATCATTCTGCCAAAAGAAACATTATACAATAATGTTTTCACATCAAATAGAAAAAATTAAAACACAAATCCGTGCGGAATAAACCGAGGCTTTGTACATTCGAGGACTTGCTAATGTCACACGAAATAAGACTAAAACAGGGATATTAAGATGAGAGCCTGCCTTTGAAGAATTGTGCTGCCAAAAAGAGTAGGATGCTACGTCACGTCAAGAGCGTTCCATTGTTGCCTGTCGTCACTGACGTCATCATCGTGTTTGAGGAGCTGACGTGAGCATGTTTCGGTATTTGGTTGAAACAAAGAAGTTTTTACTGATATTTTTTAATTTTTTTAGTGAGTGTGCTTCACGGCGTTGAGTAAGGTTGTATTTGACGGTTTATTTTTAAGAGTTATGTAACTTCATACATGTCACAGATTGCTATTTATAGTCGTTTTTTTTTGTGTGAACATCTCTTTGTGTATTAAATTATAGGATTATAAAGACAATAATAAATACGTAGTTGTGACGCATTTTTCATCACTACTTATTTTTAATAAAATCCCATAAAAGACCACAACCAAAACCACTGTAAACTGCAGCTAAGATTATACCGAAATAAAATCGATAAAAGCTTATAACACGAAACACAAAGAAAAAAGCTCGTTTTATTTCCCAAACGGCAACTGTTTCAGTCGATCCGTCCATTGTTTCTTTAAACACTTCCAATAAAAATGCAAATATAGTGTCTATAGTCTATGCGTTGTGCGTTGTCCGCGTTCGACTTTCAAACAAGTTTATTTAGTTTTAACTCTGTCGCTCTATTTCCAATGTTTACTTATGGCTCCTTTTTGTGTCGTGGCTTGTAGAAAAGTACACTGAGGTGTCGTGAATATGGTAAATTTATCTATCGATTTGGTAAAATATACTTTTGCACTATCTGGTTTTGTTTGTATATTTTGACATAATCGCTACATTTGACAGGCAGTTCTTAACACTGAATGCTGATGCGTGTTTTGTGTTGATACATTGATCATCTTACGTTAGTGTATAAAATGTGCTCTGTGCCTACGCTTGACTAATTTCTAGTTACGTAGGTATATAATGTATATAGGTAGTACCCCAAATTTCATACGTTTCATTAGTGTGAAGTGGTCAAGATATCAATCTTCAACGCGTCGTCATATAATTTCAAGCAGTTTTATTAAAACAGATAGTAGTTTTTTTAATGTACTTATATATTATGCTTAAAGTAATACATTAACACGCTATATCCTTTTTATTTGTAGCAATGTTCATCGGCAGAATGGTGCGAAAAGTACAAAATTCGGCAAAGTGACGATATAATATATCCTCCATAATTTCCCAAGCGACAACCAGCACGTCGCGCGTCGTTCGGCAGATCTGTCTTGTTTTATTATTTTTTAGGCATGCTAGTTTTGAATTTGTGGTTTAGCAATTTCGTGATTGATATGACTGTTTAAAAATAAGTAACTACAGCGTGATATGAGGTAACGACCCGACGATGGCAAGTACGCCACTCATTTACTTACGTCAAACTGCTGTCTAAAGTGAATCTAGTGTTCTCTTTGTAATTATTTTGGTATAGTGTTACAGGACTTTTAAACAGGTGCTTTTCAAAATTCTATCCTATGATGCTAATTTTAATACATACACTTTACACAGCTAATCAGCATACACAGTACAAATCTACTAGGTACTTAAACTTTTACATACATACATAACTTCAAGCCTGTCTCCCATTAATCGGGTAAGCAGAGACTATAGAACGCCATTTTCTACTATCCAAACATACCTTGTTTGCCTCTTTAACATTAATTAATATTTTTATACACACACGTAGATTAAAACTTTTAATGGTACCTATATGATAAAGTATAAATAACCAACTAACAAAAACCTGCTAAACAACTTTCTTTGACGGAAAGAATGTCAAACTAAAATATGTTGCATGCAAAGTAACAATAATTTCCTAGATTGATTAACTACTCGTATTCATGTCAATAGAGATAATTTAACAAGTTGATAAGAAGTAGTTCCTGACGGAATCTGAATCAACATTAAACAGAAATCTTATTTAATATCTTTAAGCTTCGTGAATGAAAGATGTTATAGTATGAAAGCAGCTTTAACATTTCATTAATTCAACATTTGCATACAGTTTCGGCAATTTTAACCATATTATTTACCTATGATTTAAATTAAAATAATAATGTAGTAATAAGAACACTAACTTTGACTTAACTATATCATAAGTAGCATAAATCGTTTCCTTTCGACTTGGCTTTAGTTATCTCAGAGAAATAGATCAAAATTGAACTTGGTTCTGTTACGAAAGCATTATAGTCAGCGCTCTAATGCGCGTTTAGATCTATTACTCGCAGACTAACAGGATTCGTTCAGCTCACTAAGTACAACCTAAACTTTAACATAGTGATATAGTATGAACTCAACTCGTGTAGTCCCCAGTCTAGTATGTCTCAACCCCATTTTCTACCGTAGGTGTAACTAACGGAATAAATTAACGGACTTGATAAAAAACACTTAACTGCTGCGACTAATCCGTTTGCGAAGACGTGTGACTATGTCAAACACGTTTATGAGAGGCTTAGGCCAGGTAGCAGACGAAGAATCCTACTAATATTATAAATGTGAAAGTTTGTGTGTGTGTCGGTGTATGTGTGTGTGTGTGTTTGTTACCACTCAGTGCCTCAACGGCTAAACCGATTTTGATGAAAATTTGCATGTGTATAGATTTGGTGCCGGAGACGGACATAGGAAAATAGGTATGGTTCCTGAGTTACATTAATGAAACAAAATAAATTTTCTGCGTGGACGAAGCAGCAGAGCGCAGCTAGATAATAATAATAATAATATTTATTTGACAACAAGAAAAAAAATACATAGCATGTTACACTTGGGCATTACATGTGCATTGCATTTGTGAATAATTACTCCGATGCTAGAAAAATTACTGTGTTATAGGGCCCATCCATTCGTCCGGTAAGGTTTTTAAAAATAGTTCTAACTAGAAACTGTAAATTTTTTAAATGTATGTAACTGTGAAAATGTACTTAGCATTATACTACGACGTTACATGACTACCAAGTGAATTACATAAATCTGAAGGATAACTTTTTTTATCCTTTTGGATGTGACGTCTCGTATCTCGATGTGTAAACGAACTTTCGTTTAACCATCAAATATACTATGATCCTATGATACTATGATCTTATATTATAATGTATGTATAATACTCTATAACATATATATTGAAAATTGTGATCCCCATGGTACCCAAGATACAAGCTACTTACTACTTATTTGTAATAAAATGTAATTTATATTTATGAAATAAATTGATTGATTGATTGATCCCAGAAGGGTTAAATGACTCATAAGTAAGATTCATATGATCAATTCTATTACAAAAAATATATATTATAAATGAAGTAAGTAAAGTATGGTACCGACATCTGGTTACATTAGAAACTACTTTTGTGCACAGAAAACATCGAATCGAAAAATAATAAAAGTAAAAAGCAGTCTCCATACAATTTCACTTTAAAGTCAGCACGATTGAAAGGAGTTTATAAGAAGCGCTCATAGCATGTTGCGGTTTGAGCGGAGGATGAGACGGGGGTCGGATCAAATTAAATTGAAGACTAAGCGGAAACCGCGCGGGAAGTGACCGTACCACATTATACCTATAAGTGCGGATGGAAATTTAGGAATTCGTTAATATGACTAGTTATTTTTTATAAACAAGACAACTCCCGCACTAGGAAACAAGCCCTTTGTTGCGGGGGACTTTACAAATATACATCCAGTATCGGAACAAATATTAAATCGGATTAAATATTGAGGCTTTGTAAGTTCTAACACAATAAACAATTAGGTCATCTGCCACTGCAGAAAATAAAAATATTTAAAAATGTTTGATAGCAAAATATATTCCCATTAAACTGTTATTATATTTTAAAATTTGCCTATAAGATTGACAGTAGGTATTAACTTTATTAATTTTAGCTTTAGCAAAACGTAAGCATAATGTATTGCGATATTGTTTCGAATACCAGTACTTAGAGTTATATTTTGCAAAAATCAGGGTGTCGATCAGTAATCTGGGTAGTTCAAATTTAGACAAAATTTCAGCAACCACAAGCTACATAACATTCTGTACTTTTTGCAATACTTTTTACAGCGGATTGGACGAATCTTCAGTGTTTGAAATATATCTGAAGGAGAATCTACGGAGGCGAATGAAATACGAATTTCTACTGAAGTGCAGAATATTCAATGTAGTGAGCAATACGTACAAGCTCTGTGGCTTTTTGTAGTTTAGCTGAGGAATTCAAATGTTGGTTTTAGTTCAAAGAGTAAGTTTTCAACTCAAAGAACTTACTAGAATGTTTATGATCTAGCTTTTACGTAAACGATTGTAATCTTTGCACATTTCTACACAATAAAATTTCAAACATTCTCTTTAAGCAACGGACTAATACAACTTTGTTGTTTTATAATTAATTAACTTTAGCCATTTAATTTCGAGATACGAGACCGGGTTTCCAGACATTTGAGTTAATTATATTCGACTATACTCAAAGTAGTTGTGATAGAATTAAATAAGCGAACAAGTTGAGGTTTTTAATGAATATTAATGGTTGAAACTGTTAGAATTAAGCTTGACATGGGCTCGCGAAACTCCGCGAGGATGATATAAATCACGTTTAATACAACCTTATTGTATTGTTCCGCTTTGGGCTACGCTTTTGTCTCCTAAAGATAACGAAACGAGCCAAATACTGCGTGATGTTTTGAATTAAAGTATAGTGTCCTAGTTACGGTTTCAATGGTATTTAAATAGATATATTACTTTAAAAGAGAAAAGTAAATTAATTCAGCAGTTTCGTTACGATGTTTTCCTTCACCGTAAGTATGAATGTGTTTGTAATATTGTGTTTTGCACCATATTAGGTATAGTTTACCCAGATGGATGAAAACCGTCTAGGAAATTACAATACGGATATTACACACCACATCTTATTAACCAGACCTAATTAATTTCAACCGTTAATCCGTTCCTCATAAATTGATTAATTGATTTGATTGACATATTTGCAAGCCTAGACGGTATTACCTGCATAGTAAATATCACCTAATTAAGGTCAATCACCTGGTAAGCATGATGCTTTTGCCAATCTCTTTTTGGCAGCTCTATGTCTTCCAATCACAGTATCTTAGGCTAATAAATAAATAGGTAGATAAATGAAGGCACGAGAGCCTATTCCATCCGAATTTAAGGTTCAAGTAAATCTTGGGCAAAATTTATCGGTTCAGCTCAGAGACTGGAATTGTGCCCTGTATATGATAATAAACACGTCGCTTTCATTAATTTAGTAGATCAGGCCATTTTATGGTCAACAACAGCACTAAAGACATAGTTGGCTATGTGCCTGTTAGAACTACCTAGTACTCCCACAAAAAAAAAAAAAAATCTACCAGATTTTGGTATAATCTCTATTGCAGCACTGGTAGCGGCTACTAGGAGCTAGAAATATACCTAATGTTAATGTTAATATTTCTTTAACCTTGAATATAGACCTTGCTCCACTTGTTTCGAAACTTAGCCAATTTCTTGTAAGGAAAAAAATTCAAATCTGATGATTCGGTCCAAAGCGCTATCAAAGATTTTATCTATTCACGCTCACAAAATTTCTTCACCACTGAAATTAATGAACTACCAATAAAATGGCGAAAGTGCACAGATAATATATTATTTTAATTAATCAAATGTATGATTTCATAAAAAACCGCTTTGCATTTTTTCACCTAATAATACTGTGGTTTTCTGCAGAGTGACGTTGCTCCTATTACCTAAACAAATAAATTTGTCTCATTAACTTACCGTCTATATAAAGGTACTTAACTGTTCAAACTTAAGAGTTATTCATATCTCTTGACAGATAATATGCTACATTGTAAGCAATATATATTTAAATGCAGTAGAGGTTGTTAAGTTCTTGGGGGTTCACATAGATGGTTTTTTAAACTGGAAAGTTGAGTTAAATAATATAGAGGCTGGCATCCACTCTGTGTGTTATGTACTGAGAGGTCTGAGAGATCTTATAAGCATGGAGCAACTCAAAACTGTATACTATGCACTTGTGGAATGTAAGTTAAGATATAGCATTCTCTTCTGGGGTGGTAGCTATGAATATAATATTCAGAGAGCTTTTGTTGCTCAAAAAAGAGCTATAAGAACTATGGTCCGCATTGATCAACAGGATTCTTGCAAAGATTATTTTAGGGACCTTAAAATTTTGACAGTACCAAGCCTGTATATAATGGTTTTACTCAGTAATTTTGTAAAAAATATTTATAGTTTCGAAAATAAAGAGGAACGACTATTACGTGAAAAAACAAGACGAAAGGATATGCCAGCGATGATAGCACCTACTCTTAATATCACTAAACATAGTTCGTGCTTTAATTCTGTTAGGTTTTTTAATAAGCTCCCATTAGAGTTGAAGAGCGCTATCTATGAGAGAGATTTTGTTTCCAGGCTTAAGGCATTTCTTGTTAAAGAATGTTTTTATACATTAGATGATTTTATAAGCAAACGATATATTGAATCAAATTAATTGTAAATACATTTTTAATTACGTTATTATGAGATTAATTGTTTTGTATGTTTTAATTTGTATTATTGTACTTTCTTTGACATTGTTTAATATATACGATTAATTTAGTTTGTTACAATTAATATTTTCTGTTATTCATATCTATATTATGTGTTATTTTTATTTATAAATTATATTACTTGCAAATTTTCAACACAATGTAATATTGTTTTTATGAAATAAATGAATTGAATTGAATTGAATATGCTATATTATGCTATAAACTTCTAATTTATATTTAACCCATAATAATATTTTATATGCGAAAGTAACTCTGTCTGTCTGTCTGTCTGTTACGCTTTCACGTCTAAACCACTGAACCGATTTTGATGAAATTTTGATATATAGTTATCGTGAAATAATGGCTTTAAGGGGTTGAAATAGGGGATAAAAGTTTGTATGGAATAAGCAATATAACCGACATTCAACCAACCTTTTTTTTTTTTTTTTTTCTCGTGGGAAACGCATTACGCGTCACTCGCAGCCACTCCTCTAGGACGGGACTTACCGCCACCACCGTGGCGTGCCCTGCACTTGGTCGCGCAAGTCGCGCCTTCCACTCCGCCACTAGGACTGTGCGGAGCTGGGACCGCTGCGCCTCGATTTCTCGAGGCAGAGGTCGCAGGTCCCGCTCCGCCGCCTCCTCGCGCCATCGGAATAACGACGCGAGGACTCCGGCTTCCAGGTCCCAAGGCGGGGATCCGGCCAAAAGGGTCGCAGCCTCAAAGGAGATCGTGCGGTAGCCGCGCACCATGCGCACGGCCATGGCCCTTTGCGGCCTCCGTAGTACGGCAACGTTCCGGGCTGCCAGGTTGGCAGCCCATACGGGCGCACCGTACAGGGCCATGGACCGCACGATCCCTCCATAAAGTCTCCGTCAGGTCGAGTTGGGCCCCCCAAGGTTGGAGAGCAGCCTCGCTAAGGCGGCGGCGGCGCCCAATAAACAACAAAGTTCCACCGGCTGTCGAGGACGACGCCGAGATATCTCAGCGTCGACTCGACGCCGATCCGTACGCCCCCAACAATGATGTGGGAGCCCTGAGGTGGCCCCTTTCGGGGACCGTGGAAACAAACGGCCTCCGATTTGGCCAGGGCCACCTCGAGACCCAACCGCCGGACATTCAACCAACCTGACCTGACCGAAGGCAACAGCTAGTTTTAATTATATTCAGAACATATACAGAATACTAAGATAATATATACAAAGATTTTATTCAATGTTGTTACTTTACATTATGTTTCAGATTCACTTGTATAAAACATTCTTATGATAAAATACCCCATTTCTTATTCCTGCTCAGACTCAAATAAATATTTATTAAATAGACCGAAATATTATGATTATCGCATATATTTCTGATATAAAAAATCACGGGTAAAATATAAAAGGCAGAAAATCGTATGGGTCATTTCTTGGCTCGTATACCTACTACGTTAGTTGTAACTTTGAAATAGGAGTACAAAAGCCTTTCTATAATAAAATAGTAATATATCTAAACCGATTTCTAAAAGGAGGAGGTTTTTAATTCGGTCATATGTTTTTGTATGTGTTTGTAATTTTGATAGAAATTTTTGTTAAAAGTTGTAAAGTAAATATTATGTGGTTGACTATAAAAAATATATTTATAGTTTTCAAGTTGCTTTTTATTATTTTTTCTTATGATGAACTTTATTGTTATATCGAATATTTAAAGAATAAACAATAATATGTATCAAGTATTAGGTAATGCATTAATTATGACATTACTAGGCTACTGTGACGGGTTACCATCGGGATAGCTTTATGCTTATTTGTAATCTTAATTGTACCAAGCCTGAGAACTTTCCAGCATAAAGCTAATGTTACTTAAAATATCTACATCTTTAAGCGGTCGTAAGTAGAGCAAAACAGAGGTAACTTATGTACTAAAGAAATATATTTGTATTCCACATTCTAATAAAGACTAATCGATTCTTTTACGTACTCTATAGGACGTAGTTCGTGTAATGTTTTTTAAGTAGGCAATCGGCCTAATAATAAACCCTTTTGTTACGATATAAGTTATAAATGATGTCTTAAGTGCCTTTATTTTAGTCTAGACTTGGAGACAATTTGTTATAATTATTGCCTGTTGAAATAATGTATAGTTAGTTATTATACTGGGTAAAGCACTTATAAGAGTATTTAAAGTAATAGGTCACTTACAATATAATTTATAGTCATTTTAAGTCGAAATTTTTATATTTTCTTCTTTATTTAACTTAGATACTTTAATGTATATAAGCCGTAAAATTTTACAATAAGTCTAAATAGATAAATTTTTTCTCATATCCCAGGTCACGATGTTTTCTTTCATTATAATTTGTAGCTATACACACAACACACTTATTAAGTAGGTACATAATAATAATATGCGTTATTGATTTTGAAGTTGATTATTTTATATATTTAGTTAGCACAAAAGCTATTGTTGACTCTCGACGAATAATCACAAACAATCACTATCATTTTGATTTATAGAAATTATTTCGCAATAAAGTGATTGTAATTACACAATTTAGTACTTCTAGACCTCATTGACCTTTTTTCTGATATAATACCTCCTTTATATAAATAAGTGCTTAAAAACAAGATTCATTGCGCAAGGTTTAATTACAGTACAAACTAAGGCTGTTAATTACATTTCAATGCTCCTTTAGTTACAAGTTATGCTAATGAAATTTGGACTTTTCAAGCTTAAAGAGTAGAAGAAGAATAATAAACAGTTTTTATATATTTTAACGTAAGTGTTTATGAGAAATTACTGCAAGCACGACAGCGACAAGCAATTGGCTTATAGGACCGCTACTCAAGGCCTTCTCAAGAACATAGTACATTGGTATTAAGAAGAAAATTTCTTCAACTCGTTTTATTAAAATGTATTATAATAGTTTACCATCCAGTTTCTGAAAGGCTGATAACGAAAAGTTTACTGATTAGTAGACTAGATAATAATAATAATATAATAATATTCTACCACATTCACACAGCGCCATCTAGCCCCAAATTAAGCAATTATATTTGCTTGTGTTATGGGTACTAAACAACTGATAAACTACTAATATACATTTTTTTTTTGTAAATACATACATATTATAGATAAATTACACCCAGACACAGAACAAACAATCATGCTCATCACACAAAGGTTTGTCCTGGGTGGGAATCGAACCCACGACCTCTGGCTTAGCAGTCAGGGTCACTAACCACTAGACCAACAGGCCAGTCAGATGATTAGTAAATTTCAGAATCTGGGTGGTAAACACTATCTCTACTATTTTAAAAACTTAACTCAAACACACAACCTCTTGCAAAGCAGTCGTACCTTAACTACATAACAAATATTCCCAAATAAAACACCGTCTACTGATATTGATATCTACGAGTATATAAAGTGGAAGAGTTTGTTTGTTTCTGTGTGTTTGAACGTGCTAATCTCTGGAACTACAAATTATTTTTGCGTATGATAGCCCAGTTCTCGAGAAAGGCTACTGGCGACATACTGGAAACATAACGCTACTGGCGACAGTACGAAAGCTAGTTAGTTTATAATGCAGAGACCCCAGACCATCCCGACATAATATTCAAAAGTTCACAACAAAAACACTTTATAGCGCATCTACAGGTTAATAAAGGCGTTAATTATAACACCCTCTCACACCAGCTTGATATATTTCGGTCATTAGTAGTTAATGAATTATTAAGTTAACGAGTCAAGTCGGTAAGCACCCTTATTGGTTGAATTATTTCTACCTTTTCTGCTTTCAAATAGCATTTTCCGTTAATTGCTGTCTGACTGGAGCTCACTAATTGCTTAAGTTCAGGATCTCTTTGCACTTCACTTAAAATGGTCGACTACTATTAAAGTAATCTTAAGAATGTTTTGAACTTGTTCTAAATTTTTTCAAGTCATGAGTTCGCAAACGATGAAAAATAAATGCTGAAGTACGGCGAAGGAGAAAATGAAAGTCATGTGGTTCTATAGGTTCTGTTGCGCAAGACTGCATTGCAGTTTTTACTCATTACAAAGAAGTACTTGATTCTTTAAAGAAATTACAAGTTTATTAAAATTTTTGTTTTTTTGAATGTTGAAATCTACATTAAATACTTACTGTAAGCATAACAAAGCCACAAGACCGGGTTTATATGTGTTAAATATTTTTATTTAGAAGCAAAGCTTGCTTAAATTAGTTTGTAGCTATTTTTATTAGACATAAAATCAATAATTTCATAAATTCATTACAGCATTTAACTTTACACCTCATACATATATGCATGAGAATTCTTCATTTTGTATTTATCGATAGTTTCCAACATGCAATTTTACTGTATGAATGCAATAAAAGTTATATTTAACACTGTTATAATGAACTTGAATCGGATTCACGTTTGTATCAATAAAAATAAAACTCAAACGTAATGCGTTATTGCTAATTAAATTATCAAAATGAGTAGGTATTAAGTATTAACGTAATGCCATACTTTACGTGAGTTTAAATGGAAAATTAAAATTATTACTCAATTAATGCAACACATTTACATGATGGGACTTAAAATTACAATACATTAGTGAAATGAATGATCTCATGATTTATTTGACAAGAATAATTGGAAAAAAAAAACATCTGTGTGTATGCAGCTATTCCTATTTGTGGGAACAGTGTGTCTAATATTTGATTCCTAAATATGGTATAGACACATACATATTATTTTAAAAGAATAAATCTTCAGGCAAAGTAATTTTAAAGAGGCCAAGTGATTTTGAAGTCGATCAGACTAGTAGAATTACTAAAAAAATGTCCTTATTTTTTGCCCGATTGTCGAAGTCAAAGAAGGTAATGTTTTTCGAGCGTATGTACGTATTATGTATGTCATATGTATATAATCTGTATATATATGTATGTCTGTTTCTTTGGCACGCTCTACAGCCTGAATGGCATTAAGCTATTTTAACATATAAGGAGTCATTATATTCGTATTAATTGCGGGAGAGACATATTATTGGTAGACATTTTTTTTTTCACGTTGTTTTAGCCAGGCAAGCTTTTTGTTTTTTAATAATATAATAAATTGCTTGTTCTCCTATCAGTATGAGAAAAAGTACGGACAGCAAATATTCTTTAACAGTCGATAAGTTTTTAAAGGTATCTATTAGTAGTAACTTAAAAGTAACACTGTAATTACACGTACAAAACTAACGAATGTTGAATGTATTCTAATTATTGCAAAACGAGTGTTGACGATGAATGTATTCTACGAAACATACCACAACTAAAATTTAAGTACAATGTTTTCCAACGTTTACTTTCATAAAACAATTTCTCTACAAACACAAATCTCACAATGCATTCAACGCAGTGGACAATTCAGGTCGACCACGAAAATGTAAAACATGAAAAAAGTCTTTGGTAGAACACGAATGAATAGGAGTTGTCCTAGAAGCGCGGTCCAGATGCTTTACATTATACAAAGTGGCATGGCCTCGCTCCATGGCTCTTTTGGATCTTAGGTATACAGGCGTAAGGACTGTAAACAAATGTCTAGTAGTTTTGAGTTTAGATAGATTTGCAGAAATGTGAATTTTACAAGTGTTTCATGCAAATCAGAATATTGTATTTTTAGGAAGTTGGATTTCTACACTGTCTCGAAGATTCGGTGTACAGTAGCATTGATAGTGCACGAGTGAACGACAGACGAGCAAAGAGTCCACGTGATTGTAAGTGGTAACTGTCGCTCATGGACGACTCAGAGTCCCTAGCATTACTCCTGCAATGCCAGGGACTCTGCGAAACCGCTGCCTATCATGAAGGGAGTGGGATAGGTGAAAGGATTGAGGGTGGGGGTAGTTGGGTCTTCGGCGCTCTTACTCACCGAACGAAATACAATATTACGGAAACTGTTACTCTTATGTCGATATTCTATAGATGAGAGAGTAGTATTTCCCCGGTCGATCCATTCATGCTAAAATCAGTCTGGTAGATCCAAGCTACCGTAGGTAAAGTATTAAAAGGTAATATTTATGTTAATTAATACTCATCGTTTGAAACAACTAGAATTATAATCTTAATAGTAATTAACATAAAGTATAACTTTGGTAACCATAATATTGTCCTTCCATTAGCTGGCCAAGTTTAATTAACTATTGTATGGATTTAAACAAACTATTTATGCAACTGTGTTATTAATGCAGATAAATTAGTTTAGTAATGAGTTTGAATAGTTAGTTAGTAACTGTACTTATTTTGGTAATTGGTAATTAAATGAAATTTACTTATGAACTTGAGTACTGAACATAGGCTTCCTTCAAGCAATCTACCTCGGTCACTACTTTTCAGACCAGGTCTTTAAAACTTTCTGCTTCAACGGCTGTCAGTTCTATATGATAACAAACAAATCTGCCTTTAGGCGAATTTCGACTTACTTGCACTTAGATGGATTGACAAAATGAACTTATGGTATTACATGATTCACTTGGTCCGTTAGTACTTATTCTAAATAGACCAGACCACTATTGCCATTAAGTCAGTGATCCAGAATATGGAACCACCTTATCTAATTTCTGTGGACGTCGTAACACGTGACCAGGGGAATACCAAGCATCTTAATATCACCTTACTACGGTTCACCAACTCGCCTGCCAAGGATAAATATGACAAATACCTCTGTTAAAGACTTATCTATGTCCTGTAGTGAACTTTTGGGACTTCACAGTGATAACAATGATTTTATATACACATAAACATGTTCACGGTAGTAGATTCACGCTGGTTTCGGCACGAAGGGACCGAATCGTACCGGGGCAGTACTACCCTCTCATAGAAGATTGACGTAAGAATATTAGTTTTCATGCTATTATGTTTCGTTTGGTGTGTGAGAGCGCCGGCAGCCCAAATACTCCCTCGGTCCTGATCCTTTTCCCTTTTCCTTCCCCATCCCATCCACGACTTGGTTGTGTTTTCTAAGCATTACTACTTTCGTAATGCTTGGAAAACACAGCTATCCCTATAGGTTACGGTTGCCACTTAACATCACGTCTGCTTGTTTTTTTTTTTATTGGCTACAGTGGCAGACGAGCCAACAGCCCACCTGATGATAAGTGGTAACTGTCGCTCATAGACTTCTGCAATGCTAGGGGCTCCTCTAAGCCGCTGCCTACCGTGATATTAATGCTCTCTTTAAGCCTCGTTTGAAGAAGGACACCAAACTTTGTTTGCCACCAAAGTCGTATAAAAAAAATGTTAATTAAATTTTTACGAGATGTTATAGTTTTTACGCACAATGCAATATGTACACATTGTATACTAAGTCTATAAAATATTGTGCCTAATACGTTTCACCATCGGTAAGGAGTAAGGAGCAAGACATTGTGAAATGTTTTCATAAAAATGCAAATCGTCTGACAACGTATTGTAGACAAGATGGAGCCTCTATGGGAACTTCCTTCATCGAATTAAAATTCTCTTTAGACAATGTCATTTCTTAGAACTTTTTTACGAGGCTTTGACTATAGTGATAGCTGTTATAATGATGTAAGGTAACAAAAGTATTCATGATTCTTTTTTATCTAAGGTCATAAAAGTCGAGTTGAATGACATTTGTAATGAAAGGTGTGTTTGTTAATGAGATTTGGTTCCTTTACGTCGAGTCGCGTCTCGTTGAGTAGCTGCTACGTCTACTGAAACAAAAGCGCAAGGTTGTCGCCGCTTTTGGTGGTTTGGTAGTTCTTAAATATTCATTGCTACTAATAGATATCAGTGATAAATATTTAAGATTATGATCACACTGTCCTAGTTATTTATTTCAATGCGTTATTATTTAAATGTACTTTATACGTGCATGCAATAAAATACAAAAGTATGTACCTATCTAAACTCAAAAGGTAGGTGCCAAACCGCGTGATCGCACTAAATTCCCACGGGCCAGTTGACGAATAAGCCGTGTAATTTCGCGATATATTCGCATTCTTCTTTGGAATGCGCTCCTTCTCCAGATCAGGATATTCACTAACCGTGACATTTATACGGCAAGAGTTCGTCAGCTGTACGATAAGTTATTAGCGGAATCATCTTAGCGTTCAAGGTATATAAATATATTTATGTTTATATTGGTATAATATTTATGTATATGTTGAATATTTAATTTGTTTAATTATGTATTTTGTTATTTATATGTAAGAACTCTAATGTACTCACTACTTAAAGCACCTACCTGGTTTCATCTCTGCTTCACCCAAAGGTTGGTAGAGAATGCCTTTGGCTAATGCCAACTCAAAACACTTTACAGTGTTTTGAGTTGGCATTAGCCATTAGTAGTTGGCATTGGCATTAAAATTATTTATTTATGCACAAAACACTGTTTGTACAGTGTTTGTGCAATTTTTCGAAGTTTATGTATTTTTTAAACTAGTTGTTCTTTTACAAACAAGGAGTTAAACTAATATGTAAGTAATTTAAACCTTCCTTAGCTTAATATTTTCCGTATTTTAATTGGCATGGAAGAAGTAAGATATCTGTCTTCCACATCTGTTGGCAAATGCTCAAAATTCTTCGTAAAAATGTGCGCGCTTAAGGCTAATTGGAAAAAATAGTTAGCAATATCTATTTCTTTTACAATTCATTTTAAATTTAACTTTACGTAATTCTTCTAATACTAATATTATAAATGCGAAAGTGTGTGTTTGTTACCCCTAAGCGCCTAAACGGCTGAACCAATTTCGATCAACATTGGTATGTAGATAGAATCGGTGCCGGAGACGGCAACAGGCTACTTTTTATCCCAAAAATGGATCTGGTTCCCGAAGGAGACAAAACTTATTTTACGCGCGGGCACAGCTAGTATTTATTATAAATTCCTACTACTTGTCTACTTTTGCATTTTTTTTTGCTTACAGAGGCAGACTACCTAACAGCTCACTTAACAGTAAGTGGTAACTGTCGCTCATGGATTTCTTCAATGCCTGGGAACGCAGTGAAAGGTGAAAGCCTGTCATGAAATTAACGTGAAGAAGAAACATGTTATTGCGTTGCGCGGCAGATAGTTCGTTTCAGAGCTTACTCGTACTTAGGGAAATAGGCAATTGGTAATTTAATTATTAGCAATTTTTGCCCCACTTATGAGCAAAGCCTCCCTCCATCCCTTCCACTTATCGGATCTTGCGCCTCTTCCTACTAAATCCCCAAAAAAAATGATACTTGTCGCAATTAAATACCCCGTATTTAATTAAAAATAAATATTACCAGCCTGTTTTACTGTCCCACTGCAGGGCATAGGCCTTTTCTCATATAGAGAAGGTATGAGCATTAATTGCCATGCTTGCTCAAGGCGGATTGGCAATTTCAGACTTTTAAGTCCTGGTTTCCTCACGATGTTTTCCTTCACCGTCAGTCAGAAATGTTTAAGATAAACTAAGAAAGTACAAATGATTTGAAAAATCACATTGGCACTTGCCCGGATTCGAATCCACTACCTCGTATTTACGAAGCAGGTACTTTTTTCACTGTACCATTTCAATATCGTATAACTAACAAACAAGCAAAATAAGAATATAACTGCATTCCAACTCGCTGTGCAAAACTCTCGGCTATGTATGAAAACTACTAAAGGATTTATTTTCATTTGTTATTTTAGTTGTTCGTAAATAACACTACTTCTATAATATTTATATTATTTTCCTTTATTAAAAGGCAATAAAACTTTTAGAACACAATCTGCTAACAACACATAATATAATTCGTTTAATTTCGGTAGGTGTCGCGTTTGTACTTAATTAAGTTTATGGCCTCGTATCCTCAAATTGACGCAATAAAATCTTAGCGACGACAATACTTAGGTATCATCGCACATTAAAGCGATAATAAACATCTTCATATTGTAACTAATTATTTTGAACGATACTTCTGTATACTTCGCTTGAGACTATAAAATATATTGAGAAAGTAATAGTCTAGGGTGATATTAAATTTGACGGCCTTAAACGGTCAGATTGCTGTGCATTCGATTCACACACAGGATATAACTTTGTGTATTTCATAAAAAAACTAGCACACTGGATGTCAGACATGGCTTGTTTTCAGCGCACAAAGCAAGTCAATATTACCACTAGGTACCTCATGTTTTAATTTGCTTATGTAGTTACTTTAATACATCGTAATTTTTAAATTCAATTTTTAAATATAATATAATATAATTTAATTTTCTACATGGTAACGATTGATAGATGGCACCGATAGACATAGGTACTACAAATTTGATCGGATGGCCTACTCTTGTTTTTATTTAAACAGCTGTTTATAATAACAACCTCATATACAGTGGATTGAAAATTAATTTATTCAGTCTAACAATGAAGTCTACCTCTGTTTATATAATTTATAACATAACGTATTATTTCACACATTGTAAGCACCCACAGTTAGCCTTTGTAATTAACACAAACCGTAAAGTCCGGTGAGTTTCACAACTCAGTTTTATGTCAGAAATTAACGATTGGATCGTGAAAGCGTAGTTTTCTTTGTTGCTGTGTTACATTTTAAGAAATTTGTCGATATATTTCATATTTTTCTTCATTGTCTATAAACGAATCTTGACACTAGGTTTACAACCTCTCGATAAAAAGACTTTCTATGAAAACCGTTATTCCCTATAAACCTATAATCTGTGACCTAGAATATAGTACCATGCCATATCTTTGCGTGAATGTCGTAAGAGGCTAGGAATACCTACTAAAAACCGTGTAGCTGCGCTACCCGCGTTCTATGAGTTTTGTAGTTTTTAACCAACCAACTTACACGTGTTGACTTTATTCAGCTGTAAATTTCTTCAGCCCGATGATGTCTTATGATTGGTAATTTTTCTATTACTTTTTGATGAGATACGTAGGATTTTTTTGTATTTTAATTAAATAAATATTTTTATTTAGAGATTGAATTAATCTTCAAATCGGAAATATTTTGCATTCGTTAAACATTTAATTAGTTTGTAAACTTCCCTGCAACACGGAGCTTGTGTATTAGTGCCGTAGTGGTTCTTAAAAATGGAATTATTAATACTAAGTATAGATACGTTATGTCTTACGGCATATTGTTGTGGGGTAGGGCTGCTGACATTGAAACCGTTTTTATTATTCAAAAACGAGCTATACGTTCTATCTACAACCTAGGTTCACGAGACTCCCTGAGAGAGCGATTCAAAGAGATAGGTATATTGACAGTTGCATCTCAATATATATATGCTAATGTTGTTTATGTTAAGAGTAACATTAGTCTATATACTAGAAATTGCGATGTGCATGAGATTAACACCAGGGGTAAGCATAAACTGGTTGGCTCACACTATCGCTTACATAAAGTCCATAATTCGTTTACGGGACTTGGTGTACGTTTATTTAATAAATTACCTATCGACATAATGGATAAACCCTTAGACAAATTTAAACAAATTGTCAAAAAACATTTAATACTTAAGGGTTACTACACTGTTAATGAGTATCTGAACGATAAAAGTCATGGGATGCTCGCTTGACGAAGGAGTAAATTAATTTTACTCTTAATTTTAATGACATTATACTTTAAAGGACATATTTTTGTTAATTATTGTATGAATGACATTTTTTATGATTATTATGAATGACATGCTTTAACAAATAATTTTTTGACATTAATTTATTGATACATTTTGACATAATTTATAAAATGATTTTTTTTTTTTTTTTTGTATTAATTATAAATGACATGATGCCCGAGCCATATTTGAACAGTTAAGTACACATTTTGTATTGTTTTGTTAAAATTGTATACTTAGTATTGTTAAATTTTTTTACATTGTGATTTGTGAAATAGAGGTACATTGTGAACTCCTGTGGTAAATTAAGTTCATCTTACTTTATACTTATACCAAAAATTAACAGTTTATATAATATCTACATAGAAACATTTATCACAGTTCACATGTTGCCTTTACCTTTTGTAGCAATATGCAAATTGAGGCAACCTGTAAAGCACACATTTTACTTTTTAATTTTCTTTACAACATAGAAAGCTGTAAGTAATTAAGTATCTATAGAGTTAAGTGTATTGCCTGCGTCACTTTGCATGCTACTTGAAACTGTAACTTACAAAAATTGTAATAACCTGGCGATTAAAAAGAGTGGCCTGAGTTTCTTGCCAGTTCTTCTCATGGCTCTACTTCGTCAGCGAACTGGCTGTAGGTTAATTTGCTGACATTTTGTAAACTTTGACGTTCATAAGTGTTAATTTAATTAACCTAAATGAATAAACATATATTTCATTTCATTTCATAGAATCAGCGTAAAAGTAGTGTTCATTATTGTAAAATTTATTTACACAGTTCATTGTAACCTTAATTACTTCTAAGGTACAGTAGTTAGTAGTAGTTTTGCAGTTTACCAAACTGTTACTGTTACTTATATTATACTGTCGATAGTTATTTTCAATACTGTGTAAAATTTAATTTTAATTTAATTTATTTTGTTTCATGTTTTTTATTGCATAAAGTGTTAATAATTTATTAATATAGGTACAAATTTTGCTTCTTACGTTACGTCCAATCAGAGCAGCAGATGTGAAGCCTCGATATATTGTGATATCTGTGGTTCGGCGCCATATTGATTTTCGCCATGTAGAGGGTAGATAGGACCGCGATTTTAAATATGAGACGATTTTTGTGAAAAGTGTGGACACAAACGATTCAGTTGCATAATTTATAGAATTTTTGTTAATTTATAGGATTTTAACTAAATTATGTCGGTCTTTAGCCCGCTGATCGAATTTAATCGTTATAAACTAGTTAGTAGTTGCGAGATAAGTGCAGTGAAGTGCTAGAACATTAGTAAATTTTGAAAGCAGTTATGACTTTTGTGCTCGCATTGAACCCTGATGACGCCCAATAGACCCGTAATCATTAAAGATAATGCCGATGAAAATGGTAAGTCTTTTATATATCTATAAATACCTAGATAAATGTGAGTAATTAAATGCGATTAAGCGTATACTTTTACGACATAGCTATATTTCATCTTGTCGTAACGTGGTGTTTCTAACCAACTACAACGTTTAGTTTTCAGAACTTCTTTGTACGTAACTAGTTTCGTAGTAAGAAAAATAATTCTTTACAAGTAACTGGTTACGTAACATTGGTTTCGTAGGCGGCCGATGGGTGATTTCTGTCTAAGTAGTGGGTACCTACATCTAGGTACTTAGATAATTATAATTAGAGGCGACAACGCGGCAATGTCATCGTCGCGTCGCCGCGCCGGCGCGGCAGCTTCGTGTTGGGTGGTTCCGTATTCAGAGAGACTGATTGATTGTTTGATTGATTGATTCAGAGAGTAAGGTTAAGTTAGATTACAAAAAAACAGTCAAAATGAAATCATTTACCATCATTCACAAAGATACAATCACGATTTCCGATTGTATTTAGTTTTATGAGAATTTTCTTTGCAGCCAGTTTAAAAACTGTAAGAGAACGTTAATATGATGCGGGGACTATAAATGCCCACAATCAAGGTCAATTAATACATGCCAATAAGTTTTTTGTGTATGAATTAAGATCTATTTTATCTAGAATTATTAGCACGTGGTCGCTAACTATGGGTCTTTTAAGAAGGCTCAAAGTCGCTCAGAGGGTGATGGAGCGGGCTATGTTAGGCGTCTCCCTGAGCGAAATCCGCAGGTGAACCAAAGTAACTGACTTAGCTCGCAGAGTTGCTTCTCTGAAGTGGCAATGGGCAGGACACATAGCTCGCAGAACTGACGGCCGCTGGGGCAGAAAGGTTCTAGAGTGGCGACCACGAACCGGAAGACGCAGCGTGGGCAGACCCCTCACAATGTGGACCGACGACCTTATAAGGGTGGCGGGCAACCGATGGATGAGGGCGGCGAACGACCGGCCACGGTGGCGAAAATTGGGGGAGGCCTATGTCCAGCAGTGGACGTCTTTTGGCTGATATGATGATGATGATTAGCACGGGTACTAGCTTAATTACAGCGAATTTAATTTCACCTGAGTACAAAGGATAATATAGACAAGCGTTTTTTTTTTACATTTTTATATTATATATTTAAACATTTAATCAATATTTATATATTATTTAGATCATTATATATAAGACTTTTGTCAATATTTTGTGCACCTTATGAATTAAATAAAATGATTTGATTTGATTTGATTATAATAATTGATATTAATAAAACCAATATCAAATCAAATCAAAGTTACAAACAAATCACGTTATCAAAACAAAATCCGAATTCCGTCAGAGCCGTCCTTTGTTTTCTTAGGACGGGACATTTAAATCGCAAATGCCGACGTCTATTCCCGAAATAGTCAAAGATTTCTTATTTTTATCCAATCTAAACTATTACAAGCTTTAAAAAGATATAAAAAAAGAAGGCTTTTCCAAAACAAACTTCTACTAGACATTAGAAATGAAATGATAATATTCCGTCTGAAAGAAAATTATTTTCTCGGGATTTATCTAATTCTAAACAAATATTAAAAAGATGGTTTTTAATATGTTTGTTTGATTGTTAAACTTAGAATTAAGATCTATATAACCGATTTTAAAAATTCTTTCACGTTTAGAAAGCTACAAATAGGACGGGTAACATAGGCTATTTTTTATTACGTTTAACATAATAATTTTGTCAGTCATTTTTAATATTTTAAGCGCGTTTGTAAATCTGAATAATGCAATGAGTACGGCGTTTGTTGTGAGACCGAATGAAACTTTTGATACCGAAGCGAAGTGAGGGCGGACGTCTAATCTATACATATAATAAAATTGGAGTGTCTGTTTGTAATATTGAAAAACCCGTTTTTTACTACATGTATATGAATATAAACTGACGGACTCATAAACTGCATCAAAGTTCAGGATTACTTTGAAATTATTTTTTTTAATAAGTATGCAAACTTTTTAGATTAAATTATATAAATATGGAGAGACTGGCTCTTAATCTTAAAAAAAAGCAAAATTTAAAAATAGAACTGGAGTAAAACAAATGAATATAGCCGGGAAAAGAAAATTTACTCGTAGTATCAGATTTGCGTGTTATTTAAAGCAAAGTTTTAAATTGATTCGCATTGATTTTTTAGTCTTTTGTCAATTGAATTATTGTTACCAGCAGAATTGTTGGGTTAGTTTTTTAACTCATCGAGAGTTTTTGAACCATAATATGGATACTTCGTCCGAATAAGCGGCTCAAATTGTAGCACTGGTGCGGGAGGGCTTGGATCAACGAACGATTGGTAGAAATTTAAATTTAAACCAGTCTACGGTTTCTAGAATATACAGAAGGTTTGTGGAGACAGGTTCTTACAGAAGGAGACGTGGTACAGGCAGGACTCGAGCAACCACCAGTCGTGATGACCGATTTATTGTTACAGCTTCCCTGCGAAATTGTTTCCTCACGTCAGTTAACATCAAAACAGAGCTTAATAAAGTGCGTGGAGTAAATGTGAGTGCACGAACAATAAGAAGAAGGTTAAGGGAAGCTGATATCAGCCCCTTTTAGACCAGCAAATGGTCCAAAGTTGTCTGTAGCTCACAGACAAGCTCGCTTAAGATTTGCGCGTGATCACCTAAATTGGACAAAAGAGCAATGGGCCTCCGTATTGTTCACGGACGAGTGTAGGACATGTTTATATGGTGCAGATGGTCTATCGTCGACGTGGGGAGCGATATGCTCAAAGTTGCATTGAGGAGCGTGTTCCTTTTGGAGGCGGTTCGTGTATGGTCTGGGGTGGCATATCGATGAACGGGCGAACAGAACTTGTGTTCATAGACATGGTCCGTCAAAACGGTTATAGAGGGGGTTTGACTGCACATCGCTACATAACAGAAATCTTAGAAGATCACGTAGTGCCTTACATGGGATTCATAAGCGAAAATTTTACTTTAGTGCAGGATAATGCCCGACCGCACGCTGCTGCACAAGTTCGACAATATTGCGAAGAGGTTGGGATACGTACAATGAATTGGCCAGCACGCAACCCGGATCTTAATCCCATTGAGCATGTTTGGGACAATTTAAAAAGAGCTGTATATGCGAGAAATCCTGTGCCCACGACAGTGGCAGCACTAAGAACAGCACTTTCAGAAGAATGGGACAATATTCCGCAAGATCTTTTAATAACCCTAATAAAATCTATGCGGAACCGATTAGAATCCGTAATATGGGCACGTGGAGGTAATACACCTTATTAAAACATAAATAAACCCTTGCATAAAGTTTGTGTCTATTTTTAAAACAATTTTTTTTATCATACCAATTTTAAATTTCTGTTTTTTTCTTCAAAAAAGTTTTAAGGTCCTTTCCAGTACATAAACTTTAACTTAAGGATATGACCCTACGCTGTTTTAAAGTTCACGAACCAATCTAGAGGTTTCAATTTTAATCTGTATAGAAAGTTTGCATACTTGGTTAAAATATTTATTTCAAAGTCGTCTATTACTTTGATGCAGTTTATGAGTCCGTCAGTGTATATATTATTATATAAAATAACATTTTTACAATTTTTGTCTGTCTTTGTTCCGGCTAATCTCTGAAATGGCTGGACCGGATTCGACAGGACTTTTATTGGCAGGTAGCTGATGTAATAAGGAGTAACTTCGGCTAGGAATCAAAATAAAAAATTAAAGAATCGACTGTTAGGCGGAACAAAGTTCGCCGGGTCAGTTAGTTTCAAATATTTTTATAAACACTATTGAGAATAAGTTTAATATCTAAGGAAATGATTATACCTATTAAGGGTAATAAATTAAAAGTCGTTGAGGTACTTAATTATTTGAATGCCGACTTCATCTACTACGGGTTATTCGTCATCTAGATAGAATATTAAAAACCATAGGGTCAGTTTAATATTCATTTTTATAATATAATTTATTATAAGCGTTATTGTTAATACTACTTATATATAACCGATTTACGGTAGTAGATCCACGCTGATTGCAGCATGAGTGGGTCGGATCGTCCGGGGAAGTACTACCCTCTCATAGAAGATCGACTTAAGAGTAGTAGTATCCGTACTACTGCGTTTCGTTCGGTGAGTGAGAGCGCCGGAGGCCCGATTTCCCCCCTTTCCTCTTTCCTCACCTCCCTCATTTCCTTCCCCTAACCCCATTCCCAGCCGCCATAGTGGAGGCCACCATACCAGCAGTTTAAGACAATAGCTTTTGGTATAGTGGCCGCCACTTCTGGATTCCACTGACTGCTTACCATCAGGCGGGGTGGAGTCACTTTGGTAGGATATAATATAAAAAAAAAAAAAAAGATAAATACTAACACACTTATCACGAAAACTCAAAAAAAAATCAAAACTACAAGTGCGTAAATTTTGCATAGGACTTCCTTTTAGGACATAATTGCTCACTAAGACGGGATTTTGCGAAATTCATACCCTAAAAAGGGGTGACAAAGTTTGTATGAAACTTTTATAGTTTTGATAGAAGGGCCTTCCAAATTACTAGAAAATAAGTAGGTACTATACTTTTATATTTAGATATAATATAAAAAAAATAGTAATAGTAGATATAATAAACGGGAAAATAGGAGTCGCAAGTTTGTGTGAAAGTTCGTCAGTTTTAGTTGTAGCGAGTAAATGGATTCAAATTGAATTCGCCATAGAGACCGATTATACCAATATTTATTACTGATATAATATTGTATGATTGCCGTAAGATCAGGCAGGCAATATTCTCATATAGGCACACATCTGAATTTCACGCGAACGAAGTTGCGGGCAATAGCTAGTATTTAATACTAGCTGTTGCCCGCAGTTCTGTGCGCGTGAATGTCGGTTTTATCTCTGTTTACATTGAAGATTTTTCATACAAACTTTCAACCCCTTCAAGCCATTTATTGCAATCAAAGATAGCCTATGTTGTACCCCGAGGTATAATCTATTTCTATACCAAATTTCATTAAAATCCGTTCAGTGGTTTAGGCGTGAAAGCGTAACAGACAGACAGACCGACAGATAGAGTTACTTTCGCATTTATAATATTAGTAGGGATGAACAACAAAATTAATATTACGGCCCAATTATTCGTGTGCAACATGTAGCAGTAAAGGAAGTAAAGCATAGAAATGTGTATTTGTGTAAAAGCTCTTTCTCGCTGACGCAGATACCTCTCATAAATTATCATACTAAATCAGTCAAGTTCTAGCCTATGTCGAAATTGTACGCTAACTATATTTTTATTATGCCGACGGTAGCAGCCGAACAAACAGCCCACGTGATGGAAGTGGTAACTGTCGCTCATGGAAAAAGGAGGAAAAAGGAAAAGGGAGAAATTGGGTCTCCGGCGCTCTCACTCACCGAACGATACGCAATAGTACGGATACTACTACTCTTAGGTCGATCTTTCATGAGAGGGTAGTACTTCCCCGGTCGATCAGGCCCATTCATATTAAAGCCAGCGTAGATCTATTACCGTACAAAAAGGGTTTTCTAAAACAATACATTTCTTCTGTAGCCAACACCATCATTTCAGTACGACAATTTTATCCACTGTCACTGCAGACATGATATTATTTAATATGGTGTAATAATAGTAACTAATTATAAAAAATATAGAACCTATACTACCTTACCTGGGGAAGGTAGTATAGGTTCTATCTTTTTTTACAAGATGGTAAATATGAAGGTTTTTATAACCCTTATCTATATGTACATTTATGTACGTATAACTCCAAGTCACTGCTTTTATGTCTTTAGGGGAGCAAATCACAATGAGGAAAGAAAGACGCAAGAACTACGAGTATTTTCAGCACCCTTCTCAAATATAGCCTGAAAGATAGAGAATTACAAAACATAACTATGAGCTATGCTAAAATTCACATAAAAACTATGCTCAATTATTATGCACCTCGCTGGACAGCACCAGCATACAAAACTGAGCACGTTAGCAAATTTATATTCATATTTTTTATTTTCATGAATAAGAGAATCCGAGATAAAATACGACTTTAGGTAGAACCGAGGTGTGGGGACGTGCTGTTAAACAAGACAGCCGCTTTATTTATGCCCTCAATATTTTACAAACCATAAAACTTCTTCGCCTTGAAAATAACGAATGCTTTATGTTAATAGGTTCTTCGGAATTTACACCGGCCGAGTAAAATTTTAATTGACCCAACTTTTTCTGTGCAATATAAGAAATTGCAGAAGAAAAACCAATCGACCTTATTTTATGGAAATCATAAAATCACTCTGATTTGATAGGTTCGAGGTTTTTACGAGCTTAAATATATCTATTGATTTTTTTTATGTTCCAATTTATTTTGATTATGCTATATCTCAAAAATTAAGGTGTGTTGTAAAATATAAGTCGTGAACTGTGCGATCATCGTTCTATAATAAGAACAATGGCCTACTTTTCTTTGGATTTATTTTGTCTTATCGGAATTTTTCTGTTCTCTTCGAAAAAGAAGAAAAGATAAACCATGAAAGAAAGCAAAGGAAATATAATATAAATAAATTATATTACAGTTCCCTAATATTAAAAAGGTAGACAGTTGTGTTCTTCTCTCTTATTAGCCTATTTTCAGGCAAAGCGTTCCCTACTTTGTTATTAGATAAAACGTCACAAGTTCTAAAAACACTTCAGGATAAACCATAATAAGTATATCGTTTCTCAAGGGTCCCAGTGTTCAATCCACCACTTTATTTATTGAAGTTCGTGACATTTACCCGCTCTTTCTTCTGGATTATGTCTTCGTATAGCAAGATTAATAGTGAGGTGCTTGATCATAGAAGAAAATGCAATTTTCTAGCGTGATTGAAAATCGTACGCTGCACTAAGCTTGGATTACCCACTGCCAGTGTTCTAAAAGAGTTTAACTATCATTATTATGTATAAAATAAAAAACTGAGTGACTGATATTATATTGAGCTTATTACATTGATTTTAAGTACTAAATTTTTTTGACCTATTAGTACTAAATGTATAAAATGTTTTAATATGTCAAGAGTCAAGGGACAATTAAAATTTATAATACATTATTTGTTTATTGACTACACATCACCGTCTTCACAGGGTATTGTATGAATACTGTGGTCCTTGATTGTAACAAAAAATTTAGATAGGTACCTATGTAATGGTAAAGGAAACTCTATGTACGGTAAGTACCTACAATCACAATCACTAGTTTATAATTTGTACAATACTACGATTGACTGTTTCGATGGTTTATAACTGGCGAAACTTAACTCTTTCTGAAAAATAAAAAACTTTTATGTAATATTTAAAATCGTAACCTACATAGAATTAATAATGTTGAATTTTCGTAGCCCTTGACAACAGCCCAACACCAATCACACTTATCAGAAGGCCAACATAATACATATTCACTGGGAAAATAAAACTTAATCCCATCATGTCCCACATTTATATTGTAGTCCGAATATAATGTGTGAATAATGTAGACCTTCTATTCAATAAGGGTAGCGCCTTTTTGTCGTGGAACCTCTAAAAAGATATCTACCCTTTAAGCCGTTATTAAATTATGTACTATATTTTCGGTAGTGAGTTCCTTGTGCTCTTTTAGTTAAGTAAAATGTTTTACCTGAGATTGTTCACGTTGTTTATTATACGGAAAATGTATTTGATTGGTAGATTGAATAGGAAAATTCTTGGTTTATTTACGAAAGTGCGATTAAGGGAAATGTAATGTGTATTACGATGTTGTTAGTTTTGGTGTAATAGTACGAGTGTGTTTATTATGTTATCTTTTAAGATTGTGCGAGACCAGAGCAAATATTTCAGCGACTTGGAACTCATTTCGAATGATATTTCAAGTTGTTATAATATACTTTTATTCTAGCAGTGATTTTAACTAAATAAATAGTATAATTTTGAAATAAGAAAAATTTATACTTAGATAGCACGCATTTTGGGCCTTAGGGGATCCTAAGGGATAGGCTGAGGTGTTTAACCACCTACTTTTCACCATTATTTTTCGAAACAGAGGGCTAGCCTGTTGCCATATATCGGGCACAATTCCAGACTTCGGGCTAATACTAAGAATGTTTCGATAGAAAAACCCAATATCACTTTACCAGATCCGGGGATCGAACCTGAGACCTGTGCGTGGTTCACAAGATCACAGGTTCAGCACTTTAAAAAAATAATATTATAACAAAAACTAAAATACACATAGATGATGAGGAATTCTTCTTTTAGTTTTTCTTAAAGTTTGTACATATAAGTATAGTTTTATAATCGGTTTTTGTTTTTTCTTAAAATGGAATTTATCTTTTCCGCGGCGTGGTTTCACCCACATCCTTGCTTACTGCTCTGCTGCCGTCACTAGTAAAGTAATGGTACATAGCTTATAACCTTGCTCAAGCACTGGGATATCATACGCAAAAAGAATTATTCAAATTTACACCTACCTTATTAACCTACTAAAATATAAACCAGTATTTTCCCTTAACATTTCTTAACGTATATATCACCACCTTAATCTACAACATCACAATATAAGACTCCAAAACACAAACAAGAAATAAAACGTTCACCCGCAAATCCTTTAAGAAAACTCCTCTTGCTGCCAGAAATAAATCTTCCATGGATACAAGTAAAGTTATGCAAGCGAGATAAGGGAACAAATACTTGCAGCTCATTTCCCATCTTGCGGATTTCGGTGATCGTACCTACTCTACATACATTGTAGATGTTTCGTGTTAAGTGCCTTTTACACTATGCTAGGAACCTAATTCTTTTGCCGAGGATTCAAACAATAGCAGATTGAAAATGTTTTCTAGCGTAATGTACATCTTTCTCCATTTCTCCTTCCTAATTACTTCTATTTTTACTATGGTGGAAGCAAAATGTTTTTAAAATCTAAGACTGTGACATTCAAAAGTATGATTTATTGTGGTCTAAGTGAAATTTGTTTGGTTTTCACCTATAAACCAATTAAAATTATTAATTAGGTATGTACTGCACGCATTACAAAGATAACGGTATATCGCTAATGCAGTGATAGTGATACGGTATATCTAACTGGTTTCAACAAAAATACTTTTGTGTGCCACAAAACGTTCTTGTGAGTTTGAGTATTCTATAACCGTAAATTACGTTTAGTTTGTGAAATTTCTCATGACACCGTTTTGTCACTGTTTGTCTGACACCACCTTGTGCCGAGTATTTTATGTTGTTTATTATAGAAACCTACTGTATAGCATAGTATAAAATAACATAGTTTTCAGGTTGTCAGAGATATAAACGTGGGCTCCCTTTTACATGGGCTATATTGAGCCATGTAACAGAGTGTTAGTCTTTTACTATTTAACAAAGTACCATTTACCAGTTACCAATTCCAGATCTGTCTTATCAAATTTACCCGACCAGGAGATTGAATCCGAGAATTTTCTGCGACAGTTCGTACACACAGTACTACCAGTTATTAGCTTTTAAATTTTACATAAATTGAGCAATGAGAAACAGTTTGGTTACTTTATTGGGTAAAAAAAACTTTTTAGTAACAGTATTTTTATTTTTTGTTAAACGTCAAAGTGTTCTCGTATTTAATCGGCAACAAACTTTATCTGAAAAATATTGTACAAATATTAAATTTTAAAACTACTCTTATCCCCAATCACATAAAATAAAATATTGCGACAATAAATAACTATTTTTATTAGAAGCAGTTACTTTAAACTCGATATTTTATCAAGTTTAACTAGCTAACTGCTTATATGAAGACGATATCCCTATCGTGGAAAGTTTTTTCAATATTTTACAAAACTTGTGTGCCCGAGTGTCCGTTACTGTACGCGTTGCAGTAAGGAACTAGGAACGCTGCAAACTTTTCGATTAGCATACGAGAGATAAGGAGGGAAGTGCGATTGTTTGGTTCTCCATTCTTAAGTAAAAGATGGTTTTGAGAGCAGAGATTTTTGTTGAAAACTTCTATAGTTGCCGCAAATGTTGGTTTAGTAAGTTTAGTTTTAATTTATATATTACTAGCTGCGCCCCGCGGCTACGCCCGCGCATAATATATGTTTTGTTGTATCCCTCGGGAAACACACCGATTTTCGGAATAACAAGTAGCCTATGTCCGTCTTCGGCACCGAATCTATCTACATACCAATTTTCATCGATATCGGTTTAGCTGTTTAGACGCTGAGTGGTAACAAACACACTCACACAGACACACATACACACACACAAACTCTCGCATTTATAATATTTATAGAATATACAGCTTGGAACAATAAGATAAAATTTTAAAAGATTTTAAATAATTACTCGTATGATATGGTTCCGGATGTTATAAGGATCATAGCGTTTTTCCAACAAATTTGAATAATTTAATTAAGTACCTACTTTGTAATTTTATCTTGGACATAACTGACTTACAATAAAAATGTTAAACTTAAAAAATGGCTATTTCAGATTTTTCTTAAGTCTAGCATTTTTACTGCAAGTAATGTAATAGAAACATTTACCATGATTTTCATGTTGCCTGTACCTTTTTGTAACAATATACAAATTGAGGCAGCCTGTAAAGCACACATTTTACTTTTTATTTTTTCTTTACAACATAGAAAGCTGTAATTTTATTATTATAGAGTTAAGTGTATTGCCTGCGTCACTTTTCATGCTACTTGAAATTGTAACTTACGAAAATTGTAACAACCTGGCGATTCAAAAGAAAGCCTGAGTTTCTTGCCAGATCTTCTCATGGCACTACCTTAACGTCAGCGAACTGGCTGTAGGTTGATTGACTGACATTTTGTAGTTTTTAACGTTAATAAGTGTTAATTCAAATAACTTAAATGAATAAATATATTTGATTTAATTTTTGATTCCGTAAGAGAGTCCTCAGTGACTCTAGTCAATTCATACAAAAAGGATTGACTATTGTAAATATTTGAGAAGTCTTTGGGCCGTAACAACGGCTACGTCATCTCATCTTTTCGGTCGTCATATCTCATACTTTAGAAAAGGATGTAATACTTATAGAAGATTGATCACACAATTTACTAAATAGTATTAACTTAAGAACTGAAAAGATATAAACTTGAAACTTTAAAGTTAATAAAGTTTATACAGTTTTTCTCGAAGTAAATACATAAAGTTTAAAACTTACTGCCGCGTTGAGTTATGAGATTGTTCAATTATTCGCAAAGTACTTGACCAAACTTGAAACTTATCTGTAAACTGTACGCTGATGCATTTCCGTGGGTTATTCTATACGTGTACTAACGACTCAACCCTGCTGCGCGCGTGAATAGTTTTACGTGTATGCTTTTTAAGACCTGTTTACAAATCTTTGCATTTTTCTTTTAGACTTTTCTCTAATATAATACGAGTATAATTGCATCAAACTAAGATAACTGATGTGGCACGCAGAGTCGCTTCTCAGAAGTGGCAATGGGCAGATAGCTCGCAGAACTGACGGCTGTTGGAGCAGAAAGGTTCTAGAGTGGTGACCACGAACCGAAACGTCACGCAGTGGACGTCTTTCAGCTGATATGATGATGATGATGATGATGATACATGTATCATACTTCTAAGCTTTCCGGAAAAAAAAATATTTATATTGAAAAATATTTACAATATCATTACAGATAAAAAAACCTAATACGATATTGTAAAAACCTACAATTAAAAACACGTTATTTAATTAGTGAATAAATACCTACTTTTCCAATACTATTTTAGTGCAAAATCCTTGAATTTCGAAAATATCAATTTCTGAAGAAAATGATATTAATAAGTCGTATGGCGCGCAACAATGGAGCAAATTTGAATGAAATACTCTAAACTATAGTAAAAACTATATTAAAATCCATCCATCCATCCAATCCATCGATTAGCGGAGAAACAGACAGGACCAACAGTGATTTTATTCTATTTGGAGATGACTATGTACGCATAATAATTTTGTAGCGTTTATAATACTTTTATATCATGGGCGCCGGCGGAATGGTGCAAGGAGTGCACTTGAACCCCGTTGTCGAATAAAATACATAGAAAAGATTAAGTACATTTTTTTAATTCATTAGTGTTTCAATGAGGGTGTTTAGGAAAATTTTCGCCACTAGTTGGCGCCACTTTAGTAAAAATTCTTCCATTTTGACAGCGCTATCAAAATATTTTTCAGTGTTCATTTCGGTAATTTCAATGTTTAATTAACAAAATGGATAATTCACGTGCAATGGAGAAAAGAAAATTGCTAAGAGGGTTCTCTAAAATGGCGCCCACGATGGGGCAGCACCGATGTGTCAGGGTTAGCAGTCAAGCGCTTTTTGGAAGTTAACCCCTGATTGGCCCAATGTGAAAGTTGAAGTGGCGTCAACTGATGGCAACAACACCCTCATTAAAGCTTTCATATGTTGCTATGCAAATTTGTTCAGTTGAAAGTAATCCTGATGGTGCGCCCATGTTTTATATTATTTTTATTTTACAAGCACTTTTTGAGCATCAGACAGGTTGGATGCTCATACTCTGCTGGATGGTAAGCAGTTACCGTACGTGTCTTCCGCGCAACCGATGGATGAGAACGACTCTAGCGATTAAAGTGGTGAAACATGGCAGATACATATTTTTTGAGCAGCCGATGAATTAACGAGTCACGTCTGGACAAACTGGAGATACTTGGGGTAGCTATGTCCAACTGTGGACGTCATTCGGCTAAAGTATGGCTTTAAGTAAGTAAACTTAACTAGTGCTGAGCTTAGTACAAATAAAATATATTTTTAATTCATATTATTTTGAAAATGTTAGTTGGTAGGGAAGGTAGAAGAACATACGTGGACCAAATATGTGTGTTGACAAAGGGCACTATTATAAGCACCCATATCCGACGTGTGTGTATGAAAACATTAATTAATATTAAAAAGGCAAAGGAAGTATGTTTAGATCGCAGCAAATGGCGTTCTATATTCTTTGCTTACTTACTCACGCTTAAACAGGCGTGAGGTTATGTATGTATGAAAATGATAATTATATGTAATTTGATACCATGGATCTCTTTGATATAGGAAATATAGGCGACTAGTTTACCATTTATGCACCTTTACCCCTCTCTCACACTTTTCGATCCAGTTTATTCTATCTATCTTCCTCAGGTCGTTGGTAAAATGCAAAATAAATATGTACAACATTGTATATGCATAGGTAGTTGGTATAACATACACAAGTTATTACAAATTTATAATATCGCCAGAAATGTGGTTTCATTTTTGGCACGTTTTCTCCCTAGCTTTGTATGCAATATGGAATTTAATTTGTAATTTTGTCACCAATGTCTTAAAAAACATGCTTTAACATAAAAGTCAGCATTGTTATGTCTAAACTTTGTTACTAGAATCTGCTTATCACTCCGACATATTCTCATAAAATTGAGAACAGCGTAACTGTTCGACGTGTTTAGGTAAGATGTATCTAATGCTAGGCATCCTATAAGCGCTTTTTTAATAGCTATTCTCAAGCAGATGTGACTTTATTTTTTAATATGGCTGCGTAACTACTCTGTGTACTTAGTTTCTCTAAGCATAATATTAAGTTTAATATTATCTGCTTCACATATTCTTAAACCTTTGTTTGTTGTGTAGGTAAACAAGACAATGACACCACATGTAATCCATTGCGGGATTCTTGAGAAATGTCCTAATTTTATGCTATGTGTAGATATATTAAAAAAATATATAAAACAGAAGAGTTGAAGAGAGAGTTGGGAGAGTGTTAAAGATGCAAAAGAAAGTTATTATTGATGTTTTTAGTTTATTTTAAACTGCAGAGATCCAAGAATAGCAACGTATGATATCGAAGACAAATAAGACGTTACCATTGATGGTTAAAGTAAATCTTAAGATTCATTATCATAACGTTACTACTAGATACTTAATATTAGAGGCCTAATCCAAAGCCAAAGAAGCCTAGAAAGGAATCTCATAAACCAATACATATACTTAAAATAATTTTATCAGGTTTCTTTTTCTAAAATCAAGTATTTAATAATGCATAAGTCCGAAACATAAACCACGTATCTCATCAAGTATTCTTAAGATATCTCGCTCAAGTAAACAGATACGACACCAATACGGTGAAACGAATTGGCTCAAGAACAAAATCGGTCAATAGGCGCCGAACCCAAAATCATAAAACGATTTTCCATCCCCGAATCAATCCTTGTTTTTGTCTGAATCCAATTTGGTCAACGGTAACAAAGGTCAGTTTTAATCAGGACTGTCCTTTGAAATAACGAACGGAACAAAACAAAATTGTGAAAGGGGACAAGACAATTAATTACCATACAATATAAAAGAATGTGATAGCATATGTAATCATTTAAGGCAAAATATGAATCGTATAGAACCTCTGAAGGCAAATATATTGTTATTATTTTCTACTCACATTGCATTTAATTATAAGTAGGTATACTGTATATTTTTAGAAAATGTAGATGTAAAGAAAATTCAGCTTTCTGTGTTTGCTTATAAATTCAAAACCGAACAAATACCAATATGACTATTCAAACAAAAAAATCGCGAGAAAGTCTGGTCTTATATTTAAGAAATATAAATTTGAAATTGCCAATCCGCCTTGAGCGATCTGTGCTCATGAAGTGTCTGTATGAGAAAAGGTTTTTGTCTTGCAGTGGGACAAAATAATGGGTTGGTATTACAAGCATCACACGATAGGATTGTTTAGATAATGTTTTGTATTGGACTAATTTAGTTTCAATTCAACGGCTCCATCAGATGACTTTTGATTATCGTTACGCAGGACATGTTACTTCTGTAGTTTGCTTTACCTAAATTATATATGATTTCTTATAGAAAATAATGTTTATCGTCTATTCATCATATCGGGCCATTATTATCCCACTGCAGGGAAAGGCCTCTTCTCATGTATGAGAAGAGGCCTTTCCCTGCCTGAGAAGTAGCATTTATCGTCACGCTCGCTCAAGGTGGATTGGCGATTTTAGACTTCCTCACGATTAATGTTTTCCTTCAGTCAGTAATGTCCAGATAAACTTCAACTTTATTTTAAAAACAGGCTAATGATTGTTGAGTATGACACAATAAAACAGACTGTTACGGCCTTTGTCCCCAAAGATACAGCTGTGCCACATCCATATTTAAAATAACACCATAGCCTTTACGTGATGCGAGATTCTAAGTGGAAATATGTAGTCATCCACAAGTATGACCTGTGGCCCAAATAAAGAGTTTGACTAATCAGTTATCCAGTCTCATTTACCAAGTCTCACTTCTGCATTTAGGCCCTCCTCATTTATGCCATTATTCTTCCCATCCACTGCCAGACAAACAATTTATTATATAAATAAATAGAAAAAAGAAAGACAAACACACTTATTGGTTTTTATTCCCTTCGGGTCATTTCAATTTCAGATAAACATATTACAAAATAAAATGATTCAATACAAAATTGATATAAAATCTGGCTTTTGTAATGTAATTGAATTTGTATTTGTGACAACTAAAGATACAATAAATAAAAATCTTTTTTTGTAATTCTTAAGTAATCGTAATGGCCAAGCAGTTAAGGCTAAAACTTTTGGGCAAAATGTTTTTATTTCTAAGAATATTTGCTTTTTAAGTATTTTTTTCCATTACCGTTATTCGAAAAAGAATAAACGGACCAAACCACTTTGATCAAGCGTCATGATCATTGCCTATACCATAATGTCATCTCTGTATTAGATAAGGCTTTTCAGTCATTCAATTTCAAACCTACAACTATTGGTTATGAAGCAGCTACTTTGATCATTAGTCCATCATGGTATTATTTGTAATTTAACTGAAAAGTTGATTGCTGCAATTCACCGAATTAAACCAAATTTGGCTACACTAGTCAAATTTTAAAGTGAGTTAACGAATAACAAAAAATCTTCAATCTATTTCTTAAAGCCTTCGTTAAAACGTGATTTTGTGAGCACAGCACTAATAGTTCAATAGCTCCGTTTGTGCTGTAAAAGTAGCCAGTCTATAGAGGCTTAATGCGTTCTTTCGTGAGTGTTAACTAGATTTGCCACTCTCCTTGTTTTAAAGTTTAGTGTCGGCAGTTAGAGTCTATCCAGAATATTCCATAGCCTGTTCAAAAATAAAGATTCGATAGTATGAATAGAACAACAGGTTGTGTTTTCTTTGTACAGAACTTTTGTGGGAAGATTTATATATAAACAGTACTGTACAGATGAGACAGATAAAATAATTAAATTTTTACTACTACAATTATTATTTTTTTTTTTCACGTTAACAAATCACGACGCAAGATTCGTATTTGGTTTCCTTACGTCGAGTAGCCGCTAAGTCTAAGATAAGATAAGATAAGATAACTTTATTTGTTCTAACATGTGTACATAGGGTGTTTCATATTATAAATTTGGTTCTACATGCTTTCTTCATTATCATTATATTAGACATACAAATTTTATTTGATTGTAGGTACATTGTTTTACGGCTCAGAAAATTCAATTAAATTAAATAATAATATTATAAGTCACCAAGTTACCATTAGCAATAAATGATTACAAATTACATTTAAACACACTAATTTAAAAGAATAATATCACAGAATGTCAAATTTAATAATACAAAGTGTCAAATCTTAATACTAGAGCGTATTGAGAGAATGTCAAATTTGATTAGAATTAAATTATAATAAAAAAAAATACATGCGAAGATACAAATAGATTAATATCATAAGATGTCAAGTTAGATTAGAACTAAATTATTACATTCGAGGGCATTAATTATGTGTATATTGTTTCAAAAAAAAAAAAAAAAAACGAAATAACTAATTATTGTACGTAGAAAGAAAATGTCATAATATTATAGTTTGTCATTAAAGAATTCACTCACGTTATAGTAGCATTTACTTATCAGTAAGTTAGATAATTGTTTTTTGAATAAACTTATATTTAAATCTTTTATGGAGTTAGGTACATTATTATAAATTTTAGGGGCCATGCATAAAATACTTTTCTCTAATAGAGCTGTGTTTGCAGAATGCGCACATAGTCTTTTATTGTCCCGCCTGTTTCGTACTCTAACGTCAGCTAAGCGAGGAAAAAGGTGGGGATTATTTTTGACGAAAAGAGCTGTTTCCAGTATATACAGAGAAGGAAAAGTTAATATTTTATACTTTATGAAAAAGGGTGTACAGCTATCGGTTCTTTGTAATCCAAACATTGCTCTTATGCATCGTTTTTGTTGTTTAAAAGCAACTTCTTTGTTCACGGAATTACCCCAAAAAATTATGCCGTATCTTAACACCGATGCAACTACTGAAACAAAAACGCAAGGTTGTCGGCGCTTATGATTCGGTAGATGACGACTCGACGTAATGAGACTCGACATTAAGGAACCAAACCGGATTTGATCTTCACTGTACACAGTTTACAAAACTAGAAAAGCATGTAAGTTTTACGTATAAAGACGACGTTTAAAAAAAATATGCTAAAACAAAAGTTCAACAACATTTCCATTTCATCTGCACAAAAGTATCAAGAGCAACAATAAAACAAAACACGACGATGACCTAATACGATGAAAGCTATAAATCATAGATATCTACGTCACAACATGGACGTGAAACAAAAAGTTTGGAAACAGAACGTATAGCAACATTCGTCGAAATTGTCAATAGCGTAGCCGATGCGAGCGCCGGATAGTTCTCAAAAAGAAATTCGTCGGGGAGAAAAATTAGATTTGCGAAACAGAAACGTGTCCGAACTGAGATGTAAGGTTAGTTAAGAAGTGTAATGTTGAGGACGATCGCTTGCGTAGCATATGTGTTCGTGATATTGGTTAAATAATTGATTTTAATATAACCATAATTTTTATTGAATAATGAATATTTAACAAACTAAAGTTAAACTTTCTGGGTGTATTCACTAGTTCAGTTAAAGTTTGGCCCGCCAATCACGTGTCTTCACACAAGCATTGAAAAATTAATGAGTAATCTATTATGATTTTAAAAGTGACTTTTATTCTTACTCCGTGGGTTACCTAATTTCCCTTATTTATGTAAACCTAAAAAATGCCTATCAATAAAACATCAAACATTGAAAAAGAACGGAGTACACCAAAATAACGGCAATTAATAAAGTTGCAAAAAGCAATTTCTATTTTTATTAAAATATAAAAAATAAATTAAAGCTTGAACTTGGTCGAAGTTTAAATCACAAATTATTCCACGGGGCAATGTAAATTCACCTTTTGAAGAAGTATAATGGAAATTTCGAGCAACCACTTGGAAAGTCTTTTGATCTGAAGAATTTTACTGAAACGTTTTGGTGAAAGGCTTAGACCATGATAGTTAGGTACTGTTGAAACTTTTCCAAGTATCGACTTAAATTTTAATATAGGTGGGTAGAGGAAAATACTCTGTTTTCATAAAATCGTGTAATTATTATACATTTTCATAAAATTGTTGTGCTTTAAACGTTATATATTTAATAGCATACCTACACTATTCAGGTGCAATAACTGACTAGTATTTTTTGTACATAGGTGAGATTTGTACAAATATAAATTAAAACATTTCAAAGCCTTGTTAAAATTCTGAAGACTGCGTTACTAAAAATATAACATAAAGACCGATTGTCGAAAAAACGGCGGTTCCCATCAAAAGGAGTTTCATTCGTAATGTACTGAGAGTACGCGGTTGCAGTGCTCTGAATTTCCACCAAGTCTGAATGGGTATTCACTAAATGCAGCCTCTTTCTTTACCTTTTATAACTGCGAAAGACGGTGTTCATTCCTTCCAAGATGCCGTGGTTTTTCTTTCATTACAATCATTAATATTTTTCGGTCCTGTTAATTTTTTGAGTTCAGCTCCACTTTTTGTATTTATTTTTTCTTTTGTAGGTCTTTTTGAGGCTTAGCTTTTTATAAATCTTTGTTTATATTCTGTAGATAGAACGATTATGCGCTCTGTATGCGTTTTAACTTACTGCATTCATAGATTTCACTGCTATTATATATGTGCACGTAGTACCAACAACACTGCTAGACAATGGCCTTTAAAAAGCAACTCAACTATGATCAGTATTTAACAGCGCCTTCATTATTCTACGGTTTAATCTTTGTTATTGCTGACAATGCCTAGATAAGTTGTACAGTACTTTACACAATATTGGATCCAACCCGAGACTATAATATGACAGGACATAATATGGCGCCTACTACCGGTATGCGATATCTTATGATCCTAGAACGTACCTAGTTCACAAATACGCTCGTGGCTCAGCTACTTCTCGATTAGTTTTCAGCCCCTTTTCCTCCTCATGGTTGTCAACGATAAGGGTATACAGTATGTCAATTGGTTGCATAGAAAAGTGCTCAAGCATATTTCTACATATCTACCTACAACCTTTTTCCTAGTATACATACAAATGAACATAGAACAAATAGAAATAACTAAATCAGTACAAGAGCAACAAAATAAAAACATACACGCGCATAAAAATAAGATATCTTATTCTTACAAATGCAATAAAGAAAAACAACTTTTTCTTAACAATTGTAAGAGGGAGGTTTGAATATATACTTATTCACCCCACCCTCTTGCCACATTTGTAACAGTTCGCTTGCAAAAGCACAATAAAGTATTGATTGGTCCATTTACAGATCCACTCTCTATTAAACTTTTACAATATAACATAAAAATTATTTTTAGAAAAAAAAATAAAAACCGACTTCAAACAACACCTACATGTTCAATCCTTAACTAAAAAGTAAAAGCAAAGAACATTAAAAGGGAATCAACGCAATCTATAATACTTTACTATTTATAGTTTTTAATCAGTTATTTTGGAGTCGGTGCCAGCCAAGAAGGATCTTTAATTCTGCCTTTGCAACAAACTTTTGTAATGCACGGGGCGGTAATGGCACGCGTGGGGATATGCCTGAGTGCACTACCCGAACGCGGCCATACTCGTGAACGCAGACGTCATTGATAGTTTTGTTCAGATAGGTATACATAAAAATTTGACGCGCACTTATCAGATTCCTTCGATTTCTTGTATTAAATCTATATTTTTCATTCATATATTAATAGATTAATCAAGAAGATTTTTTAGCTAGTAGGTAGGTTATTTTTATGAAGGTCATTATGATTCTTCTTGGCTGGCACCGACTCCAAAATAACTGATTAAAAACTATAAATAGTAAAGTATTATAGGTATCAAGGATTGCGTTGATTCCCTTTTAATGTTCTTTGCTATGAAGTAATTAAAATATTATTTTTTACTTTTTAGTTAAGGATTAAACATGTAGGTGTTGTTTGAAGTCGGTTTTCATTTTTTTTTCTAAAAATAATTTTATTTTTAACCTTTTAGTGGGAATTAATTGTGTATAAATATATTCAATATGGGTAGACCTACTAAACGTGCTACGCAATCGAGACAGCGCCGCGCCGTTTGAAAGAAAGTATAGACGAGAGGTAAGATTGTAAATAGAGATATATGGTCCTTGTCAACACTTTCTCGATCGCTAAACCCTGAATCCCAGAAACCACAAATCAAAACAAAAAAGTGATGATCTACCAACAATAAACAATCATCAAAAATCATAATTTAACTAACCGAGCAATCGCTTAACAGATATACAAAAAATACACAGTGGTGCTGTAAACGTAGGTTTAAGGCCGCCCGTTGATGTAATTTCTCACGACCATAAGACCCTCCAACTTGGCTTAACGACTACCAAATTATAGTGATAATTGTCTACTGCTTCTAAAGAATGAAGACGCTGAAATAGAAATGACACAAATGGTCACTCATCCAGGGCCACTTCGATTCTAACAAAAAATGAATTTTGAAAATCACTTCGCACTTGTAGCATGGACATGTCAATGTCGGATAATTCGTCGCAAAAGACATCGACGTGTTGCTTTACACGTCTTCACTTCTTGCATACGATTTGTTACAAAATATACAATTTAAGCCAAATCACTACATCATTCTTTATAAAAAAAACATGGGACCGCATTTCGGAGTATACCCTTTCAAATAAAAGAAGAATTTTCCAAATTGGTTTATAAATGACCGAGTTCTGTCGTAACAAACATACAACCACTGAACCATTTCTTATAATAAAAAAATGGGACCAATTTCAGAGTATACCCTCTCAAATAAAAAAAAAAATTTTCAAATCGGTTCATAAATGACCGAGATATGAGGTAACAAACATACAAAAAAAAAAACATACGACCCGAATTGAAAACCTCCTCCTTTTTGAAGTCGGTTAAAAAGAGAGATGGTTTGTAAACTTACCTTTATTCAGGAGATTTCAGAGTACCTTTGCGACTGTAGCTTTCTGCATTAATATGCTAAAACAATACCGTTAGTATTGTTTGAAAATAATATGTTCTGAATTGTAGGTATTACTTCTTGAACAGGTTAAAATCTGTACTTACTCATTTTTTAATTAACCTTCAAATTAAAAAGGAGAAGATAAGGATGAAGAAGAATTATTGATCTAAGAACTCACATGACGATTCAAGAAACTTTCATAGAGAGAATTTACGTCCCTCAATAAAATTTTATATTATAGAGAACCCAAAGGAAAACATTAAAGACATTTGATTTAAGTTAACTAACAAAAACTTACGATGAAGCTACCGTCGATCTGGGACAACAATTCAAAAACTTTAAATGTTACTGATACATATAGATAGTTTTCAATTCACAATCTATTCAATTCTCTACTACGTCGGCTGTAATATTTATGTCGAGAAGATCATGTGACACAAGTTTTATTTGTAAGAGTTGTCTTTTAAAATAACCTTTTAGCTTTGTTCTGATGTTAAATGTATTACACAATAATATTCACAACACTTTCAATCTACCCTCTTTTATGATGAGCACGACAAATGTAAAGCGGTCTGCGGGCTGTAGATAAAGAAATTATACCGTGTACAGGCGTGTTTTATTGCCTCTCGTGAATGTCGCGTTTATACGTATTAACGGTAATTGCTAACGTTGTGCAAACTATATCATTGGTTGTGAAATACAGTGCCAAAAATATAGGATTACTTTCTCTTCTTTTTTTAAAAGTTTAAGTAATAATAATAAAATCGAATAGAAAACTTAATTGTATGTACACCAATTTTATTGCTTCTTTGCTTGTTTGTCACGTACAAGTACGTTGTTTCTTTCTTCATTTATGACTTTGAACGAACCTTATTTATGCATGAGAGGTGGCTGCAAGGCAGTGCATATATAGGCAGGTGCTTGACTCACCATCACGTCTTTCAAATTGCATTAACAAGTTTTTTTCAAACTAAATAACAAGAGAAGCTAAATAAAATATAAAAAAGCTCAAGTAATTAAACAAAAAAGACAAAATGTAAGAGGTAAATTAATTAACATTGTATTATGGAGACTTGGGCCAGTGTCACTTAGTTAACTTCATTATAGCTTCCTCTTGCAGTTGGTAGAATGTTCTTAACTAAACTATTAAGGCCGACGGCCGAGCGCATTCAGTACTGTTGCCAGCTAAAAGACTATACATAGATGTTTATCTGTGCATGTAGAAGTGAAAAACTATTTATTATATTTAGATTTAAAGGATTTAAAGGATTTAAGCGACATGTACCCTAATAAGGCATAATAACTGCCTATTTGTTACATTATTCCTTATTACGTTTTTGAAACTACGTTAACGTGTAACGATAGAATATTTTATTTCGCGACTAAATTTATACCATCACATTATGTTACATAGCGTTTATAATATTGATCATGTGATTTATAAACCAAATGACACCGTCAAAAGGTGAAATTGGGTACGATATTAAATTGCTTGTAAAAACTTCTGCAACGCAGGCCTTGCTCCCTCCATGCTTGTTCCCTGTGGAAGTCGAGGTAAAAAAAGAGAGAAGTACAAATTAATATTATTGTTTTATTTTTGTTAAGTAAATAATATGTATCTACCTAAAATTATTTGCAACAATTTTAAATTACTTATCTTACTAATAGTCTAAATGAAAAACGGCGTTAAAGGGATCATTAAAAAGTTATTAGGCAATGCTTTTAAAGGATTTTAATTGTAATTCTGTTGTGTACAAATAAAGAATAGAGGACCTCAAAAATACTTTCTTTGTCGCAAGAAAATATTTAGTGTATTAATTATGTCACTCCCACTTTATGATATCATAACGTATAAGCGGTGTGTCTCTACCTAATTAAAAATTGGGGTTTTTTAATTAATTATTTTGAAATGTGGATTTTCATAGTGTTGTAGAGATTGAGCTCTAATTAAAATGTTTTAAATAATTATCATTATTATAACTTATAAGTATCAATATCTGTAGATTTTATAGATACAGGTAGCAAATATATAATTTAGGTTCATATTTCAAAGAATTTGTTAACTAAATAAAAATATTATTTTATACCGTAAAATGTTTTTAATATGCCCTAGATAACACAAAACAAATTATATATACATAAATTCAGTAGAGAATATGAGAAACAAGCGTTTAGTGGGAAAGTTGGTAGATTAAAAATTCCTTCATCTCAGTTATACGAGTGACGTTCAGCGCATTCATAATGTACCAGCAATACCGTGGTACTATACGAATAGTGGTGAATTGCTTTAGTTAACAAGTTCATCGTTATTTTATTTATATGATGGATAGGCTTAAGTTTGGCGATTCATACTCGAGGCCTCGTTGAAAGAGCGTGTATGTCTGTATTAGTTTGTATGTATTTTTTACCAAGAGAAGTCATAATTTACTTATCATCACTTTGAAAACGTACCACATATTATATTTTGTGACTTACCACCTTTATGAACCTCACCACTTTCCACTGGTTCTGAAGGTAGCACAGTACTGGTAACGGACAACAAGTAATGCAATTATTTGCGGGCAAAAGTTTATATTTATTAATTGTTGCTTATTTATAGAAATATATGAGGTCAGTGTATCAATGATGTATGCTTAATTAGGTGTACGAGAAATATCGAGATGGTAACCCATATAGCCTAGCACAACAGTACTACTAATATTTCTTTTTATTGCCGACAATGGTAGACGAGCAAACAGGCTACCTGATGGTAAGTGGTAACTGTCGCTCATGGATGTCTCAGAAGGGACTCTGTGAAGCCGCTGCCTACCGTGAAGGGAGTGGGCTAGGTGAAGGGATTGAAGGAGGTGAGGTAAAAGGAGAGGGGGAAAATTGGACCTTCGGCGCTCTATAATAATGTTAAAACCTGAATATCAATAAACATCTTTAGTCACTACTGACCTAAATAAAATAAAGAACTAAAATACCAAAGCTTTCACCTCCAATAAAAGACAAACTAAATTGACTTACCACCTCTTCAAGTCACATAATCCTCTCAATTCAACCCTACGGCTGCTCGAATGGTCATTCAACATACATATCAATGCGATCGCTCACATTATTATTTCGTCGTCCATCGGCGCGTTTCCGGGGCCGTCACACCAACGTTTTCACCCGTCATTTCAGACCCTCCTCAATCCACAGTGCGCAAATTGAATTTGATCCGTAACAGGTTCACTCGGTCGTTTGTCTCTGCATTGACGGGTTGTTTTTTTGTTTTTTGTTATTACTATTTTTGTGTCTGTTGATTGGTAGATGGATATCGGAATTGTTTGATTAAAGCATACTCGCAAATAGTCAACGGCATTCACCTAGTTTGTCAGTGTTGGCAAAACGAATTGGTTGTATGGATAAATGTAATTCTTTACATCAGCTAAGCATTAAGTTATTAAGCCTCAAGTTCTTTAACTAGAACTGCTAGAAAAGAGTTCATCTCTTACGGTGATCTGACTTAATTAATTTAACCTTTGTGCTTTCTAGCTATTTGCCTACTCTTGTTGTCAGTAAAGTCAGAGGGCTTCGAACAGCTTCATCATATTTTAATTCATATGTATTTCTTTTTAAATATTGATTTGTAATGTACCTACTATCTATTTTAATAAATATAAGCAAATATTGACAGTAATTAGTGTTGTTAGCTTAACTTTATTAGCAAGCCAATACAGTAAATAAATAATGTCCGGCCTTGTAACCTCCAATAATCTCTTTCATTCGTTTTCAGCCAAACTAATAAGTATAATCATATAAAAAAGACTTCCTATGATACGTTTTTAGTGAAACTAAAAAGTATAATCATATAAAAAAAATCTTAGGCTACAAGATAACGAGTCTCTGAAGACTATTTGCATTAAAGAAATACGCTGCGTACCTTTTCAAAATATCCTCGGCTCACTATATTCAAATATCCACCCTTCACTTGCAATATACTTTGAAGTGGTTCCTTTTCACCGCAGACTTTGATTTTGTATTTTTTTCACTTTTTCTAACACTTTAAACCCTTTACTCCACCATAGATTCAATGGTTCCATCAGATAGGATCTAAATTACTATGGCTATGTACATTTGAGATTAAAAGGGTGTCTGGTGCCGGAAGCAATTCATGGAATCCTTGATAGATACGCTGTAGATAGATACATAGCCAATGTGGACTTAAGCTTCAGTTTTATAGCTTAGAGGTGAGGTGAGCCGTATTAACGCTTAGTGTAAAAATGTTATAAAGTTTCCTCTTGCAGTACTGGTTTTGTAAAATTAATACATTGAGTATTGAAAGTATAATTGAAAGATTTTAGTGTTTAGTTCGGGTTATAAAAATAAAATTATGACCTGTGAATGGTGTCAGGAACGTCAAGATTTTTAATAATGTTGCTATGGTTTTCGTCAAACTTTATAGTTAGTGTCTCAATTGGAATACAGCTAAACGATCATTAGATTGTGATAACGTATTAAATGGCACGATGTAATATAAATATTAGTATCTATAGACTATAGATAGAATAGGAAGTAATCATGTATCAATATATGAATGTATCTAATCATCAAAGTCAATCATGACCCGGTTAAATAAGGTTGAAGATATAAAATTTTTAAAATAGTTAACAAGCAAAATATATTATTAAGAAACAAAAAGCTCATTGTCTTAAACAAACTAAAAAGAAAGAAACCCATTTATTACCATAATATATGTCTCACCCAAAATCAATACTGAATCTAATGACACCTCTTATGTTAAAATCTATCAAGCCATTTAGGCTGTAGAGCATGCCAAGGTAATAGTCATACATACCCACATACATACATAAATACGCTCAAAAATCATTACCCTCCTTGACTTCGGCAGTCGGCAAAAACAAGAGTTTAGCGTTAAAAAGTAGAATTTTAACTATTTGTCAGATAACGTTCACTGCTAGATATAAAAAGAGACTAAGGCCACATTTCACCACTTTCTGATAAAGTGTGTGATAACCTATTCAAAACTTAACTGACAGATAGTATTCTCAGATTTAACTACAAGCAGATGTTTCATCTGTTAGATGTAGGTGGTGTGGGTCGACCCGCCGGCCAGGGAGACCCGTAGAAACGGTGGTGCCGCTGGCCGCCCGCGGCATAGTACAGGGGCCCAACTAGGCCTAACCACCCTAGGAGGCTGCCCCACCAGGTCGCGCATAATCCCGGAGTGGTTCGTCGTGCCGGTTCCCGGCGACCATTTCCGAGAGGGTACGGGGGCCCTTCCGTCCGGCGGATCGGCTACCACCATGCCACACAGTTAAATGACGAAGCAATACTCGGCACCTTGTCTAGCCTTGCTGCGAGGGCAGTCATCTTTTCCACGCCCCTCCCTTCACCCTCCAACATGGCAGCACGCAAAAAAGCAGTAGGTCTAACAGCGGCATCTTCCTCCCCCACCAACCCGCTATTTGAGGTGGAGTTCACTAACATCCGTGGACTCCATTCAAACCTCAACGCCGTCCACCAACACCTCGAGACGGCACGGCCGGCTTTGCTTTTCCTAACGGAGACACAAATACGCCGCCCTGACGACACGGCATAACTGCACTACCCCGGCTATGTGCTCGAGGAGCGCTTTCGCGCTAAGGCCGGAGTATGCGCATTCGTCAGGGCGGATGTTTGCGTTCGCCGTCTGCGCTGCCTAGAGGACCCATCCTACCCCATCCTTTGGCTTCACGTTGATCTTGGTTCTCTGAGCCGGGTCTACGCGTGCCTTTACCGTTCCCACTCCGGAGATTTGGAGACAACTCGACTCTTTGACCATCTGAGTCAGGCGGCAGACTTAGCGCAGGAGCGGTTTCCGAACGCGGAATTGGTGTTTCTGGGAGACTTTAACGCCCACCACGAGACCTGGTTGGGTTCTCTCAGAACAGACCATGCGGGACGAGCCGCCCATGCATTCGCTCTCACGCATGACCTGACGCAACTGGTAATCCATCCCACCAGGATACCAGATATTCCAGGTCAAGCGCCCTCTTTGCTAGACCTACTGCTGACGAGTCACCCAGACCAATACAGTGTTTCGGTCCACGCCCCACTGGGTAATTCCGACCACTGTTTGGTCTGCGCCTCAGTGCCTCTTGTTGCTCCCCCACGACGTTCGGAGGTAAAGCGACGACTGTGGCACTACTCGTCAGCAGACTGGGACGGTATGCGGGATTACTTTGCTTCCGTCCCATGGGCATTACGCTGCTTTAAAGACAGGGATCCGTCGCAAAGTGCTACTGCTGTCGCTGGTGAGATCTTGTTAGGTATGGAATATTACATTCCATCCTCAGATGTCACCAGTGCCGGCAAAACGCGTCCCTGGTTCAACCGTGAGTGCGCCGACACTGTTAAACAAAAAGAATCGGCGTACCGCGCTTGGATCAGGGCCCGAGCACGGCGCGACCCTAGCTTGGATCGCCTAAAAGCAGCGTACAACAAAGCCACTAGGGAATGCAAGAGGGCTTACATCAGAGCGGATGCCCAGCGCATTGCACGGATTGGGCAAGAACTCATTTCGCATCCTACGGGTAGCCGTAGCTACTGGCGACTAGCCAAGGCCGTGCAATCCAACTTCTGCAAGCCTTCGCTGCCCCCCTTGAAATGTCCTGATGGATCGCTGGCCCACGAGCCGCAAGAGAAAGCAAACTTGCTTGTAGAACTCTTTGCGGCTAACTCCCGAATCGACGATCGTGGCTTGCACCCGCCGACTATATCTGGCTGCGACTCCGTTATGCCTAATATTCGTATTAGGCATCGTGATGTCCGTGCGGAACTAAGGTCGCTCGATGTGCGGAAAGCCAGCGGACCGGATGGTATTCCAGCGGTGGTTCTTAAGAAATGCGCAGCGGAGTTGTCTCCTGCATTGACGCGCCTATTCCGCCTATCTTATTCCTCGGGAATTGTGCCGGAGGCTTGGAGAGAGGCGAATGTTCAACCCATTCCCAAAAAAGGGGATAGGTCCGAGCCAGGCAACTATCGACCCATAGCTGTCACCTCAGTTCTCTGCAAGGTGCTTGAGCGGATAATAAACTCCCAACTAGTCCGCTACCTAGAGGGTCACTCGTTAATTAGTGACCGACAATATGGCTTTAGGTCAAAACGGTCTACGGGTGACCTTCTAGCGTATATCACGCACCAATGGGGTGAAGCTATGGACAGGCATGGCGAGTCCTTGGCCATCGGCCTTGACATAACCAAAGCCTTCGATAGAGTCTGGCACCGTTCGCTTCTGTCCAAGCTTCCAGCATATGGTCTGCCACCCCAGCTGTGCAACTGGATTGCCGCATTCCTGCGTGAGCGCCGCATTAGAGTCCTTTGTGACGGATCGGCCTCCAATTATTTGCAGGTCAACGCTGGGGTGCCTCAGGGGTCCGTCCTGTCGCCCACTCTGTATCTTCTGCATGTCAATGACATGTTGTCCCTTGGCAACATTCATTGCTATGCAGATGATAGTACAGTGCATGGGCGATATCTCGGACATCCTGCGGCTAAACAGACTGACATCGAGGCAAAACGCCTAGAACTTGTCGCTGAGCTCGACCAAATATTATACCGCATTTCTCAATGGGGTTGTGAGAATTTGGTCGAGTTCAATGCCAAGAAAACACAGGTGTGCGCGTTCTCTGCAAAAAAATCTCCGTTCCTTCCCCTTCCCTCTCTTCAGAACACAGCGTTACCACTACAGGATAGCCTAAGTATCCTGGGTATGGACATCAGCCGAGATCTCAACCCCAAGAACTACATCGAGTGCGTCATTAAAACCGCCTCCTGTAAACTCGGTGTCCTGAACAGGGTGAGGCGGTACTTCACGCCCGAGCAGCTCTGTCTTCTTTATAAGACACAGGTTCGTTCCTGCGTGGAGTACTGCTCTCATCTTTGGGATGGCTCCGCACAGTACTTACTGGATGCACTCGATAGGTTGCAGCGGCGAGCAGTCCGTATCATCGGAAGCCCGGAGGCTACTAAGACCCTTGAGCCTTTACAGCTGCGAAGAGACATCGCCTCAATGGCCGTCTTCTATCGCCTTTACCATGGAGAGTGTTCTGAAGAGCTCTTTGAATTAATCCCACCCTCTCCCTTTTTATCCAGAACAACACGTGCGGGACTAAAGTGCCACCCTTTCACAGTGGAATCTAAAGGGTCTCGAACCAAACGGTTCAGCACTTCATACTTTGGTCGCTCAATTAAAGCCTGGAACTCTTTGCCAGTGCATGTGTTCCCATCTAATTTTGATCCTGGGTCTTTTAAGCGGGGCGTGAAAAAGCATCTCACTAAGCCGCCATAGTGGAGGCCACCATACCAGTAGTTTGGCTTTTGGAATGGTGTCCGCCACTTCTGGATTCCACTTACTGCTTACCATCAGGCAGAGTGGAGTCACTTTGGTAGGCTAATATAAAAAAAAAAAAAAAAAAAAATGTATATCAGACACTTTAACAGCTAGTGGTGGAGAAGGGTCTAAGCTAGTTAGAAGTTTTGCAGGTGAATTTAATATTTCGGAGAAAAACTTTAAATAAAAATAAATTGTTGTTGTGCTATAATTATCAAAATATTTATATTTTTAAAAATTGCGACAATATCAACTTTTTAAACTTACCTGTTTTTAAAACCTTCCAAAGCCGTCTTTTATCACATAAATTAATAAAGTTTTAAAAGAAACTTAGTGGACTGTGTGTTGCTTGGTGTAATTGCTTTGAGTAGTCGCAGTTACCAGTTCAAGGAGGCATGAGAAGTTGGAGGCGAGCAACTTGGAGGACCGCCGGGAAGCAGACTTATTACTGTCAAACGTGAGAGCTAGGGTTGCAGTGCGAGCGGATATAGCGCTTGTGTTAACCGCTGTAATTTATGTTGTGTTTTATCGCAAAATTCACACTCATTCTCACACTAATATTTTCCTCCACAATCTGGGTTTGCTGGTATAAAACTCATTCTTGAGTTAAGCTCGTCCTTGAACATTTTTATATTTTGTAAACTTTAAGTAAATGATTGTATGCATGTACAATAAAGAATTAAAGAACTTAATGACATTACGATTTATATTATTATATTTTTAACATTGAACAATTTAAGACTGACTGCCAGTGTTGAGTGTTCATATTGTAATCATCATCACTGCGGATCAGTAAATATATCCCTAGGGTCTAGCCTAGGATTGTCTGATCTGTTATCTTAATATAGTACACTAGCTTTCCACGACGCAGTTTCACTACTGCTCTGCTCCCGTCGCCAGTAGCGTGATATTACATAGCATATAACCTGGATATAAGAACTAAGCTATCAAATGCAAAAACATTATTTCAAATTTGACTGGTAGTTCCAGAGATTAGCGCGTTCCAACAAATAAAAATTTTTTACGCTTTAAATAATATTATAGAAATATAGTCCTTATTACTTTGACTTTAACTTACATCTATAAAACTGGTAAATTAGTTTGACTTTCCTTTTACACTGTGCTACTAAATTACCGTAGTCTTACGACGTCTTAGTGTCTTCTATTAAGTATTATAATTCTGATTAATATCTTTATAACGCAGGATCATAAATACTATAAATTTATCATAAGTAACATCTTTATTATGAATAATTCTCAATATTGTAATTAATTTTTATATCTTGACAACAGTAATAGCGTTATGAAAACCACAGTTCAACTGTTTTTTTAACCGACTACAGCTCGCCCGAAAGGTAAAAAACGGAGGAGGTTCTCAAGTCGACGCGTATATATACATAAACATAACTTTTTACACAATAGTCCGATTTTGATACTTAATTCTATTTTTATTGTAAAGGCTATATCCCGGCGTTGGTTCCATATGTTAGCGCCAACTCAAAATTACTTAGGTATACTTATATTAGTTGAAGAACTTAGTTATAAGGTTAATAAAATTAAAGTTTATTATTTTTTGCTTTTCATTTTTTTCCGGCGGTTTAATTTTTTTGTTAAAAGTTTTTAATAAAGACAATACTCGTACAAATCTGTGTGCCTCGCATGTGCTTTTGCACCCAAATTAGCGAATCAAACGTTTGTGAATCACATAAAAGAGAGAGAGATAATTATTTTAATTTTTTCTTTTGCTTTTTTACAACAGATAATACATTTATTACACATGATTGCTATAAGTATGGTTTTTGTCTGAATCTGACATCTTATCACCGCTTGCACTGCGACCACACAATTATGACTGTCAAACATACAAGTTCGCGCTGAGGCGCAGCTCGCTCACTGACGCTGTTGAATTTAGATAGCATTATCGTCTGCCCGCATTTCAGTTATGGCTTTATGCATGTAAACTATCTAAGAAACTTTCCTTTACTTATGTTTGAATGCATAAATTTGTTTTGTTCGTGGCGCTTACGAAGTTTCATCAATATGGTGGTTAATTGCTTGTTGATTTGTTTGTAGATTATTGTTTAATGGAATGATTAATAATACCTACTACATTATGTGTGTTTATACGAATACTTATATACACTCAGTATGTTTTTAAAAGATTAGGAATATATATCATGTGGAATTAGAACCTATTTGACATATTATACCCTTTGCAGCTTCTTTGCTTAATGAATATACTACTATAAATCACTCATAAGTTACTAAAGTGATTTTGATAAAATTTTGTATAAAATATTCTTTGACTGCTTAATCGAAATTAAACAAAAATAAGTTAAAATTTTCAAATTTTCCTCAATTGTAGAAATCAATAGATGTAGTCTATAAAACATTTCTCCGTTGAAGCTTGATGTTTCTTGCCAATTAAATAGTGCAACCAACTTCTATCATATTCATAATAAAAAAGATACAAAACTCAGTGATCTTTAGGAAGATAATTGTGTTTTCTTTTCAATCCAAGAAAAATGCCATTTAGAAAACGTTATCGCAGCTCCTTTATAGCGTCGAGAAGTTTAATTCCAAATTGTTAATGTTCATTGAACAAAATAAATTGGGTAAAGTTTCGTTGGAAGATAAAAGAGCTTCACTCGTGAAGTAAAATCAAACAAGTACTGATGGTGTGTATACTTGTGCAAAATTGTTTTACGCTTTACGGTCGTGTTGAATGTCGGTCGGAGCTCTTGTCATTTAACACCACTAGTGTTAGTTTAGTTTATTTTCATTGTAGTCGGTCTTATAGTATTGTGTTTTAGCTACTGAAACTATATTCTATATATTCTTGAATCATTACCTGTGTTTAAAACTTAAGAATAAATAATTGAAGGTAGTCAAAGCGTAAATTGCAGCTGTCTATTAGTTTACAGTGGTGCTTATGCATTATTTTGTTCGTCTACTTCATTAGTAGGATCAACAATAATTTTTAACAATTCAGGCTACACAAAATTGTCAATTTAAAATTTTATATATTTGTTAACTTTTTTATACCTATTACTTTTTATTAGTGTCTTATAAAAAAATTGTTTGTGTCATTATTAACCTACTACTTATTTTATCTTTGACATCTAGGTTTTCCTTTATTTATACCAACTTTAATTACAGATCAATATGAAATTGATAACAAATTAATTGAAATAATAAAATGGACAGCAGATTTAATATGAAAAGACTAAAAAGTAAAAAAAACCCACGCGTAGTTTTTCTAAACAAAGTTATTCTATCAAATTACACACGTCGCTAACATTTGTTGTCACAAATCAAGACAAAATAAAATGAGGTTGTCTGCAACGAAAACAACTCTAAGCCCCGTGGCGATTGAAATAGACATTGAACTATAATAGACAGAAAATTAATGTAAACCTACGAGGGAAACCAGAAACCTGTAGATTTCGTAGAATAATTGAAAATTGTGCTATCCTAATAATATAAATTATGTAGTAAGAGAATTATGAATTTTGTTATTGCATTTGCACATCAAAGAGCTCTAGTATGTAGTTTGTACAGAGTATTCTCGTTCAGGCATGCATTTAGAAATAGAATAAAAATGTATTGAATTTTTTTTCCTTTTTTGTACTTTATATCATAGAAAATACGCAGAGATGTAACTCAGGGATGGAAAATAAACTTATTATTGTAAACTATTTTTAATCCCGTTTTCAAACATTTAGAGATCTACAACAGCTTTAGCCAAAAACACCCACTGCTGGATTCATAGGAAGAATGCGGATATACGTACTTAAAAACTTTTTTTTTGTAAATACATACATATTATAAATAGAAACATCCAGGCCAATGCAAATAGACATGTTCATGCACACAAATATTTGCACTGAGCAGGAATAGAACCCGCGACCTTTGCGTGGCAGTCTATACACAGTACCACCGAACCACAGAGGCAGTCAATTTATTATTAGGTTCCTGTTTCTACGCCTTAGTATTGTTTTATTTCATATTTGACTTCATAATTTAAAAAATATACAATTTTCGTTTATCTCTATATGCCAAAATATCTGTGTAAATAAATAAAAACATGTTTAGAATAAACAAGAAAATAATCTTCAATTTCACAATTATCAACATCTGTTTGTCTGTTATGAAGAGACTTCGAATATCCGGAGTTATATTTCTTTATTTCCGTTCAAACAATATTATTGTTCAGACCTATATTATTGTATTAGAAAAAAGCGATAGCAGTTATTGATATTTATTATCAAACGTTTAGAGAAAACTACAGAATACCAATTTTTTCTGAAATACCTATGTATTTTTAAAAGATTTTACATGTTAAGATTACGTGATAATATCATTGAAATGATCGCATATGTGGCGTTACAATCATATTTCTGGGGTTCTGGCTTCACTAGTTTTATTATCTCTAGTGCTTATAATATTATATAATATATTATTATAAAAGTTAAATCTTATAATCTTATAAATACGGTACAATTTATTACATAATTTTCGACAGTAAAAACAATCGGAAAGTTAACTAATTTCCTCAATTTATGCTATATCAAATAATAAGAATAGAAGAATAAGAATTGAAAAACATTATTTATGAAGATATATGAATTATATTTTAATATTTATACAATTCATAAATAAACTCAAATTATACAAAATATCACCGTCTACTTGTACTGTTATTATAAGTAGTTATGAATAATAAAATTGTGCATATAGTATAAAGTAAAAGCCTCAGAAAAACCTTATCTCTTTGGTGTCAAAACGCCATGCGTCGTTAAAACGAAAGCATTCATAAAAACTACCTCGAGGCTAAGTCTGCGGAATAACAATGCGAATATATAAATTTTAAGTAGACACACACACATATGCCCGAGTTCTATTACCGAGTAAGTATGTACGGCGAATATCTCTACGTGTCACTGAAAAATTCTTGCCGTTTACGTTTTAAAACTGGCTTTTATCCGCAAGACGCCTCCCACGGGGCAGTTCATACAATATTCATACACTATATAAAGCTGATTGCAGACTTAAACGAGTCTTCGGTTCAGGCCGACCTTCTGTGAAACATTTAGAGATTGCAAGAATTGGGTTACAAAAGAAGTTACATGATTAATAAATATATTTTTAAGTAGGTAATATTGTCCAATAGTAATTAAATTTGTTAAAAAAAATATTTACTACTTACCTAAGACTCACATGTATTGTTTTGATGACGGCTAATAGTATAGTAGAGAATGAAAGAGAAAACACTTTCGCGGCAATTCCAAGAAGAAAACAGAATTCTATGTGATAGTATAAAAACTAAAAAAAAAGAATAGAGAAACTTATCTGCAATAAAAGCTGGCGCGAATGTGTAACTATCTCTAAAACTAGCTGATACTATTGCTTCGTATGAAAGGTTCCGTATGTTTGCGACAAATATCCCTGTTATGTTTCCTTTTGCATGTCAAAAAGCCCTCACAATTCATATGAATCGATCTTGTCAAATGGAAAGTGATACAATGTGCAAATGGTTGCATTCAATCCACGATTCTTGTTACCTTTATTTATATACTTTGAGCTAGATTTTTTGTGCCATAAGCTTTTGTTTTGAGGCTGTATTGTCGCCAATAAAAGGCATTGTGTTTATTGAAAATTGGAGCTTTTTTACAATGTTTACGCACTTAATCATATGCGCTATTTTAAACACAAAAATAAAAAAAAGTTCAAGTTATTAATTTAAAACGTTAAATAATAGTTAAATATAAAAACGTCGGTTTAACAATAAGCTAAGGTACATACTTATAAAATTGTAATAAAGTATATCACATTATGATAAAATGAATTATGATGGTCAAAATAAGCAAATAATCTAATGGCAATACCATTAAGCTCTTACTTGTATATAGATTCAAATAAAGCGTATTAAAAAAATATCCCATTTAAATAAAATTTTATCTAAAATAGATAAGAATATGACAAAAAGCAAAAAAACACATTTATTTTCATATACAAAACAATCAAACACCACTGATATTGCTCTTTTAACCCGATTTACATTTTAGAAACTAATAATGACTCACTTAAACAATTTTAGCTTTTTAACCGTCACGGTAGAGCATCAATCATACGAGGGAACGGTGTTTGAAAAACGTGACTACAACGATTTATCACGGGTAGTAATTATCCCAACTGCTGTGTTTTAGTGTTAAGACGTTTTGTGGTTCCGCTTAACGAAACGTACACGTCTTTGAAGTGCTAACTCTGTTAATGTCCTAGTCGATTTATTTATAGGACATTGGTATTTAATGATATCCTGCTAGTGCTATGATGTCAAAGGAGCGCTAAGTACTTTTATATTAAATTTTAAAGCTCTAGTAAAACACTGTTACAAGTATAGACCTAGATTTAAAGTTCAAATGGTCTTTATTTTATACATAGTTTACATTTCTATTATCTATCAAAAAACTTGCATGCGAGCTAAAAAATTTAATTTTATAAGAATTAAAGTCGCATATTATTAAATCAGTAACTTCTAAAACACGCTTATCTTTTTAAAAATAATGTCTTGATCTTAAAAACTTTCAACAAAGATTCTTAATGCACACATTCTTTGTAAGAAAATTTTACTAGCAAAGCACTGCAATGCGGTCAATTTCAAATACCTTCCTTGAAAATTGTAGGCTTAAGCAGACTTTGGGTATGCATGGATTTACATGACCACCTTAATTAGTCGACCTTCTTGCACCTGCGGAGGCAAGGGATTTACGGCTTAAAGAGGTACAGTCTTAGAATATTTGGGACTCTTACAGTACTCCGAAGTAAAATGGTTCCATTTAATTTCTAAACAGGTTAATTGTAATTGGAGTGGTTTAGGGAGGATTAAAGAGAGAACTAATATATAACTTATTAGTACCTGAATTTGCTCTACACTTATTTAATTTATAGGTGTGCCTCACGACTAGAATGTCTTATAAATTGTGACGCGTTCATATTTTACAACAAATTATCATAAACAATAGGTAGAATTTTTAAAAAATATTTTTAATTTGACTTATAAATGGCGACCACATTGTAAATTATTATTCATTTTGTTTAGGCGATGGTATTTTTCTAAAAGTCAATTGATTTATACAGGCCGAACCATCACTGAGAAATATGGCATAAAACCATCCAACCACTCATCTATTAAAAATCAATCCAACTGGTAGTTGCAGAGATGAGCGCGCTTAAATAAACAAACAAATAAACTCTTCCGCTTTATTTGTTTGTTTATTTGAGCGCGCTCATCTCTGTAACAACCAGTTGGATTTAAATGATTCTGGTATATGATAGCCCAATTCTCGAGGAAGATTAAAGGCTATGTAACATCACGCTACTGGTGGCGGGAACAGAGCATAAACCCTATTTTTTTTCTACGTTAATCTGGACATTACTGACTGACGGCGAAGGAAAACATCGTGAGGAAACCTGGAGTTCTGAGGAAGTCTGAAATCGCCAATTTGCCTTGAACAAGCGTGGTGATCAAAGCTTATACCTTCTTTGTATGAGAATGATGACATAAAACTTCTTTGTTTTATGTGAAGTCACGTTATATGTACAGTCTATGGTCACGCTCAAAACAATCAATGAACTGCAATTTTATCACGATAACCTAGGATAGAACATTTCTTATATCTCAAGTCAAAGTATATTTTAATTTTCAAGTGTTCCACAACTATCGCACCCAGCGCGCCTCTCGTGATTTTCATCGTGTTATGAGAAAAGCTGCCCGAGCTAATGAGAATGAATTGCACTAGCCGTCTGCGGGGCCAACATTACTTTAGAATTAGTGCATTTTTCACTCGTAAGCCTTAACGCGATTCATCTTAGTTTAAACTCGTATTTATTAGTCTCAAATTGATTTAATACGTTTGTTTATCTTTTTTTTAAGTGCAAATATAAATACAACTTATTAAAAGGAAATAAAATAGCAAGTTGAACAGGCTAGCCACAAGATTCACAATAGTACGTGTCACGTTACTTACACTAACAGCTACATAACATATTATTTCTATGTATGATATGTATGTATTTATAAAATAAGGTATATAAGTATGTTTATCCGCATTCTGAAACCCATATCACAAGCTATCAATATATGCTTACTTTAGGTCTAGATGGCGTTGTGTGGTTGTTGTGGTATTATTATTATATTTATTAGGAAAATAATATACTTTTTTCATTTACTGATTTAATTTCGTCGTCTATAAGTAATGAAGTGACGTTTAAAAAATATCATTGTTATGTACAAAACTCCAATGAAGTTACAAAACTTTTTGGGATAATACATTTTACGATGTCCACTGAAAGTGCTATATTATGATTGTTAATATCCCTCGTCACACTCGCAGTGTTTAACGCTACCAAGAACTTTAGTTTAGTCTATTTTTCTGATGCACAGAAGTAAATTCATGGCCTGAAATATGTAATATTAATATGCGCAGTTTCTAAAGTGTACACCTATGGAATAAAATATATTATTACCCAATGTAAATTTTTTAGTATAATGAAAACGGTAACGATAAACAAACAAAAATATTTTTGTTGGCACAGTGTTTCATTTAATGTAAATAATAATATTAGCACAACAACTACATAACGCTATTGTATCCCAAAGTACCTAAGCATATATTTTAGGTTGTGTTATGGGTTCTAGAATGCGGATAACTACTTATATACTTTTTTTGTAAATACATATTATATATAGAAACACCGTAAATATATCATATACAATTAAGAGCTTTTAATTTGACACAAATATATTCTTTCTAAAGAATAGACAATGTCACAAAGTCTAGTAGAACAATAGGTTTCAAGAAATAAACCAACAGTTGGCCTTTATTGTGATACAGATACTCGTAACATTTAAGATACAGCATTTTCTGTAATCTGCCAGATTATCTCATAACAAATTTCATAATAGAACTAAAATTGTATAGTCATAACAATAAACGCAATATTTAGCATTACCATAAGCTACGTTCATTTGAGAACACAGAAGGGCAAAAACACACGGCGCGTTTTGACAACGCGTCTGCAATTTGCCCTATTTGAATACTGTAATACGGGTTGCAATTTTGATAGAAAACGACAAACAATCGTTTAAATTTAATGTTTGTATTTATTTAGTATTCATAGTAAACAATTATTCGATGGCAAACCAAAGTAACTGACGTAATAGCTCTCCGAATCAACACTCTCACGATTTATATTTTATATATCACACATTTTGTACAAGGAAGACCTTCTACAGGAAACTATTACGTGGGATGAAGATTTTGTATCACTTATTCCTTGCTTATATCATAGAGAACCTCGTTTAACCCAAAAAAGGATTCCAGTAATATAAACAAATATTTACAAGATGTATAATAATAAATATTGTCGCAAAAACATTTGTATTTGACCGGATAAAAGAGTTAATGCCTACAGACCGTAAGGACTGCTCAAAAGCTGATAGCAATAATGATATAGAATGGAATTTTACGTGCCATTAGGTTAACCGTCGATTCTCTTGCAGCCTAAGCCTTTACTTTAGCAATGTTCTTGTTTTATTTTTCTGTTTTTATATCTTTAATATTAATTTCCCTCTATTTATTTCATAAGTATTTTTAGCGTTCCTAGTAATTTGTACTAGTATCGTAGTAAGTTGACTGAGATATTGTGTCACTAACTAAATAATAATTCTTTCGACTAATTAACAAGCGATTCTATAACTACAATTAATCTATTTTCCATTCAATGCGTTCACGCCCATAATATATATCCGTGTATTCTTTTCAAAGGCTCCCGTTCCTCGCACATGTTTATCCAATTTGGCGTAGTCTGCAAAGTTGTGAGCTCGCAACACGTGTGACGCTGAAATTAGAGATTCATATTAATTTAGGGCTTATAGTGACAGCGTTTTGCGGCACGCCCGCGCCCTAAGACGGCGAACGACGAACTTACATCGAATTCGCAACACTTTGATAAGGTGTTTGGCTAAAGTATAACAACTTTATATGTGTCAGATAACAAAGTTTTACGTGCAAGGTTTCGTTCTTTTGTTCTTGAAGCGTAAAGTAATTTGATAGATTGTACTGTATACCAGAGAATCTGGTGAGAGATCTGCCCCTTAACGTATCGTGCTTAGGAGCAAATCTACACGTAACACTATGTTATTTCTATGGTGTCTGATATTATAGCACACGAGATGTTAAATTTACTCCTTACTGTAACTACACCAGTGATTCTCTTTATCTAGTTAGGCGACCTAAAGTACACTTTATTCTTTAGTCTTTATTTATGTTTCCATAATCATCATTTTGTACGTAGATATGAAATAATTGTAGATTTTTCCACTACAAATTTTCAGTGTAACATTTAATAATTTCTACTAGTGACGCTAATTAACTTTTTAGCTTAAACATTTATTTCAAACAATTTTCTGTCGCTATCGGCTTTAATATAAAGTTTCTCTGCAAGTCATAACTATGTATATTGTGGAACAAACTCAATAAACTCTCCTGTTGGGTAATCTGCATTGATATGCTGCGCAGTTACTCATTTTGAATGCAAGGCACAAATTTAGCCGAAATAAGTAATTCGGGGACTGCACAATAAATGTTGCTGAATTTTGAAGATGGCCTTTAAAAGTTTAAAGTGATGTATTTTACGCTTGAATTACTTAATTTCATCTTATTTCTTTCGTTCGGAACATTTTAAGTAGTAGTACCTAGTAAAATGTTGTCAGTATTTTAGTTAACTTTATTAAATGACACATCAAACAGTAGTTTATTTTTTGCATCCACGCTTATTACACTACTGTAATCTATTTTTATATGATCAACAAAAAGGATAGAAAATAAAGAAAGCTCGGTAACATGTTGAAAAATGCCACCATTTCACACACTCGTTGCTTCTAACGCCTCGGCTAAATAAAACATAATAAAAATACAAATTGACGTAATATTTTTAACGAATTCTTCATAACTCGTACGCTCAATATTTTAGGTTGAGCTTAATTAATACGCGGCGACACTCCATTCGATGAAATTAAGTACCAGTGGAATTTTATTAATGTGCCATGCGTTTGGTAGTCTGATAAAAATCACATTACTGACTCTACGGTATGGATATTCACATACTAGATAAGCTTTGCGTGGGTATTAATATCAAATTATTTACAAAATTGTACAAAAGCATTATAATTATGTCAATTTGTATATATTTGTTCTCATTTACTCATTTCTTCTCCACAGTCGACAACGACTAGGTTGCATTTTTCTTAACTGTTGAGAGGTTACCTGATAAGGCCTTGTTTACTAAATTACAGAAACACTTTCTGTAATTTAGTGAACAAGGCTGTATGTGATTCGTATATATAAGTGGAGTCACTTTGGTAGGCTAATATAAAAAAAAAAAAAAAAAAAATGTGATTCGTATGCTTGAATGCTACTTACCTCAATACTTCTAATACACAACCGTTGAAATGGGCAAGGTGCACATTAAGGCACCTCAAAAAAAAAAAAAATATTATTTTTAAATCAAGAGAGATCTTCAAAAATATAATTTTAGCTGATCTTAACTTTTTTTTGACAGAGTTGTTTATTTCTTTGTAAGTAGTTTAGTCGAACATACAGCACCAATCTTAGCACGAAAACGAAAAGAACAAAACCAAATACTCTTAAAAGGAACGTAGATAGTAATCATCCATGATATATGTATATTTCACATAGATATTCAGAATCACAGGCTTGATTAACCACGAATCAAGTACACTATTCCATCCTCGACGATCAACACGATGACAAAGAAAGAAAACACAATCCTATTTGCAATCTCATCGTCTACATTAACATTTAGCCAGCAGACCGCAATAATCCATATCGCATCCAGTTGCTAAAACGCGGGTGGTATATACGGGTAGCAGGGGTTGGCAGTCTCGAGGGCCGTCTGCCGTAAAGTATCGTTTAATGACGTGTAACGAGCATGGTCTCCGTACAGTAGTTGCATGTACACGAAAAAAAAACAGATAAGTGCAAGTTTCGTTTCTGAAGTGGGTGCCGTAGCTTTTATTTTGTGATTTTTAGATATTTGTGGGTTTTAAACTTCTGCAAAGGAATTCCTTGCTTTCGTATTTCGACTCACTTTTTTTTATTTGAGCTAAGTTTAACTAAGACTTTGCAAGAATAAATAATGTAAAAATTTTCTATTTAAAAATATGGTTCACTTCTAGATACATACGACTACGTCTAACTTGTTAAAGTTAAATATTCAGTTTAAGTACATTATTTCTTGTACAAAAATACATGTGAGTTCGGTGATAAAAAAATCTTCAGGGCACTACTATTTACGCTGAGTGCCCCATGTTAGGTCATAAAAGACACTTCGACATTTCCGAAATCTATAATTTTAATTTGAGCTGTTTTCATTATTGCGTGTTAACTGTTCTATTTTTGTACAATATTTTCAACTCAAAACGTGAGCAGATATCAAACTGCAAAGGTAAACAGAATCTTCTTATTGTTTCTTCTGTACTTGGTTGAAAGAACCCTAAAAATTGCCGGCTAGGACAGAAATGAAAGGGATCTAAAACGGCGATTTGTTTGCGGCATTTTAAGAGCGATTTTTCGCGTAACATGTGGATCGACTACGTTATCCGCACAGGTTTTATAATGGAGTACTCTTTAAACGTCGTAAGATGTGGTCACAAAGCGAGCAGTTGCAAAGCTTTTTAAATTCTTGCAAATGTATGGATAACTGTGAAGAACACGTATGGACATTTGTGAAGAACGTTTCTTTTAAGATCGGCTAAAAACCTTCAGAGCACTTTATTGAATATCTGTAACTATTTTTCGTTAGATGATGAATTTGGTGTTAACAGTGTTATAATAATAGGATTTTTAATATTATATTAAGCCAATTAATTTATTATATTATATAATTTATATAATAATTTGTATGTTGTACTCGAGTAAATATATTCGACTCATTTCAATCTAAGATCACCTATGTATATTATCTTAATCTTATCTTATCTTAGATACTTAAGTGTTTTTAGTTGTCTTCAGATAGTGACGATTTATTTAAAGTAAACTTCATTTAAAGAACAGCCTTACTATTACATCGATATGTTTATAAAAGCTGCATGAACTATTTAAAAAATCGTATAATTGAACCATTGTATTTATCAGTGTTACATTTCTTATTAGCCACGTTTCCATAGTAAAAATTAGAAATGAAGTTATTGATATCGAAGGCAAAATATGTACCTCTCCTAATCATCTCCGGCCCATAAACCTCAACTAGTCTTGAACTGCTCTTATCCATCAGCCTCTCGCCACTTGCTTCTGGTTGATAACCTCATGAAACAATGTACAATGTTGACAATAATCGTTAACAAAAAATTAACAGTCGTCAACATAATTGTCATAGATAGTTTTCTCAAAAAGTCAAAAAAAAATACTTTAAAGTAAATTAAAATACGCAGAGAAGGTAGGCAAAAATCCACTAACGCACTAGTGTGTTCACTATACCTATTTTAAACAAATATTTAAAACCCAACTGTTTTACAAACAGTACATGAATTAAATTAACCATCTGTACCTGCTTCAAGAGAATACTTTTGCGTCCGTCCAGCTGTTGAAAAAGAAAAATTCTGAAAAAAAAAGTTAATTAATTACGTATGCAAATTGTCGAAAAAGTCGTTCCATGTCGTGCCGTACCGTGTTGAGTAGAGTGGTGAGACGAGAATCAGATAATGAGATTGTGCAGTCCCGTGATTAAATCATTGCGATGGAAAAATTTTGAATATCTAATCATTTTGATTAACATGTTGCCGAGTGCGGTGCGTTTTTTGTTTTCACTTTACGTAAAATATTGGAGATTGCATTTGAAAATAAAAATGAAAATGATCGTCGATAGTTTTTGGATAAGGGAATTGAGTACTAAGATTTAATTAGTATTGGTAAGTACTTACTTTACGTTTCTCATTAAACATAAAGTACCTACTTAAACGTAAAAATCAAAAATCTATTGTAGTGTAGCCTACATTCTAATACGTTTTTGAACATAATAAAATAAATAAATATAATTTATACTATGTAAACAAAGTAGCCTCATTGCCATTAGCAGTACACGAAGGAATCTTATCAATATAATAAGAAAAGCCGCTGATCTCAAGGGGTCCGTTAAATAATTTAACAAATTGGTTCTCAAGGTAAGTTTAGGGCTGGGAGTCTGACCACATACCCTTTCAACAGCGGAAGCCTCTAAGAGGCTAGCTAGATATCGAGCTCCGGAGGGACGTAGGAATTGTACGCTTTCTCTGTAATGATATGTGTTTTGATACTTAGAAACAAATTAAATATATAAAAAATATTGCAAAGAGAAGTAATGACGTTCTTAAACTTTTTTTTTTGGAAATTGGCATTATTATTAACATAAATTAAATCTCAGAAATTTAATCTGATGCTATATCTTTTTTAATTTTAAGTTTAAGTATAGAAAGATTAGATTAGTGTATATTAATATTATATTTTGGGACGAAGAGGCATATTGTTTAGGACGAACCAGGAATTTTTTAAGTAGGAAAACTCAGTGGATCAAACTAAGGGTAATTCGTATTCTGCAAATGGTTCTTTTGCGCTAGTAAAAAAATCAAAACGGACAATAAAATTCTCATAGTTTGTATAGTACAAAAAATAGTAGTGTTTCAAAGATACCACAAAAATTTAAGCATTTTTTTAAATTTATAACATATTCGTTTAATGTACAATGTGGGAGTAAAAACTATGGTAACTTATCCTTAATATTAATTATATGAGATTGAAACCATAGCCATCAACGAGAGTAACATTAGCGGGCAAGAAGCGGCTACACTCGCATGCGGTTGCAGAGTAAAATTACATCAGATCAACTGAATTATTTAAAAGTTTCACTACAAGCTTCATAGTTTGCAAGTTTATCAAAGCTCGTATCGTACTTTCCATAATCTTGGTACATTATGTATTTAAAGGTATTTGAATTGTTCTTGCTGCAGAGCATTTTCAGTAGTGGTAATAATGAACTTTGAAAACTAATTAAAAGAAACTTAGCAATAAAATCTCATTGTCGTAAGTAATAGTAATCTTTACGATAGGTTAAAGATCCTTACTGGTTTCAGCTTATATAAAATAGATATTCTTGTAGAACTTAAAGTAGTAATATTCATATTATCGAAATTCATTCGGTGTGTGAGAGCATTAGTCTTAATTATTTCTTGATCCTCATTGCTTTTTCTTCACAATAGGCAAGGACTGACAATATTAGCTCCTAACTATAACAACTTATACCTAATACTTAGAGAACAGTCTAGTAATAGGCGAGGTAATGTAATTACTTAAAACCGTGTGAACCAAATGCTTCTGGCCATCTAAATATTATAAAGTGAAAAGGCTAGTCAATGCTGCTTTTACTCAGACATTGTTAGTTCATAAATACTGATATAGCACAGTATAGTACATTTAAAATTTACGTATTCTTAAACGGTGAAGTGCAGATAATCGCTTCACTACTAATAGCACGCGTAGTTTATGGGCCATTACCATATGCAACAAGTTCTATGTCGTTCACTTATACTAGTAATGAACTAGTATAAGTAAACGACATACAACGCGTTCATGAAATGTTAACGTATCTCATAACTATTCCAAAATGTATTTTTTTATACATCTTTGATGGCAAACAAGCATACGGCTTACTTGATGGTAAGTGGTAACTGTAACCTATAGAGATGCCTGTGTTTTCCAAGCATCGCAGAAAGAATAATGCTTAGAAAACACAACCAAGCCGTTGCCTACCCCGGAGAAGGGGATAAAGAAAGAAAATGGAAACGGAAGAGGACCGAGGGGGTATTTGGCTTGCTGGCGCTATCACTCACCGAGCGAAAAAACTAATATTCTTACGTCAATCTTCTATGAGACGGTAATACTTCCCCGGACGATCCGGCCCATTCATCCTGAAATCAGCGTGGATCTACTTACGTCTAAAATCGGTACCGTATAATTTCAATTCATTCAGACTTGACTTTAAAGTTTCTAAATCTATTTTTTTTACCTACATTTACATGTGCGTCATGCACATTAACTTTACAAAACTAGGAATGAAAAATAAACTATTCCCCGTCAACCCTTTTGACGATAAATACTTAGGTACTGTATGCATTAGATACAATCCAACCAACTGAATCATGACCCACATTACTAATAATTCGCTTAAAACTGTCAAACTTGTAAGATCTATCGTGTATAATGCACTTAGGACATCTTTAAAACTATCAAAATCGCGTCAATACGGGTCAGAGACCTATGCAATTTTGAACTTTATTTTCATTGACATAGAAACACATTTGAGATATCAAACAGTCATGTTTTGAATCTCGAGTCAGCTCTCGCTTAAGTAACCTTTCTATAGTTAAAAAAAATCTAATGTTCTGTGTGACAGATGTCAAGTTGTAAGTCAATGTGAAAGAATATGCTTAAAACATGGCTATTTGCATTGATGTGGGTGTTTCTATGTATAATATGTATGTATTTACAAAAAAAAAAGTAGTTAAGTATGTTTATCTGCATTCTAGAACCCATAACACAAGCTATATAAATATGCTTACTTTGGGCCTAGATGGCGTTGTGTAGTTGTTGTACTATTACTATTCTTATTATTATAAAACGCGTTGTGAAATACCTTGTTTTCTAGTACTATTTCTGTCCTGTAAAGTAATAAAGACAGTGACCGCAATAGCGTTTCTCCTTTTTCACAAAAGAGTACCTAAAGTCGATATTGGTGTAATCAGTAAAATGCCAGTGCCTAATAAAATGATAACAAGCTCGTTGCCAAGGAAACCTGTCTTCAGACAAACTCCGACCTACTTGCATTTAGATAGATTAACAAAATGAGCTTATGGTGGTCATGTGGTTCGATTGTACATTCAAAACCATGACTAATTTTTACCCGACTACGGCAAAGTCAAGCGGAGGGTTATGTATTCGACAGGCCATGTATGTATGTATATATGTATGTATGTATATTCATCTGTTCCCTCGTATCTTCTAAGCCAGCCATCATAATTTGACAAATGAGGTATCGTTAGAAACGTCTTGATTGCCCGCTGGTTATAGGCTGTGTTTTGTCATCCCAAATTATATATAGGACCTTATGGATGGCCGAAAGTACTTGAATAAAAAAAATGGTGGATATCAAATGATAGGTTTTAATCCACTGATTTCAAATATATAAACATTATTAGCTGTTACCCACTTCTTCGACTGCATTTTGTCGATAAATGTGTATAGTTTTTTTACGTGTTTTTTATTGGAAACAATGTATTAGGTTTATATAACTAATAAAAAACTCGTGCAAATGCTCGAGCAGCAAAGTTTCTGTACCAACTTGTACACATATAGTTGGTCTAATAAGCGAAAAATAACTCTAATATTAATATATTAGAAACAAAGGGGTTTGACAGAATTATTATTTATAAAATATAAAAATATAGCCATACATACCTAAGTAGGTACTTATAAAAACGTGAAATATTTTTAAAACTAATAAAAATATAGCCATACATACCTAAGTAGGTACTTATAAAAACGTGAAATATTTTTAAAACTATTCTGTGTTCACTTTACAGAAATCGTACGTGAGGTTATTGTTTTGTGCTTAATTAGTTATACCATTATTTTCCTGGAAATAAATTCAAAGTGGTGCATAATGATGAGATGATAGTACAGTGCATGGGCGATATCTCGGACATCCTGCGGCTAAACAGACTGACATCGAGGCAAAACGCCTAGAACTTGTCGCTGAGCTCGACCAAGTATTATACCGCATTTCTAAATGGGGTTGTGAGAATTTGGTCGAGTTCAATGCCAAGAAAACACAGGTGTGCGCGTTCTCTGCAAAAAAATCTTTTTTTTTTTTTTTTTTTTTATAGTATAGCCTACCAAAGTGACTCCACCCCGCCTGATGGTAAGCAGTCAGTGGAATCCAGAAGTGGCGGCCACTATACCAAAAGCTATCGTTTTAAACTGCTGGTATGGTGGCCTTCACTATGGCGGCTGGGAATGGGGTTAGGGGAAGGAAATGAGGGACGTGAGGAAAGAGGAAAGGGGGGAAATTGGGCCTCCGGCGCTCTCACTCACCGAACGAAACGCAGTAGTACGGATACTACTACTCTTAAGTCGATCTTCTATGAGAGGGTAGTACTTCCCCGGACGGTCCGGCCCATTCATGCTGAAATCAGCGTGGATCTACTACCGTCAAAATCTCCGTTCCTTCCCCTTCCCTCTCTTCAGAACACAGCGTTACCACTACAGGATAGCCTAAGTATCCTGGGTATGGACATCAGTCGAGATCTCAACCCCAAGAACTACATCGAGTGCGTCATTAAAACCGCCTCCTGTAAACTCGGTGTCCTGAACAGGGTGAGGCGGTACTTCACGCCCGAGCAGCTCTGTCTTCTTTATAAGACACAGGTTCGTTCCTGCGTGGAGTACTGCTCTCATCTTTGGGATGGCTCCGCACAGTACTTACTGGATGCACTCGATAGGTTGCAGCGTGATAGTTACATCGCCTCAATGGCCGTCTTCTATCGCCTTTACCATGGAGAGTGTTCTGAAGAGCTCTTTGAATTAATTCCACCCTCTCCCTTTTTGTCCAGAACAACACGTGCGGGACTAAAGTGCCACCCTTTCACAGTGGAATCTAAAGGGTCTCGAACCAAACGGTTCAGCACTTCATACTTTTGTCGCTCAATTAAAGCCTGGAACTCTTTGCCAGCGCATGTGTTCCTATCTAATTTTGATCCTGGGTCTTTTAAGCGGGGCGTGAAAAAGCATCTCACTAAGCCGCCATAGTGGAGGCCACCATACCAGTAGTTTGGCTTTTGGAATGGTGTCCGCCACTTCTGGATTCCACTTACTGCTTACCATCAGGCAGAGTGGAGTCACTTTGGTAGGCTAATATAAAAAAAAAAAAAAATGATAATGAAAAATCTGTGTTGTCTACCTAAAAGATTTCCTACTACCTAAATCAGGATAGATCAGACACCGAGGGCAAAAAATAACTCAAATCTACTGATATTTTTTTCCAGTCGGTATTATTATTTAAAAAATAAAAAAACATGTTCAAATTGAAAATATGATTTCGTAAATATAATATGTTTTGGTCATATTTTAGTTATGTCAATAAACCAATCAGTGGAATTTTAAATGACGTTCTTGTAAACCTCAGAACAAGGAAGTCCTTGTTCTGAGTTGTCAACACTAACACTAACCTGCCAAACTAAACTTCGTCTTCTTCTTTTTAAGCCCTTAAATGACCTCTATTAAATTTCAAACATAAAAAATAATAATTTTAAATGTGCCTAACTAGGTAAATTATTGCCTAATCTGAATAGGTAAGTAAATAAAAAAATATATGAAATGAGTTACAATAAATTAATTACTGTCCGTAAATGATATTGATGATGAAGTCCGTGACTTATCCGTCAACGGTGGCAACCTGTCATTTAACAGCATCCAATTTTCCGTACATACTCAGTCTACGTCTTTTCCTTTCTTTTCGCTCGTATAGGATAAATACTGATGTAATTTTTTTATTTGAATTAGATAAATCAAGGGGTTAAAAAAATTTCAACCGAAAACGTTATCATTAATTCTTATTTAGGCAGTTACTGTGCACAAATTACATGGGTGTACTTCAGATGCAGCAATAATTGATTTACGAAAGTCATAGTTTGCGAAGGAACAGGCGTTTGTAGCCCTCAGTAGAGTCAGGACTTTAGATGGGCTATTTATTTGTTCTTTAGATGATCATAAATTACTGATCCTTATGACGCCCGATCGCTCGATGAATTAGAGTGATTAAGGAACATTATAAATTATAATAAAAATATTATTTTCCATCTTGAATATAATCATCGTATCGGGCAGGGGAAAGGGCTTTTTTCATAATTATAGAGATAGCTTGAGCAGTGCATTGATCGTAATTCTTGCACAATTTGTAGTGCAGCGGAGTGAGGACTTGGGACTTTCTGTTGATAAAATTACGCGGCTATGTTCTTTGCCCTGATTTGCCAAGATGAATGACCGTGTTTTGTATACACCATTATATAATTCTCACTAACTACTTAAAAATCGGTTCTAAAATTTATTCTACCGAGCTACAAGATATCTTTTCTTTCATATCTCCTTAGTGAACTCTGCTACACTCCAAAATAATTTTAATTTGTTTTTCAAACTATTTCTTTATTCAATTTGTCGTATCAATCACTACTTAACCTTACAGACCTATCCATCAACCAATTTTAACATTAATAAAGAATACAACTTAAATTACTGCTTCAATTAATCTCTTTTATGTACCAAGAACATAAAGTTTTACTTAATAAAACAAAGCTTAGATTTTTACTTTCCAATAACGGAGGTTAACCATCACGTTAAGTCTGGTGAAGGTTTAGTAATTCATGGTTCACTTTCCTTTGCTAAAGGTAATTAATTTTCAAGGGATTACGGTACAAATGCCCAGGATAAAGAAGGTAAGGCTTTGAACGTTGCCGTGTTGAATTAAACAATGTTGATACAAGAATACCTACTTTACTTTTTATATAAGGAAAGGTCAAATTAAAACGGATCTTGTTTGACGACCCAAATGCTTAAACGGTACGAAGATTAAATACTTTCATTCGGTGATAATGCAAATACATCAGAGTTTTATTTTTATCTCTAAAGAGACAAGATATATTAAATCATATTTCCAGATGTAAAAAGTTACTATTTTAATTACTATTTTACTATTGTTCTCTCAACTTAAGAATGGATTGGACGAGGCCAAGGACAATCGATGAAAGCTTATATCCAGGTATGTAGATGTTTTCGCTCAAAAAATAATGAAGGTCTTAATTTTAGTAACATGGCATCATGGTCTGATAATAAATAGGTACATTTCAACTAGATAGGTGCATGTTAGAAAAGCTACGCTCTTAAACCATCAATGTTACTATCAAAGGAATATCAACTGGTACCGAAGTAAACTAAAATAAAAAATAAACACACTACATTCAATACAAACAAATCTGTCTGACGACGTTCAAGTTCTAGTCTCTACGAAAGCTTTTTCCACCTATCCGCTGTACAAACAAGGACGCCCACAAAAAACGTTTCTATGCAAATAGGGGCAAATAAACCGTGTGTGAGTCAGTTGGAACGAGATCTAGGACGTATAGAAGTGCTTACACAGGATTTATAGTCAAGTGTATTTGTATGTTTTTTGATAGTGAAATGTGTGTGTTAAATTATTCTTATACTTTGATTGTGAATTAGGGGAGGCATGTGCCCAGCAGTGCAGTCTTTCAACTGATATTATGATGATGACTCTTAAAAATATCTGTCTGTATGCAAATTGTTGAATATTAAATAATCTTTAAGCAAGCACATTAGCAAATACCAATGATAAACGTTTACATAAACCTTCATCAAACAATGACTTGTAAGTGATATTGAGAAAATAACACACCAACATTTTAATTGCTGATTTAATAAATCAATGGCTTGACTCGGGTTAATCTCAGGTTAATTTGTGCTTTTCTAATATGAACTTTTATACTGGGTGGCGCAAAAGTACTGGCACTAAAGAAAATACTTTTTTTTTTTATATATGACATTTTCTGTCATTCTGTTGTTGAAAATTGTGTAGAGAACAAATGTAAAATACACTGAAAATAAACATGGACCGTTTTACTCCCCAAGAACGTGGAATAATTGTGTCAATGTTCTTACGGAATAATTCATCAGTGATAAGAACACAACGTGAATTTCGTCGACGATTTCCCCACCGTCCGGCACCGATTGGTCGCACAATTCGACGCTTTGCCACACGCCTTGAAGCAACTGGCTCAACATTGGATAGACCTAAGTCTGGGAGACCAAGAACAGGCCGTTCAGCTGAAAATATCGATGCTGTGCGCGAAGATGTGGAAGAGTGTCCAGAAACATCAACGAGGCGACGTGCCACGCAATTGGGCATTTCCAGACGGACCCTGCAGCGTATTTTGGTGAAAGACTTAAAGATGTTCCCGTATAAAACTCAAATGACTCATCAGCTGCTGCCTGCTGACCACCGAGCTCGTCTAGATTACTGCCAGCGCGTCATAAACCTCAACCTTGAAGAGGATGATTTTCCTTCAAAATTGGTTATGAGTGACGAAGCGCATTTCCATCTCTCAGGGCATGTCAATAAGCAGAATACTCGGTTCTGGGGCACTGATAATCCGCGCATTATTCAAGAAACACCTCTACACCCACTAAAAGTTACTGTATGGTGTGGCATCTGTGTTGACAGAGTGATCGGACCCTATTTTTTCGAAGACGCTGGAGGCAATGCGATTACTGTCACTGGAGAACGCTACAGAACCATGTTACGTGAGTTTTTGATACCCAGTTTGGACGAATTGGGGCTGGAGCACATCTGGTTTCAACAAGACGGCGCTACGGCACACACAGCGCGCGACACTATGGACTTAGTGAGGGACGCTTTTCCAGGCCGAGTTATCTCTCGTTTTGGCGATTTGCCTTGGCCTGCAAGATCACCCGATCTGACCAGTCCAGACTTCTTTCTTTGGGGTTTTTTGAAATCTCGGGTGTATGTGAACAAGCCACAGACTCTCGCAGCTCTAAAAGAAAACATTCGTCAAGAAATAATGAACATATCGCAGGAAGTGTTACGGCAAGTTATGCAAAATGTCATAAATAGGGCTCAAATGTGTATCAACTCTGGAGGTCACCATTTAAAAGACATCATCTTTAAATCCTAATGGTACGAAATTTAATGGCACAAATATACATTTAAAAAAATCTAAATCTAGTTTTCTAATTTAGAAAAAATGTTATAGCTGAACCAAATAGGGTCTTTACTTTTGCGCCACCCGTTATCATTGTTTCTTGCAATACATTGCACTTCAAGTACCTACTATAGCTATTCTGTGTGATACTAATGTTACCTTATCGAATAGAACTATCGAACTGCACAGTCACTTACGACCCCAGATACTTCGGATTGTACAAATGAAACTGATCGTAATTGAGATTCTTATCAAAGTTAGGAGTAGGGTAACAAATTTAGTTGATATAGAAGTGGTATGCTTTGTTCATTGTTGATACGTTACACGTTTGTATTGTAGTGTCTATTTCTATTTTTATAATATGACTTTTAATTGAGTTTGATTAATCTTATCGTGTTATGAGACGTGATGAGGAGTACCAAGGATATTAAGCGTGGTGATAATGGGAAATCTTTTATTTGGGAGAGGCATAATATGTCTAGCAATGGACGTTTTGATGGAAATAGTAGGTACAAGATTCAATCTTAAGGAAACTAAAACATTGCACAGGCCATCAGTACGCAAATCATGCACAAAAATGTCAGCACTAAAAATTTCATATAAACAAAAATATCTGCGCTTACTATTGCCTATATACAAGTATAACTGCGCTCACGAATTCCAAAATTCATATCGATGGCAGTACGACAAAACCCGAGAGACTGCAGCACTGAAGCATAAAACCAACTGCATTTAATTTTGTAGAAATATCATTATGTTTGAATTTTTAAAATAGAAAAATACAACATATTCAAGTCAACTTGAAATCAGTTCCAGCAATTCCCTAAGCCGATGTAAAGCACCTTCTCTCGCGACATCGCATTTTTGGTGGCGTTTTATACGCGACGCATGCTCGATTCCCACTATACATATTTATGATGCCATCTCCCTGAAAGAACGAATTTTATGGTCTAAGATAGGTGACCGTACAACAATTACATGGGGTCTCTGTTTATGGGAGCTCCTAATGCGTTCCGAACTAAAGTTGGAATTGAGTATTGATTATCTTGCAAGTGAGGTTACTGGAGTTTCTACATGCTTTTTATTTTCTCATAAAATGTCATTGTCAGGTTTTATGTTTTGTGAATCATCGTAGCTAGATTTTAGGTGAAATTTATCGAGAAAACTTTTTGTACGTATTTTATTCACAAAGAACGACTAACTAAACTAATATGAAGATATCTAATAAAGGGAAACCTACTTTTACTTCAGAAGTGTTTTTTTTCTTCAAAACTACCACTTATTGGCTATTGAAGTTTAGTAAGCAATATATATAAAATATTATATATTTAAGAACTTCTATACATATCATAATAAATATAATAGCGTTTGCGAGGACGTTTCCCTTTTAGTCAGTATTTATTTATAGTAATAGTGACAGAATAGAATGTGTCAGATAAAAGAAAATTATAACTTGATAGAATCGTCTATGTAGCAAAATGTTCAGCGACGCAAATTGACCAAGACGCGAAAGGTCTTTCGCCCTATTAGTATTTAGCCCAAGTAGAATAACGTCCATAACCCAGAATATCGTATTAGTCCGTGTAGCATAATGTCTCAACTACGTAATGTCAAAAAAGCTAACCACTTTAAAAAAGAAATCATCTATACTATTATAAAAAGCGAAAGAGTTTGTCTGTTTGTTTGTTGTTTGTTTGTTTGAACGCGCTAATCTCTGGAACTACCAGTCGGTTTTGATAAAGTCATTTTGTGTATGAAAGCCCAGTTCTTCGAGGAAGGTTACTATGTAACATTACGCTACCGGCGACGAGAGCAGAGCAGTAAACAAAGACGCGGATGAAACCGCGCCGCGGAAAGCTCGTAACTTTACAAAATACCATACGAGCATATTTGTAACAATTCAATTCCAACCTCGATAGTACTAAGTCAGTATGTGAGCCACGAAACGGCACCAAGAAACACAATCCATCGCACAAGTTACGATTGATTGGACAAACTCCTGACTCCGAACTGTTCGTCTTACCCTGTCTAACCCAAGGAGGAATGGTTGCACTACTTATCCCAATATCCGAATGGAATCTAACTGCGTCTGTGCATTCTCTGTGTCCTCATTTATGGGTAAAATTTATTAGTTGTAATGTTAGAATGCTATTGATCTAGTAAGATTGTACTTGGCATCAAAACTGTTTTAGACTAAAATCAGAAAAGTTCTATGTTGTTAATGAGAGAGTTTATATAGGTATTCAAATATTAAAATTATCTATATTATAAAAATTAATCGCTGAATGTGTTGCTAAGCGCAAATCTCGAGAGCAGCTGAACCGATAATATTAAATTAATTCATAATTATAATATTCCTTGAAGTACGAGGATGGTTCTTACGGAGAGAAAAATTGGAAAACTTGCCTAAAAAAAACACTTTTCTAAATTTCATACAACCCAAAATGTTTAAAAAAATGTCCACCCGTGCGAAGCCGGGGCGGGCCGCTAGTCTATAATATAAAAATCGGTTTCGCTTTTTTTATAACATTCCTTGAAGTTCGAGGATGGTTCTTACGGAGAGAAAAATTTAAAAATTGCCTGAAAAAAAAACACTTTTCTATATTCCTATGTAACATCACGCTACTGGCGATGGGAGCAAAGCAGTAAGCAAAGACGGGGGTGAAACCGTGTTGCGGGAAGATAGTTAAGTATAGTGTTAAAATTGATTAGGTTAGCAAATTCTCGCTCTCTGGACATAATTATACTAAGTAGAAAGACAATTATATCGATAGGTATTAACTTTCCTAAACTGTTACTATTGTAAAAATTTTTCCCCTTAGCATCAGATGAGCTGTATTTGTCCTAACAGTGGAATCTGAGTTACTTAAACAACATTGCGTTGTTTATTTGAGCAATTTTGTTTTAAGAATCACTAAACTAGATAAAATTAGATCGGTTTCAGTTTTCAAGTAGATATCTCTTTAACTAATTTAATAAATTAATTAGAATGACAAAAATATAACCTACCTATTTGGTAAGTCTAATGCAGTAATACAATAAATGTCTTTAGGTTAATAAATAATGAATAACAATATAGCATATCAAGTATTTTGTGAAATATGAAGCAATAAGTGGTTGATTTATTAGTCATAATGGTGGATTTCTTAAATAACCCAGATTGAGACTATTCTTCTGCCATATGTGATAAGTTACAAGAAAGTAGTGTTCATTAAGTCATAACTCAAACTTACTTAAAAGCCGATAGGGCAAGTCCATAACTCAAACAAACATTACCAAAATCATAGTTTAATTTCCTATATAACTTGAAACGTCGATGTCACAATATTATTTACGTTCCAGTACAATTTCACTTACAAAGCGACTCGCAGGATGCAGCAGTCGTCGAAACGTAAACATTGTTCGCATCGCTAATTTACCGCCTACAAAGGAAAAACATACGGGAATAAATACAGGTATTCCGGCTATTTCGGATGCTGTACTGTGAGCATTCCCACGAATTTTCACGTAAGCCAATGGAACAACGAACTGCGAATTGAGAAGAATATTTATCTAATGAAAAGTTTCAAAGTGTAAAAAGTTATGTCATTGTATAAGTTGACAGTTTGGTATTAGATGAATGATAGAATGGAAAAAGCGGTTCAAAGATTCGATACAAACGTAACATTTTCTCGTAGATTATTCGAATTTTAAAAAAAATGCTCTTTTCGTTTCTTATTTACCTTATAGCTCGAGTAGCAAATGTGAAGTTTACAAAGTTTGCTGTTCTAAGTCCATTAGTAACGCATTGGAATTCACGAAGTATGCTTTTGATTTCGGTCATTTGAAAGAAAATATCCTAATTGGTATGACTCCTGAAAGGTTTCTTCCCATTTGTTCTACTGAACAGTTCTACGGTAGAACAAATATAAGATTTCTTTTAGTCTCACTAGTTATACCATATTATTAGATGTAACAAAAGAGTAGAACTATTGGAAGCCTTTTTTCCCGCTTGTTCTACCTGTTCCATCGGGTATAACTAATGGAAGATTTTGTTCTTAGTAATACTACGATATTAACCCCCAGTTTCTGAAAGCCTGATCAACAAAAAATTAACTAATCACTGTTAAATCTCATGTGAAGTACCTGAAAGCATGTGAAAAGCATGGACAAATAGTTTAATTTGATCTGATTAGTTACAAACTAGATCAAATTAAATTGAAATAATCATGCTTTTAGCAACCTAATTGGTACTTTACATGAGATATAACAGGTGATTAGTAAATATTAGTGTAACAAAATAGTAGAACAAGTAGGAGTCTCTATTATAATATACCACCTCTGGCGTATGAAACAGCTGCGATTAGTCACTGTTGTTACTTCGTATTCCTCCATTAAAACGAAGACCTGACGACATAAAGGCAGCGTTTGCGTCTATTTTTTAGTTTCCACGCGACTCTGTAACGTGAATTACATTGCTGTGATAAATTTTTGTTAATAGAATTAGTTGTATATTCAGTAATTAATTAGGGGAGCGTTAAAGAAACCACGAGTCCGAGACACAACTACTTTATTTACCATGTACCTACATTAGGTATAATAAATATACAAGTACCCCACACCTCCCCCTTTTAAAATAATATAATAGGTATTCACAATTTAGATAATGGCCCAACATGATAATGTACAAATAGGTACTTGTATACAACAAAGAACATTACAAGCTAGAAATAATTGTAACAGTAATAAACAACATTCTCGATTTTTAAACTTAAATGTCCTACAGACATCCCATACATGTATGGTACATAATTATAAGTATCACTAGGTAAAAGTAGTACAATACTTTTGTTTAAATCTACCATCAATATACGTTTTTTTTTTGTTTTCTTAAAACAAATATATTACTTCGGTTACCAAGTATCTATTTTGTAGGTATCGGTAGATACCTATTTAATATTTTTATCTTATTATCTATCTATTATAAAGTTACAATCTTTACTTAAATGATTTTACAATCACTTAGAATACTTTCCTTGAAAAACACACTGACGTTTCGGTCTGATCGAACTCAGTTCTTTAGGAATAGGAGCTGGTTCTGGATTAGCATTTTCCGTCTCAACAGATGGTTGATTTTCATTTTAATTATGCCTAAATGGCCCTCGTGTAATTCATTGAGTACCCGCTGTCTCAAAACATTGGGAATTACTACCCTGTGATTATATAAAATACACCCTCTATCTATAGAAAGACAGTCCTTTCGATTAAAATATGGTTTTTCTTCATCGTGTGTCACCGTTGAAGGCCAACCATTACTAATATAATCATATATTTTTTTTAAAACTATATCATCCTGTGTTTTTATCGCAACGTCTTTCGCGCTTATCGGAAAAGATTCTTCTACATAATTAATATAAGACACCGGATCCAGCTCCGTTTCCTTTTTGCAAACATACGGCAATGGCAAGCGTGACAGCGCGTCAACATTACAATTATCTTTTGACTTCACAAACTCGATTGTGAAATCATATGCAGCCAATCTCGTTGCATACCTTTGCAAACGGCTTGCTGCTGTTTGTGGCAACCCATATTTGGAACCAAAAATAAAAGTTAAAGGTTTATGGTCCGTTTTAATAATAAAATGGCGACCATACAGATATTGGTGGTGTTTTATAACGCCACTAATTATAGCGAGTGCTTCTTTATCCAATTGACTATAAGAACGTTCAGCTGAGTTTAAGGTGCGTGATGCAAAACATATGGGACGTTCATCACCGTTAGGATATCTATGAGATAACACACTGCCAAGGCCGTACGAACTGCTGTCCACGGACAACACTAACGGAAGTTCCGGGTTATAATGTACTAATATTTTGCTACCTGCAATAGCACTTTTTACATCAAGAAAACTCTTGTTACAATCTTTTGACCAGATCCAGGCTGCATTTTTACGCAACAACTTATGTAAAGGATATAATATGGTACTCAAATTTGAAATGAATTTCGCATAATAATTAACCATTCCCAGAAAAGATTTAAGTTGTGTTACATCACTAGGCTGTGGAGCGTCGACAATCGCTTTTATTTTATTATTATCCGGATGCAGCCCATACTTATCAATAATAAATCCAACGTAGGTTATACTGTCTTGCATAAATGCACATTTATCTAATTTAATTCTTAAGCCGGCGTCACGCAAACGGCCTAAGAGCGCCTTTAAATTGGCCACATGTTCCAAATATGACCGGCCTGTACAGGCTATATCGTCGATAAACACGGCAACTCCATTGAGTCCTTTAACCGTCTCCTCCATAAATTTTTGGAATTTTTCGGGAATACATGTAAGTCCAAACGGTGTACGGTTATAGACATAAGTACCTATGTGTGTAGTGATAGCAGTACACAATTGGGACTCCTTGTCTAAATAAAGTTGTTGGTACGCATTTGTGAGGTCAATTTTGGAGAACTTCTCCCCCCCACTCAACGCTGCAAATAGTTCTTCGATTCGAGGCAGAGGGTAAGGTTCGCGCATAAGCTTAGGATTAACCGTGACTTTATAGTCTCCACAAATACGTATTTCACCATTCTTTTTAATCACTGGTACGATTGGCGTGCCATAATCAGAATACTCCACCCTTCGTATAGTACCCTCGGCCTCGAGTCGTTCTAACTCCAGCTCCACCGGTTTGCGTAACGCCAATGGTAACGGCCTAGCTTTAATAAACACTGGATTTTTATCAATCAATTTTAATGACATCTTTTTAGTACATGTTCCTAGCCCTGGCGCAAACACTGTAGGAAATTCAAGTTGCAATGTTTGAACTAAGTTGTTATCATGAATATTTAACAACGATTCATTAATGTTAACTTGACTAATATTCAATTTTGTAAGCCAAGACCTGCCTAGCAACGGGGGTCCACCGTTTTTTATCACAAATAATTTGACATTTTCGGCAGAGTGTTTCCCAATAACCACATTCACAGAAATATACCCGAGAGGTTCTATTAAAGTGCCAACATAAGAATACAAAGTAATATCATTACGGATCATTGGAATATCCGAAAAATAATCATTATAATACAACAAACTTATAGCCGACAACTTACTTCCAGTGTCCAATTCAAAGTTTACCTGACGCCCGTTCACTTGTGCCATCACTATGTATGGTTTATCGTTAAGTCCGCGTACACTTAAATTGTAAAAGTCACACTCCGATTCATTATCACTATCAGCGAGATAATTATTGATACGTTTTTGTGTTGAACCTGTATGACTTGACTCCCGAACGGAGCCTTTTTTACACATTATTTTAATATGACCCTTTTGACCGCACACATCACACGAATAATTTTTAAAACGACACATATCCGGCCTATGTTCTCTGCCACACCGCCAACAAGCACGCGCTGTGCGTGAAGTAGACGCTGACGCCCCAACAGTCGGGCTGTTGCTACGCGCCGATGTACGTTCGCGCGAATCGCGCGGTCGAAACGCCCGTGCCCCCGTAGATACTCGATGCAGCGGCTCAAGCGCGCGCGACGCGCCTGCCTTGTGAGCTTCCGATGCGTTCACAACGTTCGCACCGCTAGTCTGCGCATGCCGCTCTGCCGCTTCCAAGGCTAATGCTAATTCTATCGCCCTTTTGTACGTTATTGCAGGTTCTGCAAAAAGACGAGATCTCATCTCATCATTAGCCAGGCCGGACACAAATTGGTCTCGTAGGTTTTCTTCCAAATTCGTATTAAAATTGCACGTACTGGCTAAATGTTTGAGTACTTGCAGATATTCACTCAGCGATTCGCCCATGTTTTGTCGCCTTTGTCTAAAAACATGGCGCTCAGCAATCTCAGAACGCTTCGGTTCAAGATGGTCACCTACAATTTTCACTAACTCACTGAAACTTTTACTTTCTGGGTTATGAGGTGCACACAAATCACACATCAGATCATACGTGCTTCCACCCACTAGTGTAACCAATGTTGCAACTTGTAAATCTGGTTTAATTTGATTTAATGCCACGAACTGCTCCACGCGTCGAATATACGCCAACCACTTTTTACTAGATAGGTCAAACGGTTCGATTTTACCGATAGGCATTTTATTTTTGTTCTATAAACTCAAATTAACAAATCCAAAACGTTTATCTCGTCGCCAGTTGTATATTCAGTAATTAATTAGGGGAGCGTTAAAGAAACCACGAGTCCGAGACACAACTACTTTATTTACCATGTACCTACATTAGGTATAATAAATATACAAGTACCCCACAGAATTCTCAGCAGTTTATGTAACATTGTTGCACATTAACAATTCTAGAATTTTGTTCGGGGTTATCTCGACGTTTTATGTTCTTAAAACATAATAATATCTATAACATTTTTAAGGGTATGAAGGCAGGATTTGTAAGCTATAATTTAAAGTTATAATTCTTTAGCGATGTCCACTACGGTCGGACTTAAACCACAATCATTGCGGCTTACAACCGATAGGCCACAATTACGCTAGAGCGTAAACAATGTTAAATTTAGATTAGCTTCTAATGTTGACTTTGATTAACATTATATTATTATAGTAAATTAAAAAAAATGTATTGATATTGCAGTAAAATTTTGATGTGAAATGAAAATATCATGATCATTATGAACTCGTAAGACATAACATTTTATGATGGTTCTTTTTACTACTCATGCCTTGCATTGTCATGCTCACTAAAATGTCAAGAGTTGTGGTGTTTTATTGGCCGGGTCATCACCTTCCCTCTAATATGGCGAAGGTGATGATGGCTAGTCTGTGCGTCATGCTCGTGAACGGGTGCTACCTGGGATGACTGGTCAATCTTGGCATGGCATACATTTAATACTTAATCCAGTATTACCTTGTCGTTCAATATGACCGGGAAATTGATTTACTTTTTTTTTATTTTAATTAAAATACGTAGTCAAATTACCATACTAGATGAAACTAAATAATTGAAATCCTCTATTTTCTTTCCTTTTTTTTTTTAGTTATTAAATTAATTGATTGTTTTATAATAATTACTTTGTATGGTTCTTTGGTTGCGTTGATGTGTTAAAATTGTTAACTCATACAAAAAACTGTAATTATCTGGCGATTGAAAAGAGTGGCGTGATTTTCTTGCCAGTTCTTTTCACAGCTCTACCTCGTCAGCGAACTGACTGTAGGTTAATTAGCTGACTTCATGTAATTTTGACTTTTTATAAGCTTGGAGTTTTGAGTTTGAATAAATATATATATATATGTATGATGTAGTTTTAAATATACTAGTTTATTCATCAATCTTCTGAGGATTACGTTAATTATGAGTGATATAGCTATGGTTACTTGCCTCTAGGAGTTTGGGTTGTAGGATCCTTGAAACTTTGATACAGAAACTACTTCAGCGTGGTTTAGACGGTGGACGAATACGTCGTAATTTTGTTAATTATTTAAGCCAAACAGGTTGTTATACATGATTTTTTTATTTAATAATATTATATTAAAATGTATTATGTATGTGATATGCTTGTTTTAACAACGACTATATTGTTGTATTTAAACAGTATTATATAATATACCTAACAGGTTAATTATAATAATTAACTCAAACAGTCTTAAGTCTTAAAAAAAAAAAGGGAGATACTTGTATCAACACGCAACATCAGTTTGATATCCCTCCCATAAGCTACGATAAAAGAAACGAGTTATCTTAAAATAAAATAGGCTACGTTATTAATTATAAAATTATTTTTAGAAAAAAAAATGAAAACCGACTTCAAACAACACCTACATGTTCAATCCTTAACTAAAAAGTAAAAAATAATATTTTAATTACTTCATAGCAAAGAACATTAAAGGGGAATCAACGCAATCCTTGATACCTAATAATACTTTACTATTTATAGTTTTTAATCAGTTATTTTGGAGTCGGTGCCAGCCAAGAAGGATCTTTAATTCTGCCTTTGCAACAAACTTTTGTAATGCACGGGGCGGTAATGGCACGCGTGGGGGAGTGCACCACCCGAACGCGGTCATACACGTGAACGCAGACGTCATTGATAGTTGTGTTCAGATATACATAAAAAAAATTGACGCGCACTTATCAGATTCCCTTCGATTTCTTGTATTAAATCTATATTTTTCATTCATATATTAATAGATTAATCAAGAAGATTTTTTTTTGTTATTAAGTAGGTTATTTTTATAAAGGTCATTATGATCCTTCTTGGCTGGCACCGACTCCAAAATAACTGATTAAAAACTATAAATAGTAAAGTATTATTAGGTATTAAGGATTGCGTTGATTCCCCTTTAATGTTCTTTGCTATGAAGTAATTAAAATATTATTTTTTACTTTTTAGTTAAGGATTGAACATGTAGGTGTTGTTTGAAGTCGGTTTTCATATTTTTTTTTCTAAAAATAATTTTATTTTTAAACTTTTAGTGGGAAGTAATTGTGTATAAATATATTCAATATGGGTAGACCTACTAAACGTGCTACGCAATCGAGACAGCGCCGCGCCGTTTGAAAGAAAGTATAGACGAGAGGTAAGATTGTAAATAGAGATATAAGGTCCTTATCAACACTTTCTCGATCGCTAAACCCTGAATCCCAGAAACCACAAATCAAAACAAAAAAGTGATGATCTACCAATAATAAACAATCATCAAAAATCATAATTTAACTGACCGAGCAATCGCTTAACAGATATACAAAAAATAAACAGTGGTGCTGTAAAGGCAGGTTTAAGGCCGCCCGTTGATGTAATTTCTCACGACCATAAGACCCTCCAACTTGGCTTAACGACTACCAAATTATAGTGATAATCATAGTCTACTGCTTCTAAAGAATGAAGACGCTGAAAATGAAATGACACAAATGGTCACTCATCCAGAGCCACTTCGTTTCTAACAAAAAATGAATTTTGAAAATCACTTATCACTTGTAGCATGGACATGTCAATGTCAGATAATTCGTCGCAAAAGACATCGACGTGTTGCTTTACACGTCTTCACTTCTTGCATACGTTTTGTTACAAAATATAAAATTGAAGCCAAACCACAAAATCATTCTTTATAAAAAAAACATGGGACCCCATTTCGGAGTATACCCTTTCAAATAAAAGAAGAATTTTCCAAATTGGTTTATAAATGACCGAGTTCTGTCATAACAAACATACAACCACTGAACCATTTCTTATAATAAAAAAATGGGACCAATTTCAGAGTATACCCTCTCAAATAAAAAAAAAATTTTTCAAATCGGTTCATAAATGACCGAGATATGAGGTAACAAACATACAAAAAAAAAAACATACGACCCGAATTGATAACCTCCTCCTTTTTGAAGTCGGTTAAAAACTAATCAAAATCACCTTAAATAAACAAAAAACCATCAAAAATAACCTAAAAGAAATATACAACAATCATTCACAATGAAACAATGAACAAGCCGAAGGAAATTAAGTTTCCAGTAGTAGATGTGAAAGACAGAGAACGTTCAGTATAATTGCCGTGCGGTTAACTGAGGCCGTCCGGTATTACACGAACAATGAAACCTGAGAGTGCGGTGACCAAATCGTTACAATTTTGTGTACGGAAATAATAACTGGATTCGCATTGTGAAGAATTCAATTTCATTTAAATTTAGCCATTTTTATGAAAAAAAAATTTGGTTTACTGATATAAATCTGGCCATATTTGTCCTAGGACTGATGCAGTAAGTGGATTAACGACCGGAAAAAGATTGCGGGCTTAGATTGGGTGCGGAAGGCGAAAGACCAATTGTTACATTTTAAATTTGGAAAGGTTAGCAGTGGATTGCGATAGGGTAATTGGTATTGAATTTTTACACTTTACATTATTTAAGATCGCATCAGATCAGTTAGGAACCAGGTATCAGTCATGAAATAGATTTCTGCAATTTCGATCAGGTCATCTATTAATATGTCATAGCTTTTTCAAGTTGCGGCATCGGACGGTGGTTTGTTCATTAGATTAAAGCTTTTGGTTAAACGTAACGTTCCTGATTTCAGCATGTACAAAACTATAACCATAGAAAATAGTTAATATAATGTTAGATTATTGGTAAGGACAAAAACTGTTCAGCAGTCTTCTGACTTAAATATGTATCTTTTCACAGATGATAAATTTTGATATCTATACAGTAACGTAATAAAATACGTAATGCTATCCAAATATCCACAACTCCTCAGATTATTAAAAGTGTTAGTCAATACCATTCACTTATTTGATGAAAAGCAAAACGATGGTGGCCCTATTGGTGACGTTTATACAAACTCAGTGAATACATTCAGAGACGAGATAAAAATGGTTCCAGTAGACAACGGTAATAATAGGCATCGTTTTAAACAAGGGTTGTATTTCTAAAGCGGTGTGAAAGAGCTTTATTTTGAGCACTTTAGTTAGTCCTATGAATTTTAAATATTTGTTTAAGCACATTTACTGTAAAAGGTTTTGTTAAGAATGAAGCTATAATTCATGACATATAATAGTTGGTACATGTTATAATATAACTTGATTGATTGTATAGAAAAATAAAGAGATTAAAGTTTATAAAATGCTATTTACCTCCTTAATGCTAGTAGGTCCCGACTGTCGTTATGATAATTAATTGATGAACTATTTTCCTATACACTGACTAAGATCGACTGAAATAACTGTGTTGCAATCCGGTAAATATTTAAAGCTATTTGAAAAATAAAATGTAAATTAAAACAAAAGGTACATCAAATAGATGAAACTTTCACAACAAGCTAATATTGGATATCGTATGCAATACACACCAAAGTAAATTGAACGGAAATTGTAAAAATTAGTATTGTCACCAAATTTTGGTTTAAATTTGTCTAGTAAATCCTCTCAAAGCTTTTTAAATTAAATATAGACAGAATTGAAATAGGTTTTATATTTCAATACAAATAATATAGATTCACCAAAACCGTTTACGTTTGGAATAAAATAAAATAATTCCGCTTCAGAATAAATGATAATATCACAACCAGGCACCCTTTGCTAATATGTTTTTTCTGAAAATGTTTTTGGAAACCCGCTGGCGTTTTAAAGTCTACAGATCACAAAAAATAACAAAGAATAATGGGGTGACCGCAGACATGCCATAAATATGTTGGCATAACGATGTGAATAATTTAACCGGGGTTGGGCCTAAGTAAATATTGTTACTTGTATGGAGGCCTCGTCACAACCTGTAAGTTATCGCACGGGCGCGTGTTTGAGTTCCTTAATACATACATATTGACTTTGATTTGGTACAGAGGTAAGTTCGTTACATTGTTTCGATTGTATTGACTATCTGGGGTACAATGAACTATTTGCACAGTGTGTAAGTTTAAATAAGCTTTTGTTCTAAAATGTATAATATCAATTAGATATTTTATGTTTCAAAAAGACACTATACCTAAGATAGTACTATTACTGATGACGTGTACGACCCTATCTTTTACGCATAAAATTATCTTATGTATTCAGTAAGTAGGCATTTGTATAGAATACTTTTCAAAGCACTTACTTACTTCTTTTTATTCAAAACTTACCTACTAAAATAGAAGGAAACATCTGAAGGCAGTTTAAATTTATTAAGTACAAAAAGTCCCATTCGAAGTAGTCATTAGAACAATCCCTATCATACACAAGGTCAAGGAAAAGAAAGAAAAACTTAACATAATGAATTGTATCTTCAGAATAGATTGCCGGACGATAGCAGCAGCAGAAAGACTAACACGAGATAAAGACGGCGCTACTGATAACTATTTGTTATCTTGTGCACCTGTGTTCAGCAAATGGCAACAAGTTCTCTCCCTGTTATATAGGATCCAATATAACTGGCGCAACGTGGGTATTATAGGCCTTTGTCTACACCTATGAAAAAAAAGATGTGTCGATCTATGAAAAGTCTTATAAGCTATAGCACTTTTTAAGATTCCAATATATTTTGTAACTGCCTACCCGGCCCAGACTCGCATGAGAGTACTAATACTAATCACGATTTCTCTACGAAAATACTCACGTCACAATCTCCGACTATAATAATAATAATAAATAATTATTTATTCAAGTGACCATGACTCAATATGTTAGTATAACTTAAAAACTAGTTGTTAGTAATTATACAAACAAAAGACAGCTACTTAACATAAATACACAAAAATAATAGTAGATAGGTACGCGAGTCACCGCTGCTGTATCCCGTGAGAGATAACGCAACAGTGATTCACGTACGCACAATCAAACCTACTAGTAGTATATTATTGGGCATTCTGTCCCACCTGTCGCGCAGTCGAACAAGTTCGCCTACGCTCTGTTGTGACAGAATGCCCAATAATATACGATCGACTCGACTGTCTTGTATACATTTAAACCTTTTGAACAAAAAAGTGTTTAGTTGTGTAGTAGTAGTGTTGTGTATTTTGGTATCGTTTACGGATTAATTGATTCCTAAGACGGATTTTTACGCTTACCTCATTTCATTTAATAAAACAAGACAAAGGTCTTTTAATTATTTTATAAAAAAAAAAATAAATGACTGTATTTTAAGCGTTGTAGAAATTATACTATGTGGTTATGCTATGTGACTGCCTCTGTGGTTCGGTGGTACTGTGTAGGGACGTCGATGTGTCACGCAGAGGTCGTGGGTTTGATTCTCGCTCAGTATTACATACAATATTATACATAGCAACACCTACACACTGAGCGAGAATCGAATCCGCGATCTCAGCGTGGCAGTCCGTATGCAGTACCACCGAACCACATAGGCAGTCAACTCATCATATCAACAATACTTGAGTAAAAATAATGTTAGTTCTTCTGAAACATCTTGTGAAACCGTCTCTGAAAATAATTTATTTAGGGTCAAACCAGACTTGATCAGTGATCAACAGTAGCTTATCGGAAGCTCCAACACCTCAATCAGCACACATACAAAATCTAGTCGCGACGGTCATGTCGTCATTTGAACGCTTGAAGTAGCAACTGAACGCAGTTAGCTAGCATCGAAGCGATCGAACGCTACAAGTCACTAAACACTATAAACCTAACAACAATGCCAGTCACAAAATCATCAATCGCCTATGATAAATGTATCATGTGTGCTCGAAGCTAAATTTTAAAATTAATTGAACGCTCGCACTTCTTATCTGAATATCTAGGCGAAAACTCAACTTTGTTTTATAACAAATTTTGATTAGGTACCTTGGTTCTAATAAATTCGTTGATGATCCTGACTTGCGCTTCCTGTTGTTGTTGGCGACAGGCTGCTTGCGTGTGTGTGTAGTTTTCTTTTCAATTACAGCAGTTGGGTGATAGACCTCGCACTCAAATTCGGACCTGAAATATAAACGTAATAACATTTAATTAAAAATCACGGTCACGGTCTCATCACGGTCTAGGCGATTTCTACCAGACAACCTTAGAAAGGACAACATAACAATTTAGACAAGTAAAGAGATGGATAGTACACAGTGAAACTTATTACACTTACATTATTTATTATACTTACATTTTTTCAATCAACAGTCGATTTCTTGAGAAGGTAGCTTGATGAGTTGGTGACGGCAGGCGGAGCGGAAGAAGTCAGCGAGCGGCAGCAGGTCAGCAATCAACACCGAAAGTAACAACAACCGATAGTTGTATACTAATGAAAGAGTACTTTGAGTACGGTATCCCTACTTGAATACTTAAATTCGACTGTATCTAGGTCTTCGAAAACATGATGTTTAAAAACGAAATCGTGTGATAATCCTACTGTATTACAAAGTTGTTGCAAACCCTTAAGTTATAGTGAATAAATCAACTACTTTTCTTGTACGTAGTGTATCAACGTAAAAATGAAGAGTAAGGAATTAGATCACAAACAGTTTCGACGCAAACAGTATCGATTGTTGATGCAGCGAAAAAACTTAGGGCTGACAAAATAAACTATATTATCAAAAGCAAACGATGATATTTAGATCAATAAGGTAAATGTGAATGCGTGCCATCCTTACCTAATATCGCTGATTTATGGGAATAGATTTTGTTGACCAGAAAAATATGAAGGTTGAATAAAGTCAAATAAAACTGTTGAATAAGTATTGCTTGTAATATTAAATTATGAAATGGTTACTTTATTGGAAAAAGGTCGTATGATTATAGTTAATAACAGGCTCATATGACTAATTATGTACCTACCTATTAAAATATTGAAAAAATTGTTTCGCTTAAAAACCAAATATTCTAAAACATAGGCTTTCATTATCATAAAGCAGCGGTGCAGTGGTTGACTGATTTATTAACGCGAAATAAATGACGTTATTAATTTAGGAAAATAAAGGTAAATGTTAACATTTTATCACGTGTGTTAAGCGTGTTACGTTTAAAGTATCTACTTAATTAAATTATATGTATGTTTTCTTTCAGGAAGCGTTATTTACATCGAATTGTGTTGGAAAGCGTGTTTTGGAGTTTGGTCTGACTGCCGCAAGTTAAATGCAAAGCGAAATATTTATTCATAATTTGTGGAAAATAACAGGTATACCTACTTACATTTTTAATGAGTGCTAAACAGTGGTAATATAATAATATTATGACGTTTTATAGTACTTATCCAATTTTTATAATTTTCAGAATTAATTTTTAAAAACTTTGGAATCTCGCGAAACCGTTTCCAAACAAATCAAGATATTAGGTACACCGCATTACGTTGAGAAGTTTGGCTGGGAAATAAACATAAATAATTAGGAAAATAAAAGGTAAATTTGATACTTAACGTTTACTTTCTCACAAAGGAATGAGCGGGTATAGACTTAATTAAATATTTTGTATGTTATTTTCAGGAAGCATCTGATTGACTGTCGGTTATTTTTTTCTACTGAGATCACACTAGAATACTTGAAAAGCTGACCATACAGAACATGAAGCTGTGCTGGAAATTGGATACAAATACCAGATGCATGTAGTACATTAATTATTGTTATATAAGGTACCTATTTTATTGCTCTGTACCAGCTGAAAGGTTGAAAATCTAAAGGATTCAAGTACCACTTTTGTACCATTTGTTGTAATTTGTATATTGTTAGATTTGGCACACATATCGTGTTGTCGTTCAACATTTAAAATTTTGACACATCGTTCTTTAGATTTTTAACCTTTCAATTATTCTCATAGCGAATTATTTATCAGTTAACTACTTATAGTACTTTTATGTTTATACATTTATAATTGTATCAAAATGCCTCATTGCTTGGTTTGCAATGTTTATGTAGATAATCGTTGCTGGACCAGTCACTTACGAACTAATAAACACAAAAATATTAGTACTATACCTATTCTTGAAAACGTTGAAATCTTACGATCGTCGTTTAAAGGACGTATTATTAGTTACAGAGTTATTGCATCCAAAGATGAAGCAAATAATTTTCCTGAATTCTTTTTTAGTAATATTCGCGAACAAGTTAAATCTTTAATCGATGATTCACTTAAAAAACATAACGCAGTAAAAATTAATTTTCAACATTTTTGTTTATTTCTATTGTACAAAAACGATTTACAAGAAATCAAATCTTTTGCCACCAAAAATTTTGTCATACATTTTAATTATGATTTCAATACTATTTATGAAACGGTAGTCGCGTCGTTGTTGAAAAAAATTGAAGAATTTGAGGAGAGAGACAGTGGATGGTCATTTTTAAGTAATTTACATTTAGAAGTCAATGTTAATAAGTATCAACCACTCGGTGGATCTTATTTTATAGATTTACCCAAGTTTATAAAGAACAAAAAGGCGTGTTTAAATATTCACAATAATGATAATTATTGTTTTTTGTGGTGCGTTGTGGCTGCCTTGTACCCAACAAATCGACATCCAGAGCGAGTAACATCTTATCCTCACTTTCGAGATGTTTTAAATGTTAAGGATATTTCTTTTCCCATGAGTTTTTCAGATATAGTTATTTTTGAAAGAAATAACCCATCTATAAATATATACGTATACGGTTTAAAAAACAATAAGCTGATAACAGGTCCTCTGTACAAACCTGAATCGTGTAAGGATAAATCTAAGAGTATTCATCTATTGTTCTTAGAAAATGATAGTTCATCCCATTATTGTCTCATCAAAGATTTGCCTCGTCTTGTTAAAACCCAAATCACGAAACATCATAGTAAATTATATTTTTGTGAAAGTTGCTTATTGTTCTTTCCTACTCCTAAACAAATCGATGATCATCTATGTGGAGGAATCGTAACTATTTTACCTGAAAAAGGATCTGTATTACAGTTTAAAAATTATGATAGGAAACAAAATATTCCATTCGTCATATACGCTGATTTCGAAACATTGCTGGAACCAACATCCGTTAGTGAACCCGACACTGCTAATACATCGTTTTTACAACGACACGTGCCTGTAGCATTCGCCTATAACATTGTTTCTTCGTTAAATTACACTTTTAATAAGGAGGTATTTAAAAGTTATCGCGGTTTTGACTGTGTTTCAAAATTTATAGAATTTCTTTATGCTGATGTTAAAAAGATTTACAAAGTATTAACCGAAACCCATGTCATGACATTTACAGAAGACGACGCGCAAGATTTTCAACAAGCTTATAAATGTTACATATGTGAAAACCTACTTTGGACTAATAAAGTTAGAGATCATTGTCATATAACAGGACGATACCGTGGCGCCGCTCATAGACATTGTAATCTACAGTATAAAATACCTAAATTCATACCGATATTTTTCCATAACTTATCAGGATACGATTGTCATTTATTTATACAGAAATTAGGAGAGATGCCTGGAAAGTTAACAATTATTCCAAAGACTAAAGAAAAATATATTTCGTTTTCCAAATTCATACAGATCGCCGAAAATGAATACGTTCAATTACGATTTCTAGATTCCTTTAGTTTTTTAGGAGCTAGCTTAGACAAACTTGCGAAAACTATGCATAATGACGATTTCATCACTCTACGCTCTCATTTTCCTAACAATGATCAATTTAATTTGCTTACAAGGAAGGGGGTGTATCCTTATGATTATATGACTAACTGGAAATGTTATGAAGAAACCAAGTTACCATCGAGGCAACATTTTTTCAGCGTTCTAACTAACCAAGCTATTTCAGATGAAGATTATAAACATGCTTGTTTGGTTTGGAATGAATTCAATATAAAAGATTTAGGTGAATATACTGATTTATATTTGAAAACAGATGTTCTGTTACTAACTGATATATTCCAGAATTTTCGAAAAACTTGTAAACAACATTATAAACTGGACCCTGCGTTTTACATAACCGCACCTAGTTTATCATTTGACGCAATGCTATTGAAAACAGGTGTTCAACTTGAACTCGTTTCTGACTTAGCTATCGTACGAATGATTCAAAACGGTATTAGAGGTGGTTTGTGTATGTGCTCCCATCGCTATGCAAAAGCTAATAATAAGTATTTATCAAAATGCGATGCTTCAAAACCACAATGTTTTATAGTTTATTTGGACTGCAATAACCTTTACGGTTACAGTATGTGTCAATATTTACCCTATTCAGATTTTAGATTTTTAAATCAAAATGAAATAAACCAATTACATGTTGAATGTATTGATGACAATGCGAAATGGGGTTTCATACTAGAAGTCGATCTGCTTTACCCTGAATCCTTACACAGCGAACATAATGACTTACCTTTTTGTCCTGAAAAATGCATACCACCTGGAGGTAAAACTAAAAAACTGGTTTCAAATCTATATAATAAATATAACTATGTGATTCATTATGTGCATTTAAAAAAATGTTTGGAGCACGGTTTGATACTACGCAAAATTCATAGAGTCATCACATTTAGACAAAGTCCCTATTTAAAGCAATACATTGAATTAAATACACAACTACGACAAAAGGCAACCAGTACATTTGAACAAGATTTCTTCAAGTTGTTAAATAATAGCGTTTTTGGAAAAACCTTGGAAAACACAGAAAACAGAGTGTCTGTTCATTTGGTTAATCAGTGGAATGATACGAATAACAAAACCAAAAAGTCTTCCTACGCTGAGAGACTCGTGAACAACCCCTATTTTCATAGCGCATCAATTCTTTCCGAGAACTTAGTAACGATACAAATGAAACCAGATCAGATAATTTTAGACAAGCCTATATATATTGGTTTCACCGTTTTAGAACTATCTAAATCACACATGTACCACTTTCACTATAATATAATTAAACCTATGTATAAGGGAAGAGTGAAATTATGTTATACAGACACGGATTCTTTTGTTTACGAAATAATCACTAACGATTTTTATCACGATATAAAACATCAGTTACTGCAATACTTCGACACCAGTAACTATAATGTAGAAAATCAATTTATGTTACCTCAAATGAATAAAAAAATTCCGGGTCTTTTCAAAGATGAAATGGGAGGAAAAGTTATAACAGATTTCGTCGGTTTAAGATCTAAACTTTATTCAATAAAAACAGAGGACAAAATAATTAAAAAAGCAAAAGGAGTTAAATCTTGTGTTATTCGTGATCTAAGTATCACAGATTACGAAAACGTTTTATTTAATAGTGAAGTTATTCGTAGGCAAAATATTGTGTTTAAATCCATTAAACACGAAATATTTACACAAAGTGTAAACAAAATTGCTTTATCTAACAATGATGATAAACGCGCGATATCTAATTGTAAAATCGCAACCCAAGCTTGGGGTCATTGCTCATTTTTAAAATAAAAATGTATGTTTATGTGTATGTTAGAACAGCATAGGTTAATTAAAAAAATGTGTTTGTAATTCTTCGTTTTAATTATACGTACGAGAATTTTAGTCCATACTAACTAGAACAAATAGCAATAAAAACATTGGCACTCAACAATTATAATTGTTAATGATAACCTAGTATAATATAATTATGTATAGTAACTATTCTGTATCTGTAGATTATAAATAAGTACTTAAGTGTAATTATTGTTTATTAAATGAAGTAAATTATTAATTTACATTGTTTTATTTGTTAATACACTGTTTAATTATTGCTAACCAATAAAATTATAAACGAATTAGGTTCATGTCAATAATTCGCAGGTAACGTCAGAGAGCGATACTAGTTTACAATAACGAAATATGATATACTGCTTGTCAATGACACTATAAATGCAAGCTTGCTATTTGTTGATTGATCGAGTTCATACACGCTTTATATCAACAATTGAAAGGCTTTGTTATCAGTGGTATTTCGCTTTTATTATTATATAGATAAGAGTTATTTTCAATCAAATGTATAACGAGCATAATATGCTTTGTCATTATAATGAAAACCATCGCCGTATAACAATTAGGTCTATGTGAACAGACCCTAACTTATAATGTCGCAATGCTCGTTTCCTGTCAGGGTATTACTATATAATTATTTGCCTAAATTAGTTACCTTTAAGCTGTTTAAGAAATATTATCTGTCTCGAGTACTTGTACAATAAAATAAGAGATATTTGATCTAACAGTGTGCATCATAATCATGTCATCGGTGAGCAAAATAATTATTTTAATATTTATTTGTTTATTTGATTTTTCTTTTTTTAATAGCTAATAATTTTCTTATATTTTTTTTCAGATTTGCGATTCAGAAATTGTATTCAGCCAGTACGCTCAGGATCCTTACGAAGGACTATCTGAGATGATTTACAACGAACCCCCGCACTGCAGTCAACTTACGAAGGAAAAAAAAACCAAACGACAACGTCGAGAAAAGCCTTCTCTTAAGAAACAACCTACAAAATCTTTCGTGATGAGTAAACTGCATCGACGTGGGATAAAACTGATAAAAATATCAGTTATCGATCTCTGCAATAACAATACCAGTGATAGTGATAGTGATAGTGAGAACGTGATAATAAATGCACAATACATCGTTAAAGACGCTATTGATAGTGTTATGGACGATACGGAATCGTTAGTTAAAAAAATATCAAAATCTTTGATTGACAGCGATTTTTAATATTTTTCAGGGTTTTGTGTTTATTGTTATTTATAATTAATGTTGTAACTTTGGTTAGACAGTTAAAGTTATTTTTTGTTTTATTCTTTTAATTTAATTTAATTATTTTTATTGTAGCAGGTAAACTAGTGAAATAAACACATTTTTAAGATTTCATTATTTTTATTTACTTTAAACTGAAATACACATTTCTTTACAAATTCAAATGTTTTTTAATACACAACACATTTTTTAGGGCACACATCTTTAAATGTTTAGTACAATTTAAATTATTTTTTTCATCACAGTACTTATCATACAACACAGAGAAACTAGGACAGTTTTTTTCACTAAGGTCAGACACATTACAATTCTCACAAAGATCCTTAATCCATTTCACTTTCTCTAAACCGTTTACAACGATTTCCTTATTTTCTAGATACGGAACGATTATACGTTGGAATTCTCTGTAGTCGATATAACCCTCATTCCAATAAATGCCTCTGTTCCTTTCCAACCATTTAACTTGCCTTTTTTCGTTACTTGTTAAGTATTTAAACATATATGGTGGTTTTATTAAAAATGACTGCGTATAATCGCTACTAGCAAAAGCTAATTCCTTTATTATAAAATTATTACATAGATCTTTAAACCCCTGAACATCTACTATGATAGTATTCGGATTCATGATATTTTTCTCACAGTATTACTAAGCGGTTTATACTCAATTATGCAATCATTCATCACCTTATATAACAATAATTAATGTACTACATGCATCTGGTATTTGTATCCAATTTCCAGCACAGCTTCATGTTCTGTATGGTCAGCTTTTCAAGTATTCTAGTGTGATCTCAGTAGAAAAAAATAACCGACAGTCAATCAGATGCTTCCTGAAAATAACATACAAAATATTTAATTAAGTCTATACCCGCTCATTCCTTTGTGAGAAAGTAAACGTTAAGTATCAAATTTACCTTTTATTTTCCTAATTATTTATGTTTATTTCCCAGCCAAACTTCTCAACGTAATGCGGTGTACCTAATATCTTGATTTGTTTGGAAACGGTTTCGCGAGATTCCAAAGTTTTTAAAAATTAATTCTGAAAATTATAAAAATTGGATAAGTACTATAAAACGTCATAATATTATTATATTACCACTGTTTAGCACTCATTAAAAATGTAAGTAGGTATACCTGTTATTTTCCACAAATTATGAATAAATATTTCGCTTTGCATTTAACTTGCGGCAGTCAGACCAAACTCCAAAACACGCTTTCCAACACAATTCGATGTAAATAACGCTTCCTGAAAGAAAACATACATATAATTTAATTAAGTAGATACTTTAAACGTAACACGCTTAACACACGTGATAAAATGTTAACATTTACCTTTATTTTCCTAAATTAATAACGTCATTTATTTCGCGTTAATAAATCAGTCAACCACTGCACCGCTGCTTTATGATAATGAAAGCCTATGTTTTAGAATATTTGGTTTTTAAGCGAAACAATTTTTTCAATATTTTAATAGGTAGGTACATAATTAGTCATATGAGCCTGTTATTAACTATAATCATACGACCTTTTTCCAATAAAGTAACCATTTCATAATTTAATATTACAAGCAATACTTATTCAACAGTTTTATTTGACTTTATTCAACCTTCATATTTTTCTGGTCAACAAAATCTATTCCCATAAATCAGCGATATTAGGTAAGGATGGCACGCATTCACATTTACCTTATTGATCTAAATGAATCCTGAATCCTTACACAGCGAACATAATGACTTACCTTTTTGTCCTGAAAAATGCATACCACCTGGAGGTAAAACTAAAAAACTGGTTTCAAATCTATATAATAAATATAACTATGTGATTCATTATGTGCATTTAAAAAAATGTTTGGAGCACGGTTTGATACTACGCAAAATTCATAGAGTCATCACATTTAGACAAAGTTCCTATTTAAAGCAATACATTGAATTAAATACACAACTACGACAAAAGGCAACCAGTACATTTGAACAAGATTTCTTCAAGTTGTTAAATAATAGCGTTTTTGGAAAAACCTTGGAAAACACAGAAAACAGAGTGTCTGTTCATTTGGTTAATCAGTGGAATGATACGAATAACAAAACCAAAAAGTCTTCCTACGCTGAGAGACTCGTGAACAACCCCTATTTTCATAGCGCATCAATTCTTTCCGAGAACTTAGTAACGATACAAATGAAACCAGATCAGATAATTTTAGACAAGCCTATATATATTGGTTTCACCGTTTTAGAACTATCTAAATCACACATGTACCACTTTCACTATAATATAATTAAACCTATGTATAAGGGAAGAGTGAAATTATGTTATACAGACACGGATTCTTTTGTTTACGAAATAATCACTAACGATTTTTATCACGATATAAAACATCAGTTACTGCAATACTTCGACACCAGTAACTATAATGTAGAAAATCAATTTATGTTACCTCAAATGAATAAAAAAATTCCGGGTCTTTTCAAAGATGAAATGGGAGGAAAAGTTATAACAGATTTCGTCGGTTTAAGATCTAAACTTTATTCAATAAAAACAGAGGACAAAATAATTAAAAAAGCAAAAGGAGTTAAATCTTGTGTTATTCGTGATCTAAGTATCACAGATTACGAAAACGTTTTATTTAATAGTGAAGTTATTCGTAGGCAAAATATTGTGTTTAAATCCATTAAACACGAAATATTTACACAAAGTGTAAACAAAATTGCTTTATCTAACAATGATGATAAACGCGCGATATCTAATTGTAAAATCGCAACCCAAGCTTGGGGTCATTGCTCATTTTTAAAATAAAAATGTATGTTTATGTGTATGTTAGAACAGCATAGGTTAATTAAAAAAATGTGTTTGTAATTCTTCGTTTTAATTATACGTACGAGAATTTTAGTCCATACTAACTAGAACAAATAGCAATAAAAACATTGGCACTCAACAATTATAATTGTTAATGATAACCTAGTATAATATAATTATGTATAGTAACTATTCTGTATCTGTAGATTATAAATAAGTACTTAAGTGTAATTATTGTTTATTAAATGAAGTAAATTATTAATTTACATTGTTTTATTTGTTAATACACTGTTTAATTATTGCTAACCAATAAAATTATAAACGAATTAGGTTCATGTCAATAATTCGCAGGTAACGTCAGAGAGCGATACTAGTTTACAATAACGAAATATGATATACTGCTTGTCAATGACACTATAAATGCAAGCTTGCTATTTGTTGATTGATCGAGTTCATACACGCTTTATATCAACAATTGAAAGGCTTTGTTATCAGTGGTATTTCGCTTTTATTATTATATAGATAAGAGTTATTTTCAATCAAATGTATAACGAGCATAATATGCTTTGTCATTATAATGAAAACCATCGTCGTATAACAATTAGGTCTATGTGAACAGACCCTAACTTATAATGTCGCAATGCTCGTTTCCTGTCAGGGTATTACTATATAATTATTTGCCTAAATTAGTTACCTTTAAGCTGTTTAAGAAATATTATCTGTCTCGAGTACTTGTACAATAAAATAAGAGATATTTGATCTAACAGTGTGCATCATAATCATGTCATCGGTGAGCAAAATAATTATTTTAATATTTATTTGTTTATTTGATTTTTCTTTTTTTAATAGCTAATAATTTTCTTATATTTTTTTTCAGATTTGCGATTCAGAAATTGTATTCAGCCAGTACGCTCAGGATCCTTACGAAGGACTATCTGAGATGATTTACAACGAACCCCCGCACTGCAGTCAACTTACGAAGGAAAAAAAAACCAAACGACAACGTCGAGAAAAGCCTTCTCTTAAGAAACAACCTACAAAATCTTTCGTGATGAGTAAACTGCATCGACGTGGGATAAAACTGATAAAAATATCAGTTATCGATCTCTGCAATAACAATACCAGTGATAGTGATAGTGATAGTGAGAACGTGATAATAAATGCACAATACATCGTTAAAGACGCTATTGATAGTGTTATGGACGATACGGAATCGTTAGTTAAAAAAATATCAAAATCTTTGATTGACAGCGATTTTTAATATTTTTCAGGGTTTTGTGTTTATTGTTATTTATAATTAATGTTGTAACTTTGGTTAGACAGTTAAAGTTATTTTTTGTTTTATTCTTTTAATTTAATTTAATTATTTTTATTGTAGCAGGTAAACTAGTGAAATAAACACATTTTTAAGATTTCATTATTTTTATTTACTTTAAACTGAAATACACATTTCTTTACAAATTCAAATGTTTTTTAATACACAACACATTTTTTAGGGCACACATCTTTAAATGTTTAGTACAATTTAAATTATTTTTTTCATCACAGTACTTATCATACAACACAGAGAAACTAGGACAGTTTTTTTCACTAAGGTCAGACACATTACAATTCTCACAAAGATCCTTAATCCATTTCACTTTCTCTAAACCGTTTACAACGATTTCCTTATTTTCTAGATACGGAACGATTATACGTTGGAATTCTCTGTAGTCGATATAACCCTCATTCCAATAAATGCCTCTGTTCCTTTCCAACCATTTAACTTGCCTTTTTTCGTTACTTGTTAAGTATTTAAACATATATGGTGGTTTTATTAAAAATGACTGCGTATAATCGCTACTAGCAAAAGCTAATTCCTTTATTATAAAATTATTACATAGATCTTTAAACCCCTGAACATCTACTATGATAGTATTCGGATTCATGATATTTTTCTCACAGTATTACTAAGCGGTTTATACTCAATTATGCAATCATTCATCACCTTATATAACAATAATTAATGTACTACATGCATCTGGTATTTGTATCCAATTTCCAGCACAGCTTCATGTTCTGTATGGTCAGCTTTTCAAGTATTCTAGTGTGATCTCAGTAGAAAAAAATAGCCGACAGTCAATCAGATGCTTCCTGAAAATAACATACAAAATATTTAATTAAGTCTATACCCGCTCATTCCTTTGTGAGAAAGTAAACGTTAAGTATCAAATTTACCTTTTATTTTCCTAATTATTTATGTTTATTTCCCAGCCAAACTTCTCAACGTAATGCGGTGTACCTAATATCTTGATTTGTTTGGAAACGGTTTCGCGAGATTCCAAAGTTTTTAAAAATTAATTCTGAAAATTATAAAAATTGGATAAGTACTATAAAACGTCATAATATTATTATATTACCACTGTTTAGCACTCATTAAAAATGTAAGTAGGTATACCTGTTATTTTCCACAAATTATGAATAAATATTTCGCTTTGCATTTAACTTGCGGCAGTCAGACCAAACTCCAAAACACGCTTTCCAACACAATTCGATGTAAATAACGCTTCCTGAAAGAAAACATACATATAATTTAATTAAGTAGATACTTTAAACGTAACACGCTTAACACACGTGATAAAATGTTAACATTTACCTTTATTTTCCTAAATTAATAACGTCATTTATTTCGCGTTAATAAATCAGTCAACCACTGCACCGCTGCTTTATGATAATGAAAGCCTATGTTTTAGAATATTTGGTTTTTAAGCGAAACAATTTTTTCAATATTTTAATAGGTAGGTACATAATTAGTCATATGAGCCTGTTATTAACTATAATCATACGACCTTTTTCCAATAAAGTAACCATTTCATAATTTAATATTACAAGCAATACTTATTCAACAGTTTTATTTGACTTTATTCAACCTTCATATTTTTCTGGTCAACAAAATCTATTCCCATAAATCAGCGATATTAGGTAAGGATGGCACGCATTCACATTTACCTTATTGATCTAAATATCATCGTTTGCTTTTGATAATATAGTTTATTTTGTCAGCCCTAAGTTTTTTCGCTGCATCAACAATCGATACTGTTTGCGTCGAAACTGTTTGTGATCTAATTCCTTACTCTTCATTTTTACGTTGATACACTACGTACAAGAAAAGTAGTTGATTTATTCACTATAACTTAAGGTTTGCAACAACTTTGTAATACAGTAGGATTATCACACGATTTCGTTTTTAAACATCATGTTTTCGAAGACCTAGATACAGTCGAATTTAAGTATTCAAGTAGGGATACCGTACTCAAAGTACTCTTTCATTAGTATACAACTATCGGTTGTTGTTACTTTCGGTGTTGATTGCTGACCTGCTGCCGCTCGCTGACTTCTTCCGCTCCGCCTGCCGTCACCAACTCATCAAGCTACCTTCTCAAGAAATCGACTGTTGATTGAAAAAATGTAAGTATAATAAATAATGTAAGTGTAATAAGTTTCACTGTGTACTATCCATCTCTTTACTTGTCTAAATTGTTATGTTGTCCTTTCTAAGGTTGTCTGGTAGAAATCGCCTAGACCGTGATGAGACCGTGACCGTGATTTTTAATTAAATGTTATTACGTTTATATTTCAGGTCCGAATTTGAGTGCGAGGTCTATCACCCAACTGCTGTAATTGAAAAGAAAACTACACACACACGCAAGCAGCCTGTCGCCAACAACAACAGGAAGCGCAAGTCAGGATCATCAACGAATTTATTAGAACCAAGGTACCTAATCAAAATTTGTTATAAAACAAAGTTGAGTTTTCGCCTAGATATTCAGATAAGAAGTGCGAGCGTTCAATTAATTTTAAAATTTAGCTTCGAGCACACATGATACATTTATCATAGGCGATTGATGATTTTGTGACTGGCATTGTTGTTAGGTTTATAGTGTTTAGTGACTTGTAGCGTTCGATCGCTTCGATGCTAGCTAACTGCGTTCAGTTGCTACTTCAAGCGTTCAAATGACGACATGACCGTCGCGACTAGATTTTGTATGTGTGCTGATTGAGGTGTTGGAGCTTCCGATAAGCTACTGTTGATCACTGATCAAGTCTGGTTTGACCCTAAATAAATTATTTTCAGAGACGGTTTCACAAGATGTTTCAGAAGAACTAACATTATTTTTACTCAAGTATTGTTGATATGATGAGTTGACTGCCTATGTGGTTCGGTGGTACTGCATACGGACTGCCACGCTGAGATCGCGGATTCGATTCTCGCTCAGTGTGTAGGTGTTGCTATGTATAATATTGTATGTAATACTGAGCGAGAATCAAACCCACGACCTCTGCGTGACACATCGACGTCCCTACACAGTACCACCGAACCACAGAGGCAGTCACATAGCATAACCACATAGTATAATTTCTACAACGCTTAAAATACAGTCATTTATTTTTTTTTTTATAAAATAATTAAAAGACCTTTGTCTTGTTTTATTAAATGAAATGAGGTAAGCGTAAAAATCCGTCTTAGGAATCAATTAATCCGTAAACGATACCAAAATACACAACACTACTACTACACAACTAAACACTTTTTTGTTCAAAAGGTTTAAATGTATACAAGACAGTCGAGTCGATCGTATATTATTGGGCATTCTGTCACAACAGAGCGTAGGCGAACTTGTTCGACTGCGCGACAGGTGGGACAGAATGCCCAATAATATACGATCGACTCGACTGTCTTGTATACATTTAAACCTTTTGAACAAAAAAGTGTTTAGTTGTGTAGTAGTAGTGTTGTGTATTTTGGTATCGTTTACGGATTAATTGATTCCTAAGACGGATTTTTACGCTTACCTCATTTCATTTAATAAAACAAGACAAAGGTCTTTTAATTATTTTATAAAAAAAAAAATAAATGACTGTATTTTAAGCGTTGTAGAAATTATACTATGTGGTTATGCTATGTGACTGCCTCTGTGGTTCGGTGGTACTGTGTAGGGACGTCGATGTGTCACGCAGAGGTCGTGGGTTTGATTCTCGCTCAGTGTGTAGGTGTTGCTATGTATAATATTGTATGTAATACTGAGCGAGAATCAAACCCACGACCTCTGCGTGACACATCGACGTCCCTACACAGTACCACCGAACCACAGAGGCAGTCACATAGCATAACCACATAGTATAATTTCTACAACGCTTAAAATACAGTCATTTATTTTTTTTTTTATAAAATAATTAAAAGACCTTTGTCTTGTTTTATTAAATGAAATGAGGTAAGCGTAAAAATCCGTCTTAGGAATCAATTAATCCGTAAACGATACCAAAATACACAACACTACTACTACACAACTAAACACTTTTTTGTTCAAAAGGTTTAAATGTATACAAGACAGTCGAGTCGATCGTATATTATTGGGCATTCTGTCACAACAGAGCGTAGGCGAACTTGTTCGACTGCGCGACAGGTGGGACAGAATGCCCAATAATATACTACTCCTACTAGCGATCATGTTCAGGATGCTGTTAGAACTATACTTTATATTATTTAGATATCCTTTAATAGTTATCTATTGCTAATATAATGGTAAAATGATGATAGACGAGCTCTGTTATTTTGTAGGGATTATAGTTCATAAACGATGCAAGCCACACTCAATAATTCACACATAAAACCCGATTTAATTGTCATTGCAGAACACTAACCAAATTTTCTATTATTCACGTTGAACGGGAAGCGGATATGATTGCAGTTTATAAATTATAAGAGACAATAACAACCCACAGCCGCAATGTGTCTGATTCATGCCTGCATTGTATGTTATGTTAATAGTGTTACATTGTATAAGGTGGGATTTAAAATAGTACTGTGAATAGAAACGCAGAAATACGGACATGGCTTCACGCATGTTCTCCTTGAAGGATTAGGCACAAGTGTAACACGTTTTACCAGTTATGGGTTCCAGCGTTTCTGTACGGAATATAATTTGAAATTCTAGGTTAAGCTAATTATTTATCGACGAAAACTTCTAGAGCTACTGCAATCATACAAATTTCAACAAGTCATTAAATTTCGAACCCTTTTCATACATATTAAAATTTGAATGACCTTTTTAAAGAATTCACAAGACGATTTCAATATAACCCTGTCCTTTAGGAGCCCCTAAAGCCTAATCTAATCTAGTCTTTGACAAGCCCGTTAAGTTTATCGCCATTCAATACTCATTTCCACATGACCGGTTTTACTATTATTGTTCTTGGTTTCCAAATTATAACTAGAACTATTGTATAGATTCGTTACGTATAGTACATTGTCTGAAGTTTATAATGTAATGAACAACTTTACTTGCTTTAATGCCGGCTATGTATGGTCTTTGTTATAATAACTACCTACATCTTTTTTTCTGTGGATTATTTCTATAGACCACTTTCTGTCTAGTACATTGTGTTTTAATGTCATACGTGAGCAATTGCTATTTAAAGTCTGGGTGAACTGTCCTTTAATTATGTATCTACGAAGTTAGACGGGTAAAATTGTCTTTTAAAAGCACTTTTAACGATTAAAACTTTACTTTTAAAACCGCTGTCAACTCCTACAATTTGCCAAGACATGACTATGATAGTACCTCTATTCTATCTCTATTCAAATTTTCTTAAAAACCACTTTGGCACTGTAACTTAACTTGTTAGAAGTTATAAAAGGGTCCAGAAAATGCTTGACCACATTATTATAGAACATTTCTTGGCAACAACTGTAGTGTAAAAGTGCACCTTTGAGCCTTAGTTTGGGCTCAAAACAATATCATTTGCATTCTTATATAGGGTTCCTATCCAATAACAGTTTCATAAAATAGTTGGAACTTTTAAAACCGTTATTACGTTTTCTCTCACGATATTACTTTAGGGAATGGTGTTATTTTAAATGCGTTTGCAGAATTACCTGTTTATTGACTAAAAATAAATTATTTAGTACGTACATGACGCAATGGTTGTGCTAAACTGACTCACTGTCATTTTGAGGTAGTGGATCGATGACCCCAGATTGCCAGTTAGTTAACTTATGAGTGTAAAAATGACTATAAGGGAGTTCAGGTGTTATAGCTAAAGTGATAGAGTTTATTTCAATTACAGCAGACTACGAACACAAATTCCAGTAACAGAAATTATTGAGGATTTCTTCTAAGAACATTGAGGATTATTCCGTTTTATTATTTGAAATAAGTATAATATTGTATCAAATTAACAACGCTAACGTTCATTCGGTGCTTGTAAATCTTCTATCAAAACTCACTTGCAAATTTTAACTAGGTAGCTCATTATTTGTGATTAAGTGTGTGTATTAAATAAAACTATATGTAGCATAAAATATACTTGCAGCATACCAATTAATAGCATCAGTCTAGTTATGATTGGAATTTGAATAAAACATAGGATAAAAAAAAAATGTAGTTAAGTTATCCAAAAGTAAGTTGAAAAGCTATAAATAAAAAAAAGATCATTAGCTAATAAATATTATAAAACCAAAGAGGCCTTTGCTCAAAGGGCTGCAACAAATAAACAATTAGCACATAAAATGAAAATTATAGCAAACAAGTGATAACAGGCGATTTCAAGCAATTAAAGCTTTAGGTATAGCCTTACATAACGGGAAGGCGTGAAGCAAACAGTGGGGAACGGAGTTTGTACAATAAAAACAAACTAGCTTGGAAAAATACGATGCAGGCTATGCTCAATACGGTTTGCTCTGAACACGATGTTGATTTCGGATTTTACATTACTATAACTCTATTCGTCAACTTGTTTAAACTAGCGATGAAGATAGATTGATTTTAGTACTATTTACTTATTTATAATAAGAATGGGTAAATTATTGCCCATTTTCACAGTTATTTCTGTTGTAAAACTGTAAGTAATTAGTTTAGTTAGTTAGAAACTTAGTTGCAATTTTGGCCGTCCAAAACCTAAATATCACAAAACTAAATTAGAGAGAGTACCTATTAGCAATTATAGTTCTTTAATATAAATAGTAGTGGCATTTTCATATATTTTTAAGTTCATAAATATTTTATTACCGTTAAAGAACTTACTTCATAACTTGAAATGAGATTGTGACTGGCATTGTAAATATTGTACTCGTTTCTTGTTCAGGGAGAAAATATTTATTTATTATTTATTTAATAGTTTATTGTACACCCGTTGTTATGTGTCATATTACGTGGTTTTCAATTTTTATCATATATTATAATCTTAGCTATATTTTAAAAACATGTTCTGTTAACATGCAAGAATTTGGTGAAAACCACAAAATATGACTCTATATTGCGACGTTGTCACTCATGCTCACGCGTAAACCTTTTAAATCTTTTTACAAAGACAGATTTAAAAGGGTTGAAAAAATTATAATAAAAGTAGAAACAATTTACTTTACTAACGATTTAGTCAATTATTCCCGAAAATATCAAGACAACCACACGACGGAAACATTCAACAGCCTAAATCGTTTGCTCAAATAATTTTCAAAGCAATTTATTTTTACATTTCTTTTCTATCTTTTCGAGCGCGAATTTAATTGCCGTCACTACTTCTTCAGAAAGCGGTTATGGTCCATTTAGTTAAATCGTAACTACATTATTCTTAGCTCTTCGAGTTTTGGAACAACAAAGGGTTCTTAACATAAAACAAATAAATTGTTTCCCGAGGGCTAACTCGAAGAATGAGTATTCTTTAAAAAAATATTTGGAGTTTTCGAGAATTCTCTTCGGAAATTTGATTTTCACGCAGATAAGTAAGAGAAAAGACAGAATAAATAATTTAAAGTTTCAACCAAATTTAATGTGCTTATTAAATAATTATTTATTTAATGCTTAATAAATTAAAATTAAAAAAATTTGATTCTGCATTCCTAAAATGCTTTGTTTTTGTACCTACCGTCAGCTTGACAAATCAGAACAGGTAGTTGCGACTTGACTACGACACCTAAACCTTATGGCAGTCTTCCAAATTCAGTGCGTTTTGGTGAAAGTACGAGAATCAATCACGCTCTAAAATACGCGTCGTTTTCTTATTGTAGTAAAAAACCAGTCGACGTGCTGTGTCTAGCAAACATCCCTTATACGTTACAATACAGAGACATGACCACGAAAAGCACTATATTTTTCAGGATACGTATAACTAGCCTCCAAATTGAAAGTGTTAAAAATACAATAAACCCGAAATAATGTTATTTTACTTGCTTAAGTGAATATTTAGTTTTTTTGTGTAACCTATTTATTCATAAATACTCGTCTTTAATTTTTATTTTTCTTCAATGAGTTGTCAAATTACGTTTGAATGCAATTGAATACGACATTAAATTTCTCAGTCTTAATACAAGAATCAAAGTAAAATTTGTCATAATAGTGAAACTTGTTCCTTTTTATTTTATAATCCAATTTAACTCATCTTACAGTATAATGTAATTCCAAAGCCATAAAGTTTGATTTAAACCCTATTTATGCAAAGAGTTGGAAAACTACAAAATTTTTTGGCGCGTTTCGTAAGAAACTGGAGACTTTTGTATCTTTAACACATTGTATAACTTATTGTTTAAGGTTGCTTTCTTACTTTAAATGATACTCAAATGTATAACATCTTTGAGCTGTAAAATTTGAGTACGTCACCTTTTCCAAACTCTTCACTAATATTCCATTTACTAAAATTTACTGATATGAGTAACTGTGTAAAATAAGTAGAAATTTAATTAGTCGTCATTGTAGCAATGGCAATTATGACCATTTAATCGATCAATTGGGCGATCGAGAATTTAATTAGAAACATTCGAGATTTACACAGGGCGGTGAAAACGTAGCCGACACCTTAATTAACGATCAAGTGAATATAGAAACAAAAATTACATTTGTCATAAAAGCTAGTACAAATCCTTACAAAGATTTAAAATTCATTCCTTCTGTGGATATCTAAGCTAAGCTAAACTGTCTCTATACAAAATCATTCTAAGTTTTATATTATGAAAACTAGCCGTTATGGAAACTTCGTACAATCTAATAAAAATAGTTTAGTAAGTGGAACTTGGCTATGCATACATAATAACGTGCTTATGAACCTTAATACGGTATTTAAGCAGAGTTGCGAACTGTGCCAAAGTACTTGAAACCGCGGAACCAAATATTCCTCACCATAATATTTGTTTATCAGTGAATACTAGATACTCTATAGCCGCTATGGGTATTCTATGTTTTTTTTAGTTCCCACGTTGCTATTCCATTTCTTTCTTTTTTATATTAGCCTACCGAGATTATTGTACTCTGTCTGATGAAATTACAACAGAAAGATTATTATTTAGAAAATACATCCAATTTTCATAATATTGAACTGTCCCGAAATAAATCTCATGCAAAAACCAATATTTTAACAAAAAACAAACATAGTTCTAAAGTAATTTCACAACATTGCTCCTAAAGTCGCATAATTTCGATTCCATGTCCACCTCTGCCCATTCGGAACCTAATAAATAATATACGAGTTTAAAAAATAAAACAACGCAGTACTGTGAAAGTACGTCTCGTAGCGCATAAATATTGTATGAAGTGTACCGTAGACAACTATTGGACAGTAAACGGTGTTTTATGGGATAACATTTATTGTTTTACCGTGCTAAGCCAAGATAGGACTTTCAAACACATTATTTATTGAGCATTAGATATTGTGGATTTATTATTGGATTTTTTGGTATTGTATTTTCGTTTTGAATCATTTCTTTTTTTATAGAGAATAGGTTGACAAAAGTATTAGATAAATGCCATATCTACATAATACAAAATGCAGATTTGTATTGTTGTGTTGTATTTAAAAGTATTTCTTTATTGACGACGGCAGACTAGTTTATCTGATAGTATGTTGTAACTGATGCTTTTGGATATTTAAAACGCCAGTTGTATACTTGGTTAAGTCTCTGGCATCTTCACTTGCAAAATAGAGTTGCTATGCCTATTGTTTCCTTTAGAATCGTTTGGGAAAGTACCTTAATATTTTACAAAAGGCAGGCTTTCTTGATTTTCATCCGAAAACGATCTCTTATAGTGTAGAATGTTTACGTATTTTTTGCTATACAAGAATTTATAAAAAAAAGTACATTTAAAGTAAAAATATAATTTCTAAAAACACACAGAGGTAAAACACGCAAGCTTAGACCACAGGCTGTTTGAAAAAATATATTTATAGTGTTAATACATGCGAGCTTCGATTAAAAGATTCTGCCCCAAATTTAAGTTAACTTAAGTTTTATAAGAGCTTACTTGTTATAGTAAAGTTAGTTTATGGAAGCCCTTTTATATCCTTCGTCCTAAGATCGTGTAATACCGGTAAATGATTAAGTAGTGTTAAGATTTAGACTACAAAAGCTGGGTTAATACTTATTTACGATCGCTTTGCTAAATATTTCATTCGGAAGGCTAAACATCAGAGAACTAGTGTCGGTATTAGAGATAAATTTTAAAGGTCAAAGGTTTTTGCTACAAGCAGTGGCTAGAATATAAATGTTTGAATACATAATTTTTATAACTAATTCTTAGGTTCTCGTGTTTTTAAACATTTACTTGCATATTCGATCGCTTGTCTAAAAATGTTTGCCTGCAACATGTTCGCTGTAGAAAGTATCATTACATTAACATATAAGTATCATGTCACAAGTACATTTCCTTTTGATGGTCTACTATGACGCCCAGCTTATGGAGACTTGAACTATAAGAAATAAAGTAGAAAGTCAAGAAGGGCAGCTCAAAAACCTAAGATAAGAAATGCTGTAGGTATTTGATCAGTGGTTATTATTAAGTAACCTATTTTCTAGAAAAAGCAATGCGAATGTTGTACCTATACACAATTGCTTTAAAATATTTTCATAGACCTTGTTCCGTGGTTAGAATGTCGTAACCTGTGTCTTGGTGTGTACTCCAATTTGCGTCAGAGTGTCAGAGAGGACATAATATACTGTCCTGTAGTTGAAATTCTGTTGTACACGACCTCGAGTTTCGCAGGGATAGCTTACGATTTAAAACCCAAGGATCGTGCAGCATAATATTCTAACTCCACACTGGAAATTTCAGGGTAGTTTAGCTGCTGGGTTTTTACTATTTATCTAAAATATATTTTTGCTACCACAGTTTAGTATTTTATATTTCACATTTAGCACCTCCATTGAAGAACATAATACCTTTTTCTTTTACTAAACTTTTTGGTTTACCATAGCCAATACCCTTGATTGGTTATTATGTTGACTTTAGCATGGTCTAGCTCCAAACATCATAATGCTATTTTTAACAATCGATCGCCCGTTACTTTTATCGAATCTTAAGGTAGAAGTGATGTTGATGTAGCGAAAATCGACTTGCTGTAACAAATGTAAGTTTCATGATCACAGCACACTTGACTCCAATACAACACATGATCTAACCGAAGCTTGTTCAAATGTTTATCATACCGAATACTCATAATCCATTATTCCCAAAGGTCAGTACGTGTTACTGACAGACTGGTATTCAAAGTACACAACCATTATTTTTTCACAGTCCGTCGTCACTGACAGAACAATATAAACTTAAAAGCATCCGCTTCAACTTTCAACTCTATTCCTATATGTTTAACAGCTGTTTAATTCATACGTGGTTCCATATTATTAATGTTGTACGCTGCCTAATGGGCTGTGCATTTTTTACACTTGAATATTTTAATATGTATTTTAAATAATTAATTATTCTATTTTGGTAAAATTTATTGGAATGGTTTGATCAAATATATTTTATTTTCATTAATGTTTATTATTTTGTCATTTCTAATCTCGGTGCACATTATGCATAAGTACATAATATTTTATTTTATTTTTTGTATCGTGTATAAGTTTTTGTATTTTAAACAAGTATTTGGCGCAGGTAAAGTGTTTCATTTTATAAAATACCTACTTATTTTACAAGTAACTCATGGAGATAAAAGAAAGAGTAAGATTTAGAAAAAAATAGTTAATTTAAGAATTAGTTTCGATTTACGAATCTATATCATTCATTCATCTAAATAAAATATAACCGTATCAGTATCAAAGAATTACGTACAGCTGTGCAATAAAGAGGGTGTGTAAGACTGAATCTCCTGGATAACTAGTCCCGTGGGCTTTGGATTGATGACCTCAATGCCTCAGGTGATCCAAGAATAAATTGCCACGGTGCAAAAGGTTTTTACTTTATGACTCGCTGTTTTTGGAATATTATCCCCAAGTTAGAAAGGTTAGTAACGTGAGGAAATGCTAGGTCAGGCGCTAATTTTGTGAAATATGAACTGTAAATTATGTTGAGTAAAATATTGTTGAAAATGGGCTAATTTATACCTGCTAACTTTATGTTAGCACGTATACATTAACACCACTTATAAGGTTTTCGAATATTTCAAGCTCTATATTTTTGGTTGTATAAAAAAATTATGAGTATGTGTTTTGAGCACATAGCTCGCAACACTGATAGTCGTTGGGACAGAAAAGTGTTAAGAGTTCACGCAGCGTAAGCAGGTCTCTTACAAGCTGGATCGACGATTTGATAAAAATGACAGACAACCGAAAGGCTTATGATCGGTCAGAAGAAAGTGGAGATGCATTGACAATGTCTGTTTAGCTGCAGACGTTTACACGCTTAAATGTACATCATGGGTTTTAATTTTCAATGCAGTTATTTTATTATGACATCATTGAAAAGTATTCATAACAATTTCTTTTCAAACATAACAAACAACGATAACTGGTGAATTATGTTTGAACGAATTCAAAATGAAAACCTTTATGAAAACATTTATGGTGACCGGTTTTTCGCTTTATGTTGACGTTTGGAACATTACCGAGGTCGCGTTATGCCGAATGAATGCGAATTTTTTGTGACATTTCGAAACTTGTTGAGCTTTGATGTACGGTTTTTCGTTTATTCGCCTGTTTTAATTATTACTGTACATTGTTACTGGCTATCATATTGTTTACAATTTTTGGTAGGTATTGAACTTTTGTTAGGTAGTTATAAATTTAATAAGTTCTTTATATTTGTCAAACATTAAGTTTTCATCTTGCCCTGAGAGATGGAAATGCGCTTCGTCACTCATAACCAATTTTGAAGGAAAATCTCATAAATAGGGCTCAAATGTGTATCAACTCTGGAGGTCACCATTTAAAAGACATCATCTTTAAATCCTAATGGTACGAAATTTAATGGCACAAATATACATTTAAAAAAATCTAAATCTAGTTTTCTAATTTAGAAAAAATTTTATAGCTGAACCAAATAGGGTCTTTACTTTTGCGCCACCCGTTATATTATTAAAACAGAACTCATCATACTCGTATAATATAAAATCATTTTACTGAACTTTCATATTAATTTATTGCAAGAACAAACTTTAAAGTTCAAAGCAAAGGTTCGTCGTCTCGTGATGTAGGTACATCACTTTGTTGAATAAACTTTAACTTTTAAAAGTGAAAGGTCACTTACTCATTAAATAAACACGATATCTTGAAAACTACTTGACCTATAAAGTTGACATTTAACTAGGAAGTAGTTAGGAGACGTCAACTGAAAACAAATTCTGCGACAATGCTATCCGGTATCTGCCTGGCAAAGCCAGACGTGGGCCGATAGCAATTTATCTAGTAATGTAATTATCATTTTAGTGGAAAAACGTCCACCGCTGGAAATAGGCTCTGAAGCATCTTTACTTTGAACTTTGTAAAGAATGATGTCCATCATAATTATGTGTTTATCATAAATCCATGGCTCAGAAATTACGCTTCAATGTTTTCATCTGATGTACTTTGTTCTTTAAATATTAAAATAATAATACCAGCCTGTTTACTGTCCAACTGCAGGGCAAAGGCCTTTTCTCAAATAAAGAAGGTATGACCATTAATCACCATGCTTGCTCAAGGCGGATTGGCAATTTCAGACTATCAAGTCCAGGTTTCCTCACGAAGTTTTCCTTCACAGTACGTCAGAAATGTCCATAATAAATTTAGAAAGTACATATGATTTGAAAATCACATTTGTACTTGCCTGGATTTGAACCCACTACCTTGTGTTTACAAAGCGGGTGCCTTATCCACTGAGCCATTTCGACTTAAATATAATTAAATTAATAAATAATAAAATTAAATATTATCGATTTTGAATAATTATTCTGTCTTTTATTATTTCGTGGAAACTACTTACTTTTAACCGATGCGTACCAGACTGAGCTGCATGACGCATTGCTACAAATCGGCCCGACAACCTATTGAAGTTAGTGGACAGCCACAACTAAGCTAAGCTAAGCATCAGTTCAAATAGACAGGTTCAGCAGTATATGTCTTATAGATATTATAGACATCTTGATCACAATTACCGTTCTTTAACGGATTGCTCACAAGGAAATATATACCTGAGAATATCTTGTAATATGTACCATGCCAATTAACCTGCGATTGATATCCTAGTGTATTCCACTCATCTCGAATCGTAAATTTTCTCAGAGAGAATTATAAATACACAGATAGAGATATCATAACAACTAACCTCGCTCTGCTTACATAACATGATGCTTACATACAATGATACAAGAGATAATCTATTCGTCAAAGAGTAAAAACCCAAATCCCTCTGTTAGATCTTCCTCGTTGATTAGCTTTGCCCACCCTTCGTAAGGACGTTGACCTGTCGCTCACATGTGTTTATCTTCTTTAATCGACGTGGAGAATTTACGTGTGAATGTATCCAGCTGATGCTCTCTAAGTTTTCTTTCTATTTATTAGTTAGTTTAGAGAGTAGTTAAGTAGCTTAATAGTTGGTCTAGTAGCAATAGTAGGTAAGAGATGTTCTGTCTGCTGTGGCCGACGAGAAATGGGGTTTTAATGTCAATTAATAGCCATCATTCACGGACTTCTACAATGACAGACTTTTATCGAAAACACTGTCTTTTAAATTCAAATCAAATTAGTTATTCAAAGTAACAGAGTACTAAAAAGATCGATGTAGAATGGTAACCGACCAACACCAGAGAATGTAACCAATAACTTAGAACGACAGCTTCGTTTTTTTGACAATCGACTCTAGGAGTCGATTCAACATTTGGACGGAATATAAAGGCTATAGACTCACTTAGAATATAAGTAGCGGTAGCCTACGACCCATCACACCACACTACAATATGCTTCCAAAAATCTGCCTTTGCCCAGCAACGACGGCGTAAAACACAAAACAGTTCATAACCATTATTCATATTAAAAAAAAATAACAAGATAATCTTGGCGGTTTTAATCATTCCCTCCTCCACGGTCGTTACATGACGATCAGGAATAATAAGGGTTATGATTAAACGTAACGTATTCTAAAGGAGTCGTCGGAGTAAATATGGTAGCTCGTTAAATTTGTTAAAATACCGTGAAATATCGCGCAACGTCGGACACTCCCGAGACTCTGCCAAGCTTTATCAGTCTCTTTATATTTTTCTAATACTTTCCTTAGAGGATTTTGCATCTTGGATGCCACACGCCTCACTGGGTTTCGTTATAAAATGTTATATTAAAATATGCCTATGGGGCACTTTTGGCTGTCATGAATGTTACGTTTTCAATTTTTGTTAGGCTTTGTTGTTTTATCCATTTTTAGTAGAATGTCTATAGATCTATTATCAGATATTATATAATCTGTATTAAATGTGTAACATTTCTTTCAACTAAAGATAATATGGCTGACTATCAGAGTAAAGTAACTTTAGATACCCATTTGTGTTAGATCCTATAATTATACAAACTGCACAGAACACTCTAGCACCCAATCACTAACATTAGCAATAATAAAACCAATGTATTACTTAAAATTTAGAGTCTATAATTTTTCCCAAAATGTTATTACTCCCCAACTGACCTATATGTCTGATATGAGATCCGTGTTCCATGTGTATGAAACAAACAAATTAGGCAAAGCTGAAAACGAAACAGAAGCTTAATTTTAACGAGCTCGTTTTGTTCATCCAACTTTGAGGGCAACATGTCAGAAAAGTACTTTCAAAAGGATGAAAGAAGGTACCAAACAAAGTACAGACGTGCGCAGAATTCACGTTAGCACGTTTTACAATTTGTTACATCGCTTAAATTGTAATAAAGCTTCGGAGTAACACACACGGTCGATATAAATTTGTATATAACTGTACCAGATGCATCAAATTAGAATCAACCATACCCGTTATAAAATAGAGTTCAATTTTACTTTCTTGCAAATGTCGATATACGTTGTTATTGCATGGATAAATACGTCGTGTGAGGTTTATAGAAAGAGGTGTACTGTGAATCCCGGATGGATACAGTTCGTTTTCTATTTACCGTAACAGATACCGTCATTATTTCTTAACCATTTCTTGTGAGGCTAAGCGATTTGTAGTAATAATTTGATAAATTAAAAGAAAACACGTTAACGCTGAAGGATACTGATAGTAAAACTTTTTATTACTACGAGTAACTAATATATCATAATCATGATATTATTTTTATTCTATTTCGCTTCAATTACCTACCTGAGATTTAACTTCATACTCGGAATTTGAAAACTTTAATTATCAGTAGATCTGTAGAATGAACTAAATTGTAATTGTTAAAATTATCAACTGTCATTGAAAACTAAATAGTTTTCAGTATAAATACCAGGGGCGTCGTTAATTTTTGGTTCTATCTAAGATAAAGAAACACATTTTAACTCATGAAACTACTAAACATTTTAGTGAAGAAATTTCTTATATAAATATAATCTAATTTATGAAGTCTCTAGATTTATCATGATTGAGTAAACTTGATACGTAAGTCATTTAGTATGTGAAAATTAAGTTTTTCCATCGCCCATTTGAATAGACTATTCTAAATTGTTAATATCGTCTTTTAGATCTACAAGGCTCATGGTAACCAATATTTAATTGCTTTTTGTAGGTTATTTTTACCTTAACCATGAAACTAGCTGTCGAAAAGCTACTATAAACCTGAGCAATATTTTTAATATAATAGCGAATATTTTGCTGAAATTATAAGTAATATACGTCGCGCCTCTGGACGATCAAAAATTCCAATTTCATAAAGTCATATTAACTGTTATTGGGTCTTTTGTTACGGTTCGTTCAATTAATATTTAAGTTTTATTACTTTTGAATATTATATAAGGTGACGTAAGTTACCGTATTTGAGTAAAGGGAGTTTGGTTATAGCTAAAGTTGTTTCGTGATTCCATATTGATACCGATCAGAAAATTATTGCTTGTATAGAAAATATAAGTTGTAGTTTGAGTTTGAGTATGGAAATTTGATTAAGGCTTTAGTTAAAGTAGTAGCTTGTAAATGAATTAAAACAAATCAAATCATAGATTTTTAGAGAGATTACCAATTATAGTAATAATTATTATGTGCTACATAATAATTCAAAGCAGTGATCTACTCTTTATTTTTCGGCATTCAAAATCAAAAGTCTACAATCAAAATTGTACAAAATCTGAAGATGGATTTTAGTTACACTTTTAAGTAGTTGACTGATAGATCAATCAACTCAAGGAGGGTAATGTTTTTCGAGAGTATGTATGTATGTATGTATATATGTATGTATGTATGTATGTATGTGAGTATGTATGTATGTGAGTATGTATGTCTATTTCTGTGGCACGCTCTTCAGCTTATATGGCTTGAGAGATTGTAACGTATGAGGTGTCATTAGATTCGTATTGATTGTGGGAGTGACATAAGGTATATAAAATTTCAATGTAGCGTCAGCACAAGAAAAAAAATGGGTTGCTTTCTTTTCACTTTGTTTTAGGCATGCGGGCTTTTTGTTTTATAATAATATACTATATTTTACATTCTTAATGTTCAAAAATTGTAAATTTAATTTCGAATTGCATCTACGTGTTCTGGGCAGAAAAATTTAAACGGGAAATGTTTCATTCCCTCTTTAAAAAATGCCATTAGTCTACAATATAATTATTGCATTTGCTGTAAAATATATAATAAATGAGTCGGTCTGGACAATTAATTAGAATCCTCTATAGCATTGGTGGAATAAACGCTCCGGCAAATGATGCTCGCCTGCTTTTAATAGTCTTAGCCTTGGGGCTGCTTTTAATTACTTATGTACAATCTGTGTATATGTATTTAGATAATTTATGTATTTGAAGACACTAGCTAAGAATGGGGCTAATAGATTTAGGGTGGCTATTGTAGCATTGACGTCTAATTTTGCAACAAATTTTGAGCCTTTTATCTGATATTTAGCTTTTTTGTGAAATCTAAACTAATGAGAATTTGATTTGATTTTTGTACGTTCGTTCGTTCCGATTTGACTGAAAGTTTTTGAAAATCTTTTACAAAGCTACAAATAGGACGGGTAAAATAGGCTATACTTTATTATGATTATCATATTTTTTTGTAATTTTTAATATTTAAGCGCCTTTGTATAACTGAATGATGCAATAAGTCACTATTGCTCTGATATTTTGTGTAGGCGTTTGTTGTGAGACTGAATGAAACTTTTGATACCGAAGCGAAGCGAGGGCGTACGTTTAGTGTATAATAAAGTTATATTTTTATGAAACCTGATTTCTTCAGTGGTAGTACAGTAATTTTTTCAAAATGACTTATCATGTAGGTACTTTTGTGCAATTTTTTGAAGGTTAATAAATTTTATTGAAAACATTTTACCACCGTTTCCAACGTATCGTCTGTAAGTCGTCAGTGTCTTAGCCCTTAGTCGGCTCGGCCCCGGCACCCTATAGTATAAATCATTCCTAAACTGTAGGACGCAATTTATCAGAATAACGAGGTTTTTCGAATCTCCTTTAGGTGACGCGCAGTTCATTTATATTTTTTTCTTATCCATTTCAACTCGATCACATGTAAGGTATTACTCTCCGTCGCTTTAAAACGTTATCGCTCTGTCTCGGGTGAAAAACGACTATTTGTCAACATGAATTCGATGTGAATCCTATGTGAGGGAAATACATTTAGTTATAAAAAAGAAATACTTGAAATGGTTAATTTTTTTTAGCGGCAGCGTTACTGTTTCAGAAAAACTTGCAACATAAATAAAAAACATGGTCATGATTATGTTTTACAATAATATAATTTCGTCATTAAACAAAGTTTTACCCCATGTGGAAATAAAGTGCACGACTTTAGGTACCTACACTCCAACTATGCTAGACGCTGGACTAAACCATCGGACCACTGATATTAGAGCAATTTTGTTAGCTATTTTATAATAGGAGGCAAACCTGCGATAATTCACTTGTCAGGATTGTTTGACTTGTTGTAGAGGCAGGGCCAGCAGCCCACCAGTTGGTGAGTGGTAACTGTCGCTCATTGACCTCTGCAAAACCTCTACCTACCGAGAGAAAGGAGTGGAGTAGGTGAACGGAGTGAGGTACATGAAGGAAATGAGGAAGGTTGGAAAAAAGGAAAAGGAGAAGAGAATTGGGCCTTCGGCACTATCACTCACCGAACTAAACGCAATAGTATGAATACTACCTACTACTCTTACACCGATATTCTATGAGAAGACAAATAATAATAATTATATATCTTCTTCTGCCGCGGTCGATCCGGCCTATTCATGCTGAAATCGCAAGGATTTACTACCGCATGAAAGTCGCCATAAACGAACTATCAAATAGCGTTAATATACCTAATGCCTTAATCGCTAGTGTTAAAGTAGGTAACACTGAAAAATGATTGCAGATCAAACAAAATTCTTAGTAAGACCATTTGCAGGAATAACATAAATTATTCAGATAACAAACATAATATTTTATTCAAGAACTAACAACTGAAGATAATAAAACAAAATATAAATAATTTCAGGCGAGTTAAGATAGAAAATAATAAGCTATTACTCTAATAGGAAATGTCCGTTCTCTCTGCAATACTGCACGCGAGGGACTCACAGTCTCGCTGAGGTGGGACCTGAAGTTATATGTAACTCTTTTATTTTCTTTAAATCAGACTTGTTTTTTTTTTTTTTTTTTTTTTTTTATGTTAGCCTACCAAAGTGACTCCACCCCGCCTGATGGTAAGCAGTCAGTGGAATCCAGAAGTGGTGGCCACCATACCAAAAGCTATCGTCTTAAACTGCTGGTATAGTGGCCTCCACTATGGCGGCTGGGAATGGGGTTAGAGGAAGGGAATGAGGGAGGTGAGGAAAGAGGATAGGGGGGAAATTGGGCCTCCGGCACTCTCACTCACCGAACGAAACGCAGTAGTACGGATACTACTACTCTTAAGTCGATCTTCTATGAGAGGGTAGTACTTCCCCGGACGATCCGGCCCATTCATGCTGAAACCAGCGTGGATCTACTACCGTCAAGTTTAAGTGCATCTTTGTGGTGCAGTCCAATTCTTGAAAGAATTTTCTGATATTATGGTTTGATATTGTTATTATTTGTTTTAGATAACCTGAAGTTTAATATTTTTAAAGTAACGGTATTGTCATTATTCAAGAAATAGGGTGTGTGCAACTGCTCTACGAGGTTGTTGAGTTTGATTCCTAGATAAAACTTTATGTTTCTCTTAATATTTGTTCTTAATATGTGTGTCTACCATTTTTGTGACAACTATAGTTTGTAAAGATTCTCGTAATATAAACCTTGTTCCCTAAAGCCGGCGATGTCTTTCAGAAAAACAAACTCTTTGGTGTGTTCTAACTACGTGATGAGATCATTCTCAACAATAATCTAATATAGTATAAAGAATACAATTAATATATAAATGAAGAAATAAAATTATATGGAATACAATAAAGGCTTAGAAAAATACTTTATTCTTAGAGTAATTGGCTCTACTCTACTAAAGAGATTAAATGAATGCGTGAAATTTGTCTAATATTTTCTGTGTCTAGAAAAGAAATTAACTCGAGCTACTAACTAAATAGAAGATAAATTACTGACAACAAATTGAATAGCAAAGTTGAGTTAGTGACATCTATTTGATTAATAAAATAAACCCTTAGTTTTTAAAAAACTTTCACTCTTTTAAGGATAATTATATTATTAACAGAAATTAATAAAATCAAATTGTATCATATCAAAACGTTTATTCATGCAAGTGTTGAAATCAACTTTAACTCAAATGATTGTTAAGAAATTATAATAATCTTTCAAAAGGACCGTTGGAATTGAAAGTATGGATCAGACGGCATTAGCATTTATATTCACATTTTGAGGCAAAAGTTACTTATCGTTACTTAGCATTCTCTTTAGACTACCTTCGTGAAGAAAATCTTTATTTAAATCGTTGTATATATTTATGAATTATCTTCCTCTTCGCGGTGTTAAGGGATTTAAGGTTATTAATGTTAAAACAAGCTGTGGATTGTCGCTTCCTGGGTTGGTTCTTTACAAATTAATTTTGCAAATAAGTATTTATAATTTTATTTTTCTTTTCTTTTTAAACACTTGAGAGTAAGCCCTGTAACACTTTACGATATTATGTAACGGACACAAAATTACTTCCAGACTTTGGACTAATACTTTATTATTCACACAAAGTTTTGTCTCGTATGGAAATCGAATCCTGAACCTATTGCATAGCAGTCACATGCATTTCTGTATTACCAAGACTATCCCGAAAGATTATTTTATAATTGAGAATGCACATATTTTAATAAAAAAAAATAAGTTGAGTTTGTCGCCTTTGGCTAAAAGTTCCTCATAATAAATGTAAGTGTTAGTAGACTCTTGTTGGTGGAACTGATGCAGCTCCTGCCACTTTCGTCGGTACCTATAGAACCACCTCATTTAAAACTCATTATTCAAATATAAATAAAGGACAAAGTAAAAAAGCTAGTATATTATTAAACTAAAACATTACAAGAGTATCATCATTTCTCAATGGTGAGAGGGCAAATGTAATGAAATAAAGCCGACGCGAAATCTGCTGAACTTGACCCTTCCTCATAAACAACAAGAACCTTTGATCTCGGCTACGAATTCGGCATGCTAGTATTTTCCTGAGTGAGTTACACGGGGCGTTTAAGTAATTTATACCAGTTTAGTGATTTTATAACATAGTGAAATATAAATTTCGCAGTTTGGTAAGATATACGCAGCAAATTATATTTTAGATATCGATCCTTTAAAAAAGAGATTCTGAATGCAGCCTCATTTTTGTGTGTTACTGAATTCTTTTTTGTTTTCTTTTATAAATAAACTCTTGTATTAAATTGTCAATTTATATTAGCATGCATAGAGCATTTCTATTCTTGAAGTATTTTGTATTATTCTTGTTGTATACAAGTAGCTTAATGTTTACCTGCACTGTATATCAGTAATGTCTAAGATAAACCCGAAAACCGTCATTTCGAAGTCCTGCGTCCGTGCATAAGTGGTATTGACCATCCCGACTAAACTAATTATCTTACTTAATTATTATACGTTACTGTAGTTGTTCTTCTTGCTTCACAATATGTTTACTTAAAAACACATTTATAAAAACAAACTTATGTGGGAAAGGCTATTTAAAGTAGAACTTATTGTCTAATGTTGACTGTAGGTTTGCCTCTGGGACATCTTTAAGTGTTCATTTAAAAGCTTACCATAAACCTAATATAGTTCTCAGGAGTCAACCTATTTTTCAGCAAATACATCGACGTTAAAACACCAACAGTTTCTTTTTTACAATATTATAGTTTTTATATGTACGTTGTTGTGTACTAAGTTGGTAGACATGATATATCATTTGATATATCATGTCTACCAACTCTATATATATAGATATAACATGTCTAACTATCGTAAATTTTTACGATAGTTAGTTGTAGTGTCAAAATTAAATAAAACTTTAAACGCTACTCTCTATTTTACTGCTAGAAATATTTAAAGTTATATTGTAAAGATGTTCACTATTTTAGTATATTATTATTCAAAATGAAAGCTAAAGGTTGAAGTTTGCATAATTATCTTGCAGGGTAGCCACAAATCAATTTGTATCAATCAATCAATTGTAATTTGTAAACGCAGGTAACGCTGTACTGTCTGCCACCAAGTTTTCCTTAGTATGCAAGGCGAACAAAGTAGTAGTTATAACTGCTCAAGGTTATGTGACAATAAAAAAAAAAAACACTGCAAAGCTGATTGATACTCGAATAATTTAAAACAAAATTTTAGTTTGGAATTGTATAGGGGGTACCACAGGTACTTTGGCAAACAAGTCCTATATGTTTGCCTAATACTCCCAAATAAAATCAATGAGCCAATTTGCTGGCAGAACTCCAGTACAATGTCATTCATTTTATTTTTCATTGTCACGCGTCTAGCATTTGCAGTGTCCGCCTCCTCCAATTTTGGTTACAATTAAACGTAAGCATTAATTACATTGGCCTCTACCCCCACCGTTTCTGCCTTATTTCCCTTTTGCTTGTTCAGCGAGAGTTTTCACGTTTTTATAATTATTGCTGGATGTGGCTTTATAAACTTGTGACTCTCGTGCTCGAGCTTGTGGGATGGTGCGCACTGTTTTTGCATAATTCAGATTTACAAAGGCGCTTAAAATATAAAAATTTTGAAAATGACTTAAAAATAGGCTAAACATAATAAAATAATTATAGCCTATGCTACTCGTCTTAATTGTAGCTTTCTAAAGATTAAATAAATCACAATATACAAAGAAACAAACATACAAAAAATCTAATCTTTTCTCTTTGTAATATTATTTTAAATGACTTGATCATATCATAAATAAAATTAAGTAAATAATTAAAGATCTAATAAGTTTCATATAATTCAAGCTTCATCTCGAAACGGTTCGGTGGATATTTTTATATTTCTTTGTAAAATTTGAGAAGGTGACTTTAGATAATGTTACTCTCATGTGTGCTCTTGAAATTTATACTATGTTTCTTCCTATCTTGAATACAATATTTCGATGTAACCAATAATGTGAGTTATATATACATATATTTAAATAAACAAATTAAAAAAACGTCTAACCAAAACTAAAAGTAGCAATTTTTCACCTTTTTAACGGAAATTAGACAATATTTTCTATTTACAGTAACAATATTAATAACTTAAACTTTTTTCTCATCGGTGCTAGTCGGATGACGCCGCCACATCCATCCACTTTACTTCAAGAACCATGTTACGATTTTATTGCAGGCAATTTACGGTGCGATATACTGGTCCCTTTAACACCAACCCTCCGTATAATTTGGATTGTGGGACTAATAAGAAGAAACAATACTAATGAAATAATACCTACTAATGAAGTGTTCACGTATCATTTTAATTAAAATTTCAATGTATTGTGGTTTCAAATCATTGTTATGGAGGTTCACCTTTGTGTTCACAAATAGAATAGGTTTTAATTTTGATATTCTATTGTAGGTATATGTAAAACATCCAGGTAACAGATAGGATTAGCTGCATATTAAATGTCACATTACTACAAAATAAATAATAGTACTACCTTACTGCATTCATCGCTCCGCCAAAAATGCGCCTGTACTTATAACCTTTCCTCTTTAGGCGAGTTCAGCGATGGGCGTCTTTAGGCTTTCATGTGAAGGATTAAGTTGCTCTGAGGTATCGCTTCTTAACTTTTCACAATATACATGTAGATGCAAAACGCCTTAAACATAGTAGGCATAGGGACGAAACAAATTTCCTTATTAACCCCCGACGCAAAAACGACGAAGTTTGACGTGTCTGTGTGTGTGTGTGTGTGTGTGTCTGTCTGTAGCATCGTAGCTTCCAAACGGATAAACCGATTTTGATATTGTTTTTTTTTTTGTTTGAAAGGTGAATTTGAAATCGGTTCAAGATGGCTGGCGCCACAAAGTGGCAGATTTCACATATTTTTTTAACTCCGCCTTGACTAGTTAAATACTGTATACTATGTCGGAGGTTTCTTAATATTTCAATTTATTTTATTTTATTAGTTGAAAGATGGATGTTGTAGTAACTTTACTCATACTTAGCCAGTTTTATGCGTGGACGTGATGCACATTTGCACACAAACTTGTGTGCAAGATCATTTTATGGTTTTTGTTTTGTCAGATTTGTTTTTGTTTATATTATAATGGTGTTACATTTTTAATCTTACTGTATAGTACTAAGCGACGGCTTCATTTGTACAAAACCTTAAATATTTAAGTGAACTAATGCGAGTAATCACAAATTGTGCAGAGTACAGTATAAATCATGGCTCACGGGTGCCAGTAGCTCAAGTTAAATTGTATTATTATTTATGGCCCTTAAAGCAATATTGTCCTGTTTATATTGCTTTGTCCAAACACTTGATCGGATACTTTATTACTTCGGTACAGTATTAAAATTAATTGTAAATACAGCTATTCAGATTGAAGAGGTTAGTAATTTATGATTGGGTCAAGTAAATATGCGCACCAAACAACTGAAATGTAGGTCTAATAATGAAAATAGATAAGTATGTAGTGGCAATTCAGTGTTGTTTACAAAGAGTTCAAAAATTGTAAACGTGCTCACTGACCTTCTGACCACTGACTGACTTCACCTGTAATGTAAGGTTACAGATTACAGTACGGGTGGCGAACCTAGCATTATTTAAACAAATTGATGATACAAAGTGTAATATTTTGAATTTGGAATGTTACATTACAAGCGAATGCTCGGCAGTCTGGGAGGCAGTATGAATGTTCGCGATGAAGGAGCATCTTGAAACTATTGATGAATTGTTTCTTTTCATATAGATATTGTTTAAAATTTTAATAACTTAAAACTGGAAAATAGGAGTGCATAAAAGTATAGACAGTTCCTACAATGTTTGCGTATGGCTTAAGTACTGAAAATGTACATGAAAGTTATTTTATATTTACAGAAGAAATTTAAAATCGACCCGGTAAGTATCTACCTTTATATAGAATATCGATTAAGAGTCATATTTTTTATACCACCTACTGCATTTCGTTCAGAATCTGAACTCATCTGATCAGCAACTGTTTGATTGTGTTTTGTTTGCATTGCTTCTGCAACACAGCTAAGTCCATCAATTTAATTGGTTGGCCTGCGAGTTTTATATTAAAAACCTTTGTATTTTATTTGCATCTAACAATAGTATACGAAGGAACTTGCATGTAATAGTTAAAATAGTTTTCATTTTACACAATCATATTAAATTCAACCGAAAATATTGAGTTTGGTTGAGAGTCGTTACAAAACTTTTCTTTTGTACAACCTACATCAAATTTAATCGTCAAATTGAGTATTAAATTGCTATTAATTTCATAATTATTTACACTAGAGAGCGCGGAGTGCCGCGAAGCGCGATATTGATAGTTAATTTAATTAGTACAATATCAAGTTTTATATGGTTATGTATATAATATAGGTAACTAGATATATTATAACGGAGCATAGTAATACAGTTGCTCTTTAAATAAACTAATCAATCTATACTATTATATAAAGCGGAGTTTGTTTGTTTGTTTGTTTGAATACGCAAATTTTTGGAACTACAGGTCGAATTTGAAAAATTCTTGCGTATGATAGCCCAGTTCTCGAGGAAGGTTATAGACTATGTAACATCACGCTACTGGCGACGGTAGCAGAGTAGTAAGCAAAGACGCGGGTGAAACCGCGCCGCGGCAAGCTATAGTATTGAATAAAGGTGAATGATAATTTTGAAATCATTTTTTTACTTTTATTGTTATCCTCTTTTCGTTTTTCGTGTTTTATTTGCAGTTAAAAAGGCTTTTCGATTAGATAACAAATTTTTAAGCATTTTAAAATTGATTTATACTTTGAAGAACTTAACCTATAAGGAATGAACACTTATAAATTACGCTTGCTATAGGAAAAAAATCCCTTTATTCTATATTGAGATAATAACGAGTTGGTATTATATACCTTTTCCAACAGCAGTGAAACAATAGTTTCTACATCTCAGATAAAGAAAACGTATCATCTGTGAGACTAAAAACTCTTCAACAAAGGCGTAGTGGAAAGTTTAAAATAATTTGATACTAGCATAATTTACTTGGTTATACGTGCTGCAGAATCCGTAAATAAAACCGCTAAGAAACTGTGATACTCGTACAAGGAAATGCAGATATGCGCAAAACCGTGTATCTATAGTTTCGTATGCACACAGTTATATTCAGTTGCCCGTATTCGCCTGCGGTTAAGATAAGGTTGCTGTGCCCGTTTCCTCTTATGCACGTGTCTTCTGCGCTATCTAGATTTGAGGCTGCTCTGGCTGAATAATAATCTTCGACATTTCTAAAATAATATTTGAACAGCTTAGGATTTTATTCTAAGAACAAGGCGTATATTGAACGGGTGTCTGGGCATACAGTTGGGCAATATAGATTTAAAGCTTGTAGAGATATCTAGGTACTTTTTAAAGCAGATGAACCATCTAGTCAGTTTAAAATGTACTTACCTATCATTTTGTCGCTTGGGTTTGTATGTGATATTGGGACCTCGAAAGGCTTGTGCTTAAGTGGTACAGATATAAACAGTTAGTCGATATTTCCTGTCACGCAAAGTTGTGGATTGCATGTCTCTTGACAAATTGTATGTCTTGATCGACATTGATAACAAAACTGATTTGTTAGAATATCTTTAACAACGTCGACATCAGTCGTTTATACGAGAATGTTTAATTCAGTACTTTGTCTATCGGAAAGACGAAATATAGATAAAAGCAGTCAGAGTTACAAATTACTAATCGCCACAATTTAAGTAAAAGAAAATAAACAACCAAAAAAAGTATTATTTTTTATATTTGGATTAAGTACCTATACATCTATAGTTAAATTTAGTAGATAATAAAATTAATGATCAAGTATTCGCTTGATCTGATCTCATTTTATGGTAATCGACATGAATATAAAAGTAGGTAAACATTTCCGTAATCAGATTTTAATGAAGCCACCAGACGATTTCCCCATTTAAATAAAACGCAAGGTAATTACATCAATCTAATTACTTTTGAACTAAAACCGTTTAATTTGACCTAGGAAAGAGTCTTAAGACCACAGGAAAGAAAATCTAACCACATCTAACTTAGTTTCAAAAAAGCGATACCTAACTCAGGCTTCACCCACGGCATTCAACCGCAAAGTTTATAAAACCTTTTAGTTTAAGTTTTGCAACGAAATTTCCGCTTCAGGATCACGATACACGTTGGCTTATCATATTATAAAATAGATATTCGAAACTAGTTCCTGCTATAGTCTCCTGATAAGAGCATTGCTTAAGTTGGCAATATATTTTGCACGCCTATTGATACAAGAGTTTTCAGAGAAAGCCAGATACGTATAAACGCGAAATTTGTATAGATTCTACGCAAAAAAAATCTGAATGGATTTTAATGAAACTTTACTACAATTAGCTCATCTTCAATAACGAAAAAACTTATGTTCATAATATAAGTAGTACACATAATTTATTTATTTTTATTCATGTTTTTTTTATAATAAAATACATATTTAAGAATATCAAAAATACATTACCATCGAGACCTGAGTGCAAGCCAGCGGTGGTTAGAGTTCCAAAGAATGGATCCTCCTCTCAATATAGCCGTATCGAGCAGCACGTATCAAATTATTAGTGTTTTTTTATTGTTTTTCCTACCTAACCTACCTAACCTGTATGTTTTGTAACTTCACGAGCATTTCGCGGCGCGGTTACACCCGCGTTTTTGCTTACTACTCTGCTCCCGTCGCCAGTAGCGTGATGTTACATAGCCTATAACCTTCTTCGAGAACTATCATACACAAAAAGGATTTTTCAAATCCAACTGGTAGTGCCAGAGTTTAGCGGGTTCAAACAAACAAACAAACTCTTCCGCTTTATATAATAGTAAAGATTTGAATTTACTAAGTAAAAAATATTTTCTTTTTATTTAATATAAAATAAAAAAAATTCTGAGTCAAGAGCTCTTCGATTATGAAAAATGATTCAATTGATTCTATTGAGCACAAATTGGCATTAGAAAGTGAAGGAGCCAATTAAGTGTCTGATTTGATTGATTGAGTTAAAATTAGGTTAGGGGTTTGAGTTTTGTTGATGGGTTTTTCCTGTCATATTAAATGTTAATAAATAATGTTATTTTGGTATTAAACAGCAAATATTCTATTTTAATTATACATTAAATTGTATAAGTAGATTCACAGAAGATGTAGATCTTATATATTACTTTATTATCTGCAATTACCGAAAATCTTCAATGCATACATACATAACTTCACTACTGTCACCCATTAATGGGGTAAACAGAGACTATAGAACGCCATTTCCTACGATCCAAACATACCTCCTTTGCGTCTTCAACATTTATTAATCTTTTCATACACACACGTCGGTTACGGGTGCTCGTAATAACTTTATCAACACATCTCCTGGAGATTTTGTCACACAGGTTTCGAACCTATTACAAACTCCAGCTCTCACTAAGGTTTATTTACTGCAGCACTTATTTTAAGATCTAACTATGTACCTACTAACCTTTTTGAGAGAATAAATTATTAAATTATTATCTCCTATTTGGTCTGCGTTTATACGTCTAGGACGAACTTTTCCAGGCATTTCCGCTTCATAAATCTCTTTCGTTATTTTACTTCCATCCATCCTTTCCACATGTCCAAACCACCTTAAATATGTTATTAAATTTGGGCAGACTGCAGAGAAAACCGATAAAACAATGTGATTTCAAATGAAATACAGTTATTTTTAAAATAATCTATAGTAAGCTAACTCTCCTGACATAGTAGGAAATTACATCGAACATAATCTTACGGATTGGTGAAATTCAATTTTCTCGTTGCATTCGCAGAACAATAAGATATAGCACGAAGTTTCAATTGAAATCGTATCGATATTCGATAAAGAAGTTGTATCATTTTTGCAATATTTTGATCAAAAATGTAGAACTTACTACATATACTAAATAATATTTATATATACACGATAGCGTTGTGTGTGACACGATGACCCTCCTACGGTGTAACAACGCAGTCGTATATCTTCACTATCGTAATCATTTATCCGAACAATAACGACACATCCAATGCAGGTCGGGCAAGAGCCTCCTGTGAAAATACTGGTAATACTGCGAACATAAATCCATCCGTCACGCGTAGAGATATTGGCAATTACACTGCGTAGATATCTTAATACTAAATGATCAAGTTATGCTTCTTAATTCATAACACCAATATTAGTTGCTGCCTTTGTCGCCTAATATGTATTAAAAAGTACTCTTTTTATTTTGATAAAATACAGTAGGATAACGTTTGTCGTCATTTTTCACCAGTCGTAGAGGGACTTTACGTTCAAACTTAAATAGCGTATTCTGAAGTGATTATCGAAAAAATATTAAGGCTATGGGAATCGATGACATGGAACGTTACTCAAATTTATTATATTTTAGTGTATTACTTCTAAAGGAACATAAAGTTATTGAAGTTATGCAGAGACAGACTTGATCGCTCACTAGCGAAGTGTAAGGGACTGATAAGTTGTATAACTTTGCTGGTGTGCGATATTCACAAACTAAAGCAATCAATTCATTGGCGGCAATCAACCATAAACCATAGTGGAGGCCACCATAACAGTAGTCTAGCTTTTGGACTGGTATCCACCACTTCTGGATTCTACTGACTGCTTCCCTACCATTAGGCAGAGTGGACTCACTTTGCCAGGCTAATATAACCTCCTGCCTACAAGAGGTACTTTTTGTTTGATATGTTGCTGAAACTTTAGTATTGTATTTTTAACTAATTGAAATGTATCCAAAAATTAATGAATAAAATTTTATCTCCCGGAAAATGGTTTTTCGCTATATCCTTTATAAAGGACAAAGTGACGATATTACTATGTGATTCATGTAGGACATAGAAAGGTTTTCGAAAATAAATTGTAATAAAATAGGTGTGTAATCTAACAATCTTTAATCTTATGGTTTATTATTAGAAAATATAAAAAAAAGAAAATATAACTAAACGTTTTCTCAAACAAAACTACCATAATTAGACATTATTCTTCAAAAACAAACAAAAATTAACTAATAATCATCATTATTTACTAAGAAGCCGTAAGTTAGGAACATAGAGATAAAAAAGTAGGAATTAAACTTATAGGTATACTAACCCCAGTTTCTGAAAGACTGATCATCGAAAAATTAACTAATCACCTGTTAAATCTCATGTCAAGTACCCAAAAGCATGCTAAGAGCATAGATAATTAGTTTAATTTGATTAATTAAACTAATTACTCATGCTTTTAGAAACCTAATTGGTACTTCACATGAGATTTAACAGTGACTAGGTGATTAGTTAATTTTTCGTTGATCAGCCTTTGGAAACTGGGGGTAAGACTACTCATTACCCTCATGAAAATTGAATAACAATTTTGATTTGGCGTAAAACATACGTATATATAACATTTTTACAAAAAACCAGACCAAGTACCTATCAATTTGAGGGTACTGAATTGCTGACATTATCATAGTGATTCTTGTATATATTTTTAGTTTTCTTAAAGTTATAAATTGATTTACCTGTCTCGATCTACCTCAAAATATGTGTTCTATTCGAACAGTCAACTATAGTTGTCAAAATGTCATTTTCGATATATTGATCGTAGAACCTATCCCATTCCCAATCTTGAGTTTCGATATGTATGTAAGCTGGCTGCATTAAATCTAAATATAAATAAAATTGCGGTTCTTTTTAAGGTGTCTATTGCCCATTTGACTTGTTTGGCGATTTCTGATCGCAATGTGTCGGATAGATAGAGATGGTGGTTCAGAGAGTTTTGAGCCACGTCTGCGACTTAATCCGCGTCCACGTCCACATTTTGTACTTCCACGTCCTCTTGAGCGAAATCGCGATAAATAGCTGTCGGACAGCGCTAGAGTAACTGGTAAAGGAATCAGAGCATAATCATCTTCGTCTGAGCTGCTGGACTTACTAGTCTAATGATAACTCGCTCTTTGAGTCAGTTCTGGAGGCAGAAACTCTGGATCATCGTCAGTGTCATCCCCGGATAAGTCTAATTTAGACTTTCAACTCAGGCATTTTCAGTTATACCTAAAAAAATAAAAAATAATTGAAAATATCTTCCAATGTACTACATAAAGTACAGTAGAAGTAAAAATATCAAAACTTTAACTACCTACATTTGTTCTTTGCATAGGACATAGTAAAAAAATTCAAGGCTACCCAAACATTATTTATTTTTACGCAAAAATAACACTCTATATGTACGTCTCGAAGTATTAATTACTAATTAATTATTCAAAATCTACAAATTATTTAGAATTTGATAAGATTTTAATAGATTAACTTACCTGTGCGTGAGCACACGGCTGCGTGTCCACCCTCTGACACTATTTTAAAATAAAATTACAGATGTAAAGTGTCACTTCAACTGGTTTGATATACGTAAATATCCAATAGATGTCACTGTTCTATAAAATTAGTCTTTTAGTTCAAAAATAAAGCGGCAGAATTTTTAAATTCTTATGTACTATGAGTAATACAGATGTAGGTAAAAAAAATAAATAAAAAGAAATAAATTCAACACAAAACCGGCATGGCAGCAGCACCTTCTATGACGTAAATCTGCCTTCCAAGCGTTGAAAATATAACAAAATATTGATAAGAATGTCTTATATTTAAAATAATCATGTTAAAAAAGAACATGAATTAAATTTTAAAATAAATTAAAACTGTTGACAACACGACAATTAACTATAGTATACACTACTCAGAAAAAACTATAATTTAGATAAACGATAAAACTTTACGTTAAAATTCAACAAAATAATACAAATAAATTTAATAACCTAAATAATTCACCCGAACATATCGATGCCACATCACTTAATCACAGCTATATAATAGGCTAAGTAAGTCTGGCGGTTATCTGTGTCCGAATTATCCGCACTGGCGGGAATAGTGCGGATATTGCCCCTCAAATTATCCGTTGACCGCTTGTAATCCGTTCGCCGCCACACGTCATGCACCACTGATTATTGGGAACGATGAGCTATTATTACAATTATATCGAGTAGTAGGTTGCTACTGTGAATTTAATCGGAAGTTCGGCTGTTAGTGATATATGCTATGTGCACACGGTTTCGGACAGCAGTAATTAGCCCTAGGAGGTTATGCTGAGAGTTTAGAAAAGATGTTCACGATTTAATGTTATATTACGTATTCCATTTGTTATATTATTATAATACATCGGTTATTTATTCCTCACTCTCAGGTCAATACTCTTATGCGTAATGTATATTGTTTACTTCATATACATATGTACATAATGGTTACAAAATCAAAAAAGCCTTTGAGACGTTACTTTGTTTCATAGTTTATGTACTTTCATAAAATTATAAAAACCATTATTAAAAGTATAAAAGTAGAAAGGTTTATTAAGCCATTAGTTAGGTAGTTAAATTTAGGTTAAGGATTTTACTATATTAACTTCTATTCATTAAAGCAGCCGGGTATTACAAAAGAATTTGACTATGTATAATAATGATATTGAATAAAAACCACATTAATACCTTATTTTAAACGGGACCTACCTCGATAACGATGCCTGGGTGTAACACACCTCCACAACTTTTTAGAGTATATTTTATTTACGTAAGGGCTACGAACAATAGCTATACTTTCTTATAACCTCATGTATAGTAAATAAGGTCAATGCGTACAATATCAAACAACATATGAAATATTCCGTCGTGGGAAGTAACGACACTGCCGCAAGAACAACTAGATCGTACAGTCAAGTATACATATATCATCATTAGGTTGACTAATTTTGATTTTGATAACAAGAGAAAGATGCTTATTAACATATTCTAATATTTATAATGACGCAGCGCGTACCGTGATAATAATGCAATTACCAATTTGTTTAACAAACTGGGAGCTTAGGAAAAAGCTCTCCTTATTTTATAGAAAGCTAAAAGCTGTTCTGTTGTAAACTTTTTAAAACAAAATGTAAATTCGATATACACTTTGTTAAATGTACAGTACAGTTAAATGTATGCATTAATAATGTTAAAAGTACTAACAGCCGAGCGGGTCAACAAATTGGCGCAAGGAGTCCATAAGTAGCAATGTCATTGGGTTTCTAATTGACTAAGGTATATATACCTACAGCTTGCTATCTTAGAATAGCAATAACACTAACCCATCTACCCTAATGTCAGTAATATTGTGTCGATTTATATTTACTAACAGATATCGAATCACTGGCTCATGGCATTACCTGATATATGGATTATGTAATACATGCAATGACTTTATCGCAATGCTCGCGGCTTCAAATGTAGCTTAAAATAATGTTAGCTTGATTTTGTAGTTTATCTTATTTAAGTACTAGCTTCTCGCTGCGTGGTTTCACCCGCGTCTTTGTTGACTGCTTTGCTCTCGTCACCAGCAGCGTAATGTTACATAGCCTAAAACCTTCTTTAAGAACTTAGCTATCATACGCAAAATGAATTTTACAGATCCGACTGGTGGTTCCAGAGATTAGCGTGTTCTAACAAACAAACAAACTCTTTTGCTTTATGTAATAGTTAGTATAGAGTATAGATATGGCAATTCCTTCCAATTAAAATCTCTTCTTTTAGCGGGTTGTAAATAAACATCTCAGGAAAAAATGGTTTTCACCAATCTTGTATCCTGCTAGCTGCTTACCATCAGGCAAAGTGAAGTATTTAATAATATAATAATATAATAATAATAATATTCTACCACATTCACACAGTACATTTATAGTAGGTACAAAAAAATAAAGTTGGTTTAATTATGTGTCTATAGATTAAAAATAAAAAAAAATATTCATGAAAATAATTTGGCTGATCTTTTTATAATTTATTATAATTCCAGTCATTAATAGAAAACATATATTATATGTACCTACTTAACTACATTGTTTACGCTTAAATGGAAATAATGGAATGGGGTTAGGGGAAGGGAGTGAGGGAGGTAAGGAAAGTGGAAAGTGGGTAAATTAGGCCTCCGGCACTCTCACTCACGAACGAAACGCAGTAGTACGAATACTACTACTCTTACGTCGATCTTGCAAAAAAAACATAATATTCATATTAAAAATATTGATTTATTCTACTGCATTTTTTTTGATACAACTTTGGTGGCAAACAAGCGTGGTAAGTGGTAAGTGGTAACCGCAGTATTTAAAGATGGCTATGTTTGCTAAGCATTGCAGAAGTAATAATGATTGGAAAGCACAACCAAGCCGTTGCAGCGTTGCCGACCACGGAAAAAGGGTATGAGGAAGGAAAAGGAAAAATAACTTACTCACCGAGCGAAACACATAAGCATGAAAATCAATATTCTTAAGTCAATCTACCATGTGAGGGTAGTACTTCCCCGATCGATCCGGCCCATTCATGCTGACACCACCGTGGAACTACTACCGTTAAATTAATTATTAAGATAGTTATTATAAAAATTACATTCATACCACGAATATGATTTTAATAATTTAAAATAATTACTAATATAATCTTTCGTTGTAAATGGCAACAAAATAAAATATATAGAACAAGTAGTTTAGCAATATTATTATTTTATATTTGAAAGCGTAAATTAGCTTAACTAGATTTCATTAAAATGAAAAGATAACGCACTATCGTGTAAAGTTTATGGATTCATAAAATGGGGGTTGTTATGCTTATTTTGCTCTTTGTCGCAGTAAAATGTCGGAGGATTAAAATTATGTGACTTTTACGAGTTGCTTATTCCTACTAACCTGATAATGTTATGAAAATTCTCTTTTCAACTAGATCAACAAAAAACTTGGTTCGAAGGTTTATTTTTATAGATAGTGGGTATAATTATAAATATCCGTAACATAGACAATTAAATTTTTTAATCTACTTCAAAAAGGAGGAAGGTGCTCGATTCGGGTCTTATATTTTCTATGACGTTTACGTAGTAGCTTTATTTTAGTCAACATATATTTTTATTCCAGATATATTTCTTGCCAATCATCATCATTTCACCAGAATAATAGATAATGATAGACGTTTCTATTGCTGGACATAGGCCTGCCTCAAGTATTTGAACTTTGGCTGATTGTAAGCCGCCTTTGTCCATTGGTTACCGCCACCGTTACTAAATGTTATATTCTTCTTATTTTACATTACATCTAAAAACGTCTTAATGTGTTATGTAAGATTTTAAGATAACACATAATAATGTAACATTTATTTAACACTAGCTGCGCCTCACGGCTTCGCCCAAGCGAAATATGTTTTGTTGCACCTCAGGAACCAAACCGAATTTCGGGATAAAAAGTAAAGGGTAAAAAGTAGCCTATGTCTGTGTCTCCGGCACCAAATCTATCTACGTATCAATTTTCATCGAAATCGGTGTAGCCGTTTAGGCGCTGAGTGGTAAAAACACACACAAATACACACAAACACACATAAACACACATACACACACATACAAATTTTCGCATTTATAATATTTAAAGAATTTTATAATAGAACATTAATATCACGGTAGGCAGCGGCTTCGCAGAGCTCCTGGCATTGCAGAAGTCTATGAGCGACAGTTACCACTTACCATCAGGTGGGCTGTTGGCTCGTCTGCCACTGTAGGCAATAAAAAATAAAAAAAAAGGCCATCTTCTTTAACGTTGACGTGTTTAGTTTTAAGAGTATAATAATGTCAACTGACATCGTTAAACCTGAAAAATTTAAAGTTACGACTCTCTTAACTTTTGCAGTAAAACATCGTGATAATCAGTCATTATATTCTTAGTATATGACGTTAATTTAACGCTCGTGTGATTTTTACGAAGTTGCTACTTTGTCTTTTATAAAATTTTAAAAGTCCTATAAAATTCGTAGTCTTTACTCGCGGAACGAGTTTTTAGGAATTATTTAAAAAAGCGTCATCGTGGTCATGAAATAAACTATTTATGTTGTATTTTCTGAATGCTTCAGTTATTTTTTTTGATTAAGAATGCAAATAAGATATTTTTTGCTATCTAGTAAAATAACAGATTTTCAAACAAACTCTGTATCTTATATATTTATTTACTTAAAGATCTGCAACAAAGGCAGTATACATTATAATCACAATTTTATACGCATACACATTTCTAAATGTTTGGTCAGTAGGTATATTCCTTAAATAACAGGAGACCACATCATACATAACTTATATGTCATTTAAACAAAATCAATGTGCTACTTTCATATAATTAAATATAAAAATATAAAATAGAAAGCAAGATTTTTTTTAAAATAAAACACTTAAAATCTGGAAAATGTTGCTTGATCTTGGTGAACTAATGTATTCTGCACTTTAAACTGCACAATATCTTAAAGTTCATTATTCAGTGAGCTTATTTACCACGTCCGCACCTGCTGGCTAATTGCTGAGGCACGTTAACCGGATTTAAGTTACAATCTGGTTACGTAACGTTTAACGAATTCAGTCTGAGTTAGTTAGTCGCGTACGTGAACAAGAGCTTTACGAAGTCCATTGTTGGGACTTAAATGAACGGTTTAAGTATCCAAGTATTGGTACTGGTGTATTGTAACTAGGTTTAAAGTGAATGATGAGTCAGTTTCGGTTGCCAAATAGGTATCTTAATAAAATCAAAATATGTTAATCTCGCTGTATACGTATGTAGTAGGTAGATATGGGTATTTTGTAGCTTAAAATAGCTAATAACTATTTAAAAACATTGATTTCATAAGTTAGTATTGGTATGCCTTGATGTTTTAATGATGATGTTTTAATGCTAACCGATATACTAGTTCTTTCGTTTGAATGAACTAGTATATCGGGTATAATATAGAAAGAAGATATGAGTAAAAATGTAATATTTACATTTAAAAAACAACTAACTGAACAACTTTCAAATTGGCCAAAAGTTGTAGCTCAAGGTACCAACTCTAGTAAACTTTCTCACCAGACACAAATAAAAATCTAAGTTATCTATTTTCTTACTCCAATGCAAGTTAACAATCGACAGGACTTTTTTTTATGTTAACCTACCAAAGTGACTCCACTCTGACTGATGGTAAGCAGTCAGTGGAATCCCGAAGTGGTAGAGACTATTCCATAAGCCAGACTACTAATATGGTAGCTCTTCACTATGACGGCTTCTAACCAGACAGTTCGATTCTCGACTTTCAAAGTTCATAAAATTTCTAACTAATGCGATATTGCACCCTCTCAGTCGGTGCGAATAAAAACACTCACTAAACTGCCATAAAGACAATCTTTGTCAAGAACAAAATGGAGATATTCTTTTAGAACGTGGTCGGCCATGTCATGGAAGTTTTCATAAAAATGCAAATGTAACGCAACGTATTGCCGCCAGTCTGCGTCTGCACTCACTACTCCTTCATTAAATGTAAATTCTTTATCACGCTCTTTTGACTCGTTCACCGTTAGTTATTAAAGCATACAACAGTGCCATCAGGCCGACATCAGTTGTGGTATACAATACAAATTCGACTTTATTTTGTTATACTTTAGTCGTAGTTTGGCACGCAAACTCTTCAGATTATTGCACGCAAAAATGTACTTACTATTCATTTTATATGTCATACCAGCAGTATTTTAATTATTACAATATTGCGCTGTTTTACCACAATATAAAAATATTGCTTTTAATTTAAATATTTATAGAAAAATCAACCATGATATTAATATAATGTTTATAATAGATCAATGTAGATATAAAAACGAACCAAATAAAACAACAATCAATATATGAAACTAAAGGTAAATAACATGGATAGTTTGATTGTAGTTGATTGTTCAGATTAGCTGATGAATTAACGATACCAACAATTTTTATGACAAAATCAATTTTGTCTCAACGCACAATATTTCTTACGCATCGTGCGTGTTCGATAATACACTGCAGTTCTAGTGAGACGTTATACAAACTTCACATTCCACGGCACCTGCATCTAGCCATCCGCAGTAATATTTCACCCCTTTTTATCACAACCGATTGCATAAGTACGACTAGTATTATTTTTCAATGACAAAGGTTCGCTTTCTGAATAGCAAAAGCGGAGAATCTCACTTTTTCAAGAGGCAAGGGTCGTTTCGTTTATCGATCTTGTATCACGGACGCGCTACGAATCTCAATCGAGTTTTCGATGAAATTTCTAAGACGTATATCTTTTTCCTTGTGTATATTTTTTGTTGCAACATTTGGAATGTAAACGTTTTGATTAGACGATTTTATCTATTGTCTGGTATTATTTATGAGGTGGATAACTTTGGCTGTACGTGCAAAACCTACGTCTTGAAGATGGATACATTTCAGATGTCATAGTATAAGAATAATCCTTTTCATTAATGTGGAAATAATTCGCAAATTTACATTACTTACTATTTATAAGTATTTCTTCAAAAGTTAGAAAAAACCCACGAGCTTACATTTTGATTTGATTAATATGTCTTTGAGTATTTAAATTAAGTTTATATTTTAATATATTGTATAAAGGTATTTCTTTAAAAATATTTGTACAGTAAAATAAGGCTAATAGCCAACAAAAAAAAACTGGGTCAGACGCACAATGCATTCCAAAAAAATCAATGACCGTAGAACCGTTTGAAATGTAAATATTCTTTAACGTGGGTTCGTCTACAGCTATATTGTGATTAGGTACCAAAAGGAAAGAGAGAAAACACATAACATTTCTTTAATCTATCTTGATGTTGTCAAAATTTCTGATATCTTAGTATTCGGACTGAAGGAAAAAATATTTTACATAATACCTATCAACTAGCATAAATTAATTATTTATAATATTTAAAATATTAATTAATTGCATAATAATTAATTATATTTATTTTTATAAATTTATTTTGACGACCTCTGTGGTTAGGTGGTACTGTGTATGGACTGCCACGCAGAGGTCGCGAATCCGATTGTAATCCGCTCATTGTAAATATTTGTGTGCATGAATTGTGCACACAAATATGTGCCATTTGCATTGGTCCGGGTGTTTCTATATATAATATGTATGTATTTACAAAAAAAAGTTTTAAGTATATCCGCATCATAGAACCCACAACTACTACATGCTTACTTTGGGACTAGATGGCGTTGTGTGTAGTTGTTGGATATATTTATATTCCAACAACTACACACAACGCCATCTAGTCCATATATAAATAACTATAACTGAACTAAAAATATATAGTTACTATATAGTTTGCATAATCTAACTAGTTTATATAGGTACGTGTCTGTATGTAAATAAATAAAACTGCATTGCAATGTTTAAACAGGAACTTGAGACCCGCGTCGTACTTTCAGTTACATCGTTCTCAAATTTAAGAAAACATTTCGCTTCAAATCGTATTTGTCGAGATTATTAGCAAAGATATATTTTGCATGTTTTTGTTTATAACTAAAGACATGTTCAGTAGTTTTTGTTAAGAATATTGGAACTAGCAAACCATCCGACTTTACACGAAAGTTTGCACCTATTATTATGTTTTTTAAGAGATTATATAAGGGACTGCCTCTGTGGTTCGGTGGTACTGTGTACGGATTACCACGCAGAGGTCTCGGGTTCGATCCCCAGGTCGGGTAAAGTAATATTGGGTTTTTCTGTCGAAAAATTCTCAGTATTAGCTCGGATTCTGGAATTGTGCCCGATATATGGCAACAGGCTCGCCCCCTGTTACATGGGACTAAAAATAAAAGAATTGCAAAAAGTGGGTGGTTAAACACCTCTGCCAACCGCTTCTGGGTAAAAGGAGTGAAGCTTTATATGTATGTATGTTACAAATACTTTAAAATCTCGGCTTTTTTCTACTTTTAATATGCAAGTATTATACATATAACCCTTCCGCAAATTAATTTCTGAATGGAAACCATACCAAAATCCGTTACGTAAAGAAGTTAGTGGAGAAACAAAACAGAAAACAGTAGTAACTTTTATTTATAACAAACCAGCTGCACCCCACGGCTTCGCCCGCTCGTATATAAAGTTTTGTATATTTCGATTTTCGGCATAAAAAGTAAAAAACCTATATCCGTCTCCGGGCCCGAATCTATCTACATACCAATTTTCATCGAAATCCGTTCAGACGTTTAGGCGCTGAGTGGTAACAAACACACAAACTTTTGCATCTATAACATTAATAGGATCTAGTCAGCAATATAAACATAGAACTCATTAATCTAATAACAATGGCTATTGCTAACACTAACTATAGCTAGAACAAATCTAATTATTCGTAATAGTCACGTCCACTAAAGTGTCTCATATAAATTCTTGAAGTTGGTGATGCACCTGTCGCTGAGCATTTATACTTCGAGTTTCATGTTGCAGAAAATTTACAGCTGCTTCGGTGAGCAAAACTATGGAACGCAGTGTGACAATGTGTTAAGATATCTGATTTGAAATCGCACGAACATTAGTCTAGGTGTTTCTATGTATAATATGTATGTATTTACAAAAAAAAAGGATATAAATGTATATCCGCATTCTAGAACCCATAACACAAGCTATATAAATATCCTTACTTTGGGTCTAGATGGCGTGGTGTGTAGTTGTTGTGATATTATATTGTATTATATTTGTATCCGGAAAGATTTAAACTATGACGAGATGATAAGCTTGTAAGTAAGTAAGTAGAGAGTATCGATGTGGCAATCGTAATTGTGACACAAAGGATAATCTTTTTTTTTTTTTGACAAAGAGCTTCAAACCTTTGAATTATCAACAGTGTATTTTATACTAGAGGTCCGCACTCGCTTCGCTTCGTATCAAAAGTTTCATTCGATCTCACAACAAACGGAAAATATCATAGCAATAGTGTCGTATTGCATCATTCAGATTCATGAAAGCATTTTAAATATTGAAATTCTTAAAATGACTGAAAATTGTTGTTATACGTAATAAAATATGGCCTATGTTATTCGCTTAGTTATTGATTTCTAAAGGTACAAGAATTATTCAAATAGGTAATGAAGATTTTTAGTTAAATCGTTACAAAAAAAACAAACGCACAAAAAATGTAATCTAAGACTCTATTGTTTGAACACCTTTGCGGGAAAAGGGGTTAAAACTAATAAAGAGTACTTTAACACTATTACATGTTATGTATTGTTATTAAACTTAAATGTAAACCAGGAGTGAATAGGAGTATGCTCTGCCAGACATACAAATCCTGCGGTCTTGCTGATTGTAGTGCACACATCCATACTCTATCAATTGCAGTTACACACTAATTTGATAGCATTCTTAATAACTCTAAAAATATGTAAATTAAAGGTAAATATCCTATTATCCTAAATATCTATGACACTTCCAGATCAAACTATTGCAACGAAAAATCATAACTAAAATGTAGGCGTCATGAATCTACCATTAATACCTAGCCTCAAGCCACGCTGCTCCAATTTGTTCCAATTCCAAAGTTTAAACAAACTTTGTAGAGAACTTTGCATGATTCTCGTGATTAAATCGATTTCGGATTGCCGGTGAAATTCCGAAACTGCCGATTCGTCGTTAGAAGTAAACGGCTCACAGAAGTTTAGCACGTAAAATTTTAAATCCAACAATTATTTGGCTTCTCACTAACTTTATTTTAGTTTTAATTTTTGTTGTTAATATCATATTATCTTTTTTTTTGTATACTACCTTATCTTTATAGTTACATATCTTCTTTTATAAACCTACATGTTCTTTCTTTAATATTTGATTTATTGTATTTATTCGTTTCTCTATGGTTATTTTTACTTCTTAATAAACGCTTAAAGGAGCAACATCATCTTTTACTGAACATCCCAGTTGGATATTTTATATATCTATATTTAGCTTTATTATAGGTTCCAAATTCCTCGACCACAACATTTTTTATTAACGTTTTTTGGTTACTGTGTAAAATATAGAATAGAAATAGTAAGTAGAAAATAAAAGTATGTTGTTAAAAAAAATGTGGTGTTCGTGCGTATAGTTTATTTTTTTTGTAAATTTCATTCACATTTTTCGTGTACTTAGCGGCGTAAATTGATAAAATTCTTTTACTTGGTTTTTTCATTTTGACTTGTCATGCCCTAAGTTTAAAATAATTATGATAAATGCTTTATTCAGCTGAGTGTGACTGGTCACTTAATTAAATGATCAATCATACTTTTCATTATTTTGTCAATTAATTGAAGTTGAAATGAAAGTTTCTGACAAGTTTGATCAATTGTATTTCAAAACATGCGAGCAATTGTTTATTACTTAATTTACTAAATATACGCAATTTTATCAGTGTATTAGCAGTACTCTATTTATTATAACAACGAGGTATCTATTTTTAAAATTGTAATTATCTGACGAATAAGTAGATTGGCCTGAGAGTCAGCAAATAGCCTGTAGGCAAATTAGCTAACAGCTGACCTTATTTTAGTTATTATGCCGATTATAAACAGCAATAAAATAATCTTAATGAATAAATACGTTGGTTTTCATTTTGAGTATGATGTAAAGCGTGATGTTTTATTAACTTCAATAACGTACTTAGTATGACAGTTGGTCATACTCTTGTCTCTTGATTACAAGAGCACACTTAGTATTAAACTAGAATATAAATACAAATACTCGAACTTGCACAGCCTATAAAGTTTGTGATATGATAACTTACCACGTAGTCAACCCTGCATACAAACCATATACACGATAGTTTCTCTCTTTTCACATCCATTGACTGCAAAGTTCTAGGTTACACTGTAAACGTAAATTAAAAAATGCACTGAATATTGAAGTCGACATAAAATATTTTTGCTCATTTTGTTATAATATTGAACTTTTTCTTGACTATAACAGTAGATTTTTATGAACGCCGAATTTGCTTACATGAAAATGTTTTATTTGGTTGTAAAGTTGGTCTCGTAGGCAATAATTTCTTATATAACGTAAAATAGTAAGTGTATTGAAAATGACGGTTTGTGTTGAAGGCTTAACCAATATTAATTTAAGCAGAAATATTATTTATGATATTTCCTCATTACAGTTATTACTAAGGGCAGGTCTTAGTTAATATCATTTGGCACGACTGAAAGACTGACTAAAATATGATACACCTTTCAAAATTACAGCTAGCCATAACATAACATTCTTAATTATTGTGTTATTATTGACAGTTATGATATCTACCGAGTTTAATGTCTTTATAAGAAATGGATCTAAGCCTACTGTTTGGTTTCAAGAACTATCTACCACATAGTATTAAAATTGTGGTAGGTACTTATGCGTTCCCGATAAATATGTCACCTAAAGAAAGTGGCGTTCTAGAAACAAATAATAATTTTTATCAAGCGAGTTTTTTTTTTGTCGAAGAACTTTCAATTGTATGGAACGTAGATTCTTACCATCGAGAGCAAGTTTTGCACATATTTACACTTTTTTATGCATTTTATTCTACCGCTACCTAATGTTTTGGCAACTAAACCAGTGTAAATAAACAATTAATGTTATCCGTGTACTGCCGGGAGAGATCACCCTAACCTTGTATAAGTAATAGAGGGTCTCGCCCTTGGTAGGTGTCTATCCTGTAGTTCTCAAAGAGGAGAGATAATTTACTTTTTGCAGAATTCGGCTATAGAAATTGGTGAGACCACTCATTTCGGACGTATTTTTTTATGACGCAACTCTGTAAGGTAATTGTTTCCAAGATGTAGAGAAGAAGTTTACTTACTACTACGTTCCGTTAAATAAGTTCGTGCTTACGTAAAATTTTTAAAAAGAAGTTCAATATATAAGATGAAATAAGGCCAACATATACTAGTACTAGCAGCTTATATGATGATGATACAATGTTTATAAAGTGACTGAAACATAATAAGCAGTTTAAACCAAGCCTTAGAATAATAAATGTTCTGTATTTCCCCGTTAGTAAATTAAAATATTTATTTTCTTGCTACCTGTACTGTTTACTGCAAGACAAAGGACTACTACTTTTTATTTGTTATTTATTGTCAGGTAGTCTTCATGGAGGAAGCTAATGTTAATAGTTTATTTATGAGTTGCGTTTACCGCTAAGGTAATTTACTGTAAATAATAAAGCTTTATATTTCTGTCTATCGGTTTCCTGCCATTTTTATTTGGCCGTTGGTCCAACTTGTAGAGAACTTTTCGTTTCACAATCGCCATACATTTTCAGTAAGTATATTACTCATTTTGGACTTAACAATATAGTTTTATATCTCCTGCACGAGGTTAATCTTTATCTCAAAAAGTACCTTATTGAAGTAGTATCTTAATAGTATTATTACTCATTTTTTAATGAGTAGACAGAAGAAGAGTATGATACACTGGTTTTTTTGAGCTGCGTAATATTTGGAACAAAATTTATTGAGCCTATCGAGTCGGAAGTATCTTTATTTATTTATTTATTTTTATTTATTTGTACAAATTGAGTATTACAAGTATAGGGTACAACAAAATTTATGTATACATAGTTTAAATACAGTTTATGTACGGCTGGTACATAAAATAGGAAAACCTGGAGAAGATCCAATCTGCAACTTTCCAACTGATACTGAGATAACCCAATATAGGTTATCTTTTTCAAGCTCTTAAACCTCTGTATTGATATATATAACGGGTTATTTCAAACTCCAATTTTAACTTAAAAGTAACAACTGTCCTGACGCTTCACGTATTTTTATTCACTGAAAGGATATACTCGAGGGAGATGTCGAGGAAAAAAAGGGACAGCGTAATTTGCCATTGAGACTTTGTCATTTTTGATTTTAAACGAGAATTTTTACATCTTCTTAGTTTGAATTGATTAAAAAACAATTTGAAGACATTTCTTGTTTTTATATAGACTGCTCTTTAGTATAGATATATTTTCTTTTGTTGAATTATTAAGATTCGTTATCAAAATTGGCATTAAAATTTCTGGCAGACTCTAAAGTAAGTACGTGAACGTTATAAACTTGCTATAGATTTTTTAATATGAAACTTGTATTCATCAACAAAAGATTTGTCACTAAGCAGTCGAGATTATAAGAAGAATGAATTACTAACTCACATCCGCAACTGTGCGAGGTTGCGGATGCATTTGACTTCTGAGACGGCCTATCAATTATCATATTATAATATTGAACGCTTTTGTACATTGATTATTATAACAGATTGTACAGCAAAATATCAATTTGATAAAGAATTGTAATTCTAGAGACCGACGATCAAACTCACGTTCAAACTCTTGAAACCAAAAGATATTTTTTATTAAAATCAACGATCAACAATCTCAATGCATTTACCTCTACAAATATTCGTTAAAAATATACATGGAAAACTAATCATTCGTGTAAACGTGCATCCATATCGGTTCTTTACGATCCACGTTAATTAACTCGTAGGAAGATAGTTAATCTTTTGTTTTTACAAAGATCATTTGATTTCATTCACTTGCTGTTTTTATTGCTTTGGCTGCACCATTGGTCTAGTGGTTAGTGTAACTGATTGCGACGCCGGATGTCGTGGGTTCGATTCCCGCGAAAGGCAAATATTTGAGTGATGAACATTTGTATTTGTCTTTAATCTGGGTGTTTCCAATGTATTCTAAGTAAGAATTTACAAAAAAAAAGTATGTATATTATGTATTATGTTTCAGTTATCTAGTACCCACAAGCTCTGCTTAGCTTGGGACTAGATGACGGTGTGTATAGTGTCCACATATTATTATTATTATTGCTATACTTATATCTAAACTAATATTTTATATTTGTATGATGCAACACGATACTATTGGAATGATATTTTCCGTAGACATTTGTTGTGAGACCAAATGAAACTTTTGATACCAAAGCGAAGCGAGGGCGGACGTCTAGTAATAATTTTATTACCCTGATTAACAGTAGCACTTGAAGCTGGCATAGTTAACAAGTGTCGACTATGTTACATAATAAAAGGAAGAATAACTTATAGAGTTATTCTTTATTTAATTTATGTATGCGTACGATAGGCGACGGGAGCAGAGGAGTAAGCAAAGACCCCGCGTCTTTGCTGAAACCGCGCCGCGGCAAGCTAGTTATTAATATAATAAGGTCAGGGTCAAAATGTTAGACCTACACTTGACCTCATAAATAAAAGTTCGGCGTTAATTATAATACTAGAAAGCTTCCAGGATTTATTAAACCAACGTTAGCCTAATTTCGTCTACCTTTATTATGGAAAGCAAACAACCACTAATTAACAAAACCTTATTTCTCCTAGATTACAACTTAGTTTTAAACAAAACCTAAATAAAGTATATAATCTTGAAATTAGCTAGACATGAAGCACTTAAAAAATATTATTCTCAAAGAAATTACATTCCCCAAGGAATATTAAGTTGGCTCGTTCCTTTTTATATGAAGGCAAGTTTAGGTCGCTGACTGAGCTTCCCTCCAAAAGTAGGTAATATTTTCCAAAGATAAATTTTAAATGCTCAGTTTTATACACTTAGTTTGGTACATTATAGCATCGTTACTGAATTTATTGTTCCGTGTGGTTATATTTAATGTGTTGTTTCTTTGTATTACATTGTTTTAGATAAGGTTTTATTTGTAATTCGCAATAGGTATCCTCGTTTAATGTGCTGTGCGCAGTAAAGATGCAATTAAACTCACTTGAGTACAAGAGTCGACTCCATTTGCAACATTTGTTAGTTTCAAGAACGCTAGCTGAAATAATAAAAGAGTTTTATGTTCATGTTGCTTAGTAGTACAAAATTGCTTTTAGAAAATTGTATTTATTGTGTGAAAATAACATTGTGAAGTTGGAGTTAGCAAAGTACTATAGACATAGTACTTTTAGCATTAATAACGTATACAAGACAAATAGGACATCGACAAAAAAATAAAAACTGTTTTGATGCCCGACAAAATGCACCGTAAAATTAGTATAATAATAATTACTATTTCCTATCGCTGGCTTAAACAGTCGACTAAATAAGCTAGTGTAATTTTTCCACATTTATGTGTTCTCTAAGCATTAAGACAGAATTTTTATAGGGAGTGAAATGTCACAGAAATTAAAACTTATTCATTGCCGTAAAGATGGTTTATCATAAGGTTTATCAAGGCTAAGTTTTAGTTTTAATAAAGTATCTTTAAAAAAAAACAATATTGTTCGGGGGAGCACAGATGTATAACAGTTTACCAAAAGAAGTAAAAAAGTCTATCAGACAAAAAGACACTATCAGTTAATTTAAAAATAAACTATGTGAATTTGCAAAAAATAACATAACAATAATATTTATTAGTGCTTAAAATAAGTTAGGAAAGTGTTTTGTATCTTGTACCGGCGTGGGCGGACCAGCGCCGCGATTTAGTTGCGGCGCTCGCGACGGCTCGGCTCTCGCTTCCGACCGTGGTTCTGTCCATGGTCCGCAGCGAGAGGGCTTGGGAGGGAGACGCCTCCTTTTGCGAGCAGGTAATGCTCGCCAAGGAGGCGGCCGAGCGGGAGAGGGAGCAGACCATCTCGCTCCCCGCCCGTCGCGCCCGCCCCGGACGTCGCCGTGGGGCGCTCCAGGATCTCCAGCCACCGTAGGAGGATGCCTGCGGGCGGCGATTGGGCAATCGCCGCTCGTACAGCACAGGCCCGAGAAGGCGGCGTACGTGTTCCACGAATGCCTCTCGATGGAGGAAGGGGATCTAGGCCCCCCAAACCAGACGGGGCCTGCTCACGTAGAGCGGGCCGTGGCCCGTCGGGGTCGCGGATGAATGCGCGAGCGTTTCCCGTGACCCCGACACTCTGGCCGTCTGGAGGAACACCGTGGGTTTTAGTCGGTATGCCGGCCGCTGTCTCATTGTGGCCGGAGAGTCCGACATAACCCCCGCCTCGTTCAGGCAGGTGCGGACGCGTAATGCGTTTCCCACGAAAAAAAAAATTCTTGTATATTGTATGTAATGTATTTTCATAAGAGAAATAAATTTCTTTAAACCTAAACCTAATATAATTAAACGAAAACGTTATACGGAAAGGAAACGATAATACATGTGCCGATCGAAAAATTATGTTCCAAAAAACTCAATAAATTAATAAATAAATTCACAGTCCATCTGAATGGCCATTGGTATTCATTAGCACGAAAATCCGCTTCAAACATTCACGTGTGGCCAGATACGGAGTGATAGAAAAATGGTAATACTCCCGAATGGACTCGTACCATAATATTTAAATACAGTATACATCAGTTGTAACGGCCATAATCGTATGAATCGTACGAATGAACTCGGTAAACAAACGTACAAGTGTATTAAGAATGAAAGCGGATAGCGACAAGCTTTGAGCGGATAAGCACTAAATAAACAATATCTGCCATTCAGAAATTGAAAGGCTTTTGGTAATTTGTTTATCTCTACACTCCAGCTCTTTGCGTGGGTAATATATAATGAGAAAATATTAATATAACCTCATTGCGGTTATCCTGCTAAATTATTTGTTAGAGGCTAAAGGACAAAGATATAGGGTTGATACTCTTAAAAAAATATATTTCGGACTTCAAAAATTGACATACATTTTATACCTATTCAGGTCACTTGAACCCCATTTATATTTATAAAGAAAATTTAAATCAAATCATGGTAAGAAATCATTTTAGATTAACATGTCAAGCAATCTCTAATCGCTAACAGTGGCACCCAGGCTTTATACAAGTACAAGCAGGCTTTTCCTCTGGTATTTATTTTAACATCAGCTTAAATCCTGACATACGATTACGACTACGAGCTACACTGACCGTAAATATTTGTTAAAAACACAAATAAACAATATAAATAGATTACTGGATTAGGTTACTGGACCCACTGAAATGTGAGATCGCATTGTGATCATTAAGTCGTTTGTTACAAAGCTTTATTGGGGAAATTTGTTAAAAAGCACTGCGGAAAACGGTTTACTTACTCTGTTTTAATATGGTTATTCAGTAAGGCTAAGGATGGGTTATATCATTATTAATCTAACACGCTACGATCTGCAATGCTTGATTGAGGTGATCTCATATTTCACCCCTAAATACTGAAACTTCACTCTATTTTAAGTGACTTCTATGTCTCATGCTGCCATTAGAATAATTTTAAGATCTTTAAGAAAAAACTATGTACATGGGTAAGGTTTAAGAGTATATGGAAATCAAAGTTCGCGAGAAGTGAGTCGACGAATTTAATGAACTTTTAAATTATTATGATTGGCAAACAATGTAATATGTTTTCCAAATGTGATGCTTATTGCAAACCATTCAAATTTAGATAGGCTTTTGTCCAACAATAAATGTCTTCAGGCTAATGACACAAAGTGATAATTGTAATAAATATCGATTTAGATTTAAAATGTATTATGAAGCTTTATCAAAATTGTTATCATTACTCATTAGATGTTATCAAGAATATCTTATACATTTATTATCTTTGGTCCTTAGGCACTTGATGAAATATTTACTTTATACACAATCTGAAGTATTTCTTTGATGTGAAAGTTTCTTTGTGCTCTGTCAGGGACCGATTTTCTCCCTATTAGACAAATTATTTAAAAGTTAGATGGATACAACAAAGAAAATTAATTAAAGTGATGTCCAGACGATCGTGTGAGCCTTAAACTTTTACGAGGTTTAATGATTGGTATGTCTGAGAGGTTTTAGAAACAAAACAAACGTAGCTTTGTCTATAGTTCATTCATTGTCATCACTCATCGTCATTATGCATTTTTTATATTAGCCTATCAAAATGTCCCCACTCTGCCTGATAGTAAGCAGCCAGTAAAAAGTGCTGGACGCCTTTCCAAAAATCATGATGTTAACTGATAATGCCCAGTATGGTGAAATAACACTGGCAAGCCTTTCCAGGGTTAATTGATTTCAAAACATTTCAATGTATGGACTTTAAACAAAAACAAAGAGCTGTCATTTATACCTATTGGTATAAAATAACATTATTTCCTTTCAACTTTTAATTGAAAAAACAAATCGTATCTACTTGTATTCCAATAATGGGAACCAGATTATAAGCTTGGTAAAGTATTTCGAAATTGAAATGCTTTTTCCCACAATGGTATTTTTTTAAACTCTATTTGTTTTCCATAATTTTTAATTTTATATACGAAAGTAGCACAGATAAATTATTATGCTGCCTCGATTGAGCAGTTTAACCTAACGCCTACAATGCTAGGAGCTCCACCATGCTAATCAATAATATGGTAATTACGTAACATGAGATTTACAAAAGTAAATGTATAATTACACACAATAGAATGTGTAATGTAATAAATAAAAAAATCAATATATAATAAAAAACCGTTAAATGTAAAAAAATGCTTATTAGTTTGATAAAACCTCTCAGCTACGAGGAAATTGAGACACTATTGGAGTAAAGTTAGTAGGACTATACGCACGCACGCATGCACGCACGCACGCATGCACGCACGCACGCACGCACGCACGCACGCACACACACACACACACATAAACACACACATACCACATAAACTTTTTTATGTTGTACGTTCATCATTTTCTTTTTCGTTTGTTTGTATACTACATGTTACGGAAGAGCGGTGCCTTCTAACACAGGCTTTATTTGCCTAAAAGGAAGCTCCAATCACTAACCTAAGAAAACATTGTTATAATAAATAAATCATTTATTAAATCATTTATTTACAAGCGTTTTAGCTTATTTTATGCATTTACAGCGTTCTTCCTTAGAAATGCATGTCTGCTGTCTAACGCAAAACAACGTTGTAGTAGTAGCCTGAGAATCCAATTTTCTATCTAAAGAAGATTTTCTGTAGAAAATCTGGATATACCAACTGAAGTACTACTTGCTCGGACAGTTTAAGCTATTAAACTACAATGTCGTTTGTAGTAAATTAAAAAAAAAGGTGTTAGTACTTGACTTTGTAAATCACATTATCCTTTAGCACTTACACAAGAGAAGGGCACAAAACCATTAGAGCATTACGACGCAGTCATAACCCGTGTTACCTCTACTTTAATCATTTAATTTTTGTACAAATTTAACAAACTAAATATAAAAGCCAAACATTAGTTACATCATTTTGTAAATAAAAACATTTTACTCTTACAAATACTAAAAATAACAAAACGCCACAAAAAATATCAAAAAACATATTTCATCGCATCACGTACGGTCCTAATACTGCAGACAATCATAAAATGAAACATCATAAGGGGAATAAAAACTGAAAAGAGGTCGTAACGACACAGGACGGGGTCTTAACAAATCGGTGGTCATCATTCAAGGTTATGACCCCAGGGTGTTTGGCTCTCCTTGCTACAAGATAAGTCTTTTCATTGTGTGCTAACCAACGATAACGCTGCTTTCGATTTATTATAAATTGAGGTCTGCTAAGCCCCAGTCTTATTAGCCGGTATAGTGACGACGTTTGTAAAGCACCACACATATGTATTGTGTGGGACTATTTGTTAGTAATTATATATATATATAAGAATGTTGGCTGTTTTCTTGTGTTTTCTTGATTGTGGGTTTTACTGGCTTGTATTGGGGTGTGTTTGTGTAGTATAATGTGTGTTGAATATATCTGAATTTCGCCAATTCCTAAAACAATTTACGCTTGATTTTGTTTTTCTCTCCGGTCAAGTCGTATTCTAGGTTACATTGCTCACATGTAATTTTGTGTTTAATAAAAACTATTAGTGTTCTAAACAAGTTTATTTTTGTTTAATCCATAAATGTGACTGTTAACATTGTTATTTCTTTCTGTCAACAGGTAGGTATCCGTCGTCTAATGACTTACGGCCAGCCATTTTATGACAAAATTCAGAATCTTAAATCATCACTAAAGCGTTCCTGTCTTATGATATTATAGTGACAAGCTTGTAAACAAAGCTCTTTTTGGTTAACATTTCAAATTTAAATTATACTCAAGCTGTACTCTCGAGCGTCATTTAATTCCATAGGCATAATTAAATTCAATTGACGTGATAATCTTTGCACTGACAATTAATATTAACTTTAAAATGACCAAATAAACATAAGACTACTCCTTCACAACATTTTTAATTCATCTTGCTAAAGTAAGTACCCGAACTATAGAAAGTTACGATATAAATCTCCTAAAACGATAAAAAATCATTTTGATTAAAAATCATTGCTAAACTTAATTAAGAAAAGATAACACTTGAACGTATTGAATATTTGTTAGCCAACTAAATTTGCTAAAAAATATTACAGCCAGTTGAATTTAAACTCATGTTAAAACCTAAAAGTGACCCCACTCACACTAGCGCATAATACAACTTATTATTCGTAAACCTATGCCTGATAAGCACTATCAGTCAATCGAATGATGGCAATCAAGACATAACATGAAAACGAGACAGCATGCCTAATATGGCGGTTATAGCAACCCCCTTAAATCTTTTTTGTAAACTTACAGATGGCGTAGATTCTTCAGAGCTAAAATGATAATAATAAAATAATTATGAAAAATGTTAATTGTGTTTATTTTTAGACTACTACCCCTGACGTCTTACAATTGAATTATGTTTAATCCCGCCAAGCAACCTAATCACATTATAACGGCTTTCTTAATCACGTTTATATTGTTCCAACCATCATCCCGAATTACAACCAAGATAAATATCTTTTACGATTAGAATATATTACACTCCTTGATTAACATAAACCTTACACTCAAAGCCGTATTTACCGAACTTTAACCTGCTCCATGAAATTCTAGGTAAAAGATTGTGTGCTCAAAATGCTGGCGTTGCGTTGTTATAAATCCGTTTCGCTCGTAAAGAAAATTGTGTAATATATCATAGTGTTAACACCGTGTGAGAGCACCCGTTTATCAACTCAAGTCTTCTAATAATATCTCTTATGAATGTTATTCTACCTTTTTTAAACGTTCTAGATATAACACTGGCAGACTGGAAATGAAACAATAACATAAATGAAAAAAATAAATATTCTTTTTTTGAATATTATTGTTTTTGAAGAATGCGACGTAATAATAAAAGCTTTGCGTGATAATTTTAATTCCGCGTAAGCTTATTACTTTTTCTTTTTTAAATAAATAAAGTTAGGTACGGTAAAATACTCTTTTATTTTGTTTTGTGAGAAGAATTGGTCTTAGTTTTATTAGATCAAATGAAATGTATTAAAATACCTATTTGTTAAAAAAATTATCAACCATTATAACATTAGGCAGCCTTTAATGTCTTTTTCGAGACCGATCAAAGCGGGGACTTTGAATTGTCTTAGTCATGCTTTGTGCATTATTATGAAGGTAAAATGAAGATGATGAAAGTCATTATCATTAGAATAGTTTATACTTATATAGTATTAGGCCGATTTGCTGTCAATCAATTAGCCTAACTTTTAACTGAGTACTAAAATTGTTTATCGTATTTATTTGTTAGCATTTATACTTGTTTAGATATCTGTAACTCCACAATAATTCTTTTTAGTTAATGCAAACCAAAGTAAACTAAGTGTTTTCTTGGTTTGTTCCGAAATTGTTAAATAAAGTCGCATTTTCAATTACAATTCATACATATGAGTAGGGTTTTCAAAATTCAATTACAAAGTTTCGTTCCCCTATATGTATGTTTTATGAAAACATTTTACAATATTATTACACAGCTATGGGGCACTTGGATAGTAAACGTCTTGTACTTGGGGCAAAGAAATGAAATTTACATTCGTATAACAAACAGGGGAACGATAAAATGCACCTATGTTGCTTTGAATTTAAATTGTCCTTTTTATTTGGCAATTTGAGGAATGTGTAGTTTTTTCGGTCGTACATGTGTTTTAAGAAAAAGAAAGATTTACTGTTGTGAAATTTAAACTGTATGGGGCAGTCTTACGAACACCTATATTTTCGAATCGCTTATATATTATCCTATTGTATACATGACAAGAGATTTATATTTATTTTACACTGGCACACACGAGAATAACATAAAAAAGAAGTTATTTACAGTAAAGTACTTAAATATTATATTAATGAACTACTACCACTTTTGATTAATCCAGAGAGTGTTAATTTTGTACAGTAATCAATTAGAAGTATGTACCAAATAAATTCAAAAAAGTTTAATAAACAATTTTTAATTTACAATAATGTTTATATCATTAATTAAATATAACTCAAACAATCTAACACAACATAGAGCTGTATTAAGTAACATGTATAGACAACGTTCCCTCTTCAATTTGAGAATGGAAAATTGGATTTGATCCTCAACACTATTCGGATGGTCGTTTATCTCAATTCCGTAGGCACAGACAAAGAGCTCCTCTGTTGGAATATGTGCGCCTATCATAAATAACCATCGATCTCACCACTACAGGTCAGCGGAACTAAATTTGTGTTAGATTATTTTTTGGTGGGTAGGTATAATTAAAATTGCTTTTAGAGATAGTTTTTTGTTGTAGCATTCATAATATGCTTCTTAAATCTTAATTGTGCTATTCACACATAAATATTTATTACTAAAGATGGATTTATGTTAGGTTAATTGGGAGTTTGTGAAGTCTGCTGCGAGAAGTGTAAAAATATCTTAAAAGATGATGAAGATTGAGAAAACATTACAGGCAAGAATAGATACAGCGAGCAGATATAATTATTCTCAGAGCTTCGATGTTATTTAGCTTAAATTTTGGGTTATAATTTGTAGTTCAGTTATGATCCTTGAATCAGGTCAAACTTGACTCGTAGGCGTTTACTTAGCTTCACACAACAGACATCACAGTTATACAATCATCTAACAATGTGCATTGTTTGTTCATTTCAATATTAGTCGGGCAATGTTAGTGCTTGTATGTATAATAGTTTCAGGGGCCACTGAATATTGACTAAGATTTCAACTAATTGAGTTGTATTACCATTTGGACTTGTCATCTAAACTAATATTATAAAAAAAAAGATTTGATTTGTCTGTATGCAAAGATTTAACTAAATATCTACGTTACCGATTTGAAAATTCTTTCGCCTTTAGAAAATAATAAATGAAGCGAGTAAAAAGGCTATATTTTATTATATTTAACATATTTTTTTAAGTAACTTTCAAAATTTAAATATTTTAAGGACCTTTATAAATCTGAATGATGCAATACGACACTGTTGCAATGATATTTTCCGTAGGCGTTTGTGGTGAGATCGAATGAAACTTTGATACCTACCGAAGCTAAGGCGGTTGTCGTCTAGTATTTATATAATGTCGATGAAATTCAATTATAGCAATAACATTTCAAAAAGTAATACACTGGCCTAATTTCTGATTTAATTTCATTATTAAATCTAAATATATAAATTGTAAGCAGGTATCGTATTTGTACACAGCTGTGCTTTTTAAGAAAGTTGTTGCCGACTAATCAGCAGAATGGATAAGGGAATGACGGTTGACCTCATCACTCGCTGAAAAAAACGAGTAAATACTTTACATGTATATTCTATGAGCGGGGTGAGACTTTAACTATACTGTAAAAATACTTTCTTAGATATTAAATTTTATATCATAGATCCATATTGTCTGTAGCAATGGGTCTTTATAATACCAAAAGGCAGTAGTAACATATTATTACAAGGCTAAAAATGAAATTCTAACAGGTAGGTTGAATATCCCTAAATAAACCTCCCCGCTGAAGCCTATGAAGCTACACGCCAGATCGTAATCATTTTGCTTCATACAGACATCACCGAACGAATTCAAATTCAAATCCTCAGATCGTGACATAGAATATGGAATAGTAATATCGTAGAAATTATTAATAGATTTTTGGTTGTTCCTCTGAGACGATATTTTTTGTAGAATGTTAAGATTTCAAAATGTTCGAAATTTACTCGTATTAATGATACCCAATAAGTTTTTGGTATTTTGCACTTATGTCGTGTCTTGTCATAAGATTATATCGTTATTACTTACAGCAATAAGATCGTTATTACTATCTAGACTTAGTAATTTGAAAAGAAAGACAAGAAAGCTTATCGGTTTCATAATCCTTGATAACTAAATGACTACAGGCTTCAGGGCTATAATATAAATAGCATTCAGTCGAGTCTATTCTACAAGTAAATCTATATATATAAAAGCCAAAGGTCACTCACTCACTGACTCACCTATCACGATATCTCAGAAACTACGAGTACTACGGGTCTCAAATTTTGCATGGGGATTCCTTTTAAGACGTAGATGCTCACTAATACGGGTGTAAAAAGGGGTGGCAGAGTTTGTATGAAACTCCTATAGAATGCTATATTTTTATAGAATACAATAAATGACATCTAAAATTTAATGCCAGATCCACAAGCTTGCCACTTGGCACAAACTATAAACATAAGCAAACGCTTGAATATATTAGGTGGTCTAAACAGCGATATCCACACGTTTGCGAGTGTAATGTGTTGTGTGTTTTGAAGTAACAAGCATGTTGGAAGTCTAGCTGTTGTCAGCTATAACATTTAGTTTAGCTTACTTTTATTATAAAAAAAAAACGTAAAGAGAGAAAATAAAAGGTAATGAAAAATTCGGCAAAAAAGATGGTGGATCATTCAAATTCATAGAAACCTTACAAGGTATGTTTTTTTATGATAATCATTTTTATTAACTGAAATACTATACGTAGGTATACCTAAACTCTATTAATATGACTTCGACAGGTATATTTACAATAAAAACAATCTTCACGCGTCTATTTTTGGTAATCATGTTGATCCGGCATAAAACACGAAAAAAGATACCAACGGTGGAAAGGAATAACTTCTAAAGCGCCATTTTGGAGAAAATGAGTTATCTAGATTTTTAGATAGGTATTTTTTTCTGCGTCGACTAATACTTTTACTTTTTTTACTTTCATAGCGATCGAAGCATATTTTTAGCGTTTTAGAAGTTTTTCCTTACCGTCGCCAGTACGAGCAGCATCTAATTTTCAGCCTCCTAAATGACGTGTTTCTGGTGATTTTGTAATAGAAGTCTGGCATTTTGGAAGTAATTTTTCTTGAAACAAATTGTTTTCGAGTAAATATATAAGCATTTCTTCTTTACTTCATCTGGATGTTTTTTTGGACATTAGAAGTTTTTTTTTATAGATTTTTATAAAAATATCCTCAAGTGATATTTTTTTAATAAGTCATAACTATTCTTAAGAAATTAAGTCCGAACACAGCATGAGACGGACGCATTAGAAGTATTTCTTCTAAACAGCATTGTGAACATTACGATTTTTTAAAACAATATTCTTTACAAGGTTTTTAAATTAATTACTGTTCAACATTTTTTACTTTCCAAATATGAGTTAATAGTTTCTAATAAGAATATTTCCATTTATTATTTTACATGATTTACAGGAGATAATAATTTTTTGCTGACTAACTTTAAGTTTATTTTTTTCGTAAACGCCAACTTTCTTGCGATAGAGTAAAGTTAGGTACTTGCTTTGTATTTGATAATTTAGATAAAATTTTAAACATATTATTCTCCAAAGACACCAATAACTTCAAATTCAAATTCAAATTCAAATATTTATTTGCAAGCTAAGTGTACAGTAAAGGTCTTATGTATAATATTAGAACATGACTTAGCGCCCTTTTCAGGCGTCGCAAAGCAGGGTCTTAAATCTAGATAGCTTATCTAATACTAATACAAACATTAATACAAAATTAATACATATTTTATAAAAGCAGATCGTCTCATTAATTTTATATTTATTTTTATATTAACTTCCAATCAATAATAAAAAAGTAGACCTCATTTCCCACACTTTGCCATTTGGCGCGTCGAATTACTATTTGTTCCAAAAGAATTTGAATTTGAAAATTGAAGCTTGGAACGCAAAGGATGTGCTGTTGTCACTAGGCAGGCCACAGAACAAATCGTGCGGTAGGTTACCCGAACGAGCAGTAATGCGAGGGCAGAAGTCGTTGTCGTATGTATCGAATGTACGGATTTTTTCTGCTTTATACTACTTGATTGAAGTTCAGGTTCTCTGATTATTTTATTTCTGTGCGTTTAACTATTCATTTAATATTACTTTTAGAAATTCTGGCACCAAATAAATATTAAATAAAATACTTATTTATATAATTATATGTAGGTACTTTTGCTTACTTTCAAATTTACTTCAAACTTTAATTTTAATTACTTAGTAAAATTTGTTTTATTTCCTTAGTCGCTGAGTACCTAAAAAGCAGATTTTATAAGTTACTAGCTGCATCCCACGGTTTCGCTTGCGCTCAAAATGTGTTTTGTCTCGCTCGGGAACCAATACTATCTACATACCAATTTTCATAGAAATCGGTTAAGCCGTTTAGGCGCTGAGTGGCAACAAACACACACACATATAAAATTTATAATATTAGTAGAATATAAACTTACCATTTCTTGAAAAAAAGACGGAGATATTGTAACAGTCGTCGTCGAAGGATTACAAATTAACTGGCCTGTTGGTCTAGTGGTTAGTGACCCTGACTGCTAAGCCGGAGGTCGTGGGTTCGATTCCCACCCAGGACAAACCTTTGTGTGATGAGCATGATTGTTTGTTCTGTGTCTGGGTGTAATTTATCTATAATATGTATGTATTTACAAAAAAAAAAAAAATGTATATAAGTAGTATATCAGTTGTTTAGTACCCATAACACAAGCAAATATAATTGCTTAATTTGGGGCTAGATGGCACTGTGTGAATGTGGTAGAATATTATTATAAAAAAAAAAAAAAAAATCTGTGCAGGGTCAAGTCCATGTATAAACAATAGATTGTTTTATCTTTTTTCTTATTGGGAAGTAGACCTGTAAGGGGTTTAAAGGGGGCAGATAAAAGCTAATATGATGCTTAGTCCGATTGCTAAGCTAAAGCTAGCTATAGGTACATAAACTCGAAGGTTTAGGCGTATGAATGGATGAATGATGTATGAAGGAAGTATGGATTGTTGTTACTCAATCATGTCAAAATGGGTAAACGGATTTAAATGGGATTCGCCATAGAGACATATTATATACTGATTGTTACTGATATAATGTATGATTTCACATTTACATTTTCACGCGAACGAAATCGCGGGCAACAGCTAGTTATGACTATAAATTTTTCGCTTCTAAGTGCATATATTTTATTTCTAACTCCTCCATGTCATTTTTGATTAAATTCATTGCAGAGTTCAAGACGGTAGGTTTAATTTGCAGATCTCCCGAGTGATATAGCTAAGCGTTCGTGAAGTTTTAGTCGGTAAACAATGCAGAAAACCAATTGAAATTTGCTTACCAATAAATGATTAGACCAAATTTAATGTCTTACTGTTATTCTAACTTCATAAGCATGCACGTACTTAACATCATCACGTATTTGGTCCTAAAAGCATCGCAGCGTAAAGGACACTTTTGTATACATACAATTAGCACTTAACTTTTACAACTTGTGCATACCCTTCCTGTTTAAGATCAGCTAGGGTATTAATACGGATACGATCTAAATACCCTTTTAGCAAGCAGCCTGTTTTACCTTGTACGTGGTGTATTGACTGTGTACGAACAAAAATAGGATAAAAATATTGTGAGCGTATCGTTAGCTTGCGTGAGGGAAATGTACTTACATATTACATTTTTTATAAAACACTTCCTTATGAGAATTTTCTTATAAGGAAACTGTGGAATACGTTCTGTTTCGATAATAATTTATTTACTTCAGCTTGTGGCACTAACTGCTTATTATAATTAATCGTTAGTATTCACCATTGCTTAGTATAGTATATTTTCATACATACCTATATCTGTTTTATCATAAGCTGAAACAATTTGCTGCCTATCTCTACGACCTTAATTGCAATAATGTCATCGCCAATTTCTAGGTCACCGATTATGGAACTCAATATTTACATTGATCTCTAATGATTTATTATTGTACCGATCTTATAGGTACCAAACATGATTTCTTTTACTTTCCGGGCAATGATAAACATTAATTAACATTTATATTTAGTCACAATATACCTATCTGAGGCCCGAGACAAGTGTCAAACATTTCTATTCTATTCATAGAATAGATAGAAAAATGTATTGGATTGACATAAGCTAACGCCAGAGCTTATGTCAATCTCATACATTTTTTTATCTATTCTATGAATAGAATAGAAATGTTTGACACTTGTCTAGGGCCTCTGTAATAGGTACTGTAAATATTGCCGACCAAATAATAAAAGTAAAAATAATTCGCGCTCGAATGAGTAGACGCTGAACATTAAATATTGTTCGAAACGTGTTCTATATTTGAAGCAGTTTTAATTTGTTTTGTGATAAACTTTACAACAGCGTTGGCATTTTATTAAATTGTTCTATGTCATAATATTTTAGTGCTACGATCCAGTGTCATAATATTGTATGTTGTTTATAGTGAAATAAGTGATGCGATGTTAAATTATACTTTGCACTTGAAAATTGGAAAAATAGAGATAACTGAAACCTTAAAACCGCTGTTCTTGTTGTAAATAAAAGAAGAAAACATAAACAAAGTCTCCAATATTGCTAATACACTGCATTATATGGGAACACTTGTATTCACAACTTATCAGCAGTCAATTTGTATAGCTACAGTCATCTATAGGAGGGCAGGTACTTCTCCGCTTGACTTCTGAGTCTAAATCTCTTAAATTGTGTTTTAAGATAATAATATCCCTAACAATAAAAGATAACTTTTGCCTCGGCAATTCTGGGTACCATACAGCAATTGAAATAATGTTAATTTATTTCACAGACTAATGTCGAAATGGCCCAGTGGATAAGGCACTCGGTTTGTAAACACGAGGTAGTGAGTTCGAATCCGGGCAAATACCAATGCGATTCTTCAAATTCTATGTACTTTTTAAGTTTATCTTGGACATTTCTGACTGACGGTGAAGGAAAACATCGTAAGAAAACCTGGGCTGGGTCTGAAATTGCCAATTCGCCTTGAGCAAATGTAGTGATTAATGCTCATGCCTTCTCTATATGATAAGAGGCCTTTGCCCTGCAGTGGGACAGTAAACAGCCTGGTATTATTATTATTATTTTACAGGAGAGTACTAGCAAAGTTTGTAATCAGTTCAATAAATAATGGCCGTTTATGTCCAACACAGGACAGGACTGTAACTGTCAGTTCGCTAATCCTAATCCAGTGTTATACTTAAGAAAAATCTTTTTCCAACAATGGACTTATGGGAATGTTTTTCTACTGCAATTACTTCACAAAATAATTTATCGAAGAAATAAAATGTATTTGAAAAACAGAATAACAAATAAGCTTATTAAATGTACAATAAGTCTGTCAAATCGACACAAGAGACTACACTGGCGGTTATAAGATCGCAAGGCAATCAAGATCGCAATTAAGAATCATCCTTAGGGCTCTTAACCACGTAAACCCCTAGGCAATGACATGTTTATATTTAATTTCTCAACCGAAATGAAGTCAACATGGCTGTATTTCTGAAATTAATTGTAACCTACGTTTGTCAGCTCGGCAATAGTATACCGACCACATCGACATAGTAAAACTAGATCAGCAACGTATTATTTTGAAAAAGAGAGCGTACATTTTTGCCCGACTGACGCAGTCAATAATTATAACAATAATAAAACAACACAAATTTGACAGACAAATGATACTTTTCAAACTTGATTCTTTTACAAATTAAAAAAAAAACATCAACAAAAAAATAATAAAAAAAAAACCATACGAATATAGAACATTATTATAATGTAAGTAAACCAATAATTATCGTGTGTCCATTAATAATAAATGTTAAAAAACTCTTTTATTTTACTTTCACTTAATTTTGTTCTGGAACATTATGACGTAATTATAACTATAATTAATTACCTTTGATACACTACGTACGCTTTCAAACTTATTATCGGGCACAAATAAGTGAGAGCCTTAGTACCCATACCACAAGTTAAATCTTACTTTGGGTACCTGTGGTACACTAACTAAGTATTATTGTACAAAACTATTTTTTTTTTTAATTTATGTACTATACATCTGTCTGTATATGTATCTTTCTGAGAAAAATAAATACATTTTTATTATTATTTTAATTGTAATTCTTTTACTTACTCTTTTACTTGCCTCTTTTTAAAAAGTACAATAAATTCACTAACTAAAAAAAGTACATTGATGCTTCTTATTATTATTATTGTTTTCTATTGGTATTTGTATTAAATTCTAAAACAACGCTTCCAGTATGTAATGCTCTTTGTGTTTTTCAATGCGGTCGACATGGAAATGCCGCGGGCGGTAAATCCGCGCCCGCGCCACGTGGCGTCCACACCACAAAAGTGCTTTTTGATAGACAGCCGTGCCGAGTCCCGGACGTTTAATGCCCTGTGTCGGATACAGTGGAGAATTTTTCATTTAACGACTATACTAGATTAATTGCTGGCAAATTTTTGTTCACATTAATTCGAATCGTCTCGTTTGTGAATTAATTCGAATATTTGTTTAGGTTTTCATAAGCTCTTTGAAGTGATTATTGCTTTTGTTGTCGACGTGTTTTGCACTTGTGTTATGTTTAGTTTGTTTCTATATCACAGAAACTGAAAGCATTTTGCTGCTTTTTATTTCATAGCCTGTTTAGATTTTGGAAAAGTAATAGATAGGACTTCAAAATGTTTTCGTATTGCGTACGTGATACGAAAAACTGACATTCAACTCCCGGATGTTACTCAGTCATGGACTTGCCTGCGACGAACACGCCTCTTTCCGGCTATCTAGCTTTATCCGAATCATTTGCAACAGTTTATTTCACCCATGTTCTAACATAATGCCCTCATATTTTACTTTTTTACACAGCGCTCTTACATGTCTTGGACCCGGTCCGGTCTTAAAATCAAAATTTCTTCTAAATCAATTTTTCCGTCTTCAATTCTCGAGTCAACTTTTTATTTTCTGTCAGCTCTTTTTACTTTACCGATAGATATGCAAATCACCGTTTTATGAATGCTAATCAATCCACTGAAATTAAGTATTTGACATTATTCGAATACGTAATTTTCCTGCTCGATAACAGGAAAATAACTTGAAGACCGATTTCGACACTGAACATGATAATAGTAAAGCTCGAGTTGTGAAGATAGGAAATATACTTTTCTTTATAATTCTGTGGTATTTTTTATCGATATCACGGCATGTTTATATTCTTGAGTATCAGGCATAAAGATCATGATACTAAAGTTTATTTTATTAGCTGCATTTGGAAATCGAGAATAAGCCAATGTAAGAACGAAGCGATGAAGCGAAGAGAAAGTTATCACGTTTATCTGAGTTAACATAAACTGCAATTACCCAGTCACCAAGCGTTCCCAGGAAGGAAACGAACGTTTCGAGCCTAAGAATGGGGAAAGAAGGCAATAGAGAAAAAGCTAAATAGATATTTTATCACTTTTATAGCCTCTTACTGAACTCTGCTTGAATTACGCGCACTGACTTTTTACGTGCGTTTTGTATCTACGAGTTTGATGTAATTTGACGCTTACATCTCTGTCGTTGTAATGGGCCGTATCAGAATCAGTGAACACGCTCACAAAATTATCTGTTTGATGTGGAATGGAGACGTATTGATAATGCGAATGTGGCAAATGACCTGTTTGAGTAGCGCATACTCTGTTGTGCTTACGTTTGTATTGATATTATATTACGCGAAATGTTCATGCAATTTCTGTTGATGTGCCTATTCATTGTCACTGTATAATTGTGTTACCTTCAGTACAAGTACATCATTATAGCGTAATTATGAAGAACTTAAGCTGCTTTTGATGAGTGTATTTATTACAGGATCATTCAAAAATTCAGTTATTGTTAAGGAATTTCGAAGATACGGTTCATGTACAGATATTAAGAATAACATATTGGTTTTTACATATGCTGCAATTGCAAAAGATTGATGTTATCTATTTATTTATCATCAACATCATCGTCTCAGACGAAAAACGTTTACTGGTGGACATAGGTCTCCCCTATTGTACTCGTATAATATCGCTTTATTACAATCGACTATCGCTTGAACATAAAGAAAATAATTGACGTGGAGGTGGTACATAATAACATGTTTACAACAATTATAATCACAGAAATTTATTATGTTTTGGTTCAATTACAATCTAATCCCCTTTACGCATGACTCAACAAGATTATTAAGGCATTTCTTCCGGCACTATTTGACCCGGTTTTGATTTAATAAAAAATATTATATTTTCATACGCAACATATTATAATGTAATGAAATCTGAACCGTGGTCGCATGTTGCCCAACCATTTGTATTGTTTGACCGAATACCATAATTGGTAATAGAGGGTAACCTGGATTAATTATTATTACTTGGTAAGTCACGCACGTGTTATTATTTTATACTGTTATCCCCAAATATTTTCTTAATGTTGCATACCGACGCCAATTTTGTTATAATTAATACTTCTTAATGAGGGAAAAAGAAAATTTTAAAAGAAGGGTTATAACAATCCGTTGAACTATTTAATTGTTAAATTGTATGTTTAGTATAAATTACTAAACCAAGTCAAGTACTAAACCATTGGGCAATAAAACTACTCCATTTGATTCGTGCGGCATACATGGACTCAAAAGAATAATACAATACATCGCTTCAGATGTTTACTTTGAGAACAAAATTATCATATACTAACTGTCACTAGTCTGAAACGATCGATTATTTATTCATAGTAAAGCTAGAAAAATAATACAAATGTACTTGCCAAGTTGCACTACATCAGAAAATATTATTATGTAGCTACTTTGTATGTTTATTTTGTCAAGATTGTGGTCTTTGCAAATTAGTAAAAGAGAATAAAAAGTAGTGAAAACGTGAAAGCAAGCTAATCTTTCTTTATGTGCTCAAACAGATCCACCATCATATATTTGTAGTACGACGTGACAAACTCCGATTGATTGAGACACTCAACGTGCTCTGTAAAACTTTTTGACTGTGAATCACTACTAACTAGAGACTGAGAATTTTTGTCCTAGAAAATTCAATAATAATTTTGAACCTTGTCCGGGACATTAAAAGGTAGACCTTGGAAGCAAAATCTACCTATAGACGGACTTTAAGCGATGATACTGTAAAAATTTAAACTCTCTTTCATAATGCATCTTGCTTTTTTTTTATTAGTGTGCAGTAACATGTCTATTTTCGTGTTTCTATGTATAATCTGTATGTATTTACAAAAATAAATATTTATGTATATCCGCAGTTACCCATAACACAAGCTATACCTATAGATACGCTTATTTTGGGCCCAGATGGCGTTGTGTGTAGTTGTTGCTTTATTTCTTGCCGATAAATTCTTACTTTTTTATAAAGCAAGACATACTCAAAGCTTTCAGAATTAGACAATACAATTCTTTACTCAACTGTGATACCTTAATTTCGCCCAAAACAATTCAAGCAAGGCAACCTCATCTATTACATCTTACAAGTTTTCTTCAGTCCGGATCCTGCGTTACTGTAATTGCCATTTGGAAGGCCATGAATAAAACATCTGCTTACTTAGTTTCACCGTATTTGATTGTGGTTAACATATTTCTTGTTTAATGGAGACGAAGAGTTGTAAATAAATTGTTGCTAAAGTATTCCGAGCAGCACTTGCTACTGTACAAGATTAAAGAGGCAAAGGACTTTCCATTTTCTTCGTTGTATGTAGATTCTAAGATTTATTTGATTGTGTTTTACCACTTCGTCTTCGTATCGATAGATGTTTTATAGATTTCTTTCGTCTTTTAACACGTTGGTACTACTGGGCAACCTTAATTAATTTAGAATAAATATATTTCTGAATATGTTTATTTAGACGCATTTAATCAATCAATTTGAGAGATATTATAATTACTACTTTTGCTAGTTCATTACAAGAGCAATGAAAGTGAAAAATGTATTACTGGTTTCATTGAGATTTTCACCATCATTATATTAGCCGGAAAACGCCCACAGCTGGACATAGACCTTCCCAATTGTTCGTCACTGACCGGTTGTGAACCGCCTCATCCATTAGTTTCATCCCGGCCCTCAGCCCTCATTTAGTGAGAATATTATCACAATAATCATACTAGCGGAAAGACTTATACAGTTGGACAAAACCTTCCCCATGCATCGTCATTTTGATCAATTGAGCGGCCAACAACCGTTTGCTACTTTGAAATACTTACGTAGAACACTTTAAATATTCTCAGTATATTTAGGTTATGATGGATGCAACTCTCAAATCAATTTTCCTAAATACATTTTGATTATTTTATATTTTATATCGACAAGCAAGGTAAATGGCAAATCGATTGACAATAAAATCAAATTGTCACTGATTCTAATTTAGTCTCACAATTACCTACTCGTCACTCGAAGGTAATAAATCATTCTCACAGATTATAACTGTGAAATTTAACAGGTAAAAATAGAGGAAACTCTGTGACGAATTTCTGTTCCATAATTTGAATTCGTTCCAATGTAGAGGCAGCTGTCGTTGGCAACATGGGCACGGATGCGAGAGACGAGAGGCGCGACTTTTGTTTAAAAATATATCCTATTAATATTATAAATGCGAAGGTTTGCGTGTGTGTGTATGTGTGTGTGTTTGTTATCACTCAGCGCCTAAACGGCTAAACCGATTTCGATGAAAATTGGTATGTAGATAGATTTGGTGCCGGAGACGGACATAGGACATACTTTTTATCCCCAAAATTGGTCTGGTTCCCAAGGGATATAACAAAACATATTTTACGATTGGGCGAAGCCGTGGGGAGCAGCTAGTTATAAATATGTTTTTTTATGTTATCTTGTCGCAAATTTTATAAGCAAATTTTTTTTTTATTTGTCTCCCGTGACCCCGACACGCTAAAATAAAGGTCTAGCACTCAGTTACTCCAATGATCTCACTTTTGTTTTCTCTTCCTTTCTTAGTCACTCTTCCTCAGCAAAGGCATTACTACATCAGACAGAAAGAAGTCCTGGAAGTCTATTTATTTTGTAAGCTAATGTATGAATAGTTCATAGTGTCGTGCCCTGAAAAATTATGTAGTTTTCACTTGACGACATGCCAATAATTACTATACTTGTCAAGATGCCAAAAAAAGATTATTTGGAATTTTTAAAGATACTTGTTGTTTGCAAATGACTCCCGTACTAAGCTATAAAATCTATGTGGTGTCGAACTACACAAGCATACAAATTACGGATATAAAGAACAGAAAAACTCGTATAATCTGTCTGCCGGTCAAATATCTACGTATTTTTTGTGATCCCTGTTTTAGCGTGAATGATACTGGATCTACCAAGAAAAACTAATTATAGTAGTACTAGCTGTTGCCCGCACCTCCACCCGCGTGGATGTCGGTTATATCTCTGTTTACATTGACGATTTTCATATAAACTTTTATCCCCTATTTCTACCCCTTCAAGCAATGTTTTCGCAATAAAAGATAACCTCTACGTGTTCCCCAAGGTCTAATATATCTCTATACCAAATTTGATTAAAACTGGTTCAGTTGTTTAGACGTGAAACAGAACAAACGTGTCTGTCTGTCTGTCTGTCGCGTAACAGACAGACAGACAGACAGACAGACAGACAGAATTACTTTCGCATTTATAATATTAGTATGGATATACTTGCTCGGCCTATGTGGAGGGGAGATGCATGTGCTAGCTTCTGTATTAACTTCATGAAAATGTCAAAAAAATAAATTTTAATAAAAATCTACGGTAATCTACAGTTGCTTTATATATATTGATATTAAATTTATAAAATCCTTAGTTCTCTGCAATACTCCAGACAGTGTACTTTGTATTGAAATAGTGTATTCTATCCGATGTCTTAGTGTGATGCTCCGAGAATACAAATAAGCGTGAAAATACTTACATAAAGAAAGTTTTTATTTACTTTTTTACTACTTTGGTGGATAGATATGCGTGGCTATATAAAACTACGTGGTGATAAGAAAAACATAGAACAAACATCATTTGGGATAATTATGGTAGTTTGTGATTTACTCAATGCTAGTTCGCAATATATTTTGTTCTTAGCTTATAACTTATACACCATAATTTAACTTGTAATTATCCTAATTTAGAAGGTAATTTCAGCTTCAGGGAAGAAGTCATGTGTCGCAGAATACAACAAACATTCACTTTACTGAAGCAACGTGCACCCACGATTGAAACAAATATTTTATACTCGTTGGTTAATACATTAAATTAAATATTTGCTTGATTCAGACCATCCATATGTCATAGTTAAATATGATGTAGTTAAAGTACAGTTCTTATTTACTTAATATCGGTGAAAGAGGCTCAATAAGAAGTCATTCACCTATATATAATGTGACTATTCAGCCTATTCGCCACAGTGCTGACAAAGCTGTTGGAGCTACGGCACTCGCCGTATTAAGGAGGCAGTTCTTAGTCGCATAATAGTGTAGAAATCCAGTACACCAGCTTGTGCAAAAAAAGCGCGGTAGCCTCAAATCACTCTGAAGTAAAGTTTTTGTCCCGCCTAACATTACGCCTCAGTGGTAGTCACTGCAAGATTGATTTAGGATTTTAACTGTTATTATTTATTAACTTTATTAACGGGCGGCTAATGAAAATGGAAATAGTGCAGTCATGTCCATGAAATTTACGAGAGAATATATACCTAAATATTTTAACACTTTTCCAGGACAGTAAACGTGTATGGCCGTGATGATAATAAAACATCTATTGTGTCTACAGTAGTGTCCATGAAAGAGTTAACCTTAACAAATAATATAAAACTCTTTAATGAAATGCATCTACATACATTAAAAGCGTGACTAAGCTTGGTCGACAACCACTGGACTTATTATTCCATTTCTTTTCACTTATGTTTCTGTGGAATGAGTCGAGTTGTTCGACCGTGTAATCTATTCATAATAGCTTCAACAGTTGCGGAAAAATATGAGATGAAATTATTTAAATGAATGGCGAAACATAGTTGCGAAGATTTAGTCGTGGTTTTAATATTTACTAGTTACTACTTTATAACAAGTTAAATAATATACCGACAATTACTGTTATAGAAGCTTACGAATTTTTAAATGACTGACGTGTTAAAATAGAATAGAAAACATTTAATGGTATTTTATATGTTGTAGGTACTTATACCTTTATGTTCGTTCTATCGCTAAAAGCTAATTCTTTCAAACAAACTTTAAACCACTGTCAGTTAAAGATTGTTTACTAATAAAAAGAAAACATCGGATCATACATATAAATTGCAAATATAATCCTAAATATTATTAAAAATTATTTTTAATAATATATCGTTATGTTTTCTTAGCAATGTCAAAAAGACGCTAAGGAATACAATCAAGGAACCATTGCCGACCACGAGGAAAAAGAAGGGATCGAGGAACCAGGAGGATTATATTGATGGAGGTACTGATCAATAAGGTCCGGCAAGATACATAAACATTGTGCCCGGCAATAGAGTTTTTCAACGCTAAATTACGCACCTCTACTTAGAGAGTGAGTATAACGAATAAAAGTTTGAAGCTTGTAAACTGTTAACTGTGACCTGAGAAAACAAAAAAACCAGCTACTATCTATTCTACTCGTAGATATTTATGTTTTTTTTCATATATCTACATGAAAAGTAAAGGCTCTGTATAATACGATAAGATAGGATATGATACGTCATAAAAGAAAGTAAACCAAGGCAAGCTGATGATCGATCAGTCTTCAAGGTTACCTATTTTAATGTTCATGATAATACATTATGTAGGCGAGGAATGTTTGCATACAGCCGCGTCTCAAAGAGCACGCAAAGCCATCGGTCTTGTGTTGTTTTTGTAAGAGCTAAAGTTTAGTTTGTACCTATTATGTAAAACTTTTTTGTTTATTATTATACATCTAGTTGTGAACAAAAGTAATTTTAGTTTCACTAGCTGTCTTTGTCTAACAATGATAGGCTAAGTCATAATGTTTTTATGAAGGCGTCAATATTCGTGGACTAAACTAAGCTATTTTTAAATGCAGGTTTGAATGTAGACAACGAATAACTCTAATTCGATTATCATACTTAGTATAATATTGGATGTGCTTACAATTTATGAAAATACAATTAAAGCTGATGTTTTTTTCTGATTATCAAAAAAAATAACAAGCAATCAAAGTATCTACTTGCTGTCTTGGTATGAAAAAGGAGTATGTAAGGAGTGCAAGAATGCATCGTAATGACGTATGTATTTAAGCTTATGTTGTACAAGTGTAAAAGATTTTAAATATTCTAGAAAATTTTGCTATTTTAAGTTTTCACCAGTAATTTTTGTGTAAGTTACGCATGATACATCCTCTGAGACCACACTTTTCTTTCAAAATTGATAGAATGTCGTCAAGTTACGCAAAACCTCCAAATTGGTTAAAAAAGTAGCGATAGAGTCAGTACCATCTTATAGTAAAAAACTATACACAAACTTTATCAAATGAAGATCGATGTTACTACTTGTCTTCAAGTATAAAAGAAAAAAAGAAAGAAAAAAGAAGAAAGATATTTATTTTTTTACACCAAACAGAACACGCTTAAATTAATACAAAGGTAAAACTAAAAGTAATTAAAAACTAAAATCAGAAAATAATGTAAAAATGATTCTCACTGGCAACACCACAGCTCCCAGCCTGACGCGCCCGATTACAAATTATCGTTGCAGTAGTTTATTAGTCTCATCTGTAGTAGTATTTGTGGTAGTATTACAAATAGCAAAACAAAGCCATGGATTTAAGTTTTTGATTAAAAGCTACCTAATTGGTAAATCATTGCAATTCTATTTATTTTTCTGTTAGCGAATAACTGTTATGTAGCTTTGATTGATAAAAGGTAATTGGCGTCATATAAGTTGCGGCTTCCGCCAGCATTGGATGTCTTTCGCCTGAATGATAAATTATGTACATGCCATTTCTCTGTATATTTCTGTTTAAAAACTTACTAACTGACATTAGACTCAAGATTCTCACAGCTGAACAATGACAACTTCCCATGGGAAGATTTACATTTGCTAACAATAGAGAGAAGATAACGCTTCCACCGAATGTCTGCTATTCCTTTTAGCGCTTTTACCATATTCACACAAGACGCTGAGGTGGTTCCGTAACCATGTAACAAATGTAACTAGCCATAACTTTATTCTAAAATCCCCAAAAAATCATAAATTGTTATTTATAAACTTGAATTCCCACATCCACAACAAACTTCAACAACATTAACACAATTATGATAAATCCCTAAATAGCAGGTGCTATCAAAACTTGTAACATAATCAAATTAATACAAAGTTGGCGTGCCGGGCAGTCCCAGCGGTGGCCATTGACAAATGGATGAAATACCCACTTGACAAACAACCACATACCGTGTTGTTAATAAAATTAACTGCCGTGATTAATTGCTTGTACGGTAATGGAGGTATTTAATCTAACATCGCTTTTTTAATACTAAAAATAGTTTCTAATAAACTTTTAGAAACATTTTTTACAATTTTCTAACAAAAAAATGATTTTATAATATTTATTTAGTGTTTTTGTGTTAACCTGTCTAAATGACTTTTCTCTGTTTGATGATAACCAGTCAGTAGTTAGTATAATAACGAAGCCTGCTGAAATTGATCTGTGCCGTGAAATCCAGCTGCTAAAATAAGCATCGCTGTGATCAGCACTCAGTGCTTTAGGGAGTTTTTATAAACATAATTATAAAAAGACATGGATGTTGCTTCTTCAGTCAGATTATGGCGGCGGCGGCGGGCGGCGCTGATGTACCATTTAAAGCGTAATTTTAAAGCTGATATTTTAACAAAATTTTAGCTTATAGGAAGTCAAAACGTTATGATAATAATAATATATTCTCGTATATTAATTATTAAATCAATAATAACGAAGAGTCAAGATTTAATCTAGTTTTACAAGTTCTGTCTTTTCCTTTCTCCTAACAAACATAAGAAACGAACGTGTTTTGAAACTAACATCACGTAAATAATCCATAAATACGCTTACAAAAGGCGAACTCAAAGAAATATTTTACATGCAATCAAACAGAATAATAAATAAAAGGACAAAATATTCATACGTGATCATAATTCTAGAAAGTTGTGGCTGTATGAAATAATCAAACGATCATGTTCGTCGTCAAGTCTCTGAACATTCGGTCATCAATAATGTATGAATTTCACGACAAAGTATGAAGACAAACAGACGGTTGTAGGTTCATTTGCACGTGCCAATAGAATTGCACGTTGCTTACATGTTCAACTTCTGAAGCGGGTACGTTTACAGGATTAGCGGGCTTAGATTTTAGAATGTTAGTTTTAGTGTACGTTTGTATTTACTTAATATAAATTTAAATGTGTCTAGTTTCAGTTATTTACGTACCTACTTGCTGTGTTTATTTTAGTTATTTTTATGCTTACTGTATTTTTTCTCTGCCACGGTTTTCACTTGAATTACACAAGTGTAAGTATAGGTACTGCTTCTTCAAACATAAATAATAATTTTAACAAAACAAAACCGTCTTCATACAGGAAGAAAACTAAAAAGTAAAAAATGCAAATTTAAAACGTGTGAAACGTGTGAAGTACTTAAAATCATGTTAATTACTTACTAACTAGATCAAATTTATTATCATAACTTATTAGTTATTATATTCATATTCATGCTTTTAGCAACCCAATTTGTACTTTACATGAGATTTAACAGGTGATTAGTTAATTTTTCGTTGATCAGCCTTTCAGAAACTGGGGATAAATTGAAAAGATTTACGTTTATTGTTAGTTGGAAGCAACTACTACCTAGTCATAAAATTTTAAAGCTTTAACAAACTCAGCAAACTTCTCGAAGATATTTGGCAAAAACAACTGGTTTAATAAATAGGTTGGCAGCTATAACATCCGACCTTTACGTTTAAATCTTCAAGTGATTTTGGTGTAAATATAAGATTGAGTAGGTAGGTATAGCCTACTAATTATGTAAATGCGAAAGTTTGTACATAGTGTGTGTTTGTTACCACTTAGCGCCTAAACTATTAAACCTATTTCGGTGAAAATTAATATAGACGGACATAGAATATTTTCCCGGTTCCCGAGTTAAACACAGGGCACAGCGAAGTCACAGGATGCAGCTAGTAATTAATAATTTTCTTTTTTTTAAATATATTATTACGGGTACATTGCGCGAATGGATGGGTTAACATGAAAATTTAATAAAAGAATATGCAATGATTATAGAAGTACAGTTGCATTATCATAAGCTAAATCGAACGTCTACTGCTGTAAATAAGCTTGGCCCAAGCATCTTCACTCTTAGACAAAACTTGAAACGTTTAATTAAAATAGAACATATAATCACACTCTGATTTCAACCACTAAAAATGATCTAAGTACATAAGATCTTATTACTATTATATATACTAATAAGACTCCGAGAGACAACCGCAACTTTAAAACTATTAGTAACCAGAGAACCAACACAAAAAAATAACAATAAAAAAAAGGTCCTGGTTACTCTTTTAGATAAGGTAAATACCGCTCTCGCCAGCGCTCATTCAGAAATCACGGCCGCACAACTTGGTAGCTAGCAGTCGCGACAGAACGTGCCTTGCATGTCTAATGTCAGAAAGAGGATTGAATGAAAGTATTGTTCAGGAACAGATAAAATGAAAAAAAAAACCAACTACTAGGTGAACGGAACACAATGCTTTTCAAACCTAAGAACAGTTGTCTCCTCACTCAAATTGAATAAGTTTCCCCGCAGTGCTTGCTTTGTTATTGGATATTCCATCGAGAATTTCAATACTAACATGTTCTGTGTTCAAGACAGCGTTTAGGTCATATTTTTGAATAGAAGATAGCTGAATTTTGTATGTTCTGATATAAAATTATGTTATTTAACTTTTATGCAAATAATTGAGCGTTCGTTGGTTTTTGTCTGTACTTATGCAAACTAGTTATAAATGTTTGAAAATTTATTGAATTAGTGACTAAAATTAGACACACATTGACAGACACAAAAAACGTGTTTTATCAAGTTGATTGCGACTAATCTATACTATTATATAAAGCGGAAGAATTTAGTATGTACGTAGCCCAGTTCTTGGGGAAGGTTATAGGCTATGTTACATCACGCTACTGGCGACGAGAGCAGAGCAAAAACGTGGGTTAATCCGCGCCGCAGAAAGTTAGTGATTAGATACTCATAAGGCTATATTCATAGTGTACTTCGCAATTGGTATATTCTACCTCATGTAGAATACTAAGAATTATCTCAAATTAAGCTAATTTCGAATATAACTGAGTAGATTTCAATTCCAGAATTTAGTGATAATGTATGTACATGTCATTAACACTACTGGTGTAATTATGAAGCTGTGGCAGATGCTAATATGTGTGGAATACATTTTAGTTCAGATGGTATTAAAAGTTTTATTGTGTGTGATATTGATAAATGGTAAATAGATGGGAGCGGCTCACGGTTGGTCAAAGTGACGAATCTTGGGGAAGGCCTATGTCAAACAGTGGATTGTCTAAATTTGGTCTGAATGTGTGTGAATGTCTTTATTATAATATAAAAAAATAAAATACAATAAAATATTAGTAGTATACTCAAGTATACACAACGCCATCTAGACCCAAAGCATATAATATGTATTAGTTTATACCCAGATAAATTATATTTATGTATTCTTATGTTATGGGCGCTCTAATGCCTGAAATAAATGATTATTATTATTCTCTTTATTTATATTTTTTTCTTATTAATTACATTTTTAAATAGGTACATATTTATATAAAACAAAAAATACACATGAGTCCAAGCTACCGGCGGTTAGGGTTCCAGAGAGAGGAACCTCCTAACAATACGTGCCGTGTCGAGAAGCACTGCCTTCTGGATCTGGCCCTTGACCCATCCACCTAATGCAAGCCTCTTTAGGTGTTGGTCGAGGCTCTTTGCAATTAAACCATTTACAGTAATGACTATCGGCACAATGACAGCAGAATCCACATCCCACATGTCAACAATCTCATGGGCTCAATCAAGATATTTAATTGGCTTGTCTTTCTCAGCCTTCATGAGATTATCGTCATGAGGGACGGTAATATCAACTATCATTGCAAGGCGTTCAGATCGATCCACCACCACAATGTCAGGCTTGTTAGCTATAATAGTCCTGTCTGTGATGATGGAGCGATCCCAGTACAATGTCGCGCGACCATTCTCGAGAACTGGCTCAGGGTCGTACCTATAATAAGGCACCTCGACATCTAGAAGATTGTATCGCAGAGCAATTTGCTGGTGGATAATGTTTTTTTTTATTTATTAGCCTACCAAAGTGACTCCACCCCGCCTGATGGTAAGCAGTCAGTGGAATCCAGAAGTGGTGGCCACCGTACCAAAAGCTATCGTCTTAAACTGCTGGTATGGTGGCCTCCACTATGGCGGCTGGAAATGGGGTTAGAGGAAGGGAATGAGGGAGGTGAGGAAAGAGGAAAGGGGAGAAATTGGGCCTCCGGCACTCTCACTCACCGAACGAAACGCAGTAGTACGGATATTACTACTCTTCAAGTCGATCTTCTATGAGAGGGTAGTACTTCCCCGGACGATCCGGCCCATTCATGCTGAAACCAGCGTAGATCTACTAACTTGTAAGTAATTGTTAATTGGTAATTGTATGTTTGTGAAGTTCCCAACGACGCATAATCTTAAAATAAAGCAGTGTTATAATATTTTGACATTAGCCTGTCTAAATTAACTAAGCTAGCTCTGTTAAAGCTTTGATCGAAATCTCTTTAGCGATATAGAACAACGAAGCTTAAGTAAATTTCAAATTGTTATAGTCAGATACCGAGGTCTCGGCGTGAAAACATTATCTATCGATTTTCTGTCGCTCACGTATAGGTGAACTAGTTAATTTATTTTCCTTGCCAGAACATAATTAACGAGTAAAGATATTCTGTTTACATGTAGTTGCTTAAGTGAAAGTAAATTTAAAGCTAAGGCTAGTTCTGCGAGATTAACTAGCTTGTAAGCTTTATACACTGCAATAAAATCAAACTGTGCATTTTATAGGTAACGAGAGCTTGGGTGCTAATTATAAAATGTAGTAGTTACTGTTTTAATAAATGATAATAAAGAAATATGTCATTCACCCAAATTCCTTAAAATGAACCATCTGCATTCGTGTGACAAGAATCGACATGAGGTTTTGAATAAACACAATGTGACTTAGATGACCGTACCACATTGCAAATCTGCATGAGCGATTAGGTGTTACCTACGATCAGAAGGGTGGACAGCATTGCCAATAAAAGAAGAAATGTAAACTTTTGTTAATTGTCCATGCAGTAGCTCATGTTTATGAAAATCCAAGTAATAAAATGTTAAAAATAAATCATCAGACAACTTCAGTAATAGTCACACCACTTACCTACACTAACAACTAAATGCATGTTGATGACTGCAAATCTTTAGTTATCATGCTTGTAATTCGTTTAAGTATCAAATCATACGATACATTACGCTGCATGTCACTTACATTTGGGGGATCTCTGAGGACCATTACAGGAACTTCAGCACCCTTGCATGACGAGGTAGAAAAGTCTATTAATATTATAATGTTTTTTTAGAGGATATTACTCACTGGTTGGGATAAATTTGATGTTGGGAAAGTAAAGAGTTAAGTATTGCAATTGGATTACTATCAATAGTGTGTTCCATCCAGCGGCTATATTAATTTCAAATATTATGGGATATATTAGAAACGAATATATTTTTGAAGCATAATCAATATTAGCTGACTTCATGTAATATTGACTTTTCAGAAGCATCATACTTTATGATCAAAATCATATAAATGCTTTGAGTTTGTCTCTATAGTCTAGAAACATTTCGTTAACATTAATTTTATTTGCAATGGTAAAGAGGTATATTAATTAGTAGCTTCATATACAAAATAGATAGATATTGTGTAAAGTTACAGCTTAAAGCTACTCTTTAATTCAATACAGGGCATCTTTCCTAACTATAGATAAACTTATTTATTCTTCTAGATGATACTCTAAACGTCATAATAAAAACATGATTAATTCACAGCACCACTAACGCTTTGTCAAACAGGATTCTAAATAAATTGTAAAATATAAGAAATGTTTATAACGTCTTTACTAACTGGACCCTTACAGTTTAGTACTAGTTAAAACGACTAATATACAACTAACTTGCTACTAAGTTGCTACCGTTCACATGTAAGTTAGTCCTTCCCAACCACAAACCTTAGCACCCAATCTTAGCAACTGATACTTAAAGTCAGACCAATTTAACTCTTGAAACTTTCTGCCAATTCAGTATTGGGTTAACGTACTTGAAACATATACTGGAGGAGGCTTGGAGGCAATAAAATCAAAACCACCATCGATGTTTGAAGCAGTTAATGATTCCTAAAACGTTAAAAGTGAACCGCTAATGGGCCCAGTTTCACCTGTGACCCGGAAAGTTCGCGCGTTAATTGTGCACACTCGGGTAAGGGTAATGAAGGCGAAAGTGCATATCACTGTACATTGTACGTGTTGGACAGGGCTGGTAACGTTGATAAATATTTATAAATGATTCAGTTTAGATTGAAGTTCAGTTAAAATATTAGTTTACAGTTCATGATCTTAACTTTGCACTAACACATGTCACGAATGAGTTTTACAAAACCTGAAATCATTAAGTACATCGAAGCTCGGGCCAGCTATTTACGAATCTTACAATTAGGTATCTTTTAACAAGCTTGATTTAGTAAATGGCAACTCATAAGCCACTAACACCAAACTTAACTAAAATTTGATTTTGGCTATGATGATAATGATGCCATACTCATCATCAGTCAATGTAGATAATTTTAGAAAATTTGTATGAGATCAATATAATCCAGTAAAGTAGTCATAGTCACCGAATATGCCTTAGGTCAGACTCAATCGTAATATAGTAGTTGAAATAAAAAAAAACACCTCATCACATTCAACCATTAAAGAAGATAACATAATTAAATGCAACTAAAGTGAATAATATTACTATAACTACAACAATTATACGACTTAAATACAAGTTTCTTGTTAAAAACAATAACAAAAGATTCAAAGCAAGCGAATTGTTTGCAGACTTATTAACTTCCTCAACTCGAATGCAGCTTATGTAAGAAATAACTTTATTCATGCTATAAGATAATATTAGCTACTAAAACTTATCTAGGACTTAGAAGTTGAAGTTGAATCCGAAACTGTTACAAACAGTAGTTTAAAGTGCTAATTTTTAATAAAAATATAGGACCAAAGGAATTATAGACTGTTTAATGAAAACCTTTTTGTATTTTCTGTATCAGTTCCAATCTTGCTCTAAAACAAATTGAAAAATCTTTTACTTAGAACGTTTTTATTCCAAGATTTTCTCATCTTCATCTTCATCCTAATGATTAACTTCTTCGAAACTGCTATTTATATATTTTGAATAAATGGAACGAAACAATTTTTTTGCTTTTGTATTACTACACAACAGAATTCAAAGTGAACATGCTTCGACAAATTACATTTCTAGAGCCGTTACTATTGTGACTTATAAGCTTTTACTTTTTCATCTGTCTTCGGATAGCGTTCGAGATATATTTCACGTTTCCTAAGTAATATTTTCTCGCCAAAAGCAGGTGCTAACCCTAACGTTACCTGATGTTTGGGGTGGTAACTTCGCTCGTTATTTATTATTGAGCCGTTGTCCTGTACCGACTTTAATATGTTACGGCTCATTTCATCTCCATATTATTTTGTACAGATGATGATGTATAGTTTTTAAGGGTCATTACATTACCTTAATATGGTTTGGTAATGTCTGACAGTGCAATTGTTCCACAGTTCTAATATCTTGTATGTCGCGACATAACTGAATAAAATTGTGTCGTGAGCAACATTTATTTATTCGTTCATTATTATTTCAATTACATGTACTAATGTGCATTTTAAACAATTTAGGTTGATATTAATTTTGTTTTGTAGTCGTGATGACTTAGTGGTTAAGGCTTTATATATACGAGGTTGTGCATTCAAAACTGGACAAGTGCCAATGTATCATATTCAAATTTATTTTTCTTAGACACTACTGACTTGCGGTGAAGAGAAACATCGTGAGGAAACCTGAAAAAGTTTAAATTTATTAATCTGCCTTGAGCAAGCGTTGTAGGTAAATAATGCTCATATCTTCTCTATCTGAGAAGAGACATTTGCTCTGTTGTACTCTCTGTTGTAGAACAGCAATTGCAACAAATTTATTTAGACAAGGCACCAACATGCTATATTTTAAAACCAAAACCCTTGGATAAACTAATAGATGAATCGATGACCTGGTAAAGAAGCAACCAATCCACATGAATATCTTATGACCGATCATAGCAGAAACATTGAATAAATAGCAAGCATTCGTACATGTCTTTGCAGTAAATATTACCTTATCGTAGTTGCATTGGTATTTTTCCAATTCCACCGGTCGCTGTCATCAGCGTGTAAGTCGCTGGCGTCAAAACACGATGATATATAAACGAGTCTCGTGGCTTTCTGCCAAAATTGTCTACTGACGGACATACGGACAATCGTATTGATTGGATGTTAGCTTAATAAATTTAATGGTCGTTTGTTATTTCTTTCATCTGTCGGATTTACTTTCGGGATTAGATTATTGTTGTTAGCAAATGTGTAATTAGATAAGATTAATTACACAACTAATTCTTTATCAATGTACACTTTGGGTAAGTTTACTATCCTCACAAATCACGTTAACAGAAAAAAAAATTGCATTATATCATTAGTCTATTAATATATTTCTACTCCAGTTGCTGACCTTTTCTCATGCAGAGAAAACCTGTGCAATAATCACATTCACTAATTTTAGGTACCTATACATTTTTGTATTTAAAGTAACGTAGTCTTGTTGAAGTCGTGAAGGTGAAACCGCAACAATGTTCTTATAATAAAAAATCACAATCACTTACTGGAACCATCTAAAATATATTCGATACTCAACACGAGAAAAAGTGTTTATTGCATATCCTCTTCGTGTATTCCAGTTCGCTCACGTTTCATTCTTGATAACCGTGTGTTCGTTTATGGATCAAGGCATAAATCCGTTTGCGAAACGCTAACCCATTCTCGTACTACAAAATCGATGTGTAGTTTTGGCAAGTACTAAATTTGTAACTCATAGGATTATGTGACTTTGTGTTTTTGTATTGCTGCTAACAGCAATCAATTCGATGCATCTGATAGTACCTGGTAACTGCCGTACCTACATGGGCTAAAGTGATATTGTTGCTATATATCACAGCAGGTAATCAGAAATAACGTGTAATTACGTATGAGAAATAACCGCTTCTAAAGAACCGTACTGGATGAGATACCGCGCGCAGGTAATAAAGATGAACTCTGCTGTGGCAACGGAATTTGCATATTCTGTGCGATGATAAAAATGACGATGACATTATATTAGTTCTCGGAACACTTCTCATAGAACACATATTAAGAGCCACAGCCTAAGAACAAGTAGTGATCACAGACGATTCAAATTACTCGTCGTTGAAAGGAGAGTGGTTTGACCTGGTTACGTTACGCTCATTGCTATAATTATGAGCAGCAGCCGCAAATATCAATTAGCGTAATACTCTGCGTGTGGTTGCACTTACACTTTATTTATATAGATAAAGCCGTGACCTTATCATGAAATACCACTTAGCTTTATTGAGAAATTTTCCTTTATAAGCCGAAAACAACAAGTACAACGTACATATTGCATTGCAACGTATGTATTGCATGCTCTAAATTAGGACCAAAACCTATTTTATATAAAAGACATGTTTCTTTTAGCAAAACTGAAAAGTTTAATAATAATTATGAAAATAAAACTGCGAAAACGATAACCATAAGAAAACACCAAAATTACTTAAAACGAACCACATAATACGAAAACGGATTTTAAACATTAATACAAACGTACATTAATACGCCTCTTAATGTGTAAAGAACGTGACAACGGTCCAATATTGTTTTTACCTTTTAAAAAACATCGTTAAAGGCAGTTAACAGTATAATAGACCCCAGTGAACAGTTACTGTTTATGTTTGACGATCCGGTACAGGGATTTTCGTCGACTTTGGATTGACCTGAATTTGCAATGATGTGTTAGGTTACTGGAGAACGTGTTACACTATAGGGCGAGTGGTTTACACAGTGCTGAATCAATGTGAGGTGTGAAGTCAATTCTAGTTATGTGATCAGTTAGATGCCAGGCTATTTAGTGAGTGTACGTATACGAAGGTATTCTGTGTGGTAGAACCATAGATGTAAATTATACTAAATCTTTGGTTAGATTTAAGTTACTTAAATCGATATCTTTGTAAATCAATCTAATTTAAATCCTAAAATAGTTTACAATACAGTTTTAAGTTGAGTGAGAACACAAAGTTTTCTAAATAAGAAAGAAAGAAAGCAAAATCTTTAATTGGCACAATAGTCACAAACAGATTCAAACTTAACACATACGTACATTTGTAAAAAAAAGATAAAAACATAGTAACATAAAGCTGTACCAATAGGGTCACAACTCAGCATGTGTTTGATGCAGATGCTTCCAACGCTGGTTTTCAGTTCAAATAATGTATTGTATGAAAAGTTCTTTCTGGTGGAATCAATAGTCTTGGCTAGAAAATGACTTTTTCTTTATGTGTTTACATGTGCTAGTAAAAACTGCACTAGAGAATAACATCATACAATCTTGCGGTTATACCTACAGTTCCTTACGGAAACACGAGAGTACAGAAAAAGAGGATAAATAAAATTACGACTTTATAATCAATTAGCCTTTAATACAGTTAGGTACCTAGCTAATTACAGTGTGGTAACCTATCTAGACAACGGCTCAATGACAAGTGAAAGACGAATGTTCTGCATGTCATTGTCCTATTATTTTAATGAAAACTCCTACACAAATTGTCATAGCAAATGTTTTATAATTAATTAATTTCAATAATGATGTAGGAGTTCAAGTTAATTTTATTCTGATTATTAGCTGTGATTATCTAAACATTCAACAAGGATTGTAAATAGTACTGTTATATTAAACGCTGATGATAAATTAAATATGTAAATAATAAAACCAATATTCTACGATTAGCCGCTAAACGGCAACATCTACTAAATGTTAGTACCGAATACCTATTACCAGGTACTTAGGACTCATGAATGTCACACAGAAGCTGAATATCAGTACAAAAACTGCAAATAATCATGCTTTAAAATAGAGTTATGTCAAACCAACCAATCGTAATATTTATTTTCATGTATGAAAACCAGTTGTTTAGTACCCATAACACAAGCAAATATAATTGCTTAATTTGGGGCTAGATGGCGCTGTGTGAATGTGGTAGAATATTATTATATTATTATTATTATTATTATGTCATTTATTTTACTAATATATCCTACTGATTCCAGTTAAATACTAAATTCACAGAATCTAACGTATCAAAAATATGTTTATGTAGGTATTTAAATTACCTATCATTGAGATCAATATGCATATTGATGCCAATGAACTCCAAAAAGAGTCGATGATAATTGTGTACAATGGCACGCATTATCATCGTCTTTTTATCTTTCCTGAAGTGACCACCATTAACAGTTAGTACCAGCATTTTCCAGCATTATATCTGCACAACCCTGCGAATGTAAGTCCGGTTTTCATTACCATACCCTTTTTTATTCAGATCGCTGTTTGTTCCGGTCAACACCAGGTTTAATGAGAAATTGTACGCAAAGTTTACCTTTATGATTTAGCATAAAATTATAAGGAATAGTTAATATAAATATTATTTATATTACACAATATCTATATCTATAAAATGTGCTTCACCTGTAAAATCCATTTGGAGAAATGCATTGAGAGTTCTTCTTCTTCTTCTCCTTTTTTTTGGCAACAGAGCCGACGATTGTGTCAGCTATTTCTGCCAGCGTCAAGTGTAGAATAATATTCTAGTTGATGATATTAATGGTATATTACAATGATAAAATAGAAAAAATGTGAATGAAATTAAATGACAACCATCTTCCGTGAAAACAAAAGATGGACTCCGCATTGAGAGTTTTCACAGTGAGCGAAAATAACTATTGTCATCGAAGCGTCATAGACACTTGATGGTTTCAGTTTTAATGGATCAAATCGATCAAGAAAGTTTTCATATGTTCATAGAATATATGCATAAATAAGTGACATTTGTATTTTTGTGATTCTTCTTTTAATTTTCTTTAGCGAGGAAAAGGGCATGAGGATTTCTTTCTTTCTTATGTAACAATTTTGGTCGTATTTTCTTAGTATTACTTTGCAATATTTAGAGCATACGCTATTTAGCTATGTTTATTTGTTACAGGAAAGACCACATCATGTGGGTGGCAGGTATGTTTATTTTCCATTTTAATACCTATTTATAAACACAACTGACAATATATTTGATAAGAATTGCTATTTGCTTAAGAGTTTTTGCGATTCTCATAAATTATGGTGTTATTTTGTATATGTTTTAAATACAAAGTCATGTATGCAAGCAAAAGCCTACAGAAACTTACTCTAAAATTACAATTTATGTATAAACCTAACTTTAGTCATACTTAAGTAACAGTCTATCAAAACTTACATGCTCATAGAAGCGTATAACCTAAGATGGGCTAATAAAACACCAATATAAGCGTAATCGCTCGTGAGCCATCGATAAATGAATCGATCTAAGTTTCTCCGAGTGACTCGCAACTCGCGGTAACTTTAAATTGCCCACTACATAGGAATTTTGCTTTAAAGGACTTGGGTAGTGACGAGGGCATTTATTTTCTAAAAGCATTTTCGAAAAAGTTATCCTTTGAGGCAAAGTGCACTGGAGATTCTATTCATAGAGTATGATATGATCCGATTTAGCTGCATTTTCTTATCGCTGCTTTCAAATCATACCTAATAATGTTGGGTCATAAATCTTTAACTTTTCTTTATACTTTGACATACATATATTTTTAAGAATTTATTTGTATAAAAATGCAAAACAGTCAAACGTATATACCAAAAAAAAACAAATATTAATAAATACTACAGGACGAACGAGGAAAAAATCAATGAAAATGTTCTTGTCTTATTATAAACTAATGAATCCAATACACATATATAATTCGTATATGTTCGTTCTTTTTATTAAGTTTACAGAAATATATATTTTGCAGAATGTACCAAATAAAGATAGGTACCTACATTATAAATAATGCTACACTGCAATTTGGCTAGTTTAATTAAACTTAATCAGATTGTATGCTTTCCAAACCAAAGTGGATTAACATGATAAATAAAATAACCCAGACGATTCTAGCGACTAAATAGAACTGAATTTAATAAGAAAACTCAGTAACTCTATTAGCAGACTCTGCACAAAGCCTTTCGTCGTGTGAATATTTATTTTACACAAGTGCAAACCTATTTATCTGAGATACGCTCCGAGATCACATTTCACGTAGATTTGCTGAAGAAATTCAATCTGAGGCTCACAATGAAAGAACCGAGAACTTTACAATAGTGTTGCACACACATTACTCGTTTGCCTCCATTTTACTTTTATTCGAATTTAGTGCTGGATAGTGTGAAGTAGAATAAATGTTGTAAGAAAACTGTTGATTCGTTCAATACCTACCTAACGTCTAAAGTACTGTCGCTATTGAAAAGTATTATGTGTATTACTTTTACTTATTTTGACATACATACAATTACATCACACCGTTTCACCAAAAGGGTAGGCAGATGTAGCACTCACATTTTATAGGTCTCGTGTAATAAGAAATTAAGTTATCACTACAGCTCAGACGCAATTTTATAGGATTGATGTATTTTCAATATAATTTTCTTAGCTATTTATAGCATTATAATAATATTATGCTGTCATTTTTGATAGGTATTGATGTCAACTACAAATATAATGATAGGCATCCATATTTTTGAATCTACATTTGTAAATGCTCACATTTTTCATCATGAAAATAAATATTGGAACTATTTTACTGCTATTTTAAATTTAGATAGCATAGTAAAACGTGAAAAATACGAGTTGTAGTCTCAGCAAAACAACTATAAATTTTTTAACGTAGGTAATGATTCTAAAATGTTTAGTTTAAATGGTTTAAACACTAGGAAAAATAGAAAATACTAATAGCTAAAACCACACGTTTTCCATGTAAATGTAGCACATAAACCGTTATTGCTATACTGTTTGTTTTAATGTGATACCGCTGTGATGTTATCGTTCTATATAATTGAATTCTGCCCGCCTGTCCCACCAGATGTCGTCACTATTGCACGGAGGTACGTTGCTATGAAATATTTGATAGGCGCTCGCTTCTGGATATGAAACTGTTCGGAATGAATTTTCTTGTTTTGATCAAAGTTATTTTTTTGAGTTAGATTTGAGTTGATGAGTGATTGTATGCAAAAAATAAAGCACCTACCTACTTTTCCGGGACCTTCATAGGTAGGCACGTTCTTTTTTTAAGTCCATTTAAAGATTGCCTGGAAAAGTGCTTTTAGCGATAATATCACCCAGTGTCACCATTTAATCTAGTACTGAGGCCCTAGACAAGTGTCAAAGATTTCTATTCTATTCATAGAATAGATACAAAAATGTATGAGATTGACATAAGCGCTGGCGTTAGCTTATGTCAATCCAATACATTTTTTAATCTATTCTATGAATAGAATAGAAATCTTTGACACTTGTCTAGGGCCTCTGTTCTGTTATTTATTTTGTACTAATTGGTGTGCAATAAATAATGTTCTATGTAAATAAAATAAATGACCTGTTTGTCCTAATATACTCCTCAAATTAAGCTTCGTATTATATTCTATCCGTATTATAAAATAAAAGATTTTTTTTTATTGTAGGTATGTCACACAAATATTATTATATGTACAAGAAATACATAGATACTTCATAAATAAATTATTTTGTATTGAGTTCGCAAAATTCGATCTAAGCGTCGTAACCTATAAACTACTCACCTGAAAGTTTTCAGTTTCATTAGCTAAGTAGTTTCTAGACTCCATGTTTAGTAAGATTCAAATTAATCACTAGTCCTTTTAAACCATTATTTACGTCCTCAGCTGGACAAAAACTTCTCCTAATTTTCGTCATCTTGACCGGTCGTGACACTTTTTGCTTGCCTACATATAAGTTAAATAAAGAACTTCGTAAATCAATGTCAAACATAACTTCTGCCCGTATATCGTTAAAACAGTACAATACGTGTACAGCTATAGTAGTTACTTATTTGAGATAATTATATAAAACGAAATAGTTTGTTTGTTTGAAGGTGCTAATCTTTGGAACTACCAGTCGGATTTAAAAAATGTTTTTGCGTATAATAGTCCAGTTCTTGAGGAAGGTTATAGGCTATGTAACAATACGCTACTGGCGACGGGAGCAGAGCAGTAAGCAAAAACGCGGGTGAAACCGCGCCGCGGAAAGCTAGTTTGAGATAAAGGACGAGTAGCCTTAGGCTTCAGATCTGCTATAAATAACTACCTATTATAATGTTACTAAGGAAACGATAGAGATTGATCTTGTACCGTTTTATATCGTCAATGAGTTGGCTTTCTCGGTAGTTTACCAGTACCTACTGTGTAGAGACTGCAACGCATAGGATCAGCTGAAATTTAGAAGCTTTCTATCTAAAAATCTTACTATTAGCTGGGAGTCAAGAATAGTACGAAGATAACGGTATTAGATCCACGCTGATTTCAGCATGAATGGGCCGGATCGACGATCGTGGAAGTACTACCCTCTCATAGAAGATCGACGTAAGAATATTAGATTCCATTCTAATGTGTTTATGGGTGAAAGCGCCGGCAGCCCAAATACCCCCTCGGTCCTCTTCCTTTTCCCTTTTCCTTCCTCATCCTCTACTCTGTGGTCGGCAACGGCTTGGTTGTGTTTTCTAAGCATTATTACTACTGCAATGTTTGGAAAGCAAATTTTTTTGATTATTTTTGTATTCTTCATTCTCTTATTATATCTATTCGTGAGAAATCATACATACTTACATATAACTTCACGCTTTAATGGGCTATGCAGAGACTCTAAAACGCAATTTGCTGCGAGCTGAACAACTGTTCAACATTCACTTCGTAAGAAGTCACTTAAGTGCCTAACAAAAACTTGTACTAATATTGGTAATCCCATCACGCAACATTGGCTAAAATTTTTACTTTCTACATCTACCATTATGCAAATAGAATAAATAAGTGAATAAACATCCAGTCTATGTCTATACATTCAGAATATTTAGATTCTTGAGATTTTCACAGCAAGTCACGTAGATGTTCTATGTGTGGAATATTATGATTTCCAATGCTAGGTAAAGAAACAGCAGTCACGTGTGAACAAAACATATAAACACGTATTGTACTGTATCCAATAAGACTGGAAAATTCAGAGATTTCAGTGCTTTAGGATCTATTTCATTGTGCAATATTTTTAGCAATAATATTTAACTGTAGTAAAAAAAAAAAAAATTGGTACCTAATATATTTATTGAATTTTAATTGTAGAACCACACTAGCTTTCTACTGCGCTTCCGTGGAAATCCGCGGTAATCTCCCAAACTTCAGCTGACCAGAATGGAACTCGCATCGTCTGCGTTGCAGGGTTTTCTATAATCTGTTGTTGCAGTCTCTACACAGTAGGCACTGTTAAACTACCGAGACTGCCAACTCATTGACGATATAAAACGGTACAAGATCAATCTCTATCGTTTACTTAGTAACATTATAATAGGTAGTTACTTATAGCAGAACTGAAGCCTAAGGCTACTCGTCCCTTATCTGAAGCTAGCTTTCCGTGGCGCGGTTTCATCCGCGGTTTTGCTAACTGCTCTGCTCCCATCGCCAGTAGCGTGATGTTATATAGCCTATAACCTTCCTCGGCTATTATACGCAAATAAAACTGGTCTATCATGAGCAAAAAAAAGGAAATTTTCAAATCTGTAGTTAGTATCTGCAGTAGGTAGTCCCAGAGATTAGCGCGTTCAAACAAACAAACATACTCAGCCATTCTATATAGTAGTATAGAAAGGTAGGTATTTTTGTTGCACTGACTTCGCTGGACGCCTAATTATCGCCTCCGTCCTCTACTTTTTCCCTATGCCGGGATCTCAATCCGAAGAACACGATGTTTTCATACTCCTATGAGAACGTCGTCTTCATCTTACACTGTCAGCAGCGGCTTCAATGTTACTTGTTCTGTCTCTGTAACTTACCTAGTAGAATACACGGCCATTTTTATAGACCAAAAGATAACCACTTCACATCACATGTGTTATGGACATCTAAGTTGTATAAAAAATATCGATTACTATTATTTTATCTAAAACAGTCTACTACAGCAATATTTTTGTATTTATTTTTAACGTGTCAAGTCTATTATTCGAAAAAACAATATTCACTCTTATTTACCCAACAAACACGGGTGAAAAATACAGTATTCATCAGCTCCATGTCAACTCTCTCATCCATATATGTTTACATGTCTGTCGAAGAAATATTATTATCCTTTGCTGCTATAAATCAATACAATTATAAAAAACGGAAGAGTTTATTTGTTTGATTGTATGCGCTAATCTCTGGTACTACCATTTGGATTTGAATAATTATTTTTGCGTGTGATAGCCCCTTAGAGCATTAAACCAACCGGAGAGGCCACTGACAGGCGTACCTCTCTGCCAAAGGTACCAGACCACCGGTCATACCCGTTATATAAAACTAGTTGACGCGCGTTCCGCATCATAAGTCACCTATCAGTGCATGCGTAATAGCGTCTCAATAGAAATGCCGAATTGCAGTGTATTTTGGTGTAAAAAGCGTTCAGCGACATCAAGTCTACAAAAGGATAATATTACATTCCACCTGTAAGTATTATTTTGTTCTAATATTATTAAATAAGGCATTAAATTAGCAATTTAACCAAATAAAATGCTAATCAACAAGTGTTGCCAGGCTTATCATCAATACTCCAATCTGGGGTAATATTTTAAGTTGAATTAACATAAAAACTAACCTTTCCTTTTTTATATCTCGCCTTGTTGACATATCTAACAAGTTTCATTTTGGATGTACATTATTGTGTCACCGTTCCCATATTTATTTATTTTTAATTAAAACCAATGTTTTTTTACCAAGTAATGCACAAAATAATATTAAATGAACAAGTAAAATAAGATTATAAATCCAAATATACAAGATTAGTGCACTTTATTCCGAAAGATAATTGCTCATTTCTTACAAAAATAAGCGTATTTATTTTAAAGAAACTGGTCACACTTTAACATAATTAGAGATGAGACAGTTTAATCACGATATCGATATTGGTTTTCCAGTATTAAATTATTTTTTTTTTGTTTGTTTTAGATTTTCAAAAGAAGCAGCGCCTCGAGTCGCTTGGGTCCAATATTGTAGGAACCATATAAGTGGGTTCCTAAGCGTACAAGTATCTGACTAACAGCTTAAAATACAAAGCCTTCTGTGCTGCCAGCACTGCTACCTCCTCCCTACCCCCCAAGCGGCGGAGAGCTCAGTTCTTAGCAAGTAAACTCGCTGTGCGCTACCTCCTCTTATTGCATTACCTAGGATTAGTTAAACTAGATTTATAAGGTTAATTTAAATTGCACAGTTTTTCAGTATTTTATTATACCTACTTAAATAAAGACTTTCTGAAATATGTTCTGTTGTTTTTTTGTTATCTGAACAGATAAAATATCTCTCTAATAAAAATCTACTCATACATTCTCATGTCAGTGTCTTGTTATTATCTAATCAGAACAAAATCCTCCAATTACAAGCTCTGCTTAGTTGGAACGAAATTTAATAGCAACAGACAATTAATTCAAAGTATTATTTGGTTTGAATATACATACATACTTAGGAATAATACACGTAAAATTGACACGTAATAATTAATTACAATCTTTAATCCACACTAGAACAAATTTCAACAGGTGGTGGTTATTGAACATACATCCTTGTGCGCAGTAGTAAAATAAAAAAAAAGAGTGGGTACCCATGTACGCACGTAAGAAGTTATACTTCTTTGGCATAACAATCCAAAAATACCAAATAATAATACAACGCATACATACATAAATATTTGAATTGATATAAACGCCAATATATTTTTTATTTATTCACACAGATTATTTGTACTGATACGACACACAAAGATCCGCAACTAACTTCAGTATGTAAAAGGTTCGCAACTAACTTCAGGGTGTTGCTTTTTTCTGTCGGTGTGCGCGCGCATCGTAAAAATTCACTTTCATCATTTTTCCCAATCGCGCAAAAAAAAGTATAACTTCAAAAAAAACGGCTAAATGCCAGTAGGACTCGCGCGCCGAGGGTTCCGTACTATCAGGGATCGGAAGTATTGAATAAACATTAGTAAACATAGTAGGAGAGCCCGACCGCATAACCAGATTTGTTTGTCAAACAATGTTTAACAAATAAATTTAGCCCGACCGTATGACGGACTTTTTTGATAATAATTACAAAAAAGTGTGCTAGTTAGAAACACTGTTTTATTCTTCCTGTAATATTGACTTAAACATGAATTAACAGAATTACTTCTAGTTAATTCATGTTTATGAACTATTTACTTTACTTTCATCTATTTCAAAGTGCTTAAATAAAAAAAAACCTTAAAATTATAATAGATTATTATTACCTAAAACTGTTCTATATAATATAAGATAATGCTCATTTTAATAAGCAAACATAATAATCATGAAAATAATTAAATCTTTCGCGTACTTATATGAAATCCTAAACATCGATACTAAATATCGACAGAGTCAAGCTCTAACTGTTTTATGCTAAGGAAGCGTAAACTGATAGATGCCCCTGTGTGTGAATGTGATTGTGTGTGTTAAGTTTAAACTAGTGTGTAATAATTTTATTGTGTGCGTGTATAACGACGCGATTTAAAAATGCATTAGTAGTTAACATTGTAATTAGTGTGCGTTGCTCGCGTTACCCCGTCCCCCCGCCGAAAGTGGCAGACTTTTGCGCAAGGGAAATAGAGCGCGTGTCCACTCCTGTTGGTTTAATGCTCTAAGGATAGCCCAGTTCTTGAGGAAGGTTATAAAGCTATGTAACATCACGCTACTGGCGACGAGAGCAGAGCAGTAAGTAAAGACGCGGGTCAAACCACACCGCTAGAAGCTAATTTAAAGAATAAATATGTTACTGAAAAAATGTTGATTTTGTTACGTTTAATGAATTATTTTAATTATAAAGAATACTCACTATCTACACTCTACGTTACTCGTTGTAGTTAAGGTGCAACACATGGCTAATATAGCTGGTGGAAGTGGATATTATATACACCTCTGCTAACGCCTTCGGGGTAAAACCGTGATATTACGGTAATTAATAGGTTCTCGCTTCATGATATAAAATAACTCATTAAGTTTGGTTCAAGTGCGGTAGAAGTTTTTAAAGAAAATGAACGTCATAATACCAAGTTTTGATAAGATAGATATTAAACTGAGCTACAACTTAAAGATACTTTTGCGTTGTGGAACATTGCAAGCCTTTTACGTTATAAATTGTAATACTATTGTATTTAAATATTTGTACCACGTAAAATTGCAAGATTTTACCTATATTATAAAGTTTTTCATCGCTTGGAGGGAAAAAGCGACTAAGTTGGCGAAGATTGTCGGTGCATAACTATTAGTTATTATAGTTTACTAGACAATAAAACTAGGGAATTCTGGAGGGAACGACGCGCGGTAACAGTAGCCATAAATCGACAGAGTGAAACCACTCTTGCAGCGCTCAGTTTGTTGAAGGGTGACCGTTATCTAAGTCCTTGGCGATTGTGTTCAGTTGGTCGTAGCTTATCTTAGACAATTGTGACAAGTTGTCTTATAAATTATTATTTTTAAATAATAATAATTATGTTGAATATAATCTAAAAAAGAACAGACAATACGCAAAGTACCGCGGGACATTTACCAAAAATATTTATTTAATTTATTTTATTTATTGCCAAAACAATATTATAGGTAATTTAAGTTATGTCTCGTGTGTGATATCAAACCCGCAACCACAGCTCAGTTGTCACATGCACTCTCACTATACCATATTTTCAAAATCACTATCCTGATTATATGTAGGAATATTCAGTACCTACCTACTCTAACACCATAAGTACCTCTGTTATCCCTTCGGGGATAAAAGGCTATGTATGTATGTATATATGTACCTACTCTATCATTGCTATTCCTTTGGTCTTTTTGGAAACCAAAGTTCACTGCTACACTTCACCAGCATCTGTTATTTGCTGTTTATGTTTAAGTTCAATTTTCAATTGCACGGTATTATGTACATTCATGTCTTTGATTCACATATAAATATCGTATATTAGCTGTCAGTCTAATCATCAGTGGTAATGTCATCATTCATGCTATATCCACCATGCTATGTGTTTTTTTTGTTCTACATATTTTATGTTTTTGTGTAATTTAAATATTCCATTTTGTTTTAAAACCAATACATTTATTTTAAGCCTAGAGCCTAGAGATCCGCCATCACTTCGCTTCGGTATCAAAAGTTTCATTCGATCTCACAACAAACTCCTACAGAAAATATCATAGCAATAGTAGTATTGCATCATTTAGATTTATCAAGGCGCTTAAAATATTGAAATTCTGAAAATGACTGAACATAATATGTTTTTTTTGTTAATATAGTCTATTATACCCGCTAAATTTATTGATTTCTAAACGCGAAAGAATTTTTCAAATCGGAAACGTAGATTTTTAGTTAAATCGTTGCAAACAAACAAACATACAATATCTAATCTTTTCTCTTTATAATATAAGTTTAGATATTTTAATATCATCATTTATTTACTTAGTTTATCTCTGCACCACCTAAAGATAACTGGTAGAGAATGCTTAAAGCATTAAGCCCACCTATGTACCTGTGTGTATTAAGTTATATATATAAATAAATTATATTTCCACATTAATCTTTATTATTTGGGATAAGTTACTTTCTTTTACTTTTTGATCAAACAAATACAAACAACACAAACTTCTTTTCAGACTATATTATCCTCATTTCTTTCTTCTATCCATAGTGAAACTTAAAATAATATATTTACCTTATAACTATTTTTTCGAAAGTAGGTTATGCTAAGATTACCTCGCAGTCACCTTTAGTAGGACCCGTGCCCGAACGTGACGCACGAACGCGACAGCTGGTGCGTCATCCTCGTGAACGGATCGCTAATAAGAGAGAATGGAAAGACCGGGTCAAATGACTAAACAATAAAGTAAAATGAAAAAGAAAAGATACTGCATGCAACTGCAAAGGTAAAGATACATTATCCATACTATTATATAAAGCGCCAGAGTTTGTTTGTTTGAACGCGCTAATCGCTGCATCTACCAGTCGGATATGAATAATTCTTTTTGTGTATGATAGCACAGTTCTCGAGGACGGCTACGGCTATAGAGTTGTGATGGTCGGATGGTTAGGGTACACGAGTTTGTTTTGAAAACCATCAAGTACCAATGTGGCTTTTTCAATGTGATATCTACAAAACTATTAAACATACTACTAATATTATTAATGCGAAAGATTCTGTGTGTATGCATACATAATACTGCGATGCTATTGGTAGATGAAACCCAAGTTAGCCGTAGGTGGTCGCTGTCACTGCACACGAAATCCATCCTTACAATGGTCAGGCACAGGCCAGTCCGATAGTATGTATGTTATTTTGTTACCACTCAGCGCCTAAACGGCTTATCCGAATTAAATGAATAGTGCTACGTAGATAGATTCGGTGCTGGAGACGGACATAGGCTACTTTTTATTCCAAAAATCGGTCTGGTTCCCGAGGAAGACAAAACACATTTAAGGCGCGGGCGAAGCCATAGTAATAATATAACTGTGATTATAGTATGAGAGAAACAATATCAGAAAGCCTGGATTACAATAAAATTAAACCAGTTATTAAAAATAGCCCTAAATCAAAGATTATAGAACTATATGCGAGTAATAATATTACAAACGAATAATAAAATACGAATGTTTAACGCATAAAAATAATGATAATAAACAACATTAAAATTAATAGTGAACAGTTTCTAATAATTATCTAATTAGTCTTTGGCAAGTTGTCAACACCCATAAAACTACGTTTTACCTCTCGTACTCATTCAGTATTACCGCTCACAAACTCCCACGTACGACTAATAAAAGTTAATATCCTACCCATTTGGCTTTAATATCGACACCTCTGAGAATTATTTACTTTTCTATCTCTTCTAAACATTATAAATGCATTACGTTTACATTGCGTGCAGAATCTTAAATCTTGCTCTATCATCAGATAGTAAACAAGTAATGTATGCTGATTTGTAGTGTACGGTCGTTGAATTTGAGGCAATTAATTTGTGCGTCAGTACGATTTGTAAGTTATGAGCGTGCGCATCCCGCCCCCTCATCGTGCTTTCAGCTGAGCAAAGATTATAAATATACATAAATGTGATTGGTTGCTTTCTGCCTACGTTTAGTGTTGTGGCTGTAATTAGTATATTAATACAAACAGTAGTAATGTAGGTATTTATTAAAAACGTTTTATGTATGCTATTTAATTTAATTGGACAATCCTTGTAGGTAATAATGCCGAGCGATAATGAGACTTTCATTAAAAAAATATTCAATTATTTGGTTTAGTCTATATTCTTAACTATGTTTCTTAACTATCTATGAAACAAGAATTTTTTTTTCGCTTTTTGCTAACTGGTTAAGGAATAAATATATGTTATCCATTTTCCTAACTGGTTAAGAAAAGCAGTTAGGAAAATGGATAAAATATTCTTATTCCTTAACCAATTAGGAACGCAGATCAAAAAATCTTATTTCCTAACCAATTATGATAGAGTAAACATAAAATCCATATTTTTTAGATTAAAGGGGGTCTGGTTTAGTAGCCTCCGGGCTTTCGATGATACGGACTGCTCGCTGCTGCAACCTATCGAGTGCATCCAGTAAGTACTGTGAGGAGCCATCCCAAAGATGAGAGCAGTACTCCACGCAGGCACGAACCTGTGTCTTTTAAAGAAGACAGAGCTGCTCGGGCGTTAAGTACCGCCTTACTCTGTTCAGGACACCGAGTTTACAGGAGGCGGTTTTAATGACGCACTTGATGTAATTCTTGGAGTTAAGATCTTGGCTGATGTCCATATCCAGGAAACTTAGGCTATCCTGTAGTAATAACGCTGTGCTCTGAAGAGAGGGATGGGGAAGGAACGGAGATTTTTCGCAGAGAACGCGCACACCTGTGTTTTATTGGCATTGAACTTGACCAAATTCTTACAACCCCATTTAGAAATGCGGTATAATACCTGGTCGAGCTCAGCGACAATTTCTAGGCATTTTGCCTCGATGTCAGTCTGTTTAGCCGCAGGATGTCCGAGATATCGCCCATGCACTGTACTATCATCTGCATAGCAATGAATGTTGCCAAGGGACAACATGTCACAACGGCTTATTTCAAATTAGTTATAAAATTTGTTGAATATATTTAATTTCACTAATATCATATGTACGTACGTATGATTTTTATCATACATATAGAAAATCATTTTACTAATTTAATACACATTTTATAAACAGAATAGGTACCAAACTAAAACTAAATACAAATGAACATTCTAAAAAATTTTAATCTTTGACTTACCGATTGATTTATACGACCCCATTTACATGCGCGTGCGCACGATACAAATATATCATCGTCGACGCTTTGATGCGCCGCGTGAAATATTTACTTTTGTGTATTTGTTTAATAATTTCTCAGCTTCATCATTATTATTTTTATTCCAAATGAATTGGGCATTATTTATGCCCAGAGAATAAATTTCGAGGAACATTTGTCATTGATCATTATTTTAATTTTAGTAATGAGATCGATCTAAAATTTCATAAATTATTTTTATTTAACAAAACTAGTCCACATTGTAATAAATTCTAATATTTACCTACTTTTGAGAAATACAAATGACGAAGTATAGTTCTTGTGATTTAGTTTCAATAAACTAGAAGGTAAATTATAAAACAGCAATCATTTGCTTTATACAAACAAACAGAAAGATAGCTCAGAGATTTTAAGAAGGTAACTTAAGATAATATGAACTCAAACTCAAACTCAAGGAATTTATTTCATTTTGATCATAATGTATGATGCTTATGAAAAGTCAAATTTACATCAAATCAGCTAATTAACCTACAGCCAGTTCGCTGACGAGGTAGAGCTGTGAGAAGAAACTCACGCCACTCTTTTCAATCGCCAGATAATTACAGTTTTTTGTATGAGTTACAACTTTAACACATCAACGCAACCAAAGAACCATACAAAGTAATTATTACAAATCAACCAATTAATTTAATTACCAAGATTAAAAAAAAGAAAAGAGAGGATTTCAATTATTTAGTTTTATCTAGTATTCACATTGTCATAGCATAAGTCTCGGACAAGAGGGGACTCTTCTAACACAGGTTTTATTAATTAACAGAAGAGCTCCCAAATCCTGTAAAAATTCATGTGTAATGGTTGTAAATAAATGATTTTTGATTTTTTTTTTGATTTGCGTATGGTAATTTGACTACGTATTTTAATTAAAATAGTAAATGCATCTTCCGGTCATATTGAACGGTATTAAATGTTTGTCATGCTAAGATTGACCAGACATCCCAAGTAGCACCCGTTCATCATGCACCCCAAATAGCAGCCATTCCAAGTAGTCCATTATGCATTGACAAAGTGACACCAATACTGCAATGAGCGTCTTTTCTTTACTCTTATTTAAAAATAATAGAAGATATTACTATTGAAAATTCTAATATTGTAAAAAATAAATAGTAAACTGATAGTAATATTCATTTTTAATTCTAACGAATTGAACAGAATTTAATAAAATTAAACGCGTTGATGTCACAGCCCTTATTACTCCACCTGGTTTAATCCTATAATCACCTTTTACGATAACCACAGTATGTGAAGGGTGACGTATTTTTAGCTTACGCCATATGGAGAAAGTTTACTAAAGCTACCTATCACATAAATGAATTTAATTACTGTATTTGGAACTCTAAGACTGAAGAATATAATGACCTATTTAGCTTAATAGAAATTAGCTTCTGTTTTGCTTTTGTTGTTATTGATTAAAAGAGTGTGTGTACTCATGTACGCACGTAAGAAGTTATATTTCTTTAGCGTAACAATCCAAAAATACCAAATAATAACACAATGCATACATACATAACAGTTAACCTCAAATCTATAAATGCACTTAAAACAGTATATTAAAACCACTTTTACCACCAATATTCAAAATAAATATTTTTACTGATAAAAAATAGTAATAAAAAATATCTATCACCGTCATAAATATAATTGAATTGATATAAACGCCAATATATTTTTTATTTATTCACACTGATTATTTGTACTGATACGACACACAAAGGTTCGCAACTAACTTCACGGTGTAAAAGGTTCGCAACTAACTTCAGGGTGTTGCTTTTTTCTGTCGGTGTGCGCGCGCATCGTAAAAATTCACTCTTATCATTTTTCTCAATCGCGCCAAAAGAAGTATAACTTCAAAAAAAACGATGGTACGTATTATGTAAATTGTATTGCAATATTGATATAATAAAATGTTTTAAATTAATTTCACTGTTTTAAAACTACGTTGTCGTTTTCTTTAAATTGTGGTTCTTTCGATGAACGAATTTAAATTGATAGTGTCTTAAATTTAAAACAAAGTGTCTGTAAATAATAAGTTATTTTAACTATTATAGATGAAGCGACAGCAATACCACATCCGTTTCAATGACAGTCTCAAAGGAAACTAGTAAATTAAGTAACAACTATTTATTATTATTTCTAAAACCGTTTCCAATAATGCAAACAAAATATAACACACAAGACATAACATAGGTCCCAGTTGTAATTCAAACGGGTGCTTCCCTACGTCAACGCTCGTCGTACTTAATCCCCTTTTATGGGCTCAACGTTATAATTTTAACCTGTATTATTTTATATGTAGGACCATTATCGTGGATTAACATATTATTTATGTATCCCACATGTTGATACACGTACTTATCTGCTTTTAGGTTATTACAGGAATTGAAGTAGCACCATATTGCAGTACAGATTTTTAAGCCTTTTCTATTTTGCCTGTATTATGCAAGAATCCTGACAAAATTGATGAACCACGTGTTATTCCACATATCTAAGATATTACGTTCCTATAATCAATTATAGCGTTTTGGAGCAAATTGCACTTGCATTTTGATTTATTATCATCAGTCTGGAAAAGTCGAAGTTAGGATTAGGACTCAAACCTAGTTAGCTAGTTTTGTATTCCACTCGATTACACGACACTTTGATATTAAACTAGAATGCATTAAAATCACACTTAAAATGGAAATGAAGAATTTTCCGTTTCATATTCTAATTAATTACAAAAATAATATTAGCTGAACAATACAAATACATCCTTTTATAATTTTTTGTAATGTCACACTAAAAAACTTTTACATAGTAATAGAATATACATTCAACTAGCTCGTAACATGTCATGGCCAAAGTTGTTTCAAAACACTTAAAGATAAATATAAATAGAATTAAAAGAAGTTTTGCAAGGAAACTAAAGACAAGAGCAGAACATAATTCTGCCCATAATTAAGCCCATCAGCATGAATATGATCATTATATTAACCCGTACATCTCATAAGTTAATATAAATAAACATTAAACTCATTAACATTTGAAATCTAGGGTAAACACAGACATGACCATTAGAAACTTTGACAAACACCTTCAATACTTAATGCAATTTTCAAAGAAATTTGTCACGATGTATTAATAAAATTATAATATAAAATCGTTTTAGAACATTCACTTGAATTATGCTTGGATGTAATAAATCTAATTACGTTCCTGTCACATTTGATCTTGAAAAGGATGGAAATAATTATGCTGATACAATATTAATAACGGTGAATGAAGAAGGAATTCTGTCTCATGACGAGACAAATGTAGTATTAATGAGTACGTCGTTGGTAGATGAAGTAGACTAGTTAAATGTGTAGAGAATACAAATACAGGTAATGTCGTATATTTTGTTTATTTTTACACTAATAAATAGAACACAAAATGTCATAGTTAAAAAAAAAACTATTTATTTTTTGTGCAAGACCATTAATAAAATATTATAATGTATTAAGTAATTATTAATCAACATAATAGCAGTATTATTAATTGCGAGTGATAATAGACATGTAAGTGATAATTGTCGCTCATCGACTTCAGAAGCGTCAGAATCACTATTGATATAATCTAAGGTCAGTCAGGTCAATTCCACCTCGGATTAATGTTCTGTGGTTCCACCCTTTATTTGGTCACTCTTCAGCCACTGTCAACAGCATATACTTAATATTAGAATAACCTAATTACATACTTGGTTAATTACAAATTAATGATGATTTATGAGCATTGACTTTTCTCTTTGCTTATGATTTTTATCATTTGCTATTTAAATAAACTAGACTTCATTTTAAGTTTAATTTTTGCCTTCAAGATGTTTTCAGTATGCAGCTTCTATATTTTCCTTACCCTACGTTACAAGCGTCCACTGCTACCCAACACGCGTGTGACGTTTAATTTTGTACGTCGATGATTGATGTTACCTCGTTCATTTGTTCATTTTCATACTTTTGTTATGTCCGCGAATCTAACTGACCCGCTATGTTCACCCCATTGTGCACTTTTATTGTTCACAATTGATTTATGAAGTGAAAATGTGGTAAAATGTTTGTTATAGTTGTTAACATATCAATCATGTTTGCTGTAGATAATAAAAAAATAAGATGGAAATATTAGGAATATTGTAAGTAATGTGATTAAAGGTGAAGTATCAATACAATTCACGTCAAAATTTTCTTTGATAACCAAACGGTTCGTAAATCAGTTTGACCCTTCAAAGTGTTTTAGCTCAAAATATTTGCATTATTTACTTTTAACTATTTTCCCAAAACTCGATTTGAAAATATTGTTTTTCTTCTTGTATTGTGTTTTAATAGCCCCTGCAGAACGCACTGTAATTTGTGTCTGCAGAGGGTGTATCTTAGGTGACCTAGAAACCGCAATTAACTATTGGACACTTACCTACTCTTAATTAGTTGATTTGACTGAATTTTTGTACGTTGGAGAAGCTTTTCGAATTGTCAATATGAGTCCTAAAAACTTATTCCTACCCTTTCTTAGAATTTAGACTGCTCATAAAATAAAAACACAACTAATATGTTAGACCTAAATAATCTTTATCAAAAAATAACGAGCTAGGTTCTTGGTACTGAGATCATAATATACACGCGTAACTATATAGGTGAACAAACAGACAGAATGGGCAAGTATTATAGGGTTTCTCTTTATATAATAAATACAGACGGACTCGGGGAAACCTTACAAATTCTAACGGTATGTTTATTCGTCAATGAATGAAATGTTGTTTTAGAATTATAACTGTAATACGTACTCGTAAAATACAACTGTATGTATATAAGAAGTTTATTTTCTTTATAATTGTCTAAATTTGTGTATAGTTATCATTTTTGGTTCTAGAGTTGATAATTTCGGATCGACCGTTGAGAAACCTTTGTACTTTTGAAGCTTTGACAGATTTTCAAAGTGTCAGTCAAGATGTTATTCTGTTTGCAAAGATTGTCTGAAAGCTGTCAAATATGTTTAAGTAAATTGGAAGTATTTCTTGCAGGCTTATAAGACGTACTTATTGATAATAGAAATTGGTTTAAAATTGATTGAAGTCAATTAAACTACACAATTTTTTTTATTTTTCTTTAACCTGATCTTTATAATAAATATTAAAAAAAATATTTATTATAAGGATCAGGGAAATAAGTTGTCACAGAAACTTTGCAGAGATGGCACGGTTACGGCAGATCTACCTGCATACTTTCACCAAACTAAATAGGAAAGCGAACTTCTGTGTCAAACATTTAAAAGCCCTTACATTTTTAGTTCCTTTTCTAACTTATCGGAGTTTTCTCGAAAAGCTACTGTTCTCCCTCAAGTTAAACAATCGCTTAGATGATAAGAAAACAAGCTCGCTTATATCATACTAACATCCTTACAGAATACCAACGTTTAAATCTGCTACTATGAGTTATCTAACAAAAAATACATTATTTCCATTTCTTGCATTGCTACTACATACCTTCATTGTTGTATTTATTTGAATAGATGCGGGCACGTCACTCACACTCGCTATTATACAGTCAATAAGTGACGCTATTGAATACAACCTGATGTTGACATGACGGGAGACCATACGGGCTTGTCCATGTCTCATTATACTTTGTTATTTATGTCACAGTACTGTGTGAGCGGTTAATGGTAATAAGATGTTTGATGAAAATTGACGTGATGCTAGTGAGAATTTCATTTATGATCAGCTGCTGATTTAGCTTCAAATTTACTATCAGATTTTATGGCGACTAATCATATTCTGCTTAGATTTTTATCATCGTGTATAGTTTATATAGTCGTATGGTCTCAGTTTTATTATATTTAACCTCTTCATTTCTGCCAGTGAGTATCGATTGAAGTGACTAACGGAAAATATAAATACCTACCGCTATGTTGCGGCTTTCAATCTGCTTGCCAGGCGTATTGACTATTGTAAACACTAAACCTCTCTTTGGGATTAGCCTGCAGGGAATGTCTTAAGGTTACATGGTCAGCACAACACTGTTGTGCTGACCATGTGATAGTAGGCAATGTGTCTCATTACATAGCTAAAAGTTTCAAATTATAGTTCGTGCGTATTTGTAGGATCGTATCACCATCGATGCGACCAGAAAATATTGTTTCACAATAATGAGGATATATTATGGACGAATGCTGCATTCTTATACATACACAACATTGTTACAAAATCTAAAACATCTTGTCTTCAAAGTGGGATTAAATAAAAAATTCTTATACCATTTTTAAGCATTAAATTTTGACCCAGTAAACGAAAGTCTATGGTGTATAATTAAATTACAACATGTGTGAAAAGTAGATACTCTACAAACAAAGGGCGTGAAGCCAAAATTAAGATTCTAGGTCAATATAATAAGAATGTTGTTGTTGGTATTATGGGAACGTCGAGTTTGTAAAGTTTAATCTATTTTTGGTTTTAGTAAAGTCCACAGTTTATAGAATTATGATCTTAAAGAAACAGTTTTGAGAAACACATTGAAGGTTATATTGGGTTAAAGAACGTTCCGAAAGGCTTTAAAATACTATTATGTATACTACTCCAGGCTAAGAATTGCTAAATTTGTTTCTATTAGTTATGAGAGGTTACTATTATTATCAGAAAGGCCACTTGCTATTTTATTAACAGAAAAATTAATAAAATGTGGTCATAACTCCAGGAGACTGTCGGACGTGACAAGAAACCAGAAGCATTAAGGCATACTATAATATAAGTATCAAGTTTGAACTATTGACTCCAGCGGGCAACCGATGGATGGCGGCTCACCACCGGTCAAGGTGGCGAAAATTGGCGAAGGCCTATTCCAGCAGTGGACGTCTTTCGGGTGATATGATGATAATAATGATTGATTCCAGAAATCCTTAAAACCCCACGTACTGAAATCAATACTGGCCATCTCTTGACATTAGGTATCATCATTACATTGTAAAAAATAGTTTATTTTGACGATTTATTTAACGGAGGTGAATCAGAAGACAAAAAGTAAATTATTATGTTTAAGCAAAGTACAACGTGGGAACGCAAGCAATGACACAAGCGAAGGTTAAATTGATGTAAATACGTAACATTATGATCGTAATAAAACGTAGTTATACAAACAAATAAGGACCTTAAGTTCATGTCAAGAGTCATATATATTTGTGACAAGTAAAGTGTGATTTTCTTTTTTAAATAGAAATCTTTATAAGATGAAAAAAACTAATACTTAAGATATGCACTGTAGTGATGACAAAATTCATTTTGTCTTTAAATTATAATGATATTCACGATTTAATTTATATCATTTGTTTGTTCAACATTGCATAATTAAACTACTCTAATAATAAGTTCGAAGTTAAATTATTAAAATGACACAGAAGTTAAACTATCATTTTAGATGGAATTATTTGAAAGCATACAATTGGAATATCCCAAAGATTTTGTTTTTAAAAACGACCAACAAATAATGAGTTATTCCGGACTGATCCCCTGAATCTGATACCCTGGGGATTGGTTTATTTTAATTTTAATTTTCTAGTCCTTTCTGATCCCCTGTGCAGGAGATCAGAAAAAGATAAAGATATTTGAATATTTTATATCCCTTAGTTATCTTTGACTACTAGATTATTCTAGAATTTTTTAGCAATTTACAACATTGCTGTTCCTAGAACTAACAATAATCCAGATTATTATATAACTATTTCATTATTGACTGGCCTGTTGGTCTAGTGGTTAGTAACCCTGACTGCTAAGCCGGAAGTCGTGGGTTCGATTTCCACCCAGGACAAATCTTTGTGTGATGAGCATGATTGTTTGTTCTGTGTCTGGGTGTAATTTATCTATAATAAGTATGTATTCACAAAAAAAAAATGTATATAAGTAGTATATCAGTTGTTTAGTACCCATAACACAAGCAAATATAATTGCTTAATTTGGGACTAGATGGCGCTATGTAAATGTGGTAGAATATTATTTCTATTATTGTTATTATTCACATTTTCACGCCAAAGAAGTCAAAGTCAAAGTTTATTTAAGTTAAAAGAATTTAAAAAGCAAATTCTTTTAATCTTGCCGCTTTTATTGACAAATAAATATATGGTTTTGATGAAGGAACAAAAGCGGCTCTTTGTATATGAAAGAGTGGAGACGAAGAGCCACCAACACGTTGTTACAATTACGACTATACGACGCTTGGAAACATTTTAGTGAAGTTTCTTTTATGTCTAGTTCCAATTTAAAAATATATGTAAGTTTAATAATTTGAAATATAATTTAGCATGTTAAAGATCAAGGCGTGTGAGAACGTATCAGAAATATTTTGAATTAGATTATGACAATCTTATCAAATAAAAAATCATTTATATGACCTACTTATGAATAAATTTGCCTCAAATTTAAATTTTATTATTGTTGCCTTATCCTTGTAAATAAATTTAAAATATATCATTTAAAAAAAAATGTTGAAGATTAATTCACTTGCAAATCAAAATAGCATCGCAGAATCATTATAGCAAACGAAATGCAGTCATTCCTCGGCATTTCCCCAATACCAACGCGAACCAGAAAAACGGACAAAAATATTCGCAACATTAAATGAAAATCTGTACCTAGCAGTAAATTTTGTCGTCATTTAAACAGATTAAAAGAGAATGTAGCGTGATATTGAACGGCGAATTCATTTGAACCTTCCCCGCTTCGTAAAATTTATGGAGACTTTGACGTTCTCGACTTGATGCAGAATCCTTGGAAAAATCTTCGAAACGTTCAGTTGTAAAACTTGTGGAATTTGAAGTGGCAATCTTGGACGTTTACAAAAATAGAGATAGCTTGGAATGAACAAAATAGAATTGGCATAGATTCAATCGTAAATACCAAAAGCTTAAATAAATAACATACATTCATAACTGTCTCCCAATAAAAGAGTAAGAAGAGAACTATTAAGGAAAGCAATTTGCTAAATAAGTAATTACAATAGAACTGATAAAACAAATTTTAAAGAAATTATAATAAGAAACTGGGTGGGTATCTGTCAAAATATTTTAAAAGGTATTTTTTATATATATACATATATGTATTAGCCTACCAAAGTGACTCCACCCCGCCTGATGGTAAGCAGTCAGTGGAATCCAGAAGTGGTGGCCACCATACCAAAAGCTATCGTCTTAAACTGCTGGTATGGTGGCCTCCACTATAGCGGCTGGGAAGGGGGTTAGAGGAAGGGAATGAGGGAGGTGACGAAAGAGGAAAGGGGGGAAATTGGGCCTCCGGCACACTCACTCACCGAACGAAACGCAGTAGTAAGGATACTACTACCCTCAAGTCGATCTTCTATGAGAGGGTAGTACTTCCCCGGACGATCCAGCCCATTCATGCTGAAACCAGCGTGGATCTACTACCGTCAACTTACAAGAAGTAAAGTCCTTAATAAGTTAAAAATAGAGCTACAATGGTGTAGCTATCTACGAGTACACCATTAATTTAGTATTAAAAAACTGATTTTAGAGAAAATGATAAATCTATATAGAAAAGTTTATTCATTTTTAAAGCACTAAATAATTTTACGAATGAAGTTCATACTGAAAATTCTAAATTATTTACGCATCGTATTTATTTATAATGTAGTCTCCACTTGTATATACTTACTCAAGTTTATTAACATAATTTAACTTACACACTGCGTTCATAAAGCCACTGAAGCGTCGGATCTTAACACGTTCATATTTAAGTAGTTAAATAATTTTAATGCTCACATTTAATGATACGTGTCACATAAAACGTACCACATGTCATATCTTAAAGCTTCTTAAACTCGTAAACATTTCACGAACGGAATTTTCTTTTTCTATCTTCATAATAGTAATTATTCTTATCTAAATATAGTAGGTGCAGGTGATCATCAATGCACTGTAATTTAGCTGCTACATTAATATTTGCTGTAGGTATTTAGAAAATAAACAGGTTGTTGTTTGCCTATAGATAAGTACTTAATCTTTCCAAGTGTGTAAAAAATAGCATCTAAATGCTTGCTTATCTGCTAAAATTTAGCTGCATCTACATATAAACGGACATATTAAGAGAAGAAAGATAAATAACTCAAAACTAATTTTAGGTAGATAAATACTATTATCACTAATTTTAACGATCACTAATTTTCAAAACTGCTCTCTCTTGCACCTTTACGAGTCACAAAGCTTTCAACAAAAATCACGTCATGAACCATAAAACCGTTTCAATTATTGCACATTTACCGTAAATAATGCATTATTTGGGGCAGATGCTCCTGCCGTAACAAAATTAGCACGATCGCTGCGTCAAAATGACGAATGGGTTCGTGACGCCAACAATGTGAACGCAGCAATAACTATTGGTGAACAATAGGCCAATACACCAATAACTATTGATGGACCAACTTTGTAACGTATTAGAACTTAATGCTTTACAGGGCATGTATATCACGTTTTGCTTATGCGTAGGAGTGGAATAGCTGTGTTACTTTGCAAAATCTTATTGATTTCTAATTGTAAATTTTGATGTATTAAGTGTACAAATAACTCTTTTATTGAGAATTGAGCTTGAAATCGAATCCTACGAGTATATACTTGTGCACTCGCCTACCAAGTTCAGAAAAAACAAATACCAAACCATTATTGCACTAAGCAGTATCTATTAGTTAATCTTAAACTTTGGCAGAAAACTAATTTTATGAGTTTACATAAAATGTTTATTTTTTTCCAAAGCAAGTTTTAAAATAAAAAATGCAAACTTTTCACTACCTGGCATTTAGGTATATTTTACACACTTGACAAACAAGTTTACGGCCTAACTGGTGGTAGCCGGTTACCATAATAAATTGCTAATCTATTATTTAGTATATTAATAGTGTGGGCAAGTAGCATCAAGACAATGCAAATACAAGAAGCTTTACTCAGGCGTCAACATTCTTAAACCCATCTTCGTTATTTAAATTATACTTTCCCTAGAAATGTATTAAAATAAGCATAGTCGAAATGGTCCAGTGGATAAGGCACCCGCTTCGTAAACACGAGGTAGTGGGTTCGAACCCGGGCAAGTACCAATGTGATTTTTCAAATCATATGTACTTTCTAAGTTTATCTTGGACATTTCTGAGTAACGGTAAAGGAAAACATCGTGAGGAACCCTGGACTTGAATGTCTAAAATTGCCAATTCGCCTTGAGCGTGGTGATTAATGCTCATACATTCTCTATATGAGAAGAGGCCTTTGCCCTGCAGTGGGACAGTAAATAGGCTGGTATTATTATTATTATTAAGCATAGGTACTTTTAGACCACCTATGTAGACGTCACGAGAAATCTCTAGGGCATTCTTTGATACGAATACAATACACTAAAAGTACGTTTATTAAGAATCAGTTTGATGTTTATTAGCTCTTTATTAAACCGTAGTTTAACTAGTTTATTAAATAGCTAATAAATAATAAACTGTTCAAGCAATCTTGCTTAGAATTTATTAGTTTGCAATTTAATATTGAGAGTTTAATATAAATTGTAAAATTATAATACAAATATTATTAATGATCAGAATAATTAATTGCTACTCGCAAAAGATATTATGAAAGACGATAGAACATGCATTTAGACAAAAAATCCATAGTAAAATAAGTCTACAAAAATAAGTTATTGTAACTAAGTATATTACAGTTATTTTTCTTTGGATTAAAGGCATAGCTCCTACCAATCTAGTAGCTTTTATTGGGTATTAGGACCAATGAAAGACGTGAGTTCATGAACTAATTTGTATATTATTAGTTATTATTTAATAGGAGAGGTGTGTGTTCACTCTCGCTCAATACAGGCGGGATACTACGGGATACTAACTAGTAACCGAGCTGTTATTTGTGTAAAAAGGTTCTTATGAAGGGACTCTAAACCACTTAAGTGGGACGGATATATTTTTGTATATTCCAACACGCCCCCTCAAAAATAAATCCTTTTTCTAAAATAAATTATCTTATAAAACAATTACACAATAATAATATCACACACCTTCCTTCTCTGGGAGTATAATCATATTTGGTTCACCATTCGATGCGCAGGATTAGGGAAAACCCAGAAAAACCTAATCAAACCAAATCATTAATAATTATTTTCTTAATTAAAATTAAGTTCTACATAATTCATAACTATTTACACATTTTTATAAACTGTGTAACCCTTAGTTCCTTTATGTATTGTATCCTTACATTACTTCGAGATTTTCTCTCATCTCAGTAAAACGAAACGTCGGTAAAGACTTGGTTAGGATGTCAGCTTATTGATTACCTGTGGAAACATAAATAATTTTAATAACATTATTTTCACCAATTCCCTGGAAAAGTGATACATAGCAATGTGTTTTGATCTTTTGTGACCCGTAGGATTATTTGCAATGTTTAGATACCAATTATTGTCCTAATATATATAGGTATCGCATTTGGTATTTTTTATATTAATACTGGTCACTAAGGATTTTAACCTTATTACTTCTCTAACAGCTTCATATAAAGCCATATACTCTGCTTCAGTAAATGAAGCGGCCACTGTGAGTTGCCTCTTTATGTTCCAGCATATTGTACTTTGTTCAAATAATTTAAACAAATAGCCACTTGTACTTTTACGGCCTAATTCATTGCTTCCCCAATCCGAGTCAACTAAGTCACTAAGAATGTCACTATCAATATCACTTCGCACAGAATTATGATAAGTTAAAATTCATAGTCCCTTTCAAGTATCGTAGGTAATAAATATCCTTTTAAATATATAACCAAAGTGTGGGATTGTTTTGTTAGCAAATCTACTCAAGATGTTAATGCTAAAACTTAAATCAGGACGAGTGCATACCTTATTATACGTCAAGCATCCTTTTAGGTTTTTACAAGGGGCATTTATGGTCTCACTTGAATTCAAAGAGGTATAATCTATTTTGGTTTCTAAAGACGTTTTGACAGTTTTATAGTCACTCATGTTAAACTTTTCTAAAAACGATTTTTATCTATATTTCTTGGTCTAAAGTGATTTTGTTTTTATACTTTTGCACTTTTATTTCCAAGAAACCCAGAAACAACGACGAACGAGGTTCTTTTAAGTGTACCATTTTAAATTTGTTCACTTAATAATTTTTCAAAACTATTTATGGTATTTATATTAGCTGTCGATATTATAGGTCATCGACTTAAAGTACAACATAAATGTTTTTAAGAATATCACCCGCATCTAAAATATAAATACAGCGGTCAGCTGATGAGTAGGTATCAAAAACCTTTATTAATTAAAGATTGTTCAATAATTTGAAACCAACAACGAGCAAACTGTTTTAATCCATACAACGATTTATTTAATTTGCAAATTGAACTATTAATTGAATTTGCGATACCTTTAGGAATTATCATAATATGTATTATATGTTTATACTTATCCTTCCTTTAATTTTCATTTAAAAATGCTGTTATTACATCCATATGGTGGAGTAATAAATTAAACTGATTTTCAAAAGCTATTAAAATCGGCAACTAGGAATTCTTGCAACTGGTGCAAAAGTTTCATATACTTATTGTTGACTGAAACCACTGGCTACTAAACGAGCTTTATATTTTTCTCAACGGATTTTAAAACTCATTTTTATTGAAAATAGATAAAATTTCTATGTTCCGGTTTTTGAACTAATGTCCAGGTTTCATTATTAATTAAGGCTTTAATTGCCTCATTGATAGCATTTTTCAAAAATACTTTATCATTCCTGGATTCAATTTCTTTCTATGGTGTAGATATTTTGCATAGTAAAGAGTATGCGTACAGCAAATAGTTCATTAGAACTATCATCTGCTTTTTATTATAAGATACAGCAGATAAGTTTTTAATTCGCTCATTTTGTCTATAAAGTAATTTTATTTCGAGATAAAGTCATCTTATTTTGCAATCAAGAGCCATCTGTTTTACTTACAGATTTATATTTGAGCCATAACTGTTTTACTTACAGATTTATATTTTGAAATGAAGAGTCATCTGTTTTACTTACAGACTTATATTTTGAGCCATATCTGTTTCACTAACAGATTTATATTTTGAAATGAAGAGTCATCTGTTTTACTTACAGACTTATATTTTGATCCATATCTGTTTCACTTACAGATTTATATTTTGAAATGAAGAGTCATCTGTTTTACTTACAGACTTATATTTTGAGCCATATCTGTTTCACTTACAGATTTATATTTTGAAATGAAGAGTCATCTGTTTTACTTACAGACTTATATTTTGAGCCATATCTGTTTCACTTACAGATTTATATTTTGAAATGAAGTGCCATCTGTTTCACTTACAGACTTATTAGGTGGTGGACCTAATGATACAGGTATTTCCTCAGTTTGTTTACACGGTTTGTCTTAGACAAACCTGTCAGAGTTATCCGAGTTAATACAATTTTTAAGCTTCACTCGAACAGGCTTCAATGGCCTACTTGACAAGAAATTAATCTCGTCTATTATCACATCTCTGACTTTTACAAACTGCTCGTTATCCACATCCCACACCTTATAAGAATTCGGTTCATAACCAATTAATATCCCTTTTAAGAATTTTCACCGAACTTGGTTTTTCTAGTTATATTTGAAAATAAACAGGCGAACCGAAAATCTTTAAATATTTTACTTGTGGCTTTTTTATTATTCCACAATTCAAATGGTGTGTTAATCATTTTCAGTGCTTTTGTGGGGCTCATATTTATTAAATATTGTAGCTGTCAACACAGCCTCCCACCAGAACGTTTTATCTTGTTTAGCACCAGATACCATGCCACGACTTCGTTCTGTTTTATGTTCTAATTATTCTTTCAGCAATCCCTTTTTAATGCAGGGGTATGCAGCACTGTTATGTGGTAACTTATACCTTTTTGCACATAATACTTTTTCATTTCACAAAAATACACCACCATTATTACAATATAGATTGACAATTCTCGAATTAAAATGAGCTTCACGTTTATTGCTACATAATCTTTTAACGTTATAAAACTGTCTGATTTATGAGACACTGAATATGTAGCGCAGTAGTGTGTGTATTCGTCAACAAAAAATTACAAAATACTTTTTTTGCCGTCGAGTGTTGTAGGAGTTAAGGGACTACATAAAAATCTGTATGCACATTAAATAGAGGTCGTTTTATAATTTTAAATTTTAATTAATTGAATGACAGACATGCTTGTTTTCCATTTATACAAGCTTCACGTTCGCTTCATTATTTGGTGTAATATGACTTATCAGTTCACTATCAGAATAAATTTGTTTGTTTTTTATTTGCACAAACTTAGATTTATCGATATGACCAAGTATTTGGTGCTATAATTGATAATTATTGTTAACGACTCTATTCATTGAGCTTTTAGTATTTAAAGCACATTTTTAAGCATAAGATTAATTTCTATTATATTGTTCAAAGACTTACCTTTTTTGTTACCATCTTACCCATGTTGATTATTTTCACACCATCATCATTGTCAAAAACGACGGTCATACCTGGTTTTATTTGTATTTGTATTTTCTTTACCGACAGCAGGTTATAGGTAATCTATGAACAGTAGAAAACATCCATGTAGGATTCCTTTTATGCCCAATTCGCTGATAACCGGAATATTGTTGTTTTTCGTTGCTCTTATGTATTGTTTTGCGCATTTGAGATATTTATTGGATTATCCAGTTCTATATAGTTTCGTGCAAGATCTTCTCATTTTGCTTGTCGCTTGTGTATTCATAATCTCAGACCTTTTTGTTATAGAAACTTAATGTTGTGATTGGTTTATGGTATTAAATGTGTTCTCATAAAATTTTCTTCGATTCAAGTTACTTTTGAATATCAATTATTGCTCATACTAGCCGAATTTGATGTTGCGTGTAGAATTTTCATGCTGGATTCACGTCTCTCATTTGTCAATTGTATTTCGTCATCAAGAAGCCGAATTTGTAACAGATGTTAAGTTTATGTTATCTTCTGCCAAAGTCTCAATGACTGTAACGACACCATTATAACTGTTAGGTAGGGTCATAAATAGGTGTGTTACTTATCTCCTTCCTCTAATTTGGCACTATCGTATTCTTAGCGATCCTCTGCCTTTTGTTCTATTCGCTGTCCGGTTTTTCAGGAAGTCCTTCATCAATTACACTTAGCGCATCAAGTTCACTTAGTAAATTACGCATTCTAAGTTTCCATATACTATATTTTTCCTCGTCAAACGGCTTAATATTTCTTTTTGTATTTAATTTGTCCACTGTATTAAATTACTAAAACTCACTTGATATTCAATTGATATCAAAGTACTTTAATCAAGTAACACAAGTCTTTTATACACTACGCACATAAAGTGTTCTTTTTATTTGAAACTAAACACTATTTAATTAGTCTAATTCACTGGACCCATAACCTATTGGGTATTAGGACCAATGAAAGACGTGAGTTCATGTCATTAGTTATTATTTAATAGGAGAGGTGTGTGTTCACTCTCGCTCAATACAGGCGGGATACTACGGGATACTAACTAGTAACCGAGCTGTTATTTGTGTAAAAAGGTTCTTATGAAGGGACTCTAAACCACTTAAGTGGGACGGATATATTTTTGTATATTCCAACAGCTTTCAGAGCTTCTGTGAAAAGTGATGTACACAGTAACATAGAGAGAAGTTGACACCGTCGATGACGCTCTTGACGTTTATGAGATATTAAACCTAATACAAGTATTCAACATGAGGTAGGGCCAATCCGCCTTTTTCAGAATTACATCTATATTTTTGTGTAATTACTTAGCATTTTGTCACTTATAGTAAAACTATAGAACAGTTTTAGTTTATAGGTACCAAAACTCCATTTATGATTTTCAGTCGCTCGATATATAACGTTTATAAATTTATGTTTGGATTATGTTACGGGGTCGTAAAACGTTTTACGAGTCAATAAATGGGCTTAAGTATGAAGTCTCTTTAGGTAACGTTAAAATGAAACAATGAATTCGGAGAAAGCGTCATTGTGATCGTCAGGAAAATGAATCAGAGGTTTTAGCAGCTACCTATGTATTTAATGTTAGAATGTGGAGAGAGAATGAGGATTTTTAAATTTAATTTGAAATTCTTCCATTCACAAAAATTCAAAAAATCTAAATTTATTTACAGTTTGAAAACAATAGAATCGTTCACGGTTATGTATCAAACGTTGGAAGCCATTTGACAGGTGCCTTAAACCTCAGTGCTGCCACCTCGTGGGCGCCATTTTAGAAAACTTTCATTAAATATTGGGAATTAAAACAACATAAAACGAGAAACGTACCAGTGATGAATGTGTGAGTTAGAATTTTATTTATATGTACCATACGTAGCCTTATTTAAATACATATACTTGATAGAATACCCAACTACTACCCTAAATTATCTCTATAAAGTCAAGAATAAATCGATAAGCAAATAACGACTTAAAATGATTTAAAATGGTTAAATAAATCTCGTAATGTATTAATTGTAGCGCATAGTATTTGATTAGAATTTAAGGTTCTGTAGAAGCGAAAGGCCAAATTAGACATTAAACTATTCTAACTCAACAGTATAATCACAGCCGTAAATATTGATTTATAGATAAGATATGCAAAGAACAGATACCCTGTATCAATACTATCGAACTAAAAAAGCTTAAGCGACATTTCATTTTCAATAAAATAGTTCCATATTTGTAAAGGTTTTACGACACACAGTGCAATGTTGCTTGCCCATGAAACGTATTTTGCTTCCTTGAGCACAATAAATATGCTTTTATTTCCATACATGACGGAATTCCAATCACAATTCTAGATACTAGAACCAGATTGAACTTATCATTTCCTTCTAAATAATGGGTCAATTATCGCTTGCAACTTATCAGGCTGCACTTATCAAATACTTAAAGTAGTTGGGTAAAAATGTTATCATTATCAATATCCACCTTATTTTGACCAGCATCGAGTTTAATTTCGCTTGTAAGCACCTTAACAAGGTAAAGAATGGCCTGACCAGAGTACATTATCTACTTAGTTTAGTTTCGATCGACACAAAACTTTATAACTCGGGCCATGAGATTTATTGTAATGAAATCGTAAGGATAGCATTTTCCTGTTCGTGAGTTATAGATGACTGTGCGAATCGTAAATAGTTCGCTTTGGTTTAATAAATTCTTTGGGTCCTTTGGTCGTAAAGCAAACTTGATTTGCAAAGATTTAATATGTGTGCTAATTCGTATTTAATTATTATATAGAAGTTACAAGTACCGCTATAAAATAAAGTAACGATATTGAAGCTATGTTAGCAATTTTGATTTTGTAATTTAGATTAACCGAAGTTATTGCCTAACTTAAATTTATGTCTTTTGACTTGATGACTTTGCATGTAATCGAAGCGGCAGTAAACTTTTAATTGATTTGTATCTAAGTGGCCTATATTAAAACACAAAATGCTAGATTATAAAGTAAATCAATTGTTAAAATTTCCAAACTACACTTCCTAGAACAAGTCACTGCAGTAATTAAGTCGTTAAGATTTTACTAATAAATTCTATTACAATACTTAAAATCATATTCATGTATAATTTTATTCAATTTCTTTATTGAAATACGAAACTACATTGTACAAATCACAGCTTTATTACATTCTAGTGAATTTATCGCCTCAGCGACTGCAAAAGAGATCATGTTTCTCAGAGTCAGTGAAACTCTCTATCGTCCACTTTTCAACCCCGTTTCAAATGTTACTATTTTTGATCGCCTTATCCAGGTCAGCTGTACCACAGTCATACGTATCATTCTCTCCTTTTTTATTTATCATATTATATTTTAGTCTAAAACGTGTGTGTTATGCCATTAAATAGTTTAATTGTAAATGTGAATTCAATTGTCTATTTCACGGTGAGCTATTCCTATTGTTCCAAATATAGAAATGCATTAAGCCTCGCTGCAAACAAATGAAGCTGGATTGCTTTCAAATCAGGCTAACAGTTACTTAGTTAGGAAATAAATATAATATTGTATATTAAAATTGTCGAGACACTTTAGAGCTAATTGATTGTAGAAAGTTTTATACTTTCACTATAAAATAAAATTAAGCGTAAGTAAAATCAGTCGTTTATTGACTTTAGTTTATAGTCTGATTTTGGCACGCACATCACTGCAAATTTAAACTGACAAAGATTTACGGGATAAAATCAGGTATAAAACTCGTTTTCCGTAAGCATATTTATTACCAACATAAAAGTTAAATGTCACCTGATACTCTAACAAATTGGTTGAAACATAAAGCTCAATGAAGGTACGCACATAATTATATCTATCAAATTTGATCGTGATGATATTAATTAGCACCTCTATGATTAATCTACTGATTAATGTTTCGTCTAATGAAATCAATACGTATTCATTGATTAAATCAGTCAGTGGTTTATCACGGCAACTTAAAATTCTCCCGAGACATCGGATACTGAATCTGAATCTCAAATCACAGTGTAAAATGAACTGTCATATATAAGAGCATGGAAATATTGCTAGGAACCCGTCTCCGAGTCACGTACTATGATCATTCTTCATACTTTGTGACATTTGGAACATCGTACAAAAACAAAACTGTCGCCTCGATATCACTAACATGTCCGTAAAAATATTCCTTTTTATTTATTAACCGTGTTTTCTAATCGAAATTTTTGGCTACGGCATGACTATCTGTCAGTAAGTACTTAATCATCGTCTGAGTGATGACAAATTATAGACAAAAGTTTGTCTAAGGTGACGTTAGTTTTAGATAATTGGAATAGTTTGTTAATGATAACTGTGAACATTATTAACTTGACTTGTCTTAGTTTCTAAGGTTATTATTAGGTATCTACATAGTAACGACCTACTCTATTTTAAAATTCTTTTATAATTTCTGCATAGTTTCAAATAATAATTATGAACTGGGAATATTTTCTGCATTACTTTTATTCGCTCCTGAATTTAGAGAAGTTATGATTATTTTTTAAATTAATTACAATGTTCAAATTATATAATGTTGCAATTATTGTAATAATAAATTAATGAATTTCATAAGTGATCACCAAAAAAACATTCTCCCTAGTTTTAATTTAAAAGAGCATTTAGCTATAACCTCATATTATGTTAGTCATTCATATACAAATCACTCACCTACTTTACTGCGTGAATGAAGCATAGTAGAGTTTAATTAAAAGGAAAGATTATGGTTTCTCTATTATTTGTTATAATATATCAAACATTCAATGTATTGAGTGTAATTAACCCGCTAAAAATAAAACAAAAACATGTTAAAGTAAATATTTAAAAGCTTGTCCATATTTTAGTAGGTACGTATGCATCACAAAGAAACAAAGGTATTGCGGATATTAATTCCAACGAGAAAGTTTTTCTCAAACAAAGCATTATATGCGTTAGTCCGGTTATTATGAATTATGAAAGCGTTCTTTGTGATTTTCCCGGTTATGAGTTTATAGGTGTCGCGCAAAATGAATAATACAGGTTAACGAAATTCAACTGCTATGTCATAGACATGTTGCAAACCCGTTAGAAAAAGTATTTTCGTTTTATATCTTTGTGTTATACAATCTTTATATTGTTCAATAATGATAAAAAAGGGGAAAATAATGGCATGATCAAATATGCACTTTCACAAAGTTTACACGGGTCTGATTATGTTTTCGCACATTTGCAAACTAGTAGTTTTCTTGCTACTGCTCCATCTTTTAGGTATGCTAGGCTACATTAACTTTATAAAACTCTGTAGGTACCTACTTGCAGTTCTTCTCACGACATGACCTGGCTGTAAATTGCTAAAAAAATAGTTATAGTTTTCTTTTGGATATCTTGAAGTTCAATGGATCATGAATTAAAAAACAAGGCCAAGAAACATTTTATCACGTGGGTACCTGGCGTTGGCAATTCGGAAATCATATGTAGCGTAAAGATACTTTCACTATCGATTATCTTTAAAATAAAAGGATGCTAATATTAATTTAGAAAATAATTATCTAGACAATATATTAAAATATTCATTTAAATTCCTTCAACATCAAGTAGCAATCTGAATAATTTACTTTATCAAAGAAAATCGCCAGTGTAACACAGTAACGAAGTATAAAGCGACGTTTTAACTTAATTAGAGTTTAATATTCCACTTTGACACATTTCTTTATTGTTCCGAGTAAATGGTAATAAAAAGCGTTTTACGACGTCACCGATGGACCTTGGCAGAATTTATGCTTTGAAAATTTATTGACGGACCAATTGAATTTATTGTCAAAACTAAAAGTTTTATTGCAAAAATTTACATGCATGTTTGCGAGAAACGAGTTTTAACGAGCCTGTTTTTTTATTTATTTATTATTATAGTTGGTACTTTAGTTTGGGAAAACGTTTTTACTAAATTTTAACGTTGTTCCTGCTTATGTAGTGTTTATGTGTAGAGTTAATTGCACCTTAAAATATTTTAAAGCTTTCTTCGGCGTTTGCGATAATACATTTCTACTTAAAACACGCTTTTGCCTGATGATAAATGAAGTTAAGTTTATTTAAAGTTTTAACTAGTATATTAGGTTTGTTATGTAGTTGACTTTCAATATTTTTGCAAAATGTGCGACTCTTTTTATCTATAATATTATATCGTATAAATAATAGTCATATTCGTAATAACCGTAATACCCGAGATGATTATTAGTATGAAAAGTTTATGATGTTTATGTTATGAATATATTTTGTGTACTTTTTGAACCTCCTTCACACAAGACTTTAAAAAACATGTATAAATAAATATTTTGGGTCGTTACAGTAATGCCTACAAATACGATCAATCTGGTCCAACTTTTAGTCACAAAAAATGGACTAAAACTTGAATTTTTTGACATTCCATTCTGAGTGTAATGTCAAATCGGCACGGATTTCGTATCTGGAAAATGGAAATATTCCTGCCTATTTCATAAAATCTAACAAAACACCTGCACCTCGTACCAGTTCGACTACTAAATTTGAATATTCATTTTATATTACAATATTATGTACTAATATATAATGTAATAAATCTATTTTGTCATCATTTTATTACAGCGTTTAAGAAGATCGATTATCAAATTTTGTATGCCGGTAAAGTCTAATATAAAAAGTTTGTTTTATAGTTAAAAAGATTAATATTCAATTTATAACGCAACAGATAAGATTTGATTTTATACGATGTCATTTTAATGACTTAATCAACATTTTACGACCTCCGCTATTGTAAATCAAAGTTACTTAATATCATAACTTGCTAATTTATTGAGATTAATTTTATGTCTTAAATATAAATTAAGTAGATTTCTGGAAGAATAATATTAGTTTACCATAAAAACATATTATACGAAAACGAATAATAGGTACATACCTAATATGGAAATTAAATTGTAACATAAATAGAAGTAATTGCTCTAATACAGCCAAATATATCTTTCACAAATAAAAGGTCAAATATAATTAAACCCCGTGGATAATGAAATCGAGTTTTAATAAATACACACAAAAGAATCAATTACAAAAAATGGAATCAACAAAAATAGATTTACCCAATACTTCAGATTGAAATTATAGGTATTGTAAAAAAGGCACATGCACATGCAGAATGGTACAGGTACAGATTACCTAATAGAGAAAAGATAAATTTCAGAAGGCATTATACCAGAAATATTCAAGACAACATCTCACAAAAAAGACGGACATTTTCCGCTTCTGGCTGGATACTAAAATACTGAATAAAATGCTAGAGAGTAAGATTCGTTAGATAGGTACAATATTATGCATAATTAAGCCCTTAACAAAAGAACATATTAACACAGCACCAACAAAGCCAACGAGTTGAGCAGTGTTTGTAAACCCGACGGTGGGTGCTGAATCCAGCCTCATTGAATTAAGTGGTCAAAGTGGGGCCGCGGACGCCGCGGTCGCACGTGTGCAGAATGCCTTATAACAAGAGTCACCAAGCATTTAGTTGAATGAAATAATTCCTTCATTCATTTGAATACTTATTCATGTAGTTGTAAAAACCATATTAGGTAAGACGCATTCATTCTAAAAAAATAATTTAAAAGAGAAAATACTGTTTTTATTGATGCTACACATTTCACCACGGTAGTAGATCCACGCTGATTTCAGCATGAATGGGCCGGATCGTCCGGGGAAGTACTACCCCCTCAAGGAAGATCGACTTAAGAGTAATAGTATCCGTACTACTGCGTTTCGTTCGGTGAGTGAGAGTGCCGGAGGCCCAATTTCCCCCCTTTCCTCTTTCCTCACCTCCCTCATTCCCTTCCCCTAACCCCATTCCCAGCCGCCATAGTGGAGACCACCATACCAGCAGTTTAAGACGATGGCTTCTAGTATAGTGGCCGCCACTTCTGGATTCCACTGACTGCTTACCATCAGGCGGGGTGGAGTCACTTTGGTAGGCTAATAAATAAAAAAATAAAAAAATAAAAAGAGTTAAAATCTGAAACAAAGATAAAACTGTTCTTTGAACTTTGTGAATTCAAAGTTCTAAACGTAACCAAAACTATATTTTATTTTGAAAAATCTCGTGAACAAGAAACTGTTTTAGTTTGATAAACAGACCATTTTTAAGCGTAATTTTTTAATGATTTATAGAGCTTGCTCTTTGTATAAGGTCACAATAGTGAAAGATATATTAACTCAGATAAAATCGTAATAATCTCAGTGTAATAATTGTAAGCTTAGTGCAATTAATAAGTAAAGAAATGAAAGTAATTTATGAAGAAAAAGCAAAAAGGTAGCATTTAAATGTACTACACGCTTGTCGGACCACCCACTACTGCCATATAACCTGGGCTACAAATAGCCCTGGATGTTTGACATTGAGGTCGGTAGCATTCTTGACTGACGATCTCAGGTGGCAAAGGTTACTCAGAAACTTGTTAAATCCTTACGTTTTCTTCATCGTTTAAATAATTTTCACGACAGCTTCGACAGTCAATAGAGGACTAAATTAACAAGCTCTATAAGCCCTAATTTTATTATTTTATTATTCTATAACCCAAATAAACACATCAATCAAACTTAATTGTTAGTACAAAATGTATGCCTCCAACACCTATTCAAACAAATAAAAAGGGATTTATCACCAAAATTACGAGCTAGCTTGGTATTGGTTTGTCGATTACAATAATAATTTCATAATAATTACTTTATTATTATTGCTTTACTGTTAATATTATATTATTTGACATGTTTATAGTTTTGCACAGAGTAAGTGGAAGTTTAGAACATTGTATTTAAATTTCGAGCCAAAAATGTCTCGCTTTCTCTAGACCAATAATGTTTTTAATGCACGCACATTTATTTGACTTAAGTCTTTGACTATTGGTACTTGTGAGTGTTATTGTATAAAAAACAGAAATTGTTGTGCCAGTAACTTGCATATTGTAACTTTTCCTTCAAACTTAATGTCACCTTCCAAGCACAGTGACTAGGACAATCTGCTTCAACAGTCAATGTCTTCTTACTTATAGATTTGTTTTAAAAAAAAATAAACAGTTTTCAACGATCCACAAAGTACATAATAATTAATGAAGCAAAGGTTTCTAAAACATTTAATTAACTGAATAAAACATTAAATGTTTAATTACAATTTTAATCTTACTGCCACTGCTTTGACAATGTAGATTTGGAATATATTATTATTATAAAACAAAAAGCCCGCCTGTCTAAAACAAAGTGGAAAGAAAGATACCCACTTTTTTTCCCGTGCTGAAGCTACATTGAAATTTTATATACCTTATGTCACTCCCACAATCAATACAAATCTAATGACACCTCATACATTAAAATCCATCAAGCCATTTAGGCTGAAGAGCGTATCAAAGAAATAGACATACATACTCACATACATACATATATACATACATACATACAAACAAACAAACAAACATAGATACGCTCGAAAAACATTAACATGCTTGACTGTGTCAGTCGGGAAAAAAGTAGATACATAAATATTGTGCTTTTACAAAAATTTCTAAGAAAATTACTTATTCACATTGCATGGTCACTGCAGTTATAGCGTGTACTAGTAAAAACTTTGTCTCGATAGTCGTTCTACCCATGGTCGTTAGCTTGTCGGTTTTCTAGAGAAAATACGATTAGCGGTACTGACTGTACGGATTTGTTAACAAGTTTAGCGGTTTTGTGCATAATTAATAGACGATAATAAAGTAGAATGAATTTAATACAAAGATTTTTGTTTAATGTGTAAACTACAAACTGTTAAGGGCTAGGTGATCAGCGTGACAGGACGTAATTCAGAAACAAATCTCCCTCAAAGGATTTTATGTAACTGTTTATTTTTAACTGTTGTACTTATAAACGCACACACACACACATACACACACACACACACGCACACACGCACACACACACCCACACACATACACACACAAACTTTCGCATTTATAATATTTAGTATGATTACAATATAGGACTTTTCAAGACAGGAGTGAAAAACCAATATGAAGCTGAAAATGCACGTCTTGCTAGTCATCAATATAATCGTAAGCTTGCGCTAGTTGTATAAAAAAATAAACATATCTGTTTCTAAAAACATTATAATATAAAGAAATAGTTATGCAAAATCTATTTTTATTTATGAAAATAAACCAAATCCACATTGTCAAAGCAGTGGCAGTTAAGATTAAAATTTTAATTAAACATTTAATGTTTTATTCAGTTAATAAAATGGTTTAGAAACCTTTGTTTCATTAATTACTATGTACTTTGTGGATCGTTAGAATTTGTTTTGTTTTTGTCCGTAAAAGGAACCTTGTAAAGTGATATTATTCAGACATTTGAATCCTTTAAACTTTGTCTTTATCTCGGTGCTATGTTGTATTGTTTTCATAAGCAATTGTTACTTGTTTGTATTAATAATCGATGATCTGTGTAGAGGTTAAATTTGATTTGAAATAGCCAAATGGGTATTTTATAAATTTTGGCTAGTAAGTAGATAGGGACTGCAAGATTTCCCTAATAGACAGCTTAGCTAAACCAATTTCTACTTATAGCAGCCATGGAAATTAATCCAGATGTTTCAGACGATGGCTTTTGGAATGGTGTCCACCACCTATAGATTCCACAGACTGATTACTATCAGGCAGAATAAAGTTACTTTGTTAGGCAATATAAAAAAAAACAGTAATGGGCGTAACTTAACAATATTGTGCCTTGTCAATAAAAAAGTAAGAGACAAATAAATAGGTACAGATAACTTGATTTAAGGTTTAAGATATAAACAATACACTCCAATTATAAACAATTTGCATTTAAGAGCATTACAACTAAAACCTGCTTAAGTCACAAAATTAAACAAACAAACAGCAATGTTTCACTGGAAGTCAGAACATAAGCTCAGGTGTAATCAAACAAGACTCCGGCACAATAACGAACTCCGATTCCTGAATTACATTTCACTTGTGTACCTGCACTTGCAGTTTTGAATTTAATTTAGGAAGAGTTGATAGTTTGGGACCGGTGTTAAATGATTAAGTTGTAATAGTATTGTTGCAACGTTTTGTAATTAAAACGAAATGAATTAAAAAAGTATTTGTAAGAAGGTAACTTTTTTTTTAGCTAACTCACTTGCGGCATTTCAAAACTATAGTAGCATGTTTGCATCAGATGAATAAAATTTCAAGTCCAAAACTGTTTTAGGACTTGAAATTTTAATTTTTATTTTTAAATTTTAAGATTTGAGAAAGTGCAAATATGTACAGAAAATCACAGTTCGTTCATAATTAACAAAATATTTTTTTTGTGTTTTAATAAAATTAGGACAAATTAATTAAGTTCTATATTGACTGTAGAAGTGTTGTAGTGAAAACTCTTTTAACGATAAAGATAATGTAAGGATTCAACAAGTTTTTGAGTAACCTTTGCCACCTAAGATCGTCAGTCAAGAGTGCTACCGACCTCAATGTCAAACATCCAGGGCTATTTGTAGCCCAGGTTATATGGCAGCAGTGGGTGGTCCGACAAGCGTGTAGTACATTTAAATACTACCTTTTTGCTTTTCTTCATAAACTACTTTCATTTCTTTACTTATTAATTGCACTAAGCTCACAATGATTACCCTGAGAGTATTACGATTTTATCTGAGCTAATATATCATTCACTATTATGACCTTATACAAAGAGCAAGCTCTATAAATCATTAAAAAAATTACACTTAATAATGGTCTGTTTATCAAACTAAAACAGTTTCTTGTTCACGAGATTTTTCAAAATAAATATAGTTTTGGTTACGTTTTGAACTTTGAATTCACAAAGTTCAAAGAACAGTTTTATCTTTTTTTCAGATTTTAAATCTGAAAATTGGTTAGTTAGAATAATAATTTTAATATTAAATTAGGTACAATTCCTTAGATTTTTGTAACAAAAAAAAATATAAAAAGAAGTAGTAGTAGTATCACAAAGTATTATTTTTATATAGTGCCACTTTTAGCAAGATTACGATGTATGATATGACTCAGGGTCATATCACTTTATATGTTCTGTCGACAATCGTACAAAGTTAATATACACATTAAAGAAAATAAGAATATAATAATATCATTATCTCTATTTTTATAAAAAGACTCAGGTTATCAGTCTCTTACAGAGATCTTACTTTGACCGGACCAAATCCGTTAAATTCTTACCTATTCCGTTTTCTGCTAGTACTTAACCTAAAAAAGCTCTAAAAAGAACACCAAACCGATCCGAATTAAGATACAACCAACCTCTTTCTCTTCTCTTCTCAGTCGTTTACTCTTGACAGAGTAGTCGTGGCCACGCGTGTGAAAAACAAAACACAACTAAACACACCTATATAAATCTAACAAACAATAAACATTGTATAACATGAACATTTGATCTGCTATAAATTTAACCCCTCACGTGTCAAATACTGAGTTAAGAATTCGAACATCAAAACTCAACCCATCAGTATTTAATTGTCTCACTTTACAGGTGTTGTGTCCTAATTCCATAGCGTGGGACACTACAAGCCTGGTGAGAGTAATCAATCAAGTCTGTCCCAACTCAGAATACAATTATGAACTTAGTCCGTGTCACTAGTGCTACGCCGATGTGATTAATTAGTTGTTGGTTTGTGAATAAAATTTGTATTGTTTGTGTATGTTTGTTTGGGATATGTTTGTTTATTGTATACTAATGATAATTATTGTAAACTTACTAATATTTACGGATGCTATTATTTTGAACGCTAGTTGGACATAAAAATCATGTCTCGTATTAATTATAGTACAGCAATTTGTTCTAATATCTATTAGTTAGAAGAACTTGATGTAACCAGCATCTTAGTTATATTATCCATTTCAAACAACCCGCTACATTTCTACAATACTGAATACCTGTCTGAATGTTTCATACAAATTCCTGTTATTCATAATCAATGGTTTTATTATGTTACCAATATTTGTGTAACCTTATAACCACTGCATTTTCCCTAAACAATCTACGTATTATTTCTCCCAAACATTGTAATCTAATTCCGCCAAAAAATAAAACAGCTAAGCTTCAATATCATTCGCATTGATTGCTTTATAAAGGCCAGTACACACGTATTCCACTTCAATTCCTTTAATATTTGTTCGTTTTTCTAACAAGCGAGGTGTAAACATATGTTTTATCTGATGTTGTGTGCAATCCAAATCCATGTAGACCTATCTTAATTGCCGAAAACACACATCAATAACAAGAATTGCGAGCAAACGCTAGTTTAACATTAACTTGATATTGGCTTGTCTAATATACAGGGCGTTGGATTATACACTAGAGAACACACGATTGAACAAGGAAATAGTACACTGGATGTCACAAAACAACTATATTTTAATACTAGCTGCCCGCAGCGCAGTTTACCTGCATTAAGTTACAATTTTGGTTACTGCTCTGCCCTCGGCGCCAGTAGCGTGATGTTACATAGCATATAAACTTCCTCAGGAACTGGGCCATCATACGCAAAAAGAACGCGCTATATATCAGTATAGATTGTAATGGCTAAGCCCAAAGCGTTGTGTCTAGCCGTCTTACATTTACAGCACTCGTGTTATGGGCCGCCACCTAACCAAGATGTAAACGCTGGCGCTGTACAGAAAATAAAAAGTAAAGCATAAGATTGAAATTACCTTTTGAGGCTTATTTTTCTAGAAAACCTTTGTGATACTTTTTGTATAATGTTAGCACTTAGGTAATAATATCCGCAAAGAACGTGCAAGTAAATAAGTACGTACAAACACCGAAATTTAAGTGGAATTAGTTAGTGGTTATAATTTGTTTATGCAGTTGAAAATAGCTTTAGAACTAAAACACGATTTTAAATATTTTCAGTTGATTGATTATAATCATATCTGTAGAGTTGAAAATATTTCCATACTTATGTTTATATTTTTCTGTCTTCTTTTCTGTTTAGTTGTATTTTTTGTTTTGGATAAAGTAGATAATTTTTTAAAGAAATTTCTATTGAACGTCAATAGAGTCAAATAAACAAACTTCGCAACGATCTAGTAAAAGATTTTTATTTTATTTTGCTACGAGAACATAATTATGTAACTTTTGTGAAACATTACATTTCAAAATCCATTTTTTTTTTTCAAAACAATTATATTTAGCGCAATACGACCCAGCTTATTCAGTAACTTGTAACATTATTTTCTTCCGTTCTTTGTGTCGTTTCCAATCACTAAAAATCTTTGTAAGTACATGGTATAACGGTAGCAATGCTGAGTCGACGGTATCGCGGCAGCCAGAAACAATATTTTAGCGGTATAAAAGTATAAAGGGAAACGTGAGCCGCGTGTACGTTTTATGTAGAACTAATCTCGTTCAGAGCCGGCGGTTTTGCTAGCTAGACTAGCAAAATGTTAGCGGATTGGGGATTTGTACTAGAATTAGTCATTATTAATGAAAACACTTTAAGGGAGTTTTGGTATCATTATTCGTGTAAAGAGAAGGCAGTTATATTTTACTAATGTTTCAAATTTTGTGATTGAAGTAAAAAACAAGAAGTGAATCTAATACTAGTTAGAAATACTAGTAAAAAAGAGGCAATAACGGTTCTGACGAGGTAAAATATAAGGTAAGCTTGGATCCATTTGCTATATTTTTGCTATACCTATTTCCGCTTTCCTTACAATGTTTCCCAAAGGACTTGAAAAGTACCTGTTTGATTAGTTCTAAGCTTTTTACCTCGTACATAAGAGATGGATACCGGCACCGTTAGGCCATCAACAAAGTATTACCTCACTTTATTATATACGTAAAAGGGTGTAATATAAATAAATAGGATTATTGCAATAAGTGTTGTTATTTAACGCTTAAATACTAGATACTTGACAATTCAATTTCTAAATATACCCATTTAAAACATGCGGGTCTCTTAATCAAAACATTTAAAATGTTGTCATCTCTATTCATTCATAGTCTTTGTCTCGCTCCCACGTACACCGTACACCTAACTGCAGTACCCATTGTAACTAAAGTTTTAATAAAAGTATAATGCAACTTTAGCATGAGTTAAATGAACATGGGACCAAATCTTGGTACTTGTTGGAAGTTGGCAAGTCCAGCACAAAACGACTTAAATCCTAACTTAAATAGAATTATAAATCGATGTCGAATTGTACTGTTCTTAAATAACTGGTTGGAGTTTTCTCAGACTAGAATATTAATGCGTTCTTGTAGTTTGTTATAGACGTATTGAGACTTCGTTAGTTTTTGTTTGAAATTGTTATGCTTAGAGTGTACTTTAAAGTCTTTTGTTTCTACTTGAATAAGGTATAAATTATTTACAGTGTTGTTTCTAAATTATACGTAAAAAAGGTGGAAAATATTGTCAGGGGTTTAACGGTTTTTACAAAATTGACAAGTTGGGAGTGAAACTCCCTTGTACGGTAACTGCTGAGCATTAGACCGTAAACGTGTATGCACATTATAGTGTCATAAACAAGTTAGATTTAGAAAATAAATCTATACTATTAAATAAAGCGAAAGAGTTTGTTTGTTTCTTTGAAAGTGCTTATCTCTAGAACTATCAGTCAGTTTTTTTATACCCAGTTCTTGGGGAAAGTTATAGGCTATGTAACATCACGCTTCCAGCGACAGGAGCAGAGCAGAAAGCAAACACGTAAGTAAGCTAGTAATAGAATAAAAGGTTAAGTCTGTTTGTAGGGAAAGGTAAATCTCACCCACGTTTCAATAGCTTTATTAGGTTCTGAATTGGAGGCGAATCTAGTGACATTATGCCTGATACATATAAAACTTAATATTTGATACTAATACCGACCGAACGCCATCCATAAGTAGATACTGAGATTGCACCACGAAGTAACACAGATACGATTATAATTAAAAGTTTATTGGAACCGGTCCCTTGTAATAAAAAGTTGAAAGATCACAATGTAATTCAAATTTCATTTTTACTATCTGAAGATATTTTTCATACTTTTATTATATAATAATATTTCAACAACTACACACAACGCCATCTAGACTCAAAGTAAGCATATTATATGCTTGTATTATGGGTTCTAGAATACGGATATACATACTTAAATACTTCTTTTTTTTTTGTAAATACATACATATTATTGATAAATTACACCCAGACACAGAACAAACAATCATGCTCATCACACGAAGGTTTGTCCTGGGTGGGAATCGAACCCACGACCTCCGGCTTAGCAGTCAGGGTCACTAACCACTAGACCAACAGGCCAGTCAATTATGAAAAAGGATTTTGAAGTAGATACATTGTACGCTCGGAAGAATGTGATATTTGGCATAGTTAAAGTTCTTAAGTGTGTGGAATGCAGAAAGATAGTTAAAAACGTTCCTAAATGCAATCTATTATCTATTATATAGAGCAGAAGAGTTTGTTTAAACGTGCTAATCTCTGAAACTACCAGTAAGATTTAATTTTTTTTTGCGTATGATAGCCTATTTCTCGAGAAAGGTTACAATGAATCATCACGCTACTGGCGAAGGGAACAGAGCAGTAAGCAAAGATGCGGGTGAAACTGCGCCACGGAAAGCTAGTGATTAATAAATGAATACTCTTTGACAAAAATAAACCCAATGACTTAAAAAAATATTAATTGTAATCTATTTACGGCCATTAAGCGCCACTAGTTTTTATAATTATAGGTAACTTAACTTTTTGCTTTGAACAATAAAGTTTCAAAATTTAGTTTTTAGTTTAAAATAATATTTTTTAGTATGTTGATTAAACTTTTGTACCCAAGTCATCAGTTACTCAATAATAAAACTGATAATCTAAACCTTAAACGACAGCAATACAGTCTACAATTGTATGAATATATCACGGATACTTTTAACCATACATTCATTACGTTAAAAACCTCCGGGCGCTTTCTAATGAAGCATCGCTAAGGAATTTTTACAGCTACTAATGTGGTAACAAACCGATTTCTTGAGATCTATTACGCCCCAACTACACGAATAAAATTATATGACCACAGGTGAGTTCATTCAAACATTGGGGATCAAGTTATTGTGGTGTTATTGGAACAGCAGTATTTCACTCGAGTTGAAAACAATCGGTAAATATTAAAATACCAAATGATTTTTTACGCCCTCAATGCACTGATTTATTTTAGGGCCGTTATAAATCGGTGCGTTGAATCGATTCATCGACGTTCTTTAATAGCATGTATCGATTTAAATGAATCGCTCATGAATTTTCAACGTATGCTGATTCATCATTGCCTTTTGTTTTTTGAAAATATGTAGTTGTTGCTAAGTAATTAGCATTTGCATTTCTTTATTATTGGTAAGTAAGACTTTATAAGTACTTTTTCTACGGTTTTTTTAGTACTTTTAAGTCACTCAGAAGGCGATGGAGCGGGCTATGTTAGGTGTCTTCCTAAACGAACATTTGAGAAACGAAGAAATCGTCGAGTAGGTCGTCAATCGAAAGAGTAGGCGAACCAAAGTAACTGATGTGACTCGCAGAATTGATTCACTGAAGTGGCAATTGGCTGGACACATATCTCGAAGAACTGACGGCTGTTGGGGCAGAAAGGTTCTAGAGTGGCCACGAACCGGCAGACGCAGCGTGAGCAGACCCTTTACAAGGTAGACCGACGACCTTATAAGGGTGGCGGGCAACCGATGGATGAGGGCGGCAAACGACTGGCTAAGGTGGCGAAAAGAAGGTCTTTGTCCAGCAGTGGACGAGTTTGGCTGATATGATGATAATAATAATAATAATAATATTATATAATAAATCGTTTATTTCAGACAATGTCCATATTAATGTTAGTAATACAATAACTTACAAACTAGTGTTAGTGAATACATAAAACTAAATTAATCCTAAGGTGCGACCACCTTCAGTGTGTAGTCGCATCCAGTGCATCAACAACGGGGAGTCCCAGCGCTGAACAAACATGCTTAGGATGCCATTCGAGCTGGCCCGCAAACGGGTAAGTAGAGAGGCACAACGCTTTCTGATTACAGCGTGGAAACCGTCCACGTTTCTCTCGGCAAACATCGGGGAAGCCCTACAAAAGCGAGGCAGTCGGAATAATGAAGTACTTTATTATTTATTTATTTATTTACAAACATTTATAACACCATTACAGTTTTCACCAATTCGGTATTACAAGCATAAAAACACTACATAGAACTATAAAAAGAAACAGAAATAATATTAACAATAAGAATAAATTTTGTGAACAAAATAACAATTGTCAGCCTTATCTCTCTATAATATATTGTGCCGCTTGCACTAATTTTGGCAGGCTTAAATCAAATATGTCCTCGGTCACTGAAATAATATTAATTAGACGTGCGGCCCGTGACATAGGGGTAAATTTGAGGAGATTTGACCTAGCCGGTGGTACCTCTAGTAGGGCAGGACGGCGGCGTGTTCTCACGTAACCATCAGGAACGCGCAGCTGTAGTGCCCGTAAGATCTCTGGGTGGTGCTGCTTCCCAAGCAATACGCTAGCAACATATTTAACAAGCGCGACGTCCCTCCTCACCGCCAGCCTGGTATACCCAACCATACCCAGGACGAACAAACTCGGGTACATAAGGGGATAGAGATAGAGGCTGTACTTTGCCTCATGAGGACTCCATATAATATAAATGAATCATAATTTATCATTTATATAGATAAACTGATAAATTACGGCCTTGTATGGAAGGAGAAGAGCTGGCAGATTTTTTTTTTTTTTTTTTATAGTATAGCCTACCAAAGTGACTCCACCCCGCCTGATGGTAAGCAGTCAGTGGCATCCCGAAGTGGTGGCCACTATACCAAAAGCCTTAAACTGCTGGTATGGTGACCTTCACTGTGGCGACTGGAAATGGAGTTAGGGGAAGGGAATTAGGAGGCGAGGCAAGAGGCAAGTGGGAAATTGGACATCCGGCGCTCTCACTTACCAAACGAAACGCTGTAGTACGGATACTACTACTCTTACGTCGATCTTCTATGAGAGGGTAGTACTTCCCCGGACGATCCAGCTCATTCATGCTGAAACCAGCGTGGATCTACTACTAAAACAATACATGTTCTAAAGTCGACAAATAAAGGGCGGAACACTGGATCTAGTTCGTGTGGGTTAATTGTATCAATAGTGCGGCAGTTACCTATCTTTTAAAAAAATAAAATTCAATGTTTTTGATTATAGTATTTATATAGGAACTTATGAATTTGTAATTACTAGCTTATGAAAATATATTAGAAAATTAAATATTTGATATAATATATTTTCTCAGTATTAACAGCCAAAAAGATTGCATTATAATAAGCTTAGCACTTAAGTTCTATTTTATTAAAATAAAATAAAAGTTTCGTCACCCTTCAAAAGGGCCGTTCGGACCCCATGCTGTACTAACAAGTGCATTGGTACTATTTGGTACCGATTGGGATCACGCATAGTATTGACATGTAAGTTTAATATTATGCAGATGTTACGTAGGGGCACAAGTGTAATAATGAAATGCAACATAATTGTTAATAGTGTTTATTAGTTGTAGTTATTTTAGAGAAATTAACAGCCTTTTAGTTTGGTATTCGTTAAAATGTGATCTCCGTTTAGTTAAAACAGTGATTAGTTTTTATGGGAATAAATTTCAGTAAATTTTATAATATCATACGGATTATAAAGAAGAGATATAGGGATAAAAAAATATCAAGTCTTGCAACAGCAATGACCATATAAATATAATTAAGTGACTAAAAATTTCTCCAACTCCCTCAGTTTGTAGCCTTTGTAGGTGTCTTATTGCACAAGGCAATAAAGAGGTTAATTGCATAGTTATATCAATTACCATAAAATTGCATCCGTAACATCATAATACGGGTGACTAAGTTCAGTATAACTAAATAAAGATTTATGTAGCTGGCGGAAAATGAATACAAATGGTGCAACGTACCACTGCCGGAGGTAGTAGCTGCGTCAAGTCAGACTGTCCCACAGTCGAACTCAAAACTATCAAAGGAACTCAGCCATTCGTTACTTACCTGTGAACGGATATCTTTATCTAAGCTGCCGGTTCAATAATATAACGTCCAATTGCACTATCCAACATAGGAGCCGATGGTTAATCGATGTGCTTCGTATGGTCACGAAATACGCGATTATTTACTTTGTTGTTATTCTTTAATATAAAGTATAATTATGCTATATTTTGTTAAAAAGTGTTAAAAAATTGTGTCTAAATGTAACTCTTGTTAGAACTTCCATTGCATTGAATATTTTATGTTAACGATGTCCTTCAAGACTTATCAGTCGACGGCGACACACTATCAACTTTCGGAAATACTTTTTCGCTCATATTTTATGATGTATAGGTAGAGCTCGTTAGTTCGTTAGTAATTAAATGTTGCCTTTCTCTGACTTTACCAAGTTATCGATTCGCCTCGATGATGATTTGCCGATAAAATTATCCTATCGAAATCTGCACTGAAAGTTTTAAACGACTTTATTTTTAGGCTCTTTTTTGTGTACATGTTTTTTTAAATTTCTTCAGTGTTTAGTATGCCATAAAATGAACCTAAATTAATATAATCTCAAAATAGTAAGTAGTAAGACTCAAACTTAATATGTTAAAGTGAATTCGCAGATTTACTAGCCATCTAAGGCATTCGCGTAGAGGGACGTTATCACGTTTTGTGTCCCAACGGAGGGACGCCATCAAGGGTAGACAGGTTCAACTAATGATGCCGGCCTGCACTTACTTTTTAGTAATATTCCACTGTTCATTGTATGGGCTATATGATACCTCATAAAAATAATGCGTCGTATTGTCCAGACCCTTGTGGTCTATCAGATTCTTGTATTTGTAAAAGGAATGATGCTAATGCTTACACTGCTGTTATAAAAAGCATTTATATAAATATCATTAATGGCATTATACCTTTTTTTTTACTCTTTATTTAAAGACTTTTGTTATAAAACATGTCAGTCCTATAGTATCAAAAACATAACTGTATCTTCAAAATATAACTATAATACAAATAAAAATAAAAATAGATGAGTTTATAAAATAACATATGAAACGTACTTAACACTTCACACGACCATTTCATAAAGTTCAATTCATTTCATAATGGCATTATAGCTTATTTCTTATGATAGCAAAATAAAATATAGTGATTCAGCGCCATAAAAGATTTTTAGATTACAAAAATAAATAAATTTTTCAGTCATAACATTAACAATTAATATCAATTATTTAAGTATACAACCATTTGTTCGAGGTAAAATCAACAATTTACAGACCTTAGTGTCACTCTAAAACTGCAAAACAGATTTGCTATCAAAGAGAAAATTCAATTACACAGAATTCAGAATAACTAACGAAGTTGTTAATTAAAAGCGGACGATAAAGTCGAAAATAAAGGGTATGCAATTAAGGCGTAACAGTTATCAAGAAAATAAAATAATTAAGGATGTTTCACACTTAATACTTGCAATAGATGTGAATGATGCCAGAGAGAATAGATAAGTAAATTTTATGTCTTTGACTTAGTTAAAATGTTTGCATACCTACATAAATTGACTAATCGTATGATCAAATCCTTATATTTCATCTTAAATAGATTTGTGAAATATTTTAGACGTGTGGTAAGAAAACAACATAGCTTATTTGCACGGTAATCTATCATCTATTTGGCATTTAATATTTACAAATTGAGATTATGAGAATGTCATATAAATTAAACGACAGAACCACATACTCAATTTATTCACGTATAAATTACTTACTTCAAAAATCCAGTAAGCAAGATGCACTTCTCAAGTCTAATCTATACTATTATATAAAGCGGAAAAGTTAGTTTGTTTGTCCTCGCTAATCTCTAGAACGACCACTCGGATTTGAAGAATTCAGTTTGCGTATGATAGCCCAGTTCTTAAGGAAGGTTATATGTTATGTAACATCACGCTACGAGCGACGGGAGCAGAACAGTAAGCAAAGACGTGGGTGAAACCGCGTCGCGGGAAGCTAGTATTATAGAAAAGGCATGATCATTGATCACCACTCTTCTTTCTATTTCTGTCTCTAGCCTAAACAGTTTTCTCTTATACTTATACTTGGTGTACGATAGCCCTTATGCGTTAAAAGTTTTATGTAAAATTTTAATGTTACTGGACAATAAAGCAGCCTACGGCGCGACCTACTGTTCATTACGATCTATAAAACAAAGCGAAATTATAAAATTTTGTTAAAATTGCAACGTTTGCGCTTGAGCCTCCCGGTTATACTACCGCGGGCTGACATACTGATGTTCAGATTAAACGGAGGATCTATAAATATTTGATGAAGGAAACATTAATTTTATATCGTAGGCAAGAGCAAGTTAGTGAAGACCGTAGGCTGATGACAATGATGATGAAGTGCAAGTCAATCATAAAGTTATTGATTTGCAGTTATTTTGGTGTTGGTAAATGTGAGTCTCGAATCTTCTTTAGTCATGTAAAGTTGTTACCGTGGCTGTAAGCCCGAATCATCCCACTGCTGGGCAAGGCTTCCCCCATGACTTCCATTCTCTTCGAATAGTAAGAGAGTAGTAATTTTAGAAAAATATTGAGTTTTATATTAGTAGTTTGTTAAAATATCAAAGTTAAAGCATTAATAATTTGAAACAATAGTCGTTGAAGTGAAAATTTTTCACCAGTAAGTATCATAACTATACCTCTGGTGTGATTTTATCTTAGTCAATGTTTGTCCGAAGATAATAGTCGGTTCAGGATCTCGCGGGCTGTTGTCGATGCGATGCCGACGTTCAAATAATACGCTGTCGGCCATAAACTGACTAACCACTTGCGTTATGAATTATACAATAGCGTTTTCTAGTTTCATCATTTCTTATTGTACAGTAAACAATATTTATGTCTTTTTGTTTAAGTACAGCGAAATGGATAGAAATTTTAAAGTATAAAAGAAGGATTTAACAATACTAGCTGCGCCCCACGGCTTGGCCCGCGCCTAAAATATGAAAAATAGCCTATGTCCGTCTTCGGCACCAAATCTATCTACATACCAATTTTCATCGAAATTGGTTCAGCCGCTTAGGCACTGAGTGGTAACAAACACACATACATACATACGTAGGTACACAAAAACTTTTGCATTTATAATAACAATAGGATACAAGAGGTTCTATTCTGTAGTAAGCTGAATTGCTTCTTTTGATGGTGCAGTGTTTATGTTATCCCGATATACCTTTTAGTGTAGCCTGCGGTTTCATAACTTTTTTCTAAGTTAGATATTTATAATTTCAAAAATATAAAACAAAATACGTTCGTTTAAAATTTTTTGATGTCCTCCTAAAACTATTTTGTCACACAGAATTTTATTTGTTATCTATTTACCGATGCGTTAACTAAAAAAAAATGTGTCATGTTATTAAATTACAGGTAGCCTGACATTTGAAATATTTTTTCAAAGCATAGCAAGCGTTTGTTTACTGAATAGAGTATAAACCGTTGAATCTGTTTTAGTTACTACCTGTCTACAGCCAACACTCGGCGGCTCCAAAACATAAACTAAGCAATACCAAAATAAATTGAAAGCCGATAATATTTTGGTAAAATCTAACAAACCAATCAGATACCCAGTAAATTTCGTTAAATCAACACGCGATTGATCAGAAACGATCGGATATGTATCAACCGATACCTATTAAGGAAGTATTGGAACTAGGAACGTAGTCCTATTCAGTAAGGGGCCAGACATCATTAGGTTAATTGAATTGACGATACTATCGCTGGATGGATAAAGCTTATCAGAAGTATCGCTGTCACCCTGAGATCAATCGTCTACCTCGTTACTGAAGCTAACGATAGCAATCGGAATAAGGACGTTTGTTGCCTTTTTTAAGAGTTTTCTTTTTTGTTGAAAGTGTTATTACGGAGAAATAAATGAGCCGGGGAAATAACGTCGTATTTTTAAATTTTATGGTTTTCTTTTAGCAGTTAACTGTATCATTATTTTGTATCAGATCATCGGCTTGAAGACCTATAATGCTGAACAAAGGTCTCTTTTAAAGTAAGACATTTGCAATGGTCTTGACTCATCGTCGACTCTTGGCTGTACTAAAATAATGTGTAGTAATCAAATAATGCGGCGGCCTGTTTCCTATATTCCCTCAGTAGTAGTGTATAGTTATTATACTTGTAGAAAGAGATTGGGTAGACCTATATTCTACTCATAGACTCAAGACTAAACGACCATGGTCTAGTAAGGATATTGTTTTCCAATGCGTGATTATAAAATTCAAAGGTGTGATCAGACTATATGTCTTTTTCTATCTATAATACCGTTGGCTTTCTATCTAGGCAATTGTGGCTTACGATTTGTATTACTTTGTATGACTGTAGCTTGACCTCAATGATACTATTACTGGACTAACACTAAACCTATATTCAATTTATAGACCATTAGTCAGTCACCTGAGGCTTCTAAATCAAACTTTCGTAGACGACGTATGGCTTCTAGGACTACAGTTTAACATGTATGTACTCCGAGATATGTAGGCGTTTTGATGTTGCTTATCAAACGTTCATTCAAGAACTCACTGCCACAATTAGACGTACTCTTTGTGTTACTAATATTTAAACTTCTCACAATAAGGCGAGTAATGTCAAAATTTACTTCGTGAATCACATTATAGTCATAGTAATCTTTGGTTGTGTATACAAAAGTACATTTAAAATTTGGATTTCTTAAATCAAACCCGGATTTTAATATGCTGAGCGTAAAACATGGTTTGTCAGCTGCTGTTATTAAAGATCACGAGAGGCTGAAAGTAGTACCTTCGTCAAGTGGGACCATACTTGACATTGCACAGAATCTTTTCAATTTGATCCGGGACCGTGATCAAACCTATATTAAGTCTCCAGTGCCTGATTTGCATGAAACTTATTAAAAATAACGTTATAAGATTCCCCGACCTCTATAACAAGAATGAATTATTCTACGATGAATATGATTTAAGATTTTTGCAATCGTAATCAAATTGTTAAATTATAATTCTTATAGAAATCCATTTATATTTGTTAAAATTACAAAAACTATAGTCTTATCAAAACATTGCGTTTTGATAAGACTATAGTTTTTGTAATTTTAACAAATATTTTAACAGAAAGAAATATTACCGTTTGCATAATAAACTAATTTTGAATGTAACCATAGTGGTCAAGGCCATGGTTTACCAAATATTGAAATTTTGCAATCATCGAAGAAAGTCTTGTGTGGTACCTTAAAATATAATATCAAAAGCTTGTATTTTGCTTTAAACTATGCAGTCTTAGCGTTCCTGCTTGATAAGGCGACACCAAAATTTCACATATAGCTTTAATATCATCTCCATCTACTGAGCTTGATAATCTAAACTGTGGCTTAAAACCAAGTATATCTTTATCGCCCTAGATAAGATTTTAGCAAATACAAATTTTAGATACCAAATTTACCTACTTCAAATTAGAAACTTTAAATTTCAGGCTCTCCTGAACTTGTTGTGTCATTTCAAACTTTTGAATTTTGACCGTGAATTCTGGCGCCCTTGGGAGCTAAACTTACATGTATTAGCTCGCATATGAGTTTAAATGTTGTAAACCATAAAACACTCGCCTCATCACAGGCTTACACCGTAAATTTAAAAGCCTTTATACGTGGGTTTGTGGGGCACCCCTCCATTACCATAAAATTACGTGATATCACTTTCTTTTGATGTGTCGTAAAAAATAAAAACGTGAGTTGCACAGTAAACCTTTTTAGGATTACCCCTTGTGGCTTTGTTAATTAAATTTTAGTATATTTCCATGCTGATTTTAGCGAGCACATGAGAAAAATGGATTGTGTCAGCTGATTGGCTCCCAGTTCACTGTATGTTGACATTAGGGTACTAAAGCACCGCGAAGGCGTTGAGTTCATTTTTTGCATACAGCACCCCAGTCATCATAATGACAAAAATGCATCAGTATTTATTTTATCTGCACAATGTACACAAATTACTACTACAACAGAATAGATTGTTACATCTTAATTATGTTGTCTTGATTTTTTGATAAGAAATTGACTATTTACTATTTGAATCTACTTCGACTTAAGTTTTACGAGAAGATGTTTTGACAAGAATGCAATTTTTATATTAAGTAGATTTAAATAAATGCCATGTTTCTCTGTATTTTATATATTCTAGAATATTTGAAATAGAATATCCTTGTCAGTGTTAATTGAAACATCTCGTTACTAAAGTATTTCCCAAACTATGAGCTTTAGTAATAAGTATTCTTTACCACTTTTCTAATTGTGTTACCATTTAACTTTTTACGTTGGGATACATAAAAAGTAACTTTTCAACAACGCGAATAAAAACTAACTTAAAATGGTAATTGGTATGCTGACACGATACCGACGAGTAAATATTGTATGCAAATAAATAAAATTTTAGAGTTTCCTTTTAAAAAACTACCCGCCGGTTTTATTCCGGCTTTTGTGAAATGAATGAAAATAAATGCAACTTTTTACAGCTTAGTAATAAATAATGTACTATATTTTAAAAATTTGAAAGTTTGTTACTTTTATTTGGCTTTAGTTCTATTCAACTACAAAAAGCTTAGTATCAAGAAAAAAAACAAAAGATTATACACGTTCAACGAATAATAATAACCAGAGGGGATCAGATCTGGGAGACCTGACCGGAACAACTCGTTCATTGAGAAGAAGAGTCATTTTATCGTAATAAGAAATAGAAGACCATTTAACTATTTCTAATTTGAAAGTAATTTGGAAAATACAAACCTAAAGTAGGGTATAATAAAATGGTGTCCTAAATAGAGCCAAGTAGTACTTTAGGCTATTCCGACGCCATAAGCTAGTAGAGAAGTGGTACTACTACGCTCATCTCTTAGCAATATACCACAAACTTTAGTTCAATCTACTTATTAGTCCTTTATTAGAGTAATTTGTATAGTATAATAATTGTTATTAATCTCATTCAGTTTTTTTTTTTCTTTTTTTTATTGTAGCCTAAGTTCAGTTCAGGCGTTTTCATATTGCAGATAATCAATAAATATATTGGGTTTTAAAATTAGATGAAATGCATAAATGTTTATTTACCATAAACTGGCGATATAACGATTTCACCCCAAACTGCCAATAAAATATTATCATCATTCGCGTCAAGTGACACGTGACCCAGAATTTATTCGTTCACTGACTCTCGTTTAAAAATTACGTGTCATAAGTTATGAATTTAATATCGGTGGTATATTATTTTAATAACAAATAATTATTACTTCTTCTTTTTATATAAAAACATAAAAAAAGATTTAATTTTTCTTATGTTTGTAATGATTTAACTCCAATCAATCAACCAATTTAAAAATTGTTTCACTTAATCGAAGCTACATTTTTACCGAGTAAAATAGGCTATATTACACCACGTTAGGAATAACGGGAGTGAAGCAGTAATGAAAGACGTACATTAACGCGGTTGAAACCGCGCTACGGACAGCTAGTGTTAAATATTATGCGAATGAAAGAAAAAAAAACAACCTAATTTTTCTAACAGTCTCCAATCTAATATTATGTTGAGTTGAACACAATAATCCATAGCACGATTCTTTTTTATCTAAAGGAATAAGTAGATAATACATACATATCCACATTTCACCAGTTATGTTAGCTCCCATATAGAAGAATTCTATGATTCAATGATTGCCTGATGTTAGGCAGTCTCACATCTGGGTATGAAGTCACTTTCGTGGGCTAATCATTTTATAAAACAAGTGACAAGCTTTATGTAATTGACTAGACACAATTCCAAATCTGGTTTTACAATTTCAAATAATTAAAAAAACTACAAATTACAACAAGTATTATTTATTTAGATTTAATAGATTTCACTCCTTATTTTACTTATTTTACTCGTAAACATTATTGTAAATATTAAAGTGTTAATATTAAACGCACATTTGAGCACCCGCCCCATGAAGGACCCTTCAACGTGTGCGCAGCCGACGTATATTGACATACACGTATGCGTATGCGTGACAAATTATTATTTCACGTAGATAATGTAACTGTTGAAGTGATTTATATGTCAGTTAATATATTATAAGTATTATATTGAATGATGCATTGATTATTTTAATGTAAATTGCTTTTACTTTTGAAATCAGGCTTTTAATCGGGGTCTTCCGATTATTATTCTGTTGCCTGTGAATTTTATAATAAGATATAATATTAGTTACTAAAGAATAAGATCAATAAATAATCAATAAATAAATGAATGAAGTGGAATTACTTATATTTTATTACTAATTCCTTAAATTTACTTCTGATCTAATTCGTAGCGGGATCTAAGATTTAGTAATCATCCGGACTTCTGAACAGTTCACTATCAATCTGAACTCATTTCTCTTTTAATTCTGTCTTATAGGCGTCATAGTGATGAGCATGGGTTGAATTATCCCATGAATACAGACCAGAAGTAGTTGCAATTGATTATCGAAATTACTTCATAAATTAATTTAGGCACCCAACTAGCTAACTAGAATATAGGAATCACTGAATTCCTAACATTCATTAATTAAGACGCGGGTCGAAACAAGTCATTTATAAAATGTTTATTTATGCTCATCAGTCTCCTTGCTAATCTTAATCAATTTCTGTCAGAGGTAACTCTAGTTCTGATTACGATAAAGAACACGTTTTGCTTTCAATCAATGTTTTATCTTAATGTTTGTACTCCTACGACTTCAAGTTGTCAATAGAAAATAGCTTTATAATAAAACAATAAAACATTTTTTCATACAATAAATTGTAAATACCGGTAGCAACACTGCAGTGTTGACAAACTGTATCGAATGTGAAATCAACCAAAAATTTAAACTTTAACTTTAATTTAAAATCGTCATCACTACAGTCATTGAGCATAGACATCTTTCAACTTAATGGCTATTTATGGGACAATCCTACCTACGAGCTCATCATGAAAAACCCTTACGGTCACTGAACAATAAACTTTAAAGTGTCGAGGACTGATGAGGTTACTATCTTGTAAACCACACTGAATTAAATCAAAGTGCACTTTGATGTTTGCTAGAATACGCCACGTTTGCAGGCAGGTTGGTGTTCGCAGTTGCGACAGTTTTAACACATAATACTGCTGCCCATCCTATGTAGGATGAATAGTCTGCCGCCTTCTCGTATAATAGTTTAATCGCCGTCGTTCGGTTGACTGATTGCTCTACTGAAGTATATACGACCGGTAGGTATAGGCATACTTCGTTGATGGGTAGTTGGGGGTTGTCAGTTCTCGATGCAGTTAATAATAACTAATTCGTAATATGCACCGAAGAAGTTTATAAATTGATTTAACCTGAGTGACATAATGGCTTAATCTATTAGAACCATAAATTTAAAAACGTGTACACGTGGTACTGTACCTAATATAAATTTCTTTAGTGGCACATATATTCAATTTTTTTTACTAACAGCAGTTTGATTGTTATAAAGTGTATAACAATCACTGTATTGTCATTGTATTAAAATGTTGCCTGTAGTAAATCTATTGTAAACCTGCACTGTACTAAGTACAGGTCTTGTATCTAACTGTAAGCCTCAACATGTTTTCCTATGTTGTAAACCAAGCAACCGACAAATTCTAAACACATTTACATATTATTTTGTAATAAACCAACAAAATGAAATATATACTTTACTACTATCTCATATCTATCTCCCCTTTCAAGCTCACTTCCAACACAATAATAACCGTTTAATATATGTTATTACACAAATTCTCAATCTATAAAAACAATAAAATTCATACAAATACAAACAGTCTTCCGATGAAGCTCAATATATTCTTGAAAACAGGATTTATGTCAATGAAGTCGAAAATCGTCCCCTCGGCAGCGCATATCAACACATCAATATATCAGATGGGGCCTGCCATTTGTCAGCCGACGCTATTTATAGAACAGATACATTTATGCCAATCGATACTACACTATGCATGTTGAATAGTAAATGTACTTGATAATTTAGTACTTCAGTGCGCGTGTACTAAATAGTTGCATTTTAAGTTGATGTCATGTGATACAAGGAGTATTTTTATCAAAGTCAATCTACAACTGAAAAAATATAACAGATGTGATATTTTAAAGAACGATCACAGATATTTTATCTTCCTAAGGCCGCTATTAGACTATCATAGAAATATGATCAAAGATGTGTAAGTCATTTTTAAATGAAGAACATATGACGGTATAATAACTACATGTGATTATCTATGATGACAGATATGAAATCATATATATATGATAATGTAATACCGGCCTTAAAATCAGATTCCGCACTAAAGAACATGTTTTATGTTATGGGGTACTTTAAAAAAGAACACTAAATTTCGTCCCATTATAACGGCAATTAATCTCACAACCTCTTACACAGCAGTGACAATCACTTACATTACACCACCCAAAACAGGCAATTAACGTGCCCATCGCATATTATTACTGAAGCATGCCAACTAAAGAAAAAATATCCCAAATGTACTATAGTGGCATTAAATGTGTATCGATTTAATGTCGATTTCTTGTCTACAAGTTTATATAAGTATCAAGAAATCAACGTCTCCAGCAACTGTTCTCTTTATAGATGGAGTACATTGATTTGCAGTGCCAAACTAGTATCAGATCTAAGTATCTATCTTCCCAACTAACTAGTATTAACACGTATACTGCATTAATCACATACAAAGTATCTATAAGATAGAGGCTCTTTATCAGCAATCGAGTTGAGGCGTGCCTTCACCAACTGCCCCTAAATTGGAGCATTTCATAATGGAGGATCAGTTTTGTTCTTATATGTTTCGACACGCGATATTTTTTGTTTATATTGACCAGGAACTTTTGCTATGTGTTTCAACTTCTCGAACGAAAAATATCTACAATACGCGACATGTCTACAGAATTAATCAATGATTTGTCAAAATCAAATAATTAATTTAAATTTGATTAAATAACTTTGCAGTCAGATGTCATTAAATATAAATTAATTACTTTTTGTTGGGCCATTTTTAAACAAATATGCAGTAATTTTTCTGGAAACAGGAACCGAGACTGTTTTAAAATTGATACACTTTTAACTACGTTTTAGTAGTCAGATTTTTGCTTTATTCAAAGATACTAATGAACAGTATTCAATATTATTATTAAGCAAGTTTTTAACACAGAAGCATGTAACAAAATCTCCATAGTGGTGCCTACTATGCTATAAAATTTCCATGACTGATTTACTATGTCCAAACCAAATCCAGGAGTGCCTGGATGTAACCAACTGTTTAGTGCAGATATAGTTGAGTCATCATTTAAGAAAATTAAAAGACAGAAAAATAACATCTGCGTCTTCCAATTTACTTTTTAGTATAACGAAAGCAATTTAAAATAAGATAAGTACTAATATCCTTTGTACTGTCATGCTATTTCGATACACATTGTTAGTACGTGATACAATACATTGATAGTATGAACAAGATTGGAGCCTCTGATAACAGGCTGTAATTGATCACAGCTCGCTAGTCGTTACTCTATTTAGATTTGGGTCGACTAAATTATTTATGTGTTTAACGCTCAAATATGGTCTATTGTTGGCATCGAAGGGAAAGATACTTATCATTGATATTGGAAATAGGTTATTTACTTAATATTTGTGTATTGTATTTGGATTAGGACAACATGTCATTTATATTTTATTTTTTGCTATCGCTCGTAATCGAAGGTGAACGATTGCTAACGAAAACTATTAAAAAATAGTAGTAGCAGTTCATTTTGAATTCTTTTATGAGAATAACGTAAGCTCAGCTGCCATTTGGGCTTTGGTCTTGAATATGGAACCACTTCATCTCTTCGCATGATTGTCAAAGTAGGAATACACTGATATGGGCAGCAAATTTACGTGATTACTAATGTCACATTATTGCAACTTGATAATGTCTAGCTATCACTTAAGAACATTCACAGCATAACTTAGAACCAATATTAAACGCACATAACCACCAATACGTTCAACCCAAAACGTTAAAAGACAGGAAAACAAACGTCGAAAACCAACAAGTCGCAATTACAGCCCCGAAGATTAATCAGGCACCGCCCAAGTAAGCGTTTAACCATCCCAAATTGCTGCAAAAGGTACCCCAACATTGTGATCAATTAAGTTGATAGCCGATTGAGTACCCTACTTTGCTGTACCTATACGAAGTAGATGTGACCGCAAGACTCCAAATGCCTGCTCCTACTTACAACTGAACTTTAATTGCCTCAGATAGTTTTAGAAAGGTTTTCGTACAAGTAAATAAAATCGGCAAATTCTTAAAAATCAATGTTGTACATACTATAATTACAAAATCTCAAAGCATTGATTACAAAGTAAATTCGGAGTCAGAGAATTAGTTAGGAGAGAAGTGAGATTTCGGTTCAATATAATCTGCACCAAACATGAGTCAAATTTACTAGAACAAGATCTGAAGATTTTTAACAAGGTGTTAAAGCCTCAGTCTATTAGTATTAAAATTAATTTAACATGACATTATACAATATTTTGCATTTATAAACCTTTGAAAGTTCACGTTAAATTTTATTCTTATCAGTACAAATAGTTCTAAATCTAGTTAGTACTAATCTAAATTGGATGGATATTAATATATCTTTGGATGCCATAAATTATTGCTTGTGATAAATTTTTCAAATTTTAGAGAATATTCGCCAGGCTATCATGGACATAATGCAACTAACATTGGACATATAGTGAGATTGTGTGCGTTAACGTGTGCAAGGCCACAGGCCCGTAGCGGAATTTAAATATTTTTTTCAGAATGTAATTGCATGTATAGCTTTAAATTACAATGTATTTTTTACTATGTATTGTTAATTTAAAATTAAAGATTTTATCCTGAATACGTATCACTTATTGTCATATTATTATGTTAGTAGATTGTCCACCATGACCATACAGTTTTCAGTTATATAAAATGTTACTAACACATTATATTAGTTCAAAAGTTTTCTCGTACTGACCTACATTGAACATAGATAAAATTATACATGATTCGACTACGAGAACTGGGTAAAATTGAGTTTGTTAGAGTTACAACCCTGAGGGAAATACCACTAAAACTGAGTAAAACACCACACTGATGGGTGATAGCGTTGTAAAATCCCTGAACGTTCCTAAACAATTGAAGCATTTTTCATAGTTCACTGGCGTAACTCCAATACACCGAAACTAGTTCATCCTAGTAATAAAAAAAACAACACACATTTTAAGCAATAGAATTCCTAAAATACGAGAGCTATTTGTCGGGAATAAACTTTTGCGAGTATAAATTATGACTTCAAACATTTTTTGAGAGGGGAACTTTTCCTTATAGGGGAATTTGGCACTACGCAGTTTTAGAAAATTGGGTGCATCGCCCGAGGATAACAAAAATCAAGTATAAATTGTATCACAGTAAATAGAACGTCGAAATGCTAAAAATATATTTCATATGTACATGTGTGTGGCTATTTCCCTAGAGCTGTACAATATAGCTGCGAAATTTGATAAACGTGATAATGTACCACAGTCAAATGATATTCTGTGAAGTATGAAAATTAATTTGAAATATGCTTGGATTTTGTTGATATTAAACGTTAGTTACGGATTAAGTAGTTTGATTTGTGTGTGAATTGTGAAACAGTGAATAATGCTAATACTTGAAGATTATATTATTTTAATTTTTCTTTCTCATTAAAACTAAACAATTCTGTAACAGGATAGGAACCTTTGTTTCAAGAATATGTCAGATTTTTATATGTGCTTCATTGCCAATATTTTTCGGCGGGATTTTTCGAATGCATCTAAGTTACTTAAAAAAAAAAAATTGGTCCAATCTTCAATATTAAAATGTGTTAATAATATATTGTTCAGAATATCTAGACGTTATATAATAATAGCATACTCCACCTAATATTAAAATCGGTTAGTAAGCAGTGAAAGCTTGCCCCCTACTGAGTCCCTCGTCTCATGGGATCTAATGCCATCATTAGCGAAATGTTCGTACAAGATAGAACTAGCTGCGAAATAAAATATATTATGCTCTAAGATAAATGATATAATTATAGATGAGTATCAATTTCAAAACATGTCAAGAGATTATAGCAAATCTTCTTTATATATAAACATCTTATAATGTAGAAGATTGTAAACAAAGTAACTCTGTTTATGTATTGTGTCTTTTTTCCTAACGAGTAGTTAAGGTGGTTCCGACGAAATTTCGCCGAAATCCGCGACTTTCATCTCGTTATTTAGTAGATTTTAATGCTATTTATTCTTTTTTTTTTGCCTACAATATACTTTGATTCATGAACTTTAGAATAGTAGAAGAATTATTTACAATAATAATTGATTATATAAACCAACGATATTAAAACAACGTGATTTCACTTATATCGAAATATTACTTTGTAATTACTATAGTTATAAATATAAAAGTTATATTGAATCAACCGGAATAAACCAAATGTCAACTCTGTAGATTAATTTCATTTATTAGGACAATGTTTCAATAGTTATTGATAATTTAGCTGAATCAGCGTCGCAGGGGCTCTGCGCGGGTGACGGGAGGCAGAGCGGCAAAGCGGCTCAAGCCCTTTTGACGGACGGACGTATGCGGTTTTTTTAAAAATTATTTACGTAATTCAATAATTGCAAATAAATAATATCAAAAAAAATATATTGTGTGGATAGATTTAGTGTTGCAAATAAATTAGATTAGTTATTTAGATTTTTTTAGTGTATTAAATACGTAGGTATTTACCTACATTTATTATTATTTTTCATCAAAATGACTAAAATTTCACGACTGAAACAAATACAAATGCAAAAGATTCAACACATGAATATCCTGTAAGTAGGTATATACCTACCTTTATATTTTTAGTAAAATACCTTCTTTGAGATACTTACCTAGGATATCCTTTAATTATGTTTAGTTCCACGTAAACTAGGTAGCAGGCGGTGAGCCTATTGTCGCTCGTGATAAGATCAAGGCAACACCAGGCCTCAAGAATCAGTAAATTTCTGCTGTTACATATACCCTAGGGATATGAATATGAGCTTGCTACAATATTGTCTATTCTACTATCATTTCGAACTAGGTGTGTGGTAGGTGGGCACATGAGTAAAATATCTAACTTGGATATTTACTCATGTGGCAAGGGCGCTTTCCGATTCCGACCGACGGACGCGACGACGGCAACGCCGGCGCCGGCGTAGGTACGAGGTGCTTCGGTCGGAACACGAACGTCGGCGTCGGTCGTACAACTAGCATAGAACTCAAATTACAATGATTATACGTGACATGCGTCGGTTTGCGACCTAGTTAGGTACCTACACAAAACAACCATACACGCTGCTGTTAGCTACCTCACTATCTACGTTATCTTGCACGAGCATAAATACCTATACATTCTATATATACATACGGTGTGTACTTGAATATTCTACCGGTAAGTAATGCCGATAAAATATTCAAGTATTTACCTCGTTAGATTTTTTTTCATGAGCTGATATAATCAGTGATAAGATACTAGGCTAAAGTAAATACCTACCCTTCTACTTTCAATGCATCTTATTTTGATTTATTTATTTGATGGCAAGAAAGGAAGAAAAAAAAGGCTTTACAAAACGTCTTAGTCTCTAACCAAACTAAAATATTTGAAGACTGTGAAATTATCACAATTAGGTAAATTAAAAATCCTACTCTCTGTTCCTTTATTATCGTACTATATGAATTTTTAATCCTAAAATTAAATAGTATATTGTTGAGTGCCTACTAGACATAACAAAACTAATACCGTATTTTTCGAGTGATAGGTGTATGTAGAAAGTAATAGACCCGGCACGGTGGCAAAGTATAAAGAATTCTACTCTTTTTTGTACAGTCTTTACCTAACTAGGTAAAGGCAAAAGAATTATGTTTTAGCACTCTATGTATGTATGTATGTATCTTTATTATATTATATTATATAAGTGTATGTAGTGTAAAACTACCCCGTGATGTCGTGCGCATGGATCCGTTACTTAGCGATAATATTACATTAGTTCTACTTTACCGATTTTGCATTATATTATACATTTAAAATACTGCAATATGTACGTACATACCAATATATGTATGTACACATAGATTTGTATGTACATATTGCAGTAATCTATACTTATAATGAATCTCTAGCGAGGTAATTTTCACGGTACATCCAAATCACTCAAACTGTGGGTACAATGCGTCTACTTTGGCAATTGTTCGTGTTACTTATTTTGCTAAGGGTACATGATATTGTGTACCTTACGTACGGGCACTTACTAGAAGATAATCAACATAGGAATGATGACGCTTTGTTTAAAGCATGTGTAACTGAAAATCCTTATCAGCTCCATCATTTGAATTCAGTTTTGCTGGTGTATGGTGCTGTTTCAAATTCAGTGCAGTGGTGGCCATACAGAGTTAAGATACTGTGGGAGAAAAAAGGAAATAAAGAGGACCGAGGAGGTAACTATGCCTTCGGACCACTGATTTTCAGACAAAACTTACACTTTACGTCGTTATGTACATGTTAAATGCACATCTCCAGCCAAACCGTCCCGCTTATTCTAAAAGATCTACTTCCGTAAAATGTTTGCTGGCTATACAATAAACAGAACGATTTACTGAAGTTATATTTGTAATATCCAGATGAACCGAAAATAAATAAGGAAAATGAAAATATGTTAATTCATATAGGTTAATTAAATTAACACTTATGAACGTCAAAATTTACAAAATGTTAGCAAATTAACCTACAACCAGTTCGCTGACAAAGTAGAGCCATGAGAAGAACTGGCAAGAAACTCAGGACACTCTTTTTAATCGCCAGGTTATTACAATTTTTGTAAGTTACAGTTTCAAGTAGCATGCAAAGTGATTAATACAAAAAAAAAATTATGTCAAAATGTATCAATAAGCGAGATTACAGGATGGAAATAAATTATGAATCATTTAGTATAATATTCTGTATACATCTTTGCTCGAGACAGAACAGCGTTTTGTTTCGATTAGATTCGTGTTCGTAGAGTAGATAATCCTTCTACTGATTTGGCTGCGCGATAGAAGCCTTATTATAAAGGATGAATTTACTATGGCAAACTGTAAAGCGCTAAAAGCAGTGGACCAGATATCAGACAACACCAACTCATGAGTGGCTATCACAGTCCTACTATTTTGTGTTCATTTTCGGCAGACTGTGCCTGTTATTCCTACCTCGTGGACTAAGGCTGATGAAATTAAATAGTGTTTAGGAGGTCCACTTCAAAATTGTTTTGCATTTAATAGGCTCCAAGCCTATACACTCCGCAAGATTTGCCATTTAATGATAGAGGCCGAATTGAAAGGACAATGCACAAGTGTAGTCTGATTTGTTACTCGAGTTTGGTAGCGGTACGTATCTACAGAACCAAGAAAAAGTTGTCTTGCACAAAACCTTACTTTACATACATCAATATAACCGTGCCGTACAATTGCCTATCGAAGTGACTTCACTCTGCCTTATGATACTAGAGACGAAGACTAAGTGGTAGCCGCCATTCCAAAGGTCATTGTTTCAAACTGCTGGCTAGGTGGTCTTTATGAGATGCTTTTTTATTATTGATGCAGGACCTCATATCATCAGTCCATGAAGACGCAGTGGAATTAGAAAGTCATGAAAACTCTTGGCTTTTGTAAGAGCTAATTTTGAACACTTAACAATCAGACGGGCATAAATAAAGATTGAATTTTTCAGTTGTTTTAAAAAGTCATGTACTAGTACTATTGATACAGTTATTTTATTCATCAGTATGAATTATCCAGACAGAGTCACGTTGGTAGACCAGTGTCTACCAACGTGACTCTGTCTGGATAATTTAAAGAAAAGACATTTTGCTGGGGACGTTACCCCAGCAAAATCTGTTTTTTCCGAATAACTTTAAAAATATAATGCAAACAAATTTTGCTATAGGCAAACAAATTACTCCTTACGACGCACTAATAATCTGTTATACTCTCACCTCTTATAAGCACATTTTTATCAACATTTTGCTGGGGTAACGCACTCCTCTGCCTGACGGTAAACAGCCAATGAAGTCCAGAAGTGGAAGACACTATTTTAATAGAAATTGTCTCAAACTGCTAGCATAGCGGCTTCATGATACTAGCGACACTATTGCAAATAGTGTCGCTAGTAATTAATATTATATATATTATTAAATATTTTTTTGTATTCAATAATTCATAAAAATCGTTTTAAACGGTTTTTTTGATCAGGTAATACATTTCACAGCAGCTGGGTTTTGAGTTTATTGGTTTAACCCACAGTAGTTATTTTTATTTCTACTACATATTTAACAAACGTCATGATTCTAAACACTTATCTTTGCTTTCGCTACTATATAAATAATAAATATATAAATAATATATACTAAAAAATATACATACTTACTAAACGAAATAATAAAAGATACTAAAAAAATAATTCATTATTGGCGCGTCTATCAGATTTTAGCTCTGCGGTTTCGGACAAGTAAGGTCATTGTCTTATAGTTGTGCTACTGTTACTTGCTGCTAGAGGGCGAACTCGCACGCAATGTTTTTTTCGGGTGAGGCGCGGGGTGGTGAGGAAGCGAAACGCTCAAGGTCATATGTGACGGAACGCCCTTAATTTAAATACTCTTTATAGAAGAACTATAGCAATAATAGCTACTAATAATTTGTGCTTAGACTACACACTGTCTTTAGAGTCATGGCCGTCAGGGCATTGCTAATTAATACTTTTAAGACCATGTGCTAGATTAATAATAATCATGAGATGTAAACTGATACTTTGTCGACCTTACCTAGAAGACGCCTGCATATTATTATAGTATGAAATATATACAACTATCTGGATAAATGTAAAGCATCATAATACCGTCACAAATTTGTCACGATCATCCGTAAGCCTAGTACTATATACTCACTACGAGTATAAGGATACTCAGCATAAGGAATTTTCCTATTCTCCGCTAAATTCCCGATCCGTTCCGTTCGTGTATTAAAGTAGCAAGTCACATGTACATTAAAGGGCGGCAAGTAGCTGCGGTGCCAATTACTCTCGGCAACACTAACACTATCTAGGGTGGGAACGATAAACCATAACCTTCATAAAGGGAAAGTGTCGTAGTACATACAATCGGTGCTAATAAAACAGCGATGCCCACACCCCATGCAATAAGCAAAGGCGAAATAGCGCGGAAACGTTAGGGGAAACAGTATTAATACTTATGGTTAATTGTGCCAGGGATACGAAGGTCTAAAATGACGCTAGAACACCTTATCAATTCGTGCTTTAAAAATAACTTCTAGACTCTTTTCTCTCTTTCAAATTCTACCTTAAAGTAGGTACCAAGGAGTTACTTTTTTAATATTTTGTAGTGTAATTCAAAAATAAACTTCATTTTTCATTAAAGCCTATAGTCACAATCGTCTTTTGTCACAAAATCTATGTACTTAATAACATTAATCGAAGTAGAATACTTCTAAAGTTTGTTAATAACTTCTTTGAAACCTTCCAGCGGCAAGCGTCGTTTTAGCACTACACATTGAAGGGTGACTCTTCCCTTAAGACGTGTTCGGACTGTACAACGACGAGAGGTGAGATGTACAGTTCATTACAAATACTGCGGCCATGACCCGGGCTTCAGTCGTTGGTCCCAATGTTGGCCAAGCGGCACCTCGTCCAACATGTTGATCTAGAAAACAGCACTGCCAACGCTACCCCAACGTTGGAGCCAATGCTATTTTCTAGTTCCAACTTGTGGCTCCGGCCTGAACCACTGATGTTTATCTGTTAAATTATCTGCTTCAAGTTTTACATTTACAATAGCTAAAACAGTAATAAAATACTGTCTCCTAATAAAACAAGTTGTTATAGAATTTTATAACGTGGGGTAATCGCCAAAAGTATTTAATATTAGAATGTATAGTTTCGTGTTTTAAAATGTTATTTCTCATTTATCTGAGTGTTTTGTTAAATTAATGACGTTAACGTAATATAACGTAAAAACGGCAAATGAACTAGGCGATAACAGTATTATCAGGTGTAGTAAATCTATACTTCTATACTAATATTATCAAAAGGAAAGATTTGTATTTTTGTATGCAACGAATAAACTCAAAAACTACCAAACAGAATTCAAAAATTTTTTTACCATTAGAAAACTACATTCTCAGTGAGTAACATAGGCTATATATTTTACTAGAAAAATTAGAGATCCTTCGAAATTCCTACGAAAACCAACCCAAGGTGTAAAAAAATTAGCAAAAAAATGTCTTTCATCGCATGCGCTGAGGAAAGTATTGATGATAGAACAAAAAAATTGTTTTACAATATTAAAGAACATATCAATATCTACAAAAAACTTTGTGAGACCTTAAGTCCAACTACTGTAGTTCTGTCACTATAACTACGTTTTTACATTTTAAAAGTGAATAGAAATTCCGATCAAAATCAAACGATGTTATCCCCACCATTTTAATAATTCTTATCTAAATAAATTATTTCGTATTTAAGACTGTTTCAATACCTGTTGACTACTTTTTGAATTATTGAAATCGGACATTTCATTCAAAGAATAAAAATGATCACATTAACAAAAAATACACGTCACCGAGTGCAGTGAGCAACGAAGCGTGAGAGAGGTTGGGCAACGAAAGTGCGAGGCAGAGACGTGCATGAACATCTATGAAAGTAATGGAAGTTTTAATTAGCATACCTATAAGTTAAATTATCTTTATTTATCCCAAAATGTTTAAAAAATGTTCACACGTGCGATGCTAGGGCGAGCCGCTATCTTGAATGTCTTTCTTCTTATCGTGTCGACACGGGCGAGTTAAATCTGTGATGACCAGTACGCTGTCACTAACAGTGCGTTATCTGTAGCGTTGTACAGGTCCATGCGTGTGCAGGTGACAGGGCACGCAGAGCACGATAATAAATGTGCCATGGTCTGGTGAGAGACACCACACAAGCAAGCAGTTTCCGATCTATAGCCCCATCTTCTCCTTACTTCGACCAAGCAATGTCATTTGCAGGTAAAAGGTCCTCATATACCAGTATAGTAATGCTGTGGGATATCTCTCTTGATTTATTTAGTTTATTTAAAAACTTCAAATACATATTGTATATAGGCGGACTTAATGCCAATGGCATTCCCTACCAGTCTACCTTTTGAGGTGGTGCAGAGAAACAAAGTAGGTTAGAAGAAGAAGAAGTTACACAGTTTTAAATAAGAATTCTGATAAAACATTATATTTGTAATACATACATTGCATTATACATTGCCTTATATTATAAAGGTCACTCACTCACTCATCACGAAATCTCAGAAACTACAAGTGCGAGGAGTAGCAAATTTTGCATGGGGGTTCCTTTTAGGACGGTGCTCACTAAGACAGGATTTTGCGAAATTCATTTACTAAGGGGGAAAACAGGGTTACAAAGTTTTTATGAAACTTCTATAGTTTTGATAGTAGGGTTTCCAAATTACTAGAAAATACTAATTATTTAATTAAGTTAATTAATTTTCTTAACAACCCATAATGCGCTTGCTTAATGAGCTTTTGTTTAGTGCTTGTAGATTAAAAGTACATGCAAGAAGTCATCAGTAGATTACCTAATGCATTTCGATGGATCTACAGTTCATTTTAAACCCGTCTGATTTAATCAAAACTTTAATAAATTATCAATATTGTGTGTTCACCTTTGCTATGGAGTTAAATAACTGTTTTACCCAGAAACTTTAGAAATTATTAAAAACGCTACATTTAAATTTGTTAGACGAGAACGCACTACTATAGAGTAGTTGAGGGTTTTGACAATATGTTAAATTAGTTATACGTGAGTGTCATCTATACAGCTTATATTATACAAGGTACGTGATATGCACTCATGATACTAGGGGTAAATAAATTATTTGGTACATTCTTCTTCATCAAAATTGTGCTAAATTATGTATATATATATATATATAATAATATGTATGTATATTACTTGTGCAGGTGATTATAACTATTAACAAAAATGCTTAGACGAAAGTGTGCTATTTTTAAACGTTTAGCCAAAATAATAATAAATAATAATAATATTTCAACAACTACACACAACGCCATCTAGACCCAAAGTAAGCATATTATAATGCTTGTGTTATGGGTTCTAGAATGCGGATATACATACTTAAATACTTTTTTTTTTTTTGTAAATACATAATTATAACCACCCAGACCAATGCAAATAAAAATAAAAATGGATATTATTTTTAAATTTATCACTACCTCAGCCAATGGCGCTTTTGTTTAAAATTTTTTTTTTTATTTATTTATTTATTGAACTTCGTGCACAAAAGTACAACGGCGGACTTAATGCTAAAAGCATTCTCTACCAGTCAACCCAAGGTGGTGAAGAGACACTCGAAGTAGGTGCAGTCAACGAAGCAGAGTGATATTAATGGGTGTTTGTAAAAGAACACAGATTTTAATGGATAAGATACGGAAATTAAATATATATAAACATGAAATATACATTAATACTTACATAAAAGTAATATATTATTTATTAGAGACTAATATATAATTACAATATATAAATAAATATAAAGATATATTATATATATATATATACATATCATAGTATGGATAATCAACGAGATGATTCCAACAATTTTTCGAAGAGGAGAGCTCGAACTTTCAGCTTAAATGTCAAACGGTTAGTGGACATCCTGACTTCTAGAGGAAGGTTATTCCAAAGAAGAACAGCTTGGACTATGAAAGAGGAGTGAATGAAATCTGTCGTATGTGAATGACAGGTAAGAAGAAGGTTATTTGACGAGCGAAGGTTTCTGTCATGTATGGAGCACAAGTATTGGAAGTAAGGAGATAAGTAAGATGGGGAACAAGGCGAGTTAAGAATAGAATAGAGTGTAGTGAGAGCACGCAAGCTACAGCGTTGACGAATAGGTAACCAGTTTAATTCGGAACGATAGGTAGACACATGATCATACTTACGAAGATTAAAGATGAATCGAATGCAGTTATTAAGAAGTCGGTCATATTTGTTGAGTAAGTCTGCATTCAGGTCATAACAGCACACATCACCATAGTCGACAACGGGAAGAATTAGAGTCTGCACAAGCATTGTCTTTGTTTTAAAAGGTAGAAAGTTCTTTAGACGATAAAAGGCACGCAGAATTCCTGTGACTTTTTGGCTCACACTGGTAACCTGTGCACGCCAGTTAAGTGTAGAGTCTAAAAGTAGTCCAAGGTCCTTAACAGTAGCGTTGTATGGGATGTGCAGACCATTATATATAAGTGGAGAGAGTGTTTTAAGGTCTAGTCTGCACATCATTCGATGACTGCCTATCACTATTGCTTGGCATTTTGCTGGATTCACTGACAAGACAAATTTATCAGACCAACTCATAATTGTAGCGAGATCTTTATTTAAGCTTGAGATAGCAAGTGATATGTTTGATGTGCTTGCCTGTGAATATAACTGCAAGTCATCGGCGTAAAGATGATACGCATTCTGAAGATTGGGGGTAATGAGATTGATAAAAATAGAAAATAATAATGGAGATAGAATTCCGCCTTGAGGTACACCAGAGTCGAGGCCACGCCAACAAGTTGAGGACTCGTTAAGGCGAACCGACTGCTGACGCCCCTGAAGATATGTTGAAAACCATTCCAGTGCAACGGGTGAGATCATGAAATGGGTAAGGATTGCCAGAAGGATGTCGTGACTGACGGCAAAAAATGATGATGATATTTATTTTACTGTGATATTGTTATGATTTAACACTATTAGGGACTAAAAGCCTGTTTCAAATTGTTACCTAAAAGTACTTTAGAAAACGAGACTAAATAAAAATGTAGATTGTTCCTTTGAAACCAATCCGAAATTGCAATATTTCCAATTTTATAAACTTCCACATCAATTGTTTTAATATACTCCTTGATCACAAAAGGCAATTCCGTCCCGCCCAAAGAATGAAATTGAAAAGAATAACGTTTTTATTCCCCCAAAAATGTCGAGGACATACACGTAATGCGCATAAAATAGACCGGCCTGTCTCGTGAACAATATCCATTAGGGAAATTTTATCATTGAGAACCATAAATTACATGGACCCCTAGTACCCCCGGCAAAGGAACTGACGGAAACTTGTATTTAAACAAACTACATTATAATGTTCAATTCAGTAGCAATAACTCCACTTATATGTGATAATTTGATCAGGTGATCAAAAGCCTCCCTTTACAACACCCTAACAAGTTATTAGACGTACTAATGGCTGCTTATTCTACGCAAAACAACGCGCGATATTGCCCCATAAAAAGGTCTATTGAAATGAGTACGCACCCCTTCGATTATTTTAAATTTTCCATTGTGGGACATGAATGCACCGGGAGAACAATAAGTTGCGTTCGAGTATGAAATTTTAAACGAGTGGCCTGATTACTTTTTTATGTATTAATTGGTATGTATAAGCAAGCTAGTATAGATTACAAAAAAACGTGCAAAAAGGCCTTTCCTTTATTTTCTATTACACAATTTCTATATAACAGACATTGTCGTGTTGCCAAGATGATTCTTGAAGTAAAACCCATATGCTTGCAACAAAAAAAAAATACATTATTTATTCTTCTTTCTTTTCTTTCTTTCTTTCTTTTCAACTGACAAGCTCAACACGTTATATAGACGTCCACCATGTAGGCAGCAATTGAAGGTCGATTAGCACGAATGCCAAGGGCAATGAAAGCCGGAAAGAAAGGCATTATGACGTTAAAGTTGCAGCGTAAAAATGTTGGATATATAGTCTTCCAGCTTTTAGTCAGGCATCTGGTCAAAATAATTATCTGTTTAGTATAATATTACTTTTAACCGACTTTAAAAAAGGAGGAGGTTTCTCAATATGACTGAGACTGACGAATATATTATTTTTTGTAAAACACACTCAACGAATTTAACAATTTACATCCCAATTAAATTACAATTAAATGTAAATTTTATTATTGCTTAATAATATATTTTAGAAATAATCTCTTGTTTATTACAGGTAATTTTAAAACAACGCTGACTTGTTTAGTAAACCGTGACAATCCTTAATTTAGGATTTTGGAAGACAACGCCTTTCGAGCCCGATCCTGTTAACTTGAATCGCACCCAAAACACGCTTAAATATATTTTTACTAAAAGAAAAATGCAACAGTTTCATTCACGTCTGCGCGATAACGAAGGATAAATATGCAACATTTATCAGTACTGTAAATATGCTAAGTGTCGCATAGAAGTATCGCGTCCCTACTTCCTGGCTTGAAGGCGTCTGTAATAATGGATTACGAGTCTAGACGCGAGACAAAGCCGTTTCGAGCCCTTGAAGGTGGATCAGACTAGGTGCTGAGCGTGGCGATAAGCATAGCGAGTCACAGGTAGGACGAAATAAAATACAAAAACGGTGTACTTATTCCTATCAATTTACAAATTAGGCTATGTCTTACCTAAACGGAAATTCTACGGGTATTTTTTCTTTCCGATAGTCAGCAATAAAAAACTAAATAAAATGTTGTTATTTGAAGTAGTGTATGAATTTTGGGCGTCTCAGTATAGATCAGCATAGGTTCAATGATTAAAATTCAGTCGCATAGGGTTATAAACATTCACAATACTTAAATCAAATCAACTAAAAGTTCAAGCAGATTTATGTATATATACTTACCGGTAGATTTACATAATTTAACGTTATCCTTCAAAACAGAAACTTATTCCTAAGCATACATAAACATAAAGAAATTTATTGCCACATAAAAACTACGTTTGCAAATTATACGAAACAGAAGTTACAACCTAACTCACCAATCACCACTTAAATCGTAAAAGAAAAACTAAGCCTCAATTGCAGCCGGCTAAAACTTTAAAAACGCCAGTTTTCCGTGTCAAATATCCACATGTAATGCTCGTTAACTTTTATACGTGTCGTGTGCGAACAATTGTTATTTTGGGCACATTTTAGTGGCAGTATTAAATTCGCTGTTTTATAACCACTAAAGTCGGACCCTTTGTTACGCTATGCGTGCAGCCAGCGACTGACTCAAGATTGATGGTAGGTTCACATGACATGGTTCGCCCTGAGTTGAGCTACCCTTTTGATGACTTCACTAACGGTTATTTATGGAGAGGATTTACTCTGATCCCTCTTTAAAATCTATGCTCTCAAATTTTAAATCCGTTTTTAAACAGATCTCTGACTTGGTGAGGATGGATTGTAAAAAAAAGGATAGAGTTTTCGTCAGATTTTGGTATTAGTACGGTACTCTACGGTCTAAAATGAAAAATTACTATAAACATTTGAGTGTACAGTGCAGTTGAATCCTCTTTTAACATTCATTTCGGAATGTAGGCTTCTTGTACAAAGATAGCATGACCATTGATTTCTTAAAATTACAATGGCATCAAAACAAATTGTAAAAAAACTAAGTCTCGCAACTCATTTCTTCTACCGTAAAAAGTTGTGAGATCAATGTAATACCAAATTCTATAATTCTTAAACTACTAGTTTAAATTAAATGAAATTTAAGATATACCGTGTTTATCCAATGCCTGCTTGGTTACGGAAAATTCAGGCTTCTACTTTTATCCACGACGAAGTTACAGGGGATCGAAAATGGCCCGAACAGCTTCGAGAAAAGGATGTACGGTCGTGTCGCTTTTTTTTGCTCGACTTGGCGGGGACACTGCCGTGCCCCTTGATAGTAAAAACAAGAACGCGCCACACAAGTGATGGGTAAGCAGCTTTCTTGGTACATAAGCCCTTGGAATAGCAAAAGCATCGGTCATACTTTGTACATTGCTACTTAATAAAAAAGAATGGCTGTACTCGTGGTCTAAGAAATAGTACATTACTCTTTTCACTACCACCAGGAATGTTCTTTCCCAAGGAACACTTTAAATTTCCATAGACACATAAGTAAACATTTTTAAAACTAATCAAAATCGGTAAAACAAAATAACCTATAAACAAAGCGGTTATATTTTAACTGAACAAATTCTATGCAAGTTTACAACAAACTGCAAACTTGTATGCAAGTCGGCAGCTTATTTTCTTTGTAATTTAAAATTTTCCAACTGTATGTGCTAGGTGTTCTAACTTTGTTTTACGCTTGTGCATTTAATAAGTTACTTTGCACAAATAAACAGAAATATTTGTTACATATTACTTTGTTGCGATTTCGGTGTAAAGTAATATTAGTTGTTTGTGTTTCTGAGTAAGAACCACGAGTCGTGCGAATTCATTTGGACTGTTTATGTCAATTCAACACATAAAATGTTATATTTCTGTAATAAGTTTTTCTGAGAGACAGTTTCGTTTAATTGTTTTGTTTCTGAAATTGACAAATCAGGCAAGTGTAAATTAGAATCGCGCATTGCGGATGCTGTACAAACTTTTATGGTATTGGCTGAACAATAGAAAAAGCGATTTCAGATCTCGGGTTTATTTTGAGCTAGACAAACAAAACTAATGTGAGGATTCAAACAGACTGAATTTGAGACTTGTATGCCAGTTTTATAACACTATTGTTGCATATGATAATACTAACTTTTCGCGGCGCGGTTTCACCCGAGTTAAGTTAAATTTTTGGTTATTGCTCGGTATCCGTCGCCAATATCGCGATGTTAATAGCCTATAACCTTCTTCAAGAACTGGTCTATCAATCGCAACAAGAATTATTGAAATCCGACTAGTAGTGCTGGAGATAAGCGCGTCCAAACAAACAAACAAACCTCTTCCGCTTTGTATATTAGCGTAGATTTAAGGGTTAATTGCAGTTTTCGCATCACATTGATCGTAGGATTACGTTTTTTTAGTAAAGAACACAACACAAATGTTTGGTCTATACTGTGTTGATTTATTCTGGTCCATTCGCTTTGAGAGATGGTAGGAATAAATGTCGACAAAAACCCTCACTGTTCCGTAAGACAACATTTGTATCTGCTTAAACGTACATTACATACCGTAGAACTACATAAATATAAAAGCGTCAAGTTCTAATTAGTAGTTCAAGTAAACAGTAATGTAAGAATACGCATGGGATGCTCCCAGCATGACTAAAGTATATAAAACTGCTTCTTTGTTTATCATCTTGCTAGGAGCCGTGTTTATTTGTCATTCTAGTGGTAGACATACAATATTATGTATATAAGTCCAGCAGTGGATGCGTTTTGGCTGAAACTAATTACTATATCAATTAATAGCAACATGCCCTTCTTCAATTGAGGTTTAAAGAGAACGAGTATTAATTTTACGGTAGGCAAGGACTTTGTGAAGTGTCTGGCATTGCAGAAGTCTATGTACAGCAGTTACCACTTACTATCAAATAGACTACCACTGGAAGCAATAAAAAGAAAGTAAAGCTCGTAATTAAATTTGGAGAAGGTTTGAGAAAACCCAATAAAACTATGTCTAACAGTGGATTTCAATATACTAACTTTAATCCAAGATTCTTTTAAATCCCGATTTTAGTTCGGTGCTAAAACACTGTCAATAATAGACATTGTCATATTGTAAAAGCGAGTAAGTTATCTCTGCAGTAATATTTGCTAACAATATATAGCAACCCTATAATCAATATCACATAATTATTCTATCCGTGCACGAAAGCGCGTGCATGTCATCGTGGACTTATCGTTGGCGAGCCTGTCACTGGCCGTCACTACACCCCTACGTTTGATCGCAATGAATTTAAACATGGAACGATTGCTCGTTGTTTTTTTTTAATTTCAAGTGTCAGGATTTGGTAGTATGAATTTAATTTACGTTTGGGTGGAAGGGATTTCAGTTTTGGGTTCAAAGGTTGTGACAGAAGTTAAAGTAACATGGTGTTAAATTTTATTTTATTTTATTTGGGATAAATAGATAAATAACTGATTAAAAACTATAAATAGTAAAGTATTATAGGTATCAAGGATGGCGTTGTTTCCCTTTTAATGTTCTTTGCTATGAAATAATTAAAATATTATTTTCTACTTTTTAGTTAAGGACACATTATTAAGGACACATGTAGGTGTTGTTTGAAGTCTGTTTTCATTTTTTTCTAAAAATAATTTTATTTTTAAACTTTTACTGGGAAATAATTGTGTATAAATATATTCAATATGGGTAGATCTACTAAACGTGCTGCGCAAATGAGACAGCGCCGCGCCGTTTGAAAGAAAGTAGAGACGAGAGGTAAGATTGTAAATAGAGATATAAGGTTCAACACTTTCTCGATCGCTAAACCCTGAATCCCAGAAACCACAAATCAAAACAAAAAAGTGATGATCTACCAACAATAAAGAATCATCAAAAATCATAATTTAACTGACATAGCAATCGCTCAAATATACAAAAAATGCATATGGTCACTCATCCAGGGGGCCACTTCGTTTCTAATAAAAAATGAATTTTGAAAATCACTTCGCACTTGTAGCATGGACATGTCAATGTCAGATAATTCGTCGCAAAAGACATCGACGTGTTGCTTTACACGTCTTCACTTCTTGCAAACGTTTTGTTACAAAATATTAAATTGAAGCCAAACTACTAAATCATTCTTTATAAAAAAAACATGGGACCTCATTTCGGAGTATACCATTTCAAATAAAAGAAGAATTTTCCAAATTGGTTTATAAATGACGGAGTTAAGTTGTAACAAACATACAACCACTGAACCATTTCTTATAATAAAAAAATGGGACCAATTTCAGAGTACACCCTCTCAAATAAAAAAAAATTTTTCAAATTGGTTCATAAATGACCGAGATATGAGGTAACAAACATATAAAAAAAAAAAAACATACGACCCGAATTCATAACCTCCTCCTTTTTGAAGTCGGTTAAAAATGTAAAAAGCATTCCTAAATGCGCTGCATGCAAATAATTTCAGAAAATGAAAAAAATGTGATTAATTTCTTACAAGTGACCTTGTAATTAAATAGATATCAAACAGTTTATTATCTTTGATCTTATCAATAAAGTTTTAATAAGCTATAAGTGGAATTTCTGATAGACTTGGCTGTCTATTATTTTCTCTACAATATGCCTACATTAAATTAATATAGAATACCTGATTTAGGAATACGTAAACACAATGTTTATGTTACTACTAAAAACTTTTAGGTAAGCCATGATGGCTTATCATTGCAATGCGGTTACCGCACGAACATATAAAATAGGTATCTTTACAAAAAAAAACAAGCAGTCAATAAAAACTCTTTATTCAAAAACCAACACTTCATCAATTGTTCTATGTTCAAAATTATTGATATCACATCAGCCACCCTCCAAATTACAGTCAGTATTGTCTAGACCGCGGGGCGGTTCGTACGTGAACGGCATACCCTCGCAGCTCGTTTAACTCAGAATGCCAAAGGCGATTTCGGATTGCACACGTAGCAAGACAAAGTGTAGCTATTGTTATTGACAGTCACACAGATTTCTTGGCGATGTTAAAATTTTACGAGAATACTTGGCTGATAAATGAAATAAATGTCCAATTTTACAATTATACCTACGAGATTTTATCGAAAAACAATATATTTTAAGGATCTGCAAAGTAGATAAGTAGACGTAATATCCTATTCACAGAAAAGAAAAGTGTTTTGAAAAGGGAAACGCTCGGCAGGGCTACCTCTAGGGATAGCAATCCCTATCTCAATACACGTACAATTTGCACTGATATTAAAGTATTCGGCTCGTCGGTAAATCTATGTTACACACTATTTTATTTGTTCAAACTATCAATCGTTTTACGATTTCATGCTATAATGATGCCAGGACGGCACATCTTACATTGCTTCTCTGACTTTTACAATAATATTCGCGAATCATGGCAAATAAAGTACCAAAAATAATTCATAAATCCTCTACAGCTTACGCGTGATCCCTTCAGTCATGTTGGATTACTGTCTCGTATCGTTATATCTAAGTTTCAATAGCTCGATAGATTGAGATAGAATAGAAATCACTTTTGATTGGAACTGATTACGTACTGATTGAAAAGTGCACTTGTAACTACTGTAACTAGTTTAAGTTAAATTGACACTTTAAGGCACTTAGTTACATGTAAGAAGCACTTCGATTGTTTCGGGTCTAACGTACCCAGATTTGTGTCAGCAAACCACTGTTTCTAAGTACCCTTTCCAAGCTTAAGAATTAAAATGGCCAGGTAAAAAAAGCGGCCAGCTTACAAAAACAAAAGATTAACGCAACAACTTGAGACAAAAAGTAAAAATACAATCGGATTGTGGTGAGAAGCTTAGTCTCTCCCCCGGCTCCGTCCAACATATATATATACATAAGTAGAATAACATTTTAGGGGACTGGTTTTGTCGCTCATAAATATCTAGCGAACCAAAAAGTGTGAAATTAACACAGAAAATAATAACGAAGGTTATTATTTTGCGCAAAGTTTATTCTTGAATATTTTTTATAATTGAATTAATTTTAGCCCTGCAAGCATTGGAGAGTTAAATGAGAAGGAGGGTAGGAAATACATTATTGAAATGCACCAAATTAACTTTTCTAAATTGAGTTTAAATTCAGTTGAATTAAATTATTGTCCATTGAAGTTAATTAAAGTTCAATATATTTAATTAAAAACTTTTTTACACATACAGCATATACCTATAAAGACATAATTAAATGCATACCTAACAATTATGTTAAAAATAAATTGGTAATACCACCATACAATTTATTAAGATACTACTTATGATAGTATTAAGTATAGACATTTATTATTGTTATTATTTTTAGGCGAAAGACGCCTATCGCAAGCTAACATATAAAATACTAGACGTCCGCCCTCGCTTCGCTTCGGTATCGAAAGTTTCATTCGGTCTCACAACAAACGCCCACGAAAAATATAATTGCAATAGTGTCGTATTGCATCATTTACGTTTACAAGGGTGCTTAAAATATTAAAATTCTAAAAACTACTGAAACATATTAAAATTTAGCTTAAGTTACCCGTCCTATTTGTAGCTTTCTAAAGGTGAATTTTTTTTAATCTTACGTAGATCTTGAGTTAAATCGGAACATACAAACAAACATCAATAAATCAAATCTTTTCTCTTTATTATATTAGTTTAGATTTATTTACAGTAGTTTTATAAATAAATGAAATGATTCTAAACGTAATATTTATTAAATCTTTTCTAGTCTAGACTACTTAGTTGTTGGTTAAAACTGATATTTGCAGCGAAGCATAAAACATTATACAGCACTTAAAAGTAGGTCTCATGCAATAGTAACCAAAATTACGAACCTGAAAATCAAATGAAGCTCGAAAGAGCCTTCTACGCAACAGTTTCAAAGACGTGTATTATAGAATTTGTACCTTGAATTAAGTTCGACGGTAACATTCTGTTTAGTACTAGACGAATCGCTAGAAACTTGAAAGATTTGTGTTTTGGAATGGTTAAATTAAACTCTTATATCACTATCAACCTAAATAATGCTGGCGACCTCCTCCAACAACAAGGTAAGTGAGTATGTATAACTTTATTTACAAATAAAGTGTGAAGGTGTTCACGATTCCACGACATATCAGATTTTCTGCATGACTTTTAAAAATTAATCAGGACAAAATTGTAAAGTAATAATTAAATAATAAACATTCAAAAATCGAACCGTTTGCTATACAGAGTGTATACGACGGTTTGACATTAAATGAAAAGGCAGGTGTTACTAGCCCATATAATGATTTCTAATTAATCACAAAAGTAATTTGACGAAAAACAAAAATTTGAAATGTTCTAACAAAATAAATAATATTTTAATAGTAACGAAGTAATACACCATTTTATTATGACAAGTTCACTGAACTGTAATGAACGGCAACGTTTATCCTTCGACGTGGACTATGACTTAAGTCAGTGACCGTTTGACGTACTTACATAGTGTTAATTTAGAATTAAAGAAATTAAAAAATTTGTCCTGTGTCTAAACTATTGAAGATATTTAGTAGATTTTTTTTTTGTCTCGCTTTATAATGTCACATACTATACGTAATTGCATTTAATGTCATACCGTCGTATACACTCTGTATAAAAATAATGCTTTAAAAATAATACTAAAAAGTTAATGTACATTATTATAAACTGGTGTGGACCATTCTGCCAATAGTTCCAATGCATAATATACCTAAACAAACTACTTATATCTGGAAACATTCAATATCTCGCATAATCCAATCTATATTCATTTGGATATTGTAAATCACTTCCAAGACAGTTCCAAATACCTAAATAGAGTACAGCAGTTAGCCAGTGGAATGAATCTTACGTACGATAGTCTGCAATAAACTAGGATTGTTGTGCATCGTTCCGGCAACGGTCCATAAGACGTTGGCTACAACCATGGAATTGTTAACATGCGTCTAACACTCCTATTCATCTTGATACTACTGAATTGTGTCAAAGAATTTGATAGTTTATTTTAGTTTTTATTAATAGCTTTAGGTCTTTGCAAAGTTCTTAATACAGTTCATGGAACATAACTGCAAATAGTTAATGTAATTAACAGAAGACTAACTTTTCACCGTCTTAACTTTAGGTGTTGGTTCAAAAAGAATTATATATTAAAGTTTTATAGCTAGTTCTAAATTCAGCACAATTAAAATGCGCTTGAAGATATTAATAGTAGTTAAATACGAAATCAATTTATATAATATGAAATAATTTTGACACAAAAAGAGAAAATATTTGGTATACAGCAAAATGAGGTTTTAACCAGAACTGAGATGAACCTCCTCCACCGCAATCAACCAGGATTGCATAGTATGGTAGTGGGCAACGATCCGTGCGACATTGCATGCGAGACACCCTTGCCGAATTGCAAACCAACTTTAAGATGCCTATTCATCATACGACTTAATAATTGAAATATCCAACATTTTTGGCAAGGAGCTTGTTGATAATTTTCTTGCCAAATTTATTTTATAAATCAAAGGTGAAGACAAAGTTCGTCCTGTTTATTTTTGTTTACCTTTTAGTTTGAATGTGAGATTACCGAATTGAGGCATTCATTAAATTAGTGTAGTTTGTTTCACATAATAACTGAAAAGTGTGATTGAAGAACTTGACATCGTCACAACTTCGGAGTACGTTTTAGGAAACTAATAGTCAATTAGTAGTACTAATAGTATAGTACTCTTGTGCTACATTTTGCCACACTTTATAAAGATGCTCTCATTACTTTATTGCAAACAAATAAGTACCTAAATAAAATATATTTCTTATTACATTTTCATAAATTACAATGAGTGTCACTCCTTAAATTCCTTTCAGAAAAACCGCATCTATGAAATGTGGAATGCCATCGGCGGCCTCGCAACACATAAGTTCATGTTCGCCTTACATGTGTATAACATGGGCGTTGGTTCAAGGGAAATATGTTGTTTACTACGTAAGGGGTGCACAATAACAACATTGATATGAAATTTCTACTGTTGTTGAGAAATATGAATAAGTTTATCGGTAACAAAATTTTACTATTACTACATAAATTAGAATATGTTATAGGTACCTACGTGTTTTGATATGAAATTTATGGACAGGAAAAAAAATTTATTTAAAAAGGTATCTACGTAAAATCTTTTATGATAAAACATAAATAAAATAAAAGTTTGGTTTCTTACAGTTTTTAGGGATCAGAAACGTATTAGATATTATATTCACATGAATACCTTCATGCGTTCCCGAGAGAAAGAGCTTGTAGGTTTACTAAGCTCTAATTTCTCACAACGATCTAATATATATATTTATTTATCTAATATATATATTTTTTATGCTTGTAATACCGAATTGGTGAAAACTGTAATGGTGTTATAAATGTTTGTAAAAAAATAAATAAATAAATAAAATAAGAATTTGACAAGAATTTCCTATTTTTTAATTTAAACACATAGGCAGGCAACGGACGCTGTAAAATATAATGCCTTATTATTCAATCGGGGCTTTAACAAAATGAATAACTATGCTCAAAAGCTTTTAAATCATATAAACCATCCATCAAATATATCGATAGGATTACTTTGGAATTAAATACTTCAGTCCGAGAGGATTTAGTGTACTTATCATAGAATCCCTTCGCAAAATGTAGAGAGATTCTGTCAAAAATAAACTGGACCTTCCATCCACGCACCGTGAAATAGTTTAAAGAAGAAAATAAATCTTTTTGTGAAGTAATCCAACTGGCAGTTGAAGATATATTGATTCTGTTACTTTAGTTTAGCTTATCTGGGGTATAGGTGAGTTGAGGAATTACTTGGCTGAACGGAAAAGATTGGAAAGAGGCATCCTAATACTTACCTAAGTAATGTATCTATATTTATCGATTTATGTATCAGTATCATATTCCGTTACATTTATTTTTTTATTACTTATGATTTTGCTATGTAACAAAGCCTAACCTAATTTACTTACTCTTAGCAGTAACTAACTATGTAATCAAAGTTATATAGTTTGAATTGTTTAATATAAGTAACATACTCGTGTGGAGTATTTTGTGCTAACTTTTATGTTACGTTAAAATTTCGATGAATGTTTTCTTTGATTGCCATTAAATCTTAAGGCTCGTCAAAATAATTAATGGGAGATTTAAATTGTTTATGTAATATTTCAGATAACTCAATGCAAACAGCGGAAGTTTTCAGAAAAATAATATGTCGTACTCAATAGCGTATCGATACGACAAGCATGTGACCTATTTCTAAAAAAATAATGATTTCCTATTTCCTCTTCGATAACGATCCAGCTCAAAACTATATCAGATATTTAACAAAAATATTATAATACAAAGTATACGTTTAAAAGTCCGTACAATGCTCCAGTGCGGAAGGCCAGATACTCGTATTCTATGAATTGTAACCTCCTTTGTTCTTAGCGGCAAATTTCCGAACACCCGTAGCGAGGTAGTGTACTCAGCATTCATTTAAGCCTAGAAATAATATGTAAGCTTTAAGTTTTCTTTTATGCAATAGTTAGTATTTATCCATATAGTTGCAAGATCCAGTCTTTATACGTACTTATACTAAAAAAAAATTTACACTATACGGCACACTAATAATAAAGTAAAAGGAATAAGTGGCTAAGTAAAAAATCTAATACCTATCGAGTGGTTAGCGGTCAACCTAGTGTCAGTATTTATTGAGGTCACCCATAGAGGCATCCGACTTGACCTAACGACTGTTATCAATTTGGTAACAACCGAGATCGACTTTTAAAGTGTCCTCTGAAGCACGGAGACGCTCAGATCAAATACCACTATGCGGTCACCCATCCATGGGCCAGCCGCACTCTATGTTACCCGCTAATCGTTTACCGATTATTGTGCGCAACGAGCTATGAGCAAGTGGCTAAGTATTGACATAATATATTCATGAAATAAATTAAATAGATTCCAAGCTGTAATTACCGAGGCTTTGATTCATTAGACTATTATTATCGTTTTGTAATCAATGCGTACGCTCGAGGCATGATTCAGCCTTGAGAGTCCTTACAGCCTTAGAACAGACTAATGCATAATATGATGTAGTCTCACTATCAAATTTCGATTGTTTAAACTGTGATCCAAGACGCAGTCTCAAAGATGATGCTTTTTTTTTCCTAATCAAGCAAAGAAATAATGTAATTAGTTTCATTATATCTTTGAGTACAAAGAGAAGAAAGAAGTTTACTTAGTTGAGTGAAATCTTACTTACATTGACGCTACTTATCTTTACACGGTTTATAATAAATAGATTTTACGACTAGTGAAATTACCATCATACTAATATTCTAAATAAATAAATCAATTTAGGTTTAACTACAAATAAATGAATAATTATCTGGATTCGTAAATGTTTTTGCCTAAGTTAACTCTCATTGGCTCAACAGTTAAACATCCCCCCCAACGGGGTTCTCGCCTTGTCGCGGCGGGGGGGCTTAGTAGCCGTGGTTACCAAGGACCACGGTGAACCAAGAGGAACCCCAAGGAGGCGCCGCTCCTCTGGGCTTTGCCGGTAAGCCCACGATGGAGCGGCTCTGGTGGGTTGCGGTGCTGTTTGGGCGGCACCGCAACTGGGCGGGACCGCGGCGGGAGAGGAGTGCCGGTATAGCGGTGCGCCGCTCTCCCTACCTTCCGCGGCCTCGGCGGGGCCGCAACCACCGGATTGCGGACGCGGTGGGGCCGCAGGGGAAGAGGAGTGTCGGTATTGCGATGCGCCGTTCTCCCTATCCTCTGCGGCCGAGTTGGCCTGCGGGCGGCGATCGGGCAGTTGCCGCCCGAACAGCACGGGCCCGAGACGGCAGTGCGCGTGTTCCGCACGCGCCTCTCGAAGGAGGGGGGGCTAGGCCCCTAAATCGGACGGGGCCCGCTCGCGGTGAGCGGGCCATGGCTCGTCGGGGTCGCGGATGAATGCGCAAGCGACTCCCGTGACCCCGACACTCTGGCCGTCTGGAGGAACACCGTGGGTTTTAGTCGGTATGCTGGCCGCGCTTTGAGTGCGATCGGAGAGTCCGACATAACCCCCGCCTTGCCCGGGCGGGTGCGTATGCGTAATGCATTTCCCACGTAAAAAAAAAAAAAAAAAACAGTTAAACATTAGACATTAACAGAAGCAGCATATTTATAACCCTTTGTAAAAACAGACGTGTTCGAGCCGTACCATTAGCGTGTACCACTCGCAAACTATCAGTATTAATTAAATTTAATTGTGCAGAAACAGAAACTGAAATACACTTTGAAATTAAACTAGAATGGATTCTTCACCTTATAGCCATTAAGTATTATAGTTTTTATTGCTATATTTATGTTTTGAATTGCTTAGAAATTAATTTGCTTAGTTAAATGAATGATTAAAATTGTCATTGACAATATTAGGAATATACAAGTTCGCTACAGAAGACTAACAGGCACTATTTAAAACTGTAGCACTAGGAAAACGGATTTCGTGTTGCGAGGAGCTTTACAATCATACAAATAACGATCGTATCGAATTCATAACTCTTTCACAGAATCGCATACAGTTCCACGGTTTTTAATTTTTTTTATATTAGCCTACCAAAGTGACTCTTCTCCGTTAGTAGTCAGTGGAATCTAGAAGTGGTGGCCACCATACCATAAGCCATCGTCCTAAACTGCTGGTATGGTGGCCTCCACTTCTAGATTCCACTGACTACTAACGGAGGGGAGTCACTTTGGTAGGCTGGGAATTAATGGGGTAGGGGAAGGCAAAGAGGCAGGTGAGGAAAGAGGAAAGGGGAAAATTGGGCCTCCGGCGCTCTCACTCACCAAACGAAACGCATTACAGATACTACTACTCTTACGTCGATCTAAGTCGGTAGAGGTTTGTGGTCCAAAATAAAAGAGAAACTACAATCGAGCGACATCAACTCGACGCCATCACTGTATGTAGTAAGCAGTAACCGAAAATGATATAATAAGACAAGTAAGCAGTAATTGTATTAGAAATATAAGAGTTAACAAGAATAATAAAAGTTAAAAGAATATACAGTAGATGATCCACGCTGATTTCAGCATGAATGGGTCGGATCGTCCGGGGAAGTACTACCCTCTCATAGAAGATCGACTTAAGAGTAGTAGTATCCGTACTACTGCGTTTCGTTCGGTGAGTGAGAGCGCCGGAGGCCCGATTTCCCCCCTTTCCTCTTTCCTCACCTCCCTCATTCCCTTCCCCTAACCCCATTCCCAGCCGCCATAGTGGAGGCCACCATACCAGCAGTTTAAGACGATGGCTTTTGGTATAGTGGCCGCCATTTCTGGATTCCACTGACTGCTTACCATCAGGCGGGGTGGAGTCACTTTGGTAGGCTATAATATAAAAAAAAAAAAAAAAAAAAAACCAAATTTTGCTTAGAAAACTGTAGGTGTAACCTACTTATAAAAGTAGATTTTATGTGGGTATACTCAAAAATAAAGTGGATTAAGTCTTTGAGCTCCATGTTGGTCAATCCCAAACAATAGATTTTGTATTGGATCCGTTTGTCTGGCGTTCAAAAAACTAAATATAAATAAAGGCTTATAAATAACAACAGTATAATGCTAGAATATTTTTCTTTTACCGTTTGAATTTAGCTCTAGACCCTTAAGTCTGTATTAGTTGAACTATGTACAGAAGTATCGTTCAAATTCAATTGTAGCAGTTTAGTTCCGCGTTGAAAAGTGCTTGAAATATCGACAAATATAAAAAGCTTAATAGTTTACAAGTTTGAATAAACTATAGACCCGGACGTTTTATTTTAATTGTATAACGAAATTGATCGGTAACTTATCATCCCGCGGGATAAGTTTGAGCGCCTCAGTTGGCTAAAGAGCGTTACTTTTGTGTATCGATATTTATTAAAGTATTGTCTCATTATAAAAATAATCAATTAAATGTTTTATTCTGTAACTTAAAGTTAACAGTTTTATATTAGGATATAAGTATCCTTTTAAGTATAGTAATACCTGTGTTAGGTCACCTCCCTCTTTCATAACACGGTTGCATATTTATGATTCCGTGGTAAATAAACATTTAGCTATTTTAAGCAAAAATATATAAATAATCAACTAATAACATAAATGGTGTGTTTGTGTTTGTGTGTGTGTGTGTGTTTGTGCGTGTGTATGTTTGTGTGTGTGTGTGTGTGTGTGTGTGTGTGTGTGTGTGTGTTTGTGCGTGTGTATGTTTGTGTGTGTGTGTGTGTGTGTGTGTGTGTGTGTTTGTGTGTGTGTGTGTGTGTGTGTGTGTTTGTGTGAGTGTGTGTATGTGTGTTTGTTCGTGTTTGTGTGTATGTGTGTGTGTGTGTGTGTGTGTGTGTGTGTTTGTGTGTATGTGTGTATGTGTGTGTTTGTGTGTTTGTGTGTATGTGTATATGTGTGTGTGTATGTGTGTATGTGTGTTTGTGTGTGTGTGTGTGTGTGTGTGTGTGTGTTGTGTGTGCATTGTGTGTGTGTTGTGTGTACGTTGTGTGTGTGCGTGTGTGCGTGCGTGTGTGTGTGATCTGAAAATCTGTTGATGGTTGAGTCGTGATGTATTTGGTAAATGTAATGTAATTTGTCTTTGTAATGTTTAAAGAGAATAGATTAGCATGAAGCCAGGCTGCAATTTTGGAAAGAAACAGAGAAGGGCTCTGCAGTTTTCTTTACAACAGCCCAGGTATCACCAGTGAAAACTATTGCTGTGCTATCCGCATATAAAAATATATGGCCTTTAATGTTTTTGATGTCACAGAGACTGTTAATATACATTAGAATTAATATAGGGCCAAGAACACTACTTTCTGGAACTCCATATGTAATAGTTACCTCATTACTAATGTAGTTTACAATTTTTGTACATTGTTTACGATCTTTTAGGTAGTCTGTCAGCAGTTCCAGAGATACTCCCCTAATTCCAGCGTTCATTATGATCAACAAGGATTATTTCTCGGGAATATAAATATGCCCTCTTTGATTCTAGTGTGATGGTTTTTAATAATGAAATTGTTAGTTTTAGCATTTATCGTATCATCTTAAAGATGTCAATTTCTGAAAGTCTTCTTTAAGCATGGCCAATTAGTTGCTGCACTATTAATAGGTCGTCAGTCTAGCTTTTTACAGGCCTATTCAACGATAGGGATATCGTATTTGTTCTTGCTTATTAGTCACACAGAGAAAATGAAAACATCCTAAAATAAGATTAAGATTTCGTACCTCAACCAACCAACCTAATCAAACACTTCATTGTTTTTTATTTGTTAAATAAAAAATAAAAGAAACCATTATTCTATAAATAAACGCGTCCACAACGCACAAATATTGTTTCCACTCTCAAGTATTTGAAACAATTATAATTCAATCAGCAACCAATAAATAACAGTTTAAGCAATATAATAAATTTTCTCATAAGAACATAATCTAGCGAATATTCTAAGTCGCATTTAGGGGATCAAAACTCAATTAGTATTGTTAAGGGGAATCGGCATGCGACATCTGGCGACCAAGTGAAACGCTGATGACAAATTCAACTTAACGCCTTAGGGAAAAGTGGCTGAATGATCCATAACTGGGTTTTCATTAAGATATATATTTTGTCAATTTTGAATTTGATTTAAATCAGTACGTTATCCGTAAATGTAGTTGTTGTTATTGCGATAGGAAGGTCTGATGTCCAGTAATAGAGTAAAATTTTCGGGTGTTATAATGTGTCGTAAGTGGTAGGTTCCGATTAGGCAGCATTGTAATTATAATAAAAGTCTAGGCTATAATTAAACTCAGTACTTTAAGTATGTTTTTTTGTGCCTTATTTTTCTAATACTTAAAACAGTAGTAATTTTATTCACCATAGCTCCTAGTTAAGTTGAAAATAAACTTAAAACAATTGTTACATTTAACAATTTACATTACCTTAGTATTGAACACAAGGCGATACCATACGGCTCATGAAGTTAGTGCTTTGAAACGTCGTTTTAAGAAGGACACTTTATGTCTCTCAGAAAATACGTCTACCCAGTTTATGTCAAAATTAAACATGATACCATCATGATACAACGGTATAAAGCTTTGAGAACATGATCAGAGCACCTGATTCATATAATATTGTCATTGATTGATGTTATAAACCTCTTTTATGCGTGTACTCGTATGTCGTATAAGAAGGATGAGGTCACTGTATTGAAAGCGAAAGATACGAATGTTTTGATAAATTGAAATGATTAAAATGATATTTGTTCTTAAAACTTGTACCTACCTAACCTAAGTTGTAACTTCTTAATATATTTTATGTTTATGTGTGTTGTGGTAAAGGGTTTCAGCATATTAATTCCATTGTGTCTTATAAGGCGCCACTGCCGCGTTTGTGAGGCTCCTGGAGGAAGCCTCACTACACACATGCAGATGGAAAGTCGGGGTCACAATAAAATGCCTGATAACAATTAATCACTTGTATTTATTGAAATCAGACATTTTTAGGCACAAATGCGGCAGTTGAGACAATCAATAAGATTCCGTGATGGACACCATTTCAATTACTATCGTATCTATTGCAGCTTGGTTATATAATTTTTCGTGGGATAAAAATAAGAAGGAGAGCTGGTAAAGAGTTCCACGTTTTAATTGGAAATTGTGACCTTTTAAATTCCATTGCAAAAAAAAAGCTCTGAAAGAAGCCTTTTCAAATTAAATTTTGAAAGATTAAATAGGACCTGCGTTTGTGACAATACTGCTAATACCAGATTTAAAATAGGAATTGAAAATTATTTTTCTTACATTTTCAATTCGAAATACTTGTATGTGATTAAATTTAATCCTTTTAGTCCAAGAATAATTGGTGAGCTTAAATACTTTCAGATATAGATTTAAAATTTTCTTTTATGTTGTTGCCGGACTTTATAGTATGAATGGAATTAAGTTTCCTTTATACAATGCAAAAATATTTTCATGAATAAAGAAAAAAAATTTTACATTCATGAACTTTTCTTGCTACTTCTCATAAATCTACCTCGTCAGAAAACTGGCTGTAGTTTCGTTGACTGACATTTTAGTTTTGTTATTTAACATTTATAAGTGTTACTTCTCATAAGTGATTTTGATTCATAAATGATTTTGATTTAATTAGACGGTTGTAGATCCACGCTGGTTTCAGCATGAATGGGCCGGATCGTCCGGGGAAGTACTACCCTCTCATAGAAGATCGACTTAAGAGTAGTAGTATCCTTACTACTGCGTTTCGTTCGGTGAGTGAGAGTGCCAGAGGCCCAATTTCCCCCCTTTCCTCTTTCCTCACCTCCCTCATTCCCTTCCTCTAATCCCCAGCCGCCATAGTGCAGGTCACCATACCAGCAGTTTAAGACGATAGCTTTTGGTATGGTGGCCACCACTTCTGGATTCCACTGACTGCTTACCATCAGGCGGGGTGGAGTCACTTTGGTAGGCTAATAAATATTAAAAAAAAAAAAAATCTACTGCGTTCTACTTTCATAGTTATCGACTGAGTTAAATTGACATATAAGTTCATTATTATTGTAATGTAACTCTAATATCGTTATTCAAGATTTATATTATACCTATCATTTTTTTACGTCAATATTTTTTGTTTCCTAAACTATCGTCTTAACTCTACATTAAGCCGTAACCTAAGCATTCCAAAAACAGCTAACATTTAGCTGATCTTTTTATATTTTTTCGACCATCAGTCTCGGTCGCCACACACGAAGTCAGGTGTATTTTTGATCTAAAATAAAAATAAATCTTTATTTACTTTACTCAAATGGAAAATAAATAAAATAATACTCTTTGAATCATGATACGTCTGTGAAAGCTGTTTCGGTGTTTATTTTTTTAAGTTCGAACTAGAGTAGAGTGATGTAAGAAATAATGTCGTGTAAATAATATGTTCATGTGTCATTTCAACGCTGTAATATTACAGCTTTTTTCTAATACTCAACATTTATTGCCATATTTAAACATTTTTTTTAATTTAATATCAATTAATTTACTTTTGATTGTCATTATTTTTGTCTGTTAACATCTTTACTCCATGTTTATTCACGTAGTATTTTTCGTTTAACTTGTATATTTACATTTATTTATTGTATACTAGATAATTGATGTCAAATTGTTTGTTGGTCTCGTATTAAGCCTGTCAGCGTTCGTTCATTACAGCTAACTACCACCTACAATCAGTTGAGAAAAAATGGTGGAGGCTTACGTCCAGCGGTGGATGTCTTTCCACTAATATGTTGATGACCAGGTGGGCCGAATACTTGTTTCCACCGAAGCAATATCCAAAATGTAACAAATTGTTAGTAAGCCATTAAATAAAATAGAAAAGAAATAAAATGTATAAGCTCAGCAAATATTTTTACCAACCAACCGTTTGGTAGTCGATTACTAAAACATATTATTATGATACTGCCCCACTTGCCACAAATAGTAATAATCGTAAAGTTGGTAGTTTTATTTATTGTGTTTTGTTTAGGGAATGAACTTGGTAAACAAAACAATAATATGGAACTAAAGTTAATGAAGGTTAGCTTCTTATTTTGCTTAGAGAAAACAATGTCGCTGTGTCTTCGGTTAATGATGTTATAGATAAAAAGATTGATGGTAAGCCGTCTAGATTTATATCTAGTACTGTAATATCATAATATGCGATTTCTGGCATAGGCGATAGGTATATACATTTCTGAAGTGTGTGGTTTGCCATTCATGTGTATATAGCAGCCATAATCGACAAGGTTTAAACGATTTGATTAGTATTGAAAACATCTATACACCTACGTAATTAAATCTATTACTATTACTGTTTTATGTTGCCTGTTTTATCTCCTATAATGAAATGTAGGTAAAACTTCCATGATATTTATCTAATCAGTTCATTAAATCCTACCGCACCGCTTAAATATCTATTAATGATGACGATAATTAGCTCTGAATAGTACAGTAGTTAGTATACAAAAAATCTATCAAAAATAATTATTAAAGCATATAAGTACAAAATTTAATATTTCAATAGCGAATATTTCAATGTTACAAAATAACCACAAATTCTAACACTCGAACTAAAATCACACATCGGTCGAACGGACGTCTGCATTCGCAACACATTAGTAGTATAGTTTAAACCATTGGAAAATTGAACCTTGCGATAAGTTATATTCATGATACCAGCACGTTGCTGCGTCCACCAATTGTATTTCGGTACATTTTGTGACACAAATTGCAATTTTGATGTGAAATTTACTCGACAGTTTGGATATTGAAACTCGAACTGTTAATGAGATAGTGTAGTGTTTGAATAACGTTATATTGAAAATTAAATTTATTTCAAGAGTTAGTACAGCTATTATGAATAGAAATGTTTGAATTTATTATTCGCATAGATTTGTTATAGCAAATGGTTATTTACGTGTAAAAGTAGCTTGTGAACTCTGTGAATAAGTCGAAAGACACACACTAAAATCTCATCATTATTAAATTTATAATCTGTTTGGTTGATTTATCTATGAAAGAGTGACAGACAGACTAAATTACTTTCAAGCCAATAACGTTGGTCTAGATAATATTAATTAAGTAATATTAAACTGTTATTTATTAGCACATCAATCACTTTATATTCACTGGCTACATTAAATTTCCTAGTCTCGCAGAGTACCGGTATATAATATAGTTAGGAGAAGCACTAGTTATGAGAGTTATTAAATTAAAGGCATGTTGTTCAATAAACTTCAGACAGTGGTATTGAGTATTGTTTAATAATATCTTTACCTTTATTTATATTGGAGTTACAGTCTCGGTTTACCAGATAAATATGTGATAGCTCATATAATTGGCGATGACTCTATTTCCATATACCTAGACAATATAATCTTTTGCATATTGCGTATACTTACTCTAATTCAAATAATTGTAGAAAGCTAATTATTTTTTTAATGGCACAATTAGCACGTATTCGGATAAAATAAGAATTACCGGTTAACAAGTTAAATTAACAGCAAGTGGGATAAATTTCTATTTTATTCATAGAATAGATTAAGAAATGTTGAGGACATAAGCTAACGCCAACATTGTCATTAGCTTATGTCAATTTCATAGATTCTTTAATATATTCTATTAATAGAATAGAAATATATGCCACTTGTCTAGGTCCTCAGGGTCATGAAATAACACAAGACTGCCGTCATAGCTACTATCACTTATCCCCTTGTCTGTACCATGCAGTAGATGTTTCAGGGCTGAATAGTGGTAATGAACAAGTAAGAACGCAGTGAAATTTCGCTAAAGTGTAGAAATCTATATATCTATAAATACACTTCACTAATATGTATTGTATCTTAATGTATCAACTTTAATGTATAACAATAAATAACATTCATTTAGACATTCAAATAAAAGTGGCATGCCGTAATCAGCATCTGCAAAATTGGTGCCATCTATTGTGTGAATTGCTAAAAATATCTACGTTTATCTCAACGAACAATACGGTAAACAAAGGCATACTAAAAACTACAGCACACAATCATAAAGCAAATTACGAAACAGAATGAACAAGCAAAAGAAAATATAAAACAGAAAAAATGTTGCCTCAAAAATTGTCAACGCTCTAAGGTTCGGCCCTCATATATCATGAGGATTTATTTTCACCTTCGCTTCTTTCTCGATTTCTACGTAACGCCTTAATTCAATATTAAATTTTGCTCTTTCCCCCGTTCTTCGTATAGCAGATGTCTTTACACGTTTTGTTATTCATATTTTACATACATGTTACATTAGGGATGTAAAAAGGACTCTTTAGTATATTGAGCTCGAGTAATGAAGTCGGTTTGAATTAATAATTTGATATGTGAATTCTTTACGTGTGACACGCCATTATGCTACAAGACTTCTATTAATTGAAAGTCAACATTGCATACATTAGGTTTAATGTTGGAATAATGTTTTATGCGTTTTGGGACACAAAACAGTAAATTTACTTACTTCGAATGTCCAGGCAATTTTATTCTAAACTTATTTTTTAATAATAATAAATTTATTTTTATTTTCCTTCACAAATTGTCTGGCTTATGCTAAAATACAGGTAGTAGAACTAGGATAATTTGCGAAGGACTGGTGCCTGAAATGGGTTTGTTAAACCTGTGCTACAGGTCACCAGGTCTTCTATGATCCAAACCATTTATTGGTTTGGGTCACAGAAGAATTACTTACAAACGTCGAAACACAAGCTACTCGTGTAATCGCAATATACTATTTTTTTTTATTTTTCTTTTAAATTACGCATTCTACTACAAGTTAATCTTTGAGATTGAGCTTATTACGATACTCACTCACAATAAATGCTCTGTCTGTTTCTAAACTTTTTTATTGATTTCGCTTCTAAATTACAACAGAGAAGATGTTTAAATTATTTACTTTCTCCACACAATTCCCTTATTTATTCGCAATACCTATCAAAATTTGATATCTTTAGCATTTCCATTACCAAACACGAAAGTTGATTACACGTCGCTATCTTCACTTATCATCTTTATCCTACAATCGAAATTAAAATGTAACTTTATAGGAATAAAGTTCAATTTCAATAGTCTGGTGAAAATTAGCGAGTTTTAAGAAGTGGCATTTTTGGTCACAATATTCCCACCCAGTAGCGTTTAAACCGAAATAAGCCAGTAGCTTCTTACAATTATATTGAGACATATTTTTGGGAATTTATGGGTTATATGACACGCACCAGCTGTTGGCATTGCACGTAAGTAATGACATTATAAGCAACTTGTATATGCCTCAGAAGATTATCTTGCTAATTAAATCTTTGTACTCGTATGTATTTTGCGTTGGAACAAACACAGAGCCAGGTGAAAATGTAAGGATTTGCATACCAGCACTTAATAAAGTTACACTTGGTCGTAGTAGTAGTCGACGGTAGTAGATCCACGCTGGTTTCAGCATGAATGGGCCGGATCGTCCGAAGAAGTACTACCCTCTCATAGAAGATCGACGTAAGAGTAGTAGTATCCGTACTACTGGGTTTTGTTCGGTAAGTGAGAGCGCCGGAGGCCCAATTTCATCCCTTTCCTCTTTCCTCACCTCCCATGTGACTACATGTAACTTTTTGTTTATTCGTAAGTACATTATCAATGCGTTTAATATTAACTTATAACACTAAGTGCATCATTTACTGTCGATTACAATTTCATTGTAAGTCACCTGCTTGTTTTAAAGATTCACCCATACGGTAATCTTGATCATTTCAGCATCTTTTATCTTATTCAACCTTTTTAAATGTAAAATCTATTCTCGTGGGTTCTTGCAAGAACTCACTGCAATAATTATACATTTATCAATATTTGTCATTCGTTACACGTTTACTACTTTAACAGATTTCAACAACTTTGTTTGTTATCTACTAATAGCAATTGGCAGGCATGAGAAAGGCATCTTTGGCTTCCCAGTAGTTGTTCGTTAGAAACCGAGCTTATCAGTTGCCATAGCATCACAAGTACTTAGAACTAGATTTATTCTGGTAACTTGTATTTCGTCGTGTTTTTCGTTCGAGTTGAAAGCATATTCCATTACAATTTGTTCGATTAGAATCATTTTAATTTGAAATATATGTACAAAATTATTATTCAGGTACCTACGCTTTACAGGTTGAACATGTAATATTAATCATGACAATATTTATCATAGTTTCAATCTTAGTAAGATGTAATTCGGTATTACTGACGACGGTGTTAGATACCAATTATTCTACAAGAGCACGATGAATGATTCCACAATCTTTAAAAGGAGACCGGGATTTCTGGGCCTAGAATGTAATAAGCTAAAATATTGATTATCAAATTATGGTAAATTCAGTAATAAAATAAAAACAGAACAAATTAAATTTAAAATCTTTGAAATCTCTAATCATAATAAACTTTCCCATGTTTTAGGAAACCCATCAACTGATACTTATATTTATTGAAGGTGTCTGTATCTATATTTTAAATTAGTGTTGATAGAGATGAAACATCATCAACTATAGCAATAGTAAATTATTAAAATAATATACAAATTAAACTAAAACTAATCAATAATTAATGCATTGCCTAAAAATATATATATATTACATTTAAAACCCGAAACAAGAATATCAAAAAACCTAAAGTTATATGCCGAAAAATGTTAACAGCGGCGATATTTGGTGGATTTAGCCTACGTAATGAAAATAAAAACCTTCATAAAATATTTTATAACTCTTAATTCAGATTGCCAAAACGTTCAAAAGTGTTAAAGAATATTTTTAATATACTAGCTATTTATTTATTGGCATATTTACTTGTTAGACCCAAACATGAGTGAAAGAGTCTCTTTTAGCTATGTAATAGGAACCAGGCTATACTATTCATCATTAACCGGCTAGCCAGCTCTAGAAAATGCTTGCTACAGCTTATTTTATAGATTGTAAATGAATGTTTCATAAATGTAATTCTGTTGTGCACTATGAAGAATTTTAAAATATATAAAAACGGTACTACGTTGTTTGTTGTATGTTGAAGAGGCAAAGGAGGTACATGCTTCGATCGCAGCAAATTGCGTTCTATATATAGTCTCTGTTTACCTGTTTATCAGACAGGCGTGAAGTTATGTATGTATTTAATTTTCAAATGCCAATTTGTAGGTTGAATGTTGTGAGCGGGTGAAAATACCAGCTCCAGTTAGCATAACAAACGCAATATTTATCGAATAACGATGGAATATCAAAATCTAAACCAGTACAAAATCACAAAATCAAGTGTCACAAAACAATTTCTAAACAAAGCGATAGAAACTACATTACTTACCTTATAATAATTACATTACTAATCAATCTATCGCTCCAGTAAGTTTACACCGTGTCCAATTAATCCTGACCCTTGCAATAATACCGACTAATAAATTTGTGAATGATTATTTATAAGAGAGGGAGGAGCGGTAGATCTTGTTATATCGGTAGTGTGTGACAAGGCGCGCCGTACTGTACATGTCTCATTATAACGTTCCGGTTGAATGTAACACTATCGCGCACCGGGACTGTGTAAATAATCACTTTGAAATATCAATGATAAGATCTGTTAGGAATGCACTGATTGACAGCGATAGCTGTGTTAGGGCAAGGTTTGTTTAATTTATTAAAAATTGAAACAGATTAATGTAAAGCTTTTATTTGTTAACACACATTAGATACAAAATTTTGTTGCTTAAATAGCGGGCTGACGAGACGAGAGAGAAGTCTGAGCTGCCGTTCTGCTTCAAGTTATAAAAAACCGATAACTAACGAAAAATATTTTTTGTGATAACCGCTACTCTAGGAACTCTACATTACCAGAAAAAAGTAATGTTCATTATTATTATTCCAGGTCGTTATTACCCCATTGCAGGCAAAGTCGCAGCGTAGGCAGGCCTCCCACAAAGTGGACCGACGACCATAAAAGGGTGGCGGGCAACCGATGGACGAGGGCGGTGACGACCGGTAATGTTGGCGAAAATTGGGGAAGGCCTATGTCCAGCAGTAGACGTCTTTTGACTGATATAATGGTGATGAAGCAAAGGCCTCTTCTCATACAGAGAAGGTAAAAACGAAATATTACATAAAATTAAAAAAAAAAACACTGTACTTTAAGCGAAAGACTCTCCATTCTGTTACCAATACAGAAAAGGAATAAAACTTTTGGAACCTTTGGATGACGGCTATTACTTTCTTACCACTTGCACCATCGAAATAAAAAAGAATATTATTTGTTTTTCTTCAGTTTACAGACTCTTATGTGTTTAACGTATTTTGTCATACCGCATTTAACTGCAGCAATCATCTAAAAAGTACAAACAATAGATTCAACAAATTTCAATAAAATCATTGGTTTTTTATTGCTTTTGAAATGTATTGTATTAGGGAGCCCATTTGTTACCCCCAAATGAAGGGACTTTAAAACACGCAAAGCGTAAAATTAAATATTGAAAAAGGCAGTGCATTTTAATCAAAATGGTATTAGTATAATCTTGTAGGAATGCACGTTACGATAAATGGAATATACAGAGGCCTTGTTTGGTCAACAAAGATTTAGTTGGCCCATCTTTGTTCATAATTAAAAAAACAATACATTGTCTAAACTTTAAAGTTGGTACCTAATATATAGAATGTATAATAGGTATACTAAATAATGACTTTTTTTTTTAATTTATTTATTTATTTAGTATATTATCGTCTCACTGCACAGCAGGTCAAAGACCTATTATAGTTTATTCTGAGAGAGATGTCATGAGCATTGAATACTATGCTTGTACAATGATTAACACTTTAGTAATAGTATATAATAGTGTAGTCCTACACAAAAAAACGATTGCAAGAAATCTTACCTTATTTTTGTTTCAGCGAGCATGTTGGTGTCGCCGTTATGCTCACTAGCAATTCTTTCAATATGTTTAAGTCCATATTAAAGGGCGCCACGTGGCTGATTCTGCCCGTACCATTTCGCGGGCACGTTAAAGTCCCCGGATTTTAAGTTAATAAATATAACATTCAATTTGTTTGTTTGTTTGTTCTAAGTTCTGTGTACACTATCGCCAATTGGCTATAAAATTTATTGAAATTGGAAGAGCTGTTTGCATAGTTTTAAAATTAAAGCTGTTTTTTCAGTAGGTATATTGCTTTTAATTAGAAACTTTAAATAATTTTAATATTTTATTCTTTAAGTGCAAAAAAAAAAATTGTAATCAAAGAAGCTCTGGCTGGAATGTGCTTCGGCACTAGAATTAGGCATGAATGTAAATAGCATAATTTTTTTTATTTCAATTACCTTACTTTTCCTATATTTGCCCGACTGCCGAACTTAAGAGTATAATTGGTTTTCGAGCGTATGTATGCATCTTAATGTATGAATGTATGTAATATGTATATAATATTGAAATGAGAGTAAGAGTGAGTGACATAGGGTATATAATATTAAAATGTAGCATCGGCACGAAAAAACTTCTCATTTTCAGTATGTTTTAGACAGGGGCTATTTTTGTTTTTTAATAATATATTTTGCTTGTTATAATATTGAAATATTATTAATAATACAACCGTTACGTAGTCCAGATTTCATTAGGATATTTTTCTTTACCATGTCTAAAATTACCTTGACAAGAATAGACCTCAATATGTTACATTGTTATTCACCCAGCTTTGAATTCTCATCCTCGTGTATGACACTTGTAACTTTCTATAAATATTTAAAAAATATCTAGGTAATGATTGACATTTAAAAAATACCTTTATGCAAATGTGTTATACCTCAAAGCCAAAAATTAAAATAAAAAATCATCGCTAAAAACGTAGGCTATACACATCGGTATTTCAAAGGGGGTTTAATCAGAGTTACAAATTCAATTTACCCCGTCGAAGGCCGATTGGGGACGATATCGGAATAATTTGCATAGTTATTATAAACATGGGTCAGTCCTGCATAAACTGTGCTCGATGACAGCTACCGTCTCTCGAATGCAAATAATGTACGCGAATTAAATTCAATGGAGGTGACTGGATGGTTTTATGCAAGTAGTTATTTGATTAAATAAAATACTTTTATTATCATTATTAACATCTATACATATAATAAAATTGGAGTGTCTGTTTATAATATTGAATAACCGTTTTTACTACATGTATATGAATATATATTATATACGGTACATACACAAAAATAACATTTTTTACAATTTTTGTATGACTGTCTGTTTGTTCCGGCAATCTCTGAAATCGCTGAACCGATTTTGACAGGACTTTTAATGGCAGGTAGCTGATGTAATAAGGAGTAACTTAGGCTACGTTTATTTTATAAAAAATCTTTTATAAATAATAATAATATGCGATGTAACAGACATTTACGCGGGCGAAGCTGCGGGCAACTTACAGCAAGTCATACATAAATTCAAGTCGTTAGACTAGCCAAGAAACTTCAGCTCTAATAATTTGTGTGATACCGTAGTGTCCACACAGCGTGCTTTAGTCATTGTTACCTTCTTATCTTTGCATCACATGACCCTGTAACAGTGTTTACCCATAATACCATATATACGTTTTCCTTCAGAACAGTTCATTTTTCTCACGTTCGCTGATTTGATACCATCATCATCGTCAGCTAAGGCTTCCACTACAGGACACAGGTCTATCCTAATATTAAGTGTTTATTTTTTAAACTTTGATGAACACAGTAAGATAAAATTTTGTAGGTACAAATATGGTTTCACTCACGAAATTAAAAAAAGGAGTCTAAGTTCACGGCAGCCCGTTGGGGATTTCCTGGGCTCCTGAAACTACAGAATCTGAAGTCCATCTCTGTTGTAGTTATCCTTTCATTAGATGAGCTACTAGCTTGTGCTATTGTAAGTAATAAAAATCTTTACATATACTAATATTATAAAAAGAGATAATAATAACAATAATAATAACCATTTATTTCAGGCATTTAGAGCCCATAAAATTTCAATACATAAATAACAAAATAAAAACTATAAACTAATACATATTTTATATAATTTAAAACTAAAAACTACTGTGTACGAGAGGTCGGCGTCGTGTTTCGCTGCGGGGTGTCAAGTAGCCGACCGCGGAAACGGCGTTATAAGACACCCTTCGGAACTCCTCCTTGAGGAAGGTCTCTAACTGTGGAGTTGGAGCCTGCACCACGAACGATGTAAAATTGGTTCTGTGGCGCGCCTCCAACTTCTCCACCCTCAAGGTCAGGTTTGTTTTCACCTTGATGTACTCCACGATCTCCTCGGCCTACGTAGAGTGGTGTAGGCGGGACACATACACAGCTGCGTCGTTGGTGTTGCAGCACGTAGCAGCATGCTGGGTCCTGTCAGACCTGTACCACACAGGTTGTGACGAGTAGGCTTCCTTTTCTTCTTTTCCACCTTGATGAAACCTTCCTCGTCACACTTCGTGTTTTTTGCACCTATAGTCGTGCTAGGTACAGAGCGACTCTGCTTACCCTCTTTTACAATAAGTACTTGTGATGGTTGTGACACAGTAGTATTGTTTGCAGCGACAATTGCAGAGTAGGCACGTTTGGGGGTCGACGTACTTACTACACGCGTCGTAGCCTCGGTAGGTACGGCGCAGGCGGCGGAGCACGATGCAACGCATGCATTCTTGGCGGCCGGTGACGTAGGTGAACTCGCCGACTCAAAACTGCCGATGGATGCGTTCTGTGCCCCGCGGCGTGTGTTCACGTTTGAGGCATCAGGTAATAATAATAATAATAATATTCTACCACATTCACACAGCGCCATCTAGCCCCAAATTAAGCAATTATATTTGCTTGTGTTATGGGTACTAAACAACTGATATACTACTTATATACATTTTTTTTTTGTAAATACATACATATTATAGATAAATTACACCCAGACACAGAACAAACAATCATGCTTATCACACAAAGGTCTGTCCTGGGTGGGAATCGAACCCACGACCTCCGGCTTAGCAGTCAGGGTCACTAACCACTAGACCAACAGGCCAGGTGACCTACTTGTGGAAATAGCGCTGCGTAGCAACACTACTTCGGCACGTAACTCACTTATGGTGGTGTCTGACACCTCCAGCTTCGACTGTACTACAGCCAGGCTCGCTTTTAGAGATGTTATGTCCTTAAGCAGCCTGGTGACGTCAACGTGGTCAAACGTGACGGGAGGCAACTTATGGAGCTCCTTCGCCATGAAAGCAGGCACGTCGTTCGGATCGGTCACCTTTAGCAAGGTGATGATGTCTTGAACGCTCTTCTCAGTGCCATCTCTTCGGCGTGACGGCATTTCGTCGAGCTTGTCCAAGGTTTCAAATAGCAGCCTCTTGCCACTGCTAACTTCATCTTCAGTGAAACTGGACTTACAGATCTGCATAATGCTGACCTCGTCCATAGTGTCGATGGCGTGCTGTATAAACGCCAACAGCTCGTTGGCTATGAGTTGTTGTGAACTCATAGCGGCGGATTCGCACAGCGGCTAGAACCGCGCAATACGTGAATTAATAAAATAATTCGCTCTGTGCAATGTAAGCACGTCTACACACTAGCGCGCATTGCACTGCACTGAATTATATTTCATGTATATTTGTTTGTTGGTTTGTTTGTTCCAATTTAATTCAAAATTTAAGTAACCAATTTAAAAAATTATTTCACCTTTAGAAAGCTACACAAAGGGAGGGTAATATAGGCTATATTTTATTATGTTGGACATTATTATTCAGTCATTTTCTAAATATCAATATTTTAAGTGCCTTTGTAAATCTGAATGATGCATTACGTCACTACTGCTATGACATTTTCCGTAGGCGTTTGTTGTATTAAACTTTCGATAATAAAGCGAAGCAATGGTTAACGTCTAGTAGTTACGTATATACAGTGAAGAAATGGGTTTTTAATTACTGGTTTTAACTTCTACACGAAAAAGTAAATTGCAATATTTAAGGACTTTAAATTGTCGGAGTTAATGGAATGTTGAAACTTAATTACAGGCGCAAACTATTCTAATACGAATAATTACTTCAGTACCGAATCGTCTATGTAGCAAAATGTCCAAAACTTCAAATGGTCCATGAAGCAGTAAGCATGATACATTGTACTATAACGAAATCTCTCTTTTGGACAAGTTAGGTCGACGACCTGATAAAGGTGAAAGGCAATCAGAGAATGAGGCTGATTTACGACTTCTAGAAGTCATAAATTTGGAGTAAGTCGAAGATTATCATCAGGTAGGCCGTATGCTTGTTTGCCACCAAAGTTGTAAAAAAACCGCCGCGTAACAGTCTCCAAACAGTACCATCAAATGGCCAACTACTTTGCTAGCATAAAATATCCGTTTAACGTATAAAAAATAAACAGCGGATATTGAAATACGTCATAGTCATGACACATCCATTAACCACCGCATCTTTAATATAAAGGGTGCTTTACAGCACTTCAGGTAAACATGTCCAATTTACGTTGAGCCACGATGATGCATTCTATCACCCCTTTATCCTTTGTAATCCAAAGAGACGAGAGGGGTTTTATAGGTCTTATCCACTGGTTGCGGCTTACCTCAAAGGCAGAGAATATAGAGTAATCGGAGGGCAGTGTTGTAGGCTTTGTATTTTATAATCAGATGCATCACTCTGATTGAATATACATGAACGCTAAACTATACTATGCCTGCTTATTTTATGATACATAGTTAAATATGTAGAGTATTTTAATTAATCAGTTTGTCAGTTTTGCCCATTCTACTTTTTTATTACTTTTAGTACTAGTTTTGATGTATAAAAAATATTTTTTAAAAAAATGCACAACAATAAGGATACTATATTATGGCAAAGATTATTATGCTCATTCTTAGTCACCATGACATCCATATCTTTGGCCTACTAAATTTTATATGTACGGCAAAATTACTGGACAGCTAAAATTGCCTCATACACAAGAAATGTTTGTTAGACCTTTGAAAGAAATTCCCTTCACGTATTCAAATCGATTTTTATTATCAAACTTATCAGATCGGACCAGGATTACTCAAAACTTGAATAAAATAAGGACAAATCAAATCAACGTGTTCAATCTGAATTTGTATGTGATACAAAAGACGTGCGACGAATGTAAACTCAGACGTCACATTACACTTTGAAGATTTGTGGTCAAGGCGTGGTAATTTTTAAGCCTTTTGTATTAGTATTGTATTGTATTGTAAATATAAGACTAATATTTTTAATTTTGTTTTTTTAATTAATAGGTATATTGTGTAAATTAAGATTACCGCACACTTTTATATTATTGAGATCATCTGGCAGCGTTCAACTTCAACACTGTTCTATCAATACTCAATCCTCAAGTGAGTCATAAAAAGTGATGAAGATATTGCAAATATTGAAAATGGATATTGATGCCTATATTATTACAACAAATCACACAAACATCTGGCATGACTTACTGAGCATTAGTTTTAGAGTATAAAAGAGGCTCGTCCTCGTCAAAACATTAAATATAATATTGACAAAATTTAAGACCACCTACCTCGTTGTATATACCTATTTAGCTATTATCGTACTTCTTTAGGGAGATAGATAAAAATCAATTAATAGAGAGTACGTACAAATACATTAAACAAACACAATAAATGGAGTGAGATTGACTAGTTATAATTATCATGAATTCTCAAGAGAATATCTGCTGAGTATTTTTTATCTTGTTAAAATTAATACATACATAGCTTCACGCCTTTTACCCCGAAGGCATAAAAAGAGGTGTTTAACCACCTACTTTCGCATATAATTAATTATCAAATAAATGTAAATAAATATTTTTAACCTGCATCTCGTTTCCACTACATGTAAAATTTTTTGACGTATAATTATTTACGAAGTTTTAAAACACTGTGTACCAAGTTTTTTACAATTAAAACATATCATGACCACAAACTTTTTTGTGGTTACTTAGTGGTACGTCTGAGTTAGGCACTGCACAGACAGGTCGATAAGGATTAAGTCGAAAGGTCTGAATTGAATAAACAATGTAATGACCAAGCTCGTATACCGTGTAAATGTACAACAAGACTTAGCAATCATTTATTTATGTGGACTAAAGCTATTTTGCTAAGTTATAAATTGCAGTTGAGCTACTTTTATTTTGTTAAGTATTTGATATGGTTTCACTGCGGCTAATACAATTAAAATTGTATGATTGTTCTCTTATAGCAAAGTTGTATATTATTTGCATTTTCTCTCTGAATAATTGTGTAGAGCATAAAGATGAAACATTTAGCATATAATGCCATCAAATCAAATCAAATAATCGTTTATTGTCTCAAATTATTAAAACAATATTACAAAGTTGAGGCGGTCCCAGTAAGTAATTTATAATACTTGTGTTGGGACAGACTCGTTACTTCCCTATTATTTGTTCACAATATTGAGACACATGATAGAATAGCGAAAAAGGTTCAAAAAATAATTCTAATAATGTGTGTGTGTGTGTGTGTGTGTGTGTGTGTGTGTGTGTGTGTGTGTTTAATCTTTTAATTTTTTTATTTTTAATCTTAACTGCCGCTGCTTTGACAATGTGGATTTGGTTTATTTTCATAAATAAAAATAGATTTTGCATAACTATTTCTATAAATTATAATGTTTTTAGAAACAGATATTATGTTTATTTAATTATACAACTAGCGCAAGCTTACGATTATGTTGATGACTAGCAAGACGTGCATTTTCGGCTTCATATTGGTATTTCACTCCTGTCTTGAAAAGTCCTATATTGTAATCATACTAAATATTATAAATGCAAAAGTTTGTGTGTGTATGTGTGTGGGTGTGTGTGTGTGTGTGTGTGTGTGTGTGTGTGTGTGTGTGTGTGTGTGTGTGTGTGTGTGTGTGTGTGTGTGTGTGTGTGTGTGTGTGTGTGTTAAAATGATTAAAAATAAGTAGATAGACAAGATACCATTAATACTTTAGCTCTTCTCCCCGTTTTTTGAAAAGGGATCAGCAGAGGTGTGTTGAAATCACATTTCATCAGTTATGTATGCTAGTGTAGGCTAAATTCTGAAAAAAACTATACGCTTTTTTATAAAACATTTATGTTTAGTTACCTTGTACGACACCCACTTACTGAAAGGGTGAAGCAATTTTTATCCGACCACCACACGGGGTTTATTTAGTACTAAAAAAGCTATTTGTAGCTTACGCAATGCGGATACGGCGAACAAGAAACTACTACACGCTACGTGCAATCAATACCCGATTGATTGACTCAGTTACGGTACAAAGACCTTACTTAAAATTCAAAACATTCGTATAACAACCAAATTACAAATCGACTAAGTCGATTCTTATCATCGATTAGACCGCATTCTAGGTATACATAGCGGCATTGTCGTGTAAATTGGAGATTTACGCAAGCAATAAATCAGTCAAGGGATCGTATGTAAGCCCGCCAATACGTTACGTCAGACCGCTGTCCCCTACACTACCTTTGTAAAAATAACTATATCAAACGTGACGTGGTGCCTGACGCTCTCCGTGTGGGAATAAAAATATTTGAAAGGTGAATTTTTGGTTGTGAGTTATAGGCTTGATTGAGTGTGTCATGTAGATTCCTGTCGTTGAAGTTGCTTCACATCAAGTACTTTGTTAAGTCTTATTAATTTTATAGTCCTAGTTTGTGTATGGTTTATCAACCACCTCCAGTTGTTAAACTCAAATTAACAATGGTAATAAATTTGCCTAGAAAAGCGAAGTGATGCCTAAAGTAAAGAAATGGACCTATTTCTATGATGGTTTCAAAAGACAGATGTAACGATATCTTTAACTTTCACGCGAAGTCTTACTGGTAAAGTAGGTACTCTTAAAGTAAAACTACCATGAATATGGTAGTCAACTAATTAGCAGCAATATTAGGTATTATAGTAGCTATTTAGGTATCTCATCGAAAATAACCTACGCATTTTCTTAGATTTGGTCTACATGTTTAATAAAATTCAGTTCTTTCTAAGGCCGCTATTAGGCTATCATAGAAATATGAACAAAGATGTGTAAGTCATTTTTAAATGAAGAACATAATGACGGTATAATAGCTACATGTGATTATTTATGATCATAGTCTGAGGGTCGTCGAACTATGATCATAGAATTTGACAGATATGAAATCATATTTGTATGATAATGTAATACCGCTCTAAGACGCAGTAAACCCAGAGTACCCGTCAGGAGAGCACCTGCGTGTTGAGCACCTATCAATATTTTTGGCAGGTATTCTCCGAGGCAAAAATATTAATAGGAGTAGGCTAGGTGCTCAACGCGCAGGTGCTTTGAGTGAACTACGTCCTCCCAAATACTTAAAACTTCACTTTATTTCAAATAATCCTTTAGTGTCATAAGATCTCTGTCACTTCAGCGACATAAAATGTTTTGAATTTTATTTCAAGTTAGTTTGCTTGGTAACAATCTTCTATACAAGTGTTATCAAAATAAACCGATAGATTTTTTTCATGTAACTCCCTTTGATTTATGATACGCAAAGTTTTTGAAAGGTCATTCCTCACCTAGTTACGGGGTAAGATAAAAATATTGTAGAAGTTGAACGACCCCGTCATGTATATTGTGGGAATATTGAACAAGGAAGAGCACTCCCAAACTCATTACGTTTGAAAGCATATTGTTGCATGTTATTAAGTTGGACGCAACTTTCTGAAAGAAATATAACAGATACTCAGGGAATATTAGTTTGGGTCTGTAGTTTAAGATAAATCTCCAATGTGATTGTTTATCTACGAGACTTTACATTAAGGTAGTTCCTCACCTTGTTCCAGACCTTACATTAAGGTCTCTTAGATAAACTATCTTATTTGGTCATTTGCGAATGTTTCAATCTTAGCTAGCGTAAGTCATGTCTTAACTACACCGACTAAAGATATCTTCACATAGGCAACTAAATAACCCTTAAACGATAGCTAATATATACCTGCCTGTTTGATTGTCGCACAGTAGGGCGAAGGCCTCTTCTCATATAGAGAAGGCATGAGCATTAATCACTACGCTTGCTTAAGGCGGATTGGCAATTTTAGAATTTTAAGGCCAGATTTTCTCACGATGTTTTCCTTCACCGTCAGTCAGAAAAATATTAAGATATAATATCTTCTGTTTCACAATCACCAGCTGCACATAAAACTACTGAAAATAACAATTCACGAACTGTACTTCCAATTTCAAACATATTTCACCTAAATAGCCTGACTCGATACTCAAACATTAATCATAAATAATGCATCGGACGCATATAATGGTAATTACTTCATAATGAGTGGCACAATAATTATTTATCATCCCGTGTGTGTGCACGGTCGCACCGGCCGGTCGTGTTGTGCGTGCAACGAAACGATATTTTATATGATATACAGACGAATAAGAACCAACGCTGATTGTTCGACGAAATTGTTATCCAAAGAAAAGTAATTAAAGTAATGTTATATAATTGACTTCAGATACATTTGTCTTGAGGACGAATTAAAAATGCAATCGTAATGGAATTGTTATTTAACACGCTGCGTCTTTAATATTTGGATGATATTGCCAGTTCAGGAGCTTTTAGGCCTTAATTTTGACACAGGATTTTATGAAACTAAACAGTCTTATCCATCGCGGCGCCGCATGACTGGCTAAGGTTGCGAAAATTTGGGGAGGCCTATGTCAATCAGTGGACGTTTTTTGGCTGATTTGGTGATACAATCTTATGTCCACTCTTATTAAACTTTTTTTTATTTTTTTATTTATTGACCAAAGTATTTTACATTATAGGTTAGTACATTTATGCCACTCGCTTAAACCGTAGAGGTTTTTATGCGAGCGGAGTTCGCGACAATCAATACGGTAGGTTTATATTTATGTTATTTTTCATTACATTATTTATTTTTATACTTAAATCTAGATTTTTTCAAGTAGTGTGCTTTAAGCTCATTCTTATAAGGTTTACATGCAACATATTTATTAGTTATTATTTCAGGAATCGAATTTAATATTTTTGGTAGTAGGTATTGACCTAGTCTAGTTCCATAAAAATTATTATAAGTAGGCAAACTAAATCTAACCAAATTTGACAATTGTCTTAAAGTACTCTTACGTGTCTGTGTACAAAGTTTATTTATGTTTTTTATTTCTTCATTCATCACAGCTATGTTAATTTTACATTTAATAGGTAGTATTTTACAATATTTGAACAAGTCATTGTAGTTATTACTATATTTTAACTTTACATTTCGCGGTACAATAGTTTTTAACATTCTAATCTGTAGCCTATATATTTTTTCAATGTATGTTTTAAATGAGCGGCCGTAGCAACATAGTCCATAACCAATCACAGAGTCTGCCAGAGCTAAATACAATAGGCGAAGAGTTTTATAAGGCATTTTGTATTTCAATGTGTACAGTTTACTGAGTACAGATCTTAATTTCTTACACACGTGTTCTATATGGGCAAACCAGTTAAATCGGTTATCTATTACTAGGCCCAAGTACATGTGTTCTTGGGCTTAGTAATACTAACTAACTTTATCTATACTAGTGCAGCAGCTGTTCTGGTTGCACATAAAGTTGTTATGTAGACATAAATGATCGAGTGCTAATATATTGGGCGTGTAGCTATCCACATTATGTGCAGATTCTATACACATAAGTTTGGTTTTTCGGGCATTTATAACCAAGCCAACGTCATGTGCCCATTGACATTATGTTAAAGTTTTCCTGCATTCTCCCTTCAGCAATTTTTATGTCGTTGTCTGCTACTACTAAAAAGGTGTCGTCGGCAAACTGGTATACGGAGCCATGAGCGAATAAACTACACATTTGATTAACGTATATAATATACTCAGTTGGACCAAATATGGAGCCTAGAGCGGTGCCTATTTCTGTACTTGTGCTTTTACTGTATGTTTCTACTACTTTGACTTTTGTAGTTCTATTTAAATGATAATTTTTAAAGAAATCTAATAGTGGTCCCCGTATTCCGGTTTGCTCGAGTCTCTCATATAGTACATTAAATTGTAGCATATCAAACGCTTTGCTGAAGTCAACTAAGACTACCAGCACGCAACGTTTTTCATTCAAGTGCTCGTTGACCTCGCCGGTGAATTGACACAATAGTTAAGATGTACTTTTTCTTTTTTGAAACCCGTATTGTTTGTTGTGTATTATATTATGTGTATATAAGTATTGATTAAGTTTTTTCCCTAAGTACCTCTCAATTACCTTGTCAACACAGGATAATATGGTTATCGGGCGGTAATTGTTACAGTCATCGTGTTTGCCATTCTTATAAATGAGTCGTACTACACCTTGCTTTAGGTAGTCCGGTTAGTTAGATGTGACAACTACAAAGCTAAAGCGCCTCCATCCTTCAACTTCTACTTGTCAAGATAATAATTTGTGTTTCTGTTTGTGGTTAGTAGTTTCCAATGCTCTTAAAGAAAGCACTGCATTGGATGCAGAAGAGTTTGTGTTTTGATTGCTTTTACAATATTTTTTTACATAATATTAGCCGTAGGTTAAGTCACCAACTGTGCAACTGTCTGTTAAGCCGCTTTTTCCATTGGCATCAATGGCAATTCAATTAACAAATGTTCTTTAAATAAAATAAATAAATAATCGTTCATAATAAAACAGTATGTCACATAAAATCCAAAATAAAATGTAAACATTTGTCGCGTGACTTCGTGATCTTTGTTACGAGTACTTTCGAAAGTGTTGGCAGCATCAAAATATTACAAGTTGCCATATTAAATTATAACTTAAATGGGGTAAAACTTTAGCTTTGTAGACATCTTTGATTGTCAACCTCCTTACGAATTTCTAACATGTTAAAGTTGGCTTCACTTTAAGTTATTTTGACAGCTTTAATTTAGGCTCGGTAAAAATGTCTTTATTTTTATGTTATGTCAAAAGCTTTATATACTCGTATACGCAAACATTATTAAGAAATTATATATTTTGTGTAGGTATTTTCACATTACATAATATAGTTTAAATCAAATTTATCACCAATATTTATCAACATGTTCCTTATTTGAGATAGTCGTTACAACTTTTCTTCAAACTTGGGTACCATCTACTTGAAACATATTGGACACAAAGTGCCTATGTTTATGGATTCTGCAAAGTTTAGTCCCACGTGAGAATCAAAGGGCACTAGAACTAGCACTTTTTGTTATGTAACTGCTATAGTACCTACAGAGGTATCAAAGCAGTTACTTAACAACAAGTTAGAAACAATTTTAAATAGCCTACAGCCAAATCCAGATAATTCAGTGTCGAATTTAGTTTTAATTAAAATCGAAAGGACATTCTTCCAGCTGGAAGAATACAGTTCAATTCAATTTCTTCCGTTCCATATCACGAAAGGTTTTATTTAAAGTTGCCCTATCCTTGCGCCTTTCGCCCCAACCTAAGTTGTTTTTGGGCTCAACAAAGTTTCACGATATGCAACGTCCGCTCCCTCTAAAATAAGAGATGAAACAACCATACAACGGTTTATAAGTTGCTAAGTTCACATGTTTAATTGCGCCTTGATGTTAAATAGCCTTGTAATGTATGTAGGCATTTATTAATCATAATGTAGACATAGTAAAAATTAAACATTGACTGATTTAATCAAAAAATTTCAAACATTTAAAATCTAACTGCTTAATGAACTCCAAATATTTTTATCATTTATATTATTATTAAAAGTATTTGTTTTTTAAATAATCAAGTAACTACTTACTCTACTTAGGAAAATATCAAACAGAATTAAAAAATAAACAAAATACTGAACGTTAATGTACTACTGCAGGCCAATTATACACTATCAGACTTAAATTTGGAACGGATTTTGAATTCGTACTCATAATGTTGTATCAGTACTTATAAATAATTTAAAGAATGCACAAAAAGAATAAGTTAACTTCTCAAACCCTTTTTAAATGACTAAAAGACCCAAAGCTTACGCCATTATTTTTGCAGCCGGTTAAATACACACTTGTGGCATAAAAATAAATCGTTGCAATTTTGGCTGAAATAATTAGATGAATGAATTGTATCCTTAGTCCTATAAATTTTCACTATAAACATTACTTGAAAACTAGCGGTTAAATTTTAAGCTCAATCAGGCAAATAATAAAGTTCGTTTTTATTTGACAATTTTAGTAGCAGCCATCCTTTACGATTGTACATTTGCATAAAAATTATGATCATCAAAAAGGCTTGACCAATCCAAGAATGGGGCCGCCAGAAATTTCGCCCACTCATGTTTATTTTTTGTAATCGGATACAAGTCATCCTGTCTGTTTGTCCGTTAATAATTTATATCATACGCTTTTAAATAATGTAAAATACCTGTTTCGTTTTTTACAGCTTAACAAAATGGCTTTGGTGTTGTGACATGTTCGTAAACATTGTTTTTTGGTAGTGGACAACTTCGAGGTTGTTAAGAAAATATTTTGAATACCTTGTACGTAAATACATTTTATTTCATTCATATATGGTATCGTCATATTGTACAATAATAAAATATAAAAAAACAAAATCGGACACACGGCACGATTCGAAATCGGGCAAGTAACAATGTGCCTTTTTGAATTGATGTGAACTATAAAAGTTGCAAATAATCTTGCAAAAGTGCAGGCTCTGGAACGAACTACCAGCTGCGGTGTTTCCCGAGCGCTATGACATGTCCTTCTTCAAACGAGATTTAAAGAGAGCATTAATATCACGGTAGGCAGCGGCTTCGCAGAGCCCCTGGCATTGCAGAAGTCTATGAGCGACAGTTACCATTTACCATCAGGTGGGCTGTTGGCTCGTCTGCCACTGTAGGCAATAAAAAAAAAAAAAAAAAAGTGAGCAAACAGGAGTTACATAATCTTCTTCTTCGTCGTTACGCTCTTCACAGAGCTGTCATGCTCGTCATGTCGTACAATTGGAGAGGGCCGATGACATTCGCCTTACGATGTCTCCAGCTCTCCCTGTTGGACATCATCAGTGGTAAAATAACTGGCTTTTATCATTAGTGTTATCTGAGGCATTAGCAGTCTAAATGTTAACTCAACAAGACTAAGATTTGATTAGCTTTTAATTAAATATATTGGTATTAATCCTTATATAGGTTTAGGTTAAATAAAACTAAATCAGTACAAGTATTTTTCCTACAAGTACCTTAATGTATGAGCGTTGATTTTTCTTGAAAACAAAGGACTTACAGTTCAACGTACTGCATATAGTATAGCAGAAATCAATAAGCATAAAGCAGTTGTAAAGACAGCTAGCTAATAAGGCCATTCACATGCCATTCAATTATATTGCAGTAATTTGTTTAGTGACTCGTGCATATACGAGTCATTATTCTTTGTTATTGTTCTTAGAATACCATTTAAAGAAACTAGTGGTTTTCTTCAATAAGGTAATCTATGCCATTTTAATAATTTACCTTTAAAAATATTTATAAAAAATAAAGTGTTTGTTCGTATTTTATGTATTGTCGGTCAACTAATTGTTTTGCACTCGTGCAAAAGTTATAATAGTGCTAGTAATGTAGGTATGTATAATGAGATAAATATTTTTCTAAATTAAAATAACAAAACATTTCCTAAATTATTTCCTACGCGACAGCAAAGCGCAGGGTAAATCTGTTACTAGGTAGGTTTCTCATAGTTGAAAAAAAAAATCTATAAAATACTTTAGTTGCGAAGAGTTAACCTTGCAACAAGCTGTTAACAGCAAGCAAGAAACTTTCGCAAACATACAATTTCCGAATACAATAAACTCTAACTGGAACAACAACAAATGTACACATAATTAATATTATTCCGTGTGGCAATCGAACTCATAAACACCTGTTGTAGGACTTACTGGTTAGTGTTTGTAGACCTCACCACTTCTGCTTAAAGTAAGTCTTCATGTTAGATCTTTAATTGATTTCAAAAATATTTGAATACAACGTCATTCAGTGACGTATTTAATTAATATTAATAAAATTCATCTAAGAAGTTTCCAATCTAAAATATGAAAACACTCCATATCTTCTCGTGGGTAACGCAAGTATCAGGTCATAATGACTACCAATCAGTTAGACAACCTGGCAAGTATGACAAATGCCTACTTAGGATCTATGTCCAATAGTAGACGACATCAGGCGGATCGGAGGATATACAACAAAGTTAATCAAATTTCCTTATATGTATCAAAGTGTGCATACTTCGCTTAGCACACTCAACACTACCTCACCCCTACACCGTACCACCCACTAGTGTGCGTCTTGCTCTGTAGGTACTATTTAATTGACTCTAGCTCCAAAATGATGAATTCAATTGTAAATGTTATCCCATCGACTTTAACGTAAAAAAAACATACAACCCAAATTCGTGAATCGATTTACTCAATAAGTAAAATATTATCAGACTTATGCCAATCACGTACAAGCGCTTAACCGCTCGTGATAAATCAGATGGTAATTTCAATTTTTCACCCCATTACACAGGGTTTAAGTGGTTACGTTTAATGGCAGTAAGATATGGGTTCATGTGTAATGGTATTTAACTGAACTGTCATAAATTTTCAAATAATCTCATTATGTTAAGTGGTATAATTTAGATTAAGTTACTATCAAGTTAATAGTCTCAAACATTGTATATTAGATCTAAAACCTATTAAACAGAAATGCAAGTAGGTTAAGCTCTGGCAGTTGCCAGTGTTTCACGGTTCCCATAAAATAAGCAAATTAAAAAAGAAATTTTAATTTGAGCTTCTTCTTAATGGTAAACCTAGTGTCAGGATTTGAAATCTGAGTTTAAAATTTTAATAAAAGAAGACATTCAAAACTATATGTTAATACAACTCAAATAAAAATAAATATTAAAAAAAAAAAAAATATGTAAAACCAAATGTTACGTTGACAAAACTATTTAGAAATAAATGAGAAGTGAACTGTACTAAGAGATTTTGTTGCAGTTACCCCATTTTACTTGACGACCAAAGCGAGACTTGAAGACAAAGCTATTGACGGCCAAAATTAACTGTCGACAGATATTAATTCGTTTGATGATAGGTAAATATTGTGGAGTGGATCAATTAGTACAAATTTTGTAGGTATTAAGTTTAGAAGTGGCGGCGAAATCATGGATGAGGATGGCTCACGACTGATCAAGTACCAAAACTTAGGGTTTTTGTTGAGCAGTTGTCTTTTATCTGAAACGATAATGATATGTGTTTAAACTAGTAATATGACTAATATAAATTTGTACCAGAATAATGTATTGTTATTTACATAGGTAGGTACTTTAGTTTAAAACTCAAGGTATCTTACAAAGGTGTGATGTCTTATGAAGATGTGTAAAGTAATAGAATTACTAAATTATATTGTTTTTATTATTGACGAATTCTTTGCAAAACTTTCTTAACTGTTTCATAAAAGATATGTTCTATTGAGTTTCTTTTCTGTTTCAAAAATTATGTGTTGTCATTTGACATTCCTAATTTAGCAAGCGATAGTATATCACGTGAACGTAGTTGGTGCTAGTTTAGATGATGTCGAAAGAAATTTATTAACTAGTATTATTACAGTGACGTTGACACCATCAAGTTAAAAATCGTTAATCGAATCCTTCGCTAAACTTGTTTCAGAACCGACGAATACCGTTGACAGTTGTTCGATAATTGAACTGGGAACAATTAGCCATGGAGTGGTTAATATCCGTGGCGCTGTCACTACACGATTGGGTCTCTTGGCAATGGACACTCAACAACGTGAAGTGTAAATCGATTCCTCGTCGAGGGTGTCAAGATGATTTTGTATTGTGTCAACGGACCTTTATGAGGTTAAGGCTACTAATGTGGACGCAAATTAATTTTCGTAAGTGTTCAAATGCGATGCAATTAATATCGCAGCTTGCACGCTTTCACTTTGATTGTGAACATTAAATGTTAATGGTGTGTAAGATAACTGTAAAATACAAGAACATAAAAGTCGTCTTGAAAAATGAAACATGCAAACATGTATTGATGTCTATAGTTTTAGCACTACAAATTATTGCAGCAAGTAATACAGCGGACTTGACTTCTTTTTTTAAATAACATTTTCGTATTTTGCAAAACTTAAAAGTTAATATAAATAGTTAAAGTTGTATTAAAAATTCTGTCCAACTATTTCCACTTCTTTAATCTTGCAACATAAATTACTAAGGAGTAAAGACTTTGTTCAAGAAAAAACGTGTAATAAGTACTTATCTCAAAGTTGTAACTTGCGCTATTTTTCATAACTTCATGCCATTGGTCTGCAGCAACCTAGTGGGAAGTCTCACGTAAAAGGCATTTGTAAAACCCTTTTGGAATCCAACCTTTTTGCTCAAATTCTTTATTTTATTGGCTTGCTGACGTTTTATTTTTTTCATCATTCAAAGAATATTTTTCTTTTTTTCATTTCTGTTTTCAAGTTTGATTTAATCCTATCTCAACTTAGTTAAAACTCCTTTATTTATTTTTCAAAACACTTGAATATATAATTGATATTTTGATGGTTTTTAGGATAATTGAACATTACACAACAATAATTAAACAAATACTTTAGACGTTTGAAGAATAAACGTATAGTTATATTATCATCACAACTTCAGTTTAGAGATGTTCAGTGCTGGATATGTCTTTGGGAGACATACCTCTTACAAAGATAGAAGTTTGGCATATTCACCAGGAGGACTAGGGATAGCAGTACGAAACTTACGAGAAGACATGGATGGGGTGGTTCCACATTCTAGAGATTAAAGATAGAAGTTTGGCATATTCACCAGGAGGACTAGGGATAGCAGTACGAAACTTACGATAAGACATGGATGGGGTGGTTCCACATTCTAGAGAAAATCAGAATCAAAGTCACTTCGTAGTGGCTAAGTAAAACAATGTACAAGTAACACTACAACTTAGCGAAACTAAAACCTGACTAAACCTCATTACCAAGCTAAATGTTCCAAACTAAAAAGTTAAAACTTCGCAGTTGAACATACGAGGATGCACAAAATGTTACGTTAACAATGAATACTTCTCTTTTTCTACACGCCCGGTGAATGCCGTCGAGTTGCGAAAAAATACAAACAATAAAAGACCAGGAGATGCGAGAGACGAGTTTTCGCCGCCCTTGCCATAAAATTAAATGGGTAGAGGGCTTTTTTTAGAGCGGTACGCGAATGCGGCTACGGTGGTAGCTTCGGAAAATCGCGCGGGTTAAAACTCCTCTGAGGGTTGCGTATAAGTTAAAAAAACGACATAAGTGCTGTTATTACTCGTATGTTCAATGTTTGATTTGGTATTTAAAGAATGATGTTTACGGAGAGAACATAACGTAGTAACATATTAAAACATGTTTAATGTTTACTTTAGTAAAAAATATCACAACCATCTTTATTTTATTCCTAACTGCAAGGTCAATGTCTCTTGAAAGCACTCAAATCGCATTAGCAAAAGCGATATTTTTCTGTAAGTCAGGTTTCCCCTATAGTAATGTCAAAGGCAAACTAAGAAAGAGAATAAGAATTAAAAAAAGTCTCATCGGTACTCGCCCGGTTTCAAAACTCACAACTTCGTGTGAGAAAGGTTTTTAGACTTCTTCTTTTATTTAAGAGTTACGTACCTTCCTATATCGGACGTTATATCCTTAACTACCTTACCTAGGTCATCAGAACAAATTCTCTCCAGCGCCAGATTTCTTCCAACCATCTGAACACCAGTCACTAGGCCATCAAGAGACATAGTCAACTTGGAAAACAATAAATCGACTACGCCTTCGCCGATGTAAGTACAATATGGCTTGTTGGGATTTTTCTATTCAATGGTTGCATAAAACACTGATGAATTCTTAAATCCACTTTACCTTATATTTTGTTTTTTATATTCGTAGAACGCCTGGTCAAAATTATCGGTTGCTCGTGATGTATCGAGGAAAATATTGGATACATTGTGGGCTTCTGAAGAAATTATACGTTGAAATGCAAGGATGTTGGTAATTACACATCTGATGCGAGCATACCTTGTACGGTGTACTGGAAGAATATTTTTCTGTTATTTGTTAAAGAAATAAACCTCGAAAACATGTTGAAAAATCAGGAATCTAACAACTCATAATTTAACGTTTTTTTTTGGGGGGATTAGGAATAAAAAAAAGTAAAATAAAGCAAAAGTATAAAATATAAAAAAAAAAACATGACAACTAAACAACTCTATCTAGTCCCAAACTAAGCATATTATTACGTCTTGTGATATGGGTTCTAGAACGCAGATAAACATAAAAATATAATTAAAATATTTTGTAAAATTTTGGTACTTCTTTAGTTTGAAAGCTTTATTACTTCCTTTGAATTCAAACAAGTTAATTGGTTTTCACAAGCTCAAACTATTATTAACGTAGCCACTAAATAATATTGCAAATAAATCAACAAAGTTTAACGAGTAGATAACAAATCTTCTTTTAGGTGTACATACCCAGTACTATTTAAATATCTATTATTGAAGTTTACTTAGAAATTATGGCACTTTGAGTGCATCAGCTTACCGTTTCGACCGCCTGTGTAGATCTGCAATTACCGAAGCCATTGTCTATAACTTTGTGACACACAGACATTCTGCAGAGAGCTATTCATTTATTATTTTAAAATACTCAATACTCAATACCCAATATTTTATTTGCGTTCCACAATGTAGATAAGATGTTACAGATATATTGCATGGCATCATTATGGACCCTGTCGGGCACAGCAAAGTTAGAAGAGAGGAATAAAAAAGAAATAAGTAGGTACCTACGATAAATTGGTACCAAATAATAAATAAAATAGTAAATTAATACCTAGATAAATTGTTGAAATGACTGTCTTGATAGCGCAGTACGCGTGTCTTTTGTGCTTTGTATCTGTTGGATGTAGTTTGTATGATTGTTAAGTCCCCCGGGACACACAGCTTGTTTTCTATTGCGGGACATGTCTATTACAAAAACCTTTTACAGATAAAGTTTTGTAGGTATAAAACGTAGCTTTATAGCTTAGAAATTATGACATTTTATAGATAAAATATCGATAGTTTTTCAGATATATTTATTAATTGTATATTCTACAAATTTAATTACCTAAGTATGTACGTAGAATGCTAAATGTGTAGAGAATCCATTTAAGGACAATCACAGTCCTTTCTACCTTCTTTGGCCTTACGTTACAAAACGGTCCACAATAGTCGTTCATGCGGAAGTATACACGAAACATTGCGTTCTACCATTATGCGGTCGAAAAGGATTCAGTAGGGTCTCAATAAGTATTCCAACGACTTCCGCAGAGTCTAAGTATATTTGACGACATACTACTTTGATGTAGATTTATTCTTTCAAACAGAAACTAATTTAAATTATATCAGTATAGAAAAAAATCAACAGGTTTATTAATTGCTTTTGGTTAGTATCGAACCTTTTGTACCTGGTCTATGCGAATCCGACAACTTGGTTTGTTTGTTTATATCCACAAGTTGTCATTATTAAAAGATATTTCTTTTCATCTGTGTGTCTCGAGTCAGAAAGGTTTGCTTAATGTAAAGTTTTCACTGACTAATACAATCCCAAGTTTAACTTAAACATTACCCTTAAGTACGTCTTCCTTTTATTTGTAGTTAATGTTTATTATAATTAGATTTTTAAGTACTCTATTAACAATAGGTACCGACTATTTAAATTTATAATACATAAAATATATAAACTCATGCTAGAGTTTTAATTAACAGTTTTAATAAATATGTTTAAAATTCAATTTCTTAAACGTTAAGCGTAATAAAAACCAGCCAAGTGCGAGTCGGTCACGTGCAAGAAGAGTTTCGTACCATTTTTTTATAAAAACGGTTAAAAAATCACGTTTGTTGTATGGGAGCCCCTGAAATATTTATTTTATTTTGTTGTTATAGCGCTAACAGAAATACATCATCTGTGAAAGTTTTAACTATCTAACTATCACGGTTCATGAGATACAGCCTGGTGACACACGGACAGACGGACGGACAGCAGAGTCTTAGTAATAGGATCCCGTTTTACTCTTTGGTTGCGAAACCCTAAAAAGTAGCTGGTAAGACATTTATAGTTTTATTAACCTCTCATTACTTTTGGAATAGAATTTATCGTCATAATTTGAAGAATCGTTAGATGATGAGCAGTTTAATGTTAGAACAGTTACCATGATCATTTATTACTAACAACAACATTATGTAATATGTTCAAATGATTATAAATGTAAATATAATATATTGTCTCTCACTAGCTCACAAAACTAAATAAATAAATGTAGGTAGGTATGCATGTGTCACAACAAATTAGTTTAAAAATACTAGAAACCTGTGAGAAACTGAAAATTTAGCTACTCTTACCTAGTGTACTGTGACACCTTTTCGAATCAGTTTAAGGCTAATTTTATTCCGTAGTAGAGCAGTGTATTAGCCTGAGTAGATGTCGTAATATGCTGTTAATGTACCCATTTTCTCGATAGCACTGCACTAAGGTGTTAAGTTAGGTTTACACAGAGAGAACTTCGCCAACTTAATAGTACCTAAAGTGATCTATAAACATTATAGTTTTTCGCATAGCATTTATAACATTTACTGACCGTTAACTCAATTTATTTGTTTAATTATTTATCTCTTCTAAGTTTGTGTATTTCAGAATTTTAAAAGCATTGTTTTATGTTTTATGGTTCTAATATTATTATAATTATAATTAAGCCGCAAGACAAGCCAGAACAGTATACCTACTGATCGGAAAAGCGCAAGTCTGACTTCGCGAATCGATTCTTACGTATAATCTTATATGGTAGAGAACTGTTTGTTTATCTATAATGGTAATCTCGAAGACATTTGATGTTATTTATGAGAAACAACATCACTCTAACCAAAGGTCTCTAACTAAAAAACCAATTCTACTGGTTACCTATTAGGGCTAAGCAAAGTGGTTACAACTAAACCAGTAGAGGTTTCTATAATATTAAAATAAATCGCTGAATGTGTTGCTAAGCGCAAATCTCGATAGCAGCTAAACCTATTTCGCTAATTCTTTTTTTATAATATTCCTAGAAGTACGAGGATGGTTCTTAAGATAGATAATTATAAAAAATTGTCTGAAAAAGAACACTGTTCTATATTTCCATACAAAAGTATCTTTAATTATCCCAAAATGTTTCAAAAAATGTTCAACCGCGCGAAGCCGGGACGGGCCGCTAGTTGATTTATATAATCAAATTACTGATACTATGACCCTATGAACGTCTATAAACTGAAACTGACCATGCTGATTTTAATACTTTATATAATTGTTCCTCTCATTGTATGTCAATCTTTAACCTAGAGATCTGCATGTATTTAAAATAACGTTACATTTAGTATTGTAACTCGTGTATCGATATACCTAATACCTATATCCAATACGTTTAGTCTTAGCTAGAATACGTAACGTCCAATGTAACTGACATTTACGAGTTTGACATCGTAAACCGTCTGAAAAACGGGCTTGAGACTATGTTGGCACACGCAGACATTTCCACGTTTCATTGACTATTTTAGATGTTAGGTACATCTGAAGTAGGCAATGAAACGAATAAAATGAAATGAATAAAATGTTCAATATTGAGTTTAGTACCTATAACCCCATTGCAAAGAAAGGCGTAAATAGAAGATATGAGACACGGCAAAAACACCTCAATATTATCATTCTTTAGGCTCATATTTCAGCAATTTGTATCTCATATTAAGCGTTATTCGTGTTTAGTAGGTCATATCTCTAGTAAAGCGTCTTTGAACTAGAAACATTATTTTAGTAGTTTTGATACTAATTAAGAAGATATACATAACATAAGCTTAACTTATCTGTGCACACTATTCATTCTAGAACCAACTGTAGTAACAAAGTAATGCAGAACATTTAGTAAATTGACTCGAGTGCAATAATATAATAACATTCTTTTGACTTTAAGTAGATAACATGAAAATGTGAAGTTTGACTTAAGTCTGTATGTTATATGCCTATGAAAACTAGCTGAGCCCCACGGCTTCGTCTGCTCCTAAAATGTGTTATGTCTGCCTAGAGAACCAGACCGATCTGTGGAATAAAATGCCTATGTCCGTCTTTGGAACCGAATATATCTAAATACCAACTTTCATCAAAATCGGTTCAGCTGATTAGGCGTTGAGTGGTAACAAACACACAAACACAAACTATCGCGTTTATAGTATTAGTAGGATACTTTTCTTTTACTTATGAAGCCTAAACTTACTAATTTAGGTTATAACAAATGTCATTTGTGAACGTAATGACGATTGGAATAAAATTTTAGTCAATTTATTTTAGCCGGTTGGGTGAGCAACTACATAGAAAGTCTATATAGCAGGTCAGTTGACTAAGGTCATTTGAACAATTATCATGACACTCAGACAGCTCTTGTTTTCGTCACCAGATTTATCAAAAATTTTGAGGATTGTATTTGTTTAAATTGACATACAAAGTGACGCAGACGAATACGTAAAATTCACATTGTCTAATAGGTATTTAAATATATTTAATAAAAGTAATTATAATGATTTATCAAATTAAAACAAGTGCATGAGGGATAAATTTAAAATTTAGCACTTTCAAGCATTTGCAATTTACACGTTAACGGCGAGACGGCTGGGTGGTCCGCGCTGCGTGAAAATAAAAAGTTAATCACATTGCACATAGCTCACTCAGGTAAACATGTCTGGACACCCATGTTGGGTCACAGTCTAGTAGAATACTGTGTCCAATACACAGTTAGATAACGCTAGTTTTATGTGTTTATATGATGAGTTTTTAAACTGTGTGCTCTTTGATCCCGCATGCACTTGCAAATCACGTCGTAACTGTTTAATTAAATGTGGTTTTCATTAATAATAATGTAATAGGTATAACATTATAGTTATATATTTTTCATAAAGGTCTTGTATAGTGTAGAGGCAAATGATAGGCCTTTTACTTCACGATGCATTCATCAGAAATATCATAGAAGAAAAAGATTGCAAAGACGACCGTGACTGATCTATATACTTACCACAAATAGAGGATGAACAAGGTAAACATATTTTGAGGTGATTAAAGAATTAACAGAGTAAGATGGAAAAATTGCAACGCTAGGTAAATATTTGTAATAATTAATTGGGTATTTATAAAGTTCACGGCCTTGTTCTCCATTTTTTTTCTTGGATTTTATATGATAGCATAATACAAGGTAATCTGATTGGAAGTCGTAATCTTGGCTCTCGGATATCTGCAAAGCTGAAACACGGTGGTTGACTTAAACAAAAGTTCGTAACTTTAATGTGTACCGTGAATAATAATTATATCACATTAAACTATTGCTACTACAATAACTTAGCAAGTTTTCATAATAGATCTGATACAGATAGACTATTATTGCGATATACATCATCAAATAGCGCGTTAATGTCGTGATCAATCAATGCTTATAAAATAGGAATCGCTTCTCGATCAGCCTATCAATTATGAATCATGTTCGATGTATATTTCAGTACCTATGATTTGTAAGTGTTTTAGTTAATTGTTTTTTGATTATCTTTTGTTGTTTGTTTACTTTTAATTAGTAGAGATATTGAGTGCGATCCTCGGCTCAAGTAAAATAATTTCGTATCATCTGCCGAAAATATTCAGTACTAGCCCGGATTTTGGAGATTCTACAATGGTAATCGAGTCGACCTTCATTACATGGGACCTAATGTTGCTGGCGTAGGTAATTCAACACAAATCGGCTTTTTTAATGAAAATACAACAACTAAACATAGATAACAAACAGCTTTTTACGCCCATCTTTGTAAATTCTGCAAGCCAAAATTAAGAGTAACAAAATATTACGTACCTACATCGATGATTCACTCGGGGGTCTCGATGACTGATGAAACTACTAACTTGGACCACGCAACGAACTTAATCAGAAGAAATCCAGGAGTTACAAATAAAATAATCATTCGCCTCCATTACAAGACAAATGACAAATTTATTATGATATAAAGGTACCACAAACTAAAGTAATAGTGTAGGGCCTACTAAGTTATGTTTGATATACGAGGTATAGATTGCCAATTAAACAGACACCTTAAGTAATTGGTTATAATAGTCAAATAATATTGTACAAATTACTTGACAGCCCTAATTTATATAGGTATATATCACATGAACGGATAGAGTTGGACAGACATCATTAGATAATGTCAATATTCTAGTATCGGAAATGGCCACGTAATGCGTTGTTGGTAAAGATGAATGACATATTGACAAATATTGTACGATAGGTAGGCAGAATCTGATGTGATAGAAAATATGTTGTGTTTATTGATGTTGGGTTAGTTCTTGAATGTCTGTAGGTTCTTTAGAGTTGACTACATTGCTAAGTAGTTATCATGCGCCATGACGCCACCAAGGTTTAGTGGTACCCCGTCTTTTATGCACAAATTTTAAATAAGCAGATACTACGACAAATGCATATCTTTCTAATTGGATATTCTTATTAAGCTAATTATTATCTTTCTATATCTATGCAACTGGAAATGAAAGTCCAGTTACAAAAAAAAGATTTTGACTAATAAGCAAAGAAAATAATAATTATTTTTAAGCGCCAGATATGTACAATTTTAAAAGTACAACGCAAATTTCATTGTTGTAGCCAATACATTGCCACATACAACAAAACCTTTAAATTATTACTATACTGTATCGTCAAACTGAATAATGAATGCATGACAAAGCGTTCGTCTTTAATTTTCCAGTTACCTCGTTCTTCCTGTCATACAGTTTGTTCGACATTTATGGATCTCGTAAATATTATGCGAGCCATAACTCGTAACTTAGTTCCTATGTTCTTTGTATAGAATTGTACGGTCAGCAAAGAGGGTAGCTAAATTGTGATATTTATTATCTACGGAAGTTTTATTGAAATGGTAAGTAGAACCTAATTGATAGCAGTGAGTAGCCTACGTTTTTATCGGACGCTCTTCGACTTTATTCGCTTATGTGTAAGCGAATAAAGTCGCTGAGTGTAAGAACCTTATATGTCTAAAATTTCACAAATTGTATCATACAGAAACAATAAATATATAATATTAACTTTATAATTTATTTTCATTTCAGTTAAACAAACAAACTTTTACAGAAGAGAATTAGCTATCCTCTTTGAGACTCCACAAACTACCACTTGGTAAGTAAACTGTTAGGAACATCTAAGGACATAGCTGCAATTTCGATTGTATTTCATTTGATAGTTGTCGATTAATATAAAGTGAATAGACGAGAGAATAAAAACCCTCATACTTAATACGTTTTTATTTTATGAAAATTGTTGTCTGTACTTAGTCTAGTTGGAACTAGTGTTTCTAGCCTTACCTTATTTAAGGCCATAACCTAGGCAGTAAAGCCAAGTTTGCATAGTTCCCATAATAAGGAACTGTTACCTATTGTCAGGCCGTAACCATAGAGTAAATACACAAAGCTCACAACTGACTGTGGTAGTTATTATGTTAAAGGCATACATACGCCAAATTGATGGAAAACGACATAAGTGCACGACAGAAGTTACAGAGAAACAGTTCTAACATGTCTAAGTTTAGGTCTATTGTCCCATAATTTGAAGTTTACAGTTAGTGCATATTATAACTACAATGAGCAGAGAAGTACTAGAAGATTACTACTGAACTGTATCAGCTTGCAGAGGCTTTTACTACTGAACTGTATCAGCTTGCAGAGGATTATATCCACTGCAGGTTCTTCAAATTAAGATCTATTTTCCTAAAATCCATGTAATGCAGTTAAGTCGTTTACATTTTGAGGCATAGTTTAAAATTTATACGGTATTTATACGGTAGTAGATCCACGGTGTTTTCAGCATGAATGGCCCGTTTCGACCGGGAAGTACTACCCTCTAATAGAAGATCGACATAAGAGTAGTAGTATCCGTACTATTGCGTTTCTTTTGTCAGTGAGGGCGCCGGAGGCCCAATTTGCCCCCTTTCCTTTTTCCTCACCTCTCTTAATCCCTTCACTTACCCCACTCCCTTTAAGGTAGGCAACGGCCTCACAGAGTCCATCTTCCATGAGCGACAGTTATCACTTACCATGAAGTGGTCTGTGTATTCGTCTGCCACACGACGGCAAACAAAAAATGTAATCAATCTGTTTACCTGATTTAGTTTATTATTAGAAACTTTAATTGCATAATTAATTCAATATAACATGTTTATATAAACTTTTTTCTATGTTTAAAACACTTGGAGTTATCGCTGACTAATATCCTTTCATACGTTAATGATGTTTGATGTTGATGTTAAAATTAAGAATCAGAGATAATTTAACATTCAGAAATATATTAAGAAAATAGATAAAATGTTGATGAAAATGCGTAAGAAAGAACACCAATTTCAGATAGACAAACGTGTAAAAGTTTACCTGCATTTAAGCGCTGGGCTCTTATATATACATTTATATTTATGTAAGTTCTCGCTTTGAAATAAGTAAGATACTTAGTTACTATTTATGTACACACACATTGTAGTAAAGAGCTTTTAATTACATTAATTACTAGGAGTTACTGTTAATTAGCTTACTTGATTGTGAGAAGTAACTGGAACTCATTGACTTCTGCAATGCCAAGGATTCAGTTGCTAATCTATCAACTCCTATTTAGCATCGATATTAGCGATAATACTCTTATCATGTTTTGTTGGTCCAGACTATACCTATACATTTTAGTAATAGTAGCTTTACTATAAACACTAATAATTGAATGTAAAATATTGCTATTGAATATCTTTATTGATAAATTCTTGAGCTGTAAGCTCCTTATTATCTAATAAATTAACTATCTATTATTACATGCAAATTGAACTCCATTTTCTACTCCATAAAAATCAATATCGTTTGAAATTTAAACATGAGAAAACCGTATCTTTTTAGCGATGCCAGAAGTCGATAAAGCATGGCAGAAATACGGATTTGTAATCAATTGAAGCAAATACTTGGATTTAGATTAAGTATTGGCCATTTATAACTTAGATTAGATATTAAACTTAACAACACACATACAACAATGTTCTCGGGGCTCATTTTATAGCTGTGTCCTTTTCTACAATCATAGTCAATGTCGGATCTCTCGGTCTCTCTTGTAGTGGGAACGGTATTCTCTTCATAGCTACAACTTTTGTTTCGACATGACTTTGTAAATTGATATAGATTTATCAAGATGTATGCTTAAGAATGCTATTATATAATTATATTACGATATCTCGAAATATGGAATTGCATTTGATTTACTGTCTAAGGAACACTTCATTGGAAATTCAGAAGCTTAAATATTTTTAGTAGTAGTTTAGCGTGGCGATCAATGCTCGTATCTTATCTGCCTTTACACAGTAACAGGCTTGTAAGTATTAAAAAAACGTACATATATACATAGGTACATAACTTCACGCCTGTCTCCCATTAACGGGGTAAGCAGAGACTATAGAACGCCATTTGCTGCGATCCAACCATACCTCCTTTGTCTCTTCATCATTCAATAATCTTTTTTTTAACACACACACGTCGGTTACGGGTGCTTGTAATTGTGACCTTGTATGTTCGTCTAGGGCGACCTCTACCAACTTTTCCAGTAATTTCCGCTCCATAAATCTCTTTCGTTACATGTCCAAACCACCATAACATTCTTTCAATTTTAGTCATTATATCATCCTTCAATCTACATTCTCCTCTTACCACAAAAAACGTAGTTCCTACTATGCACATATTGCCAAAAATTAATAACTTTCCTAATAGTTTTGAATAAACTCATTTACATAAATCTCAAATCTACTGGCGAAAACTGCTTTGAAAGATTAATTCTTGTAATTTAAACCTTTATCTAGTCAAGTGTCAAAATGTTCATTGTAATTGTTAACAATTTAATACAACCTCCAAACAAATCGAGCATTGATTTAAATTATTTACAGCCTATCTTTTTCCTTTATTCTTGTCTATATTGACAGCCTCTTAGGCTATTTTGTATTGTCATAGAACCTTTGGTAGATAATTTCGGTATTAATTAGAGATAAATTGTCCTTGATACTTTTGCTGTAGGTAAACGCAAATATAAGTGTATAAGTTTATTTCACTACACTAGCTGCGCCCCACGGTTTTCTTGTATCCCTCAGGAACTAGACCGAGATTCGGAATAAAAAGAATCGCCTTCTCCGGCACTGAATCTATTTACATATAAATTTTCATCGAAATCGGTTCAACCGTTTAGGCGCTGAGTGTTAACAAACAAACACACGCGCACACACACACACACACAAACTTTCGCATTTATAATATTAATAAGATTATTATTATTTTAGTTTCCTTCCTTAGTTTTATTGTTTTCACTAATTTTATAGTGATAAAAAAATTTGAAAACTGTGTTTTATTAAAACAATAAGCTTATTAGTTTTTTATGATATACCTAACAACTACAGTGTATATGTCATGTAGGTAAATGGAACAGGTAAATGTTATAAAGAAAGTCAGTTATAATTTTTTGGATTTATTTATTTAGAATCCATGTTTGTAAACAGATTTGTTAACTTACACATAAGGTTGGTTTTAAAAAAATATAAATATTGCTACAAAAAGTACGTTACTGGTGTATGGCATATGGCTAACATAAATGAAAGAAATGAGTGTGAATTGTATACCTTAATTATTATAATCACGAATCTTAAAACAACACTATAACCACGAAACTATGGATAAATTCAAATCTACCTGAGCATCATTAACGTAAGTTTGATTATAAATAAATTATTTCTTTAACATTATTTTTAATAAAGAATTAATTTTATTGAATATACAATTTTCAAAAAGAAATATAGTCTATCTACAATATACAAGTAACAAACATTTAACTATGTACATTCAATAGTTCGGACTAGTTCAAGATCGTAGTCGAAAATTTGAAGAATTCCTTTTTTTTACATAATTTACACAAAGAACACCACGAGCAGTCGAAAGTGTCCAAAAAGTTACACGAGCGACTGAGCAACAAAAGAAAAATTTACGTGCAAATCACAAAGTTATCTTTCTTAATAACATATTGTAGATAAAATGGTGAAGATGCGATCCTTTCTTCTCATCAATGAAGCTAAAATACGAGTAGGTATGTTCCACTCCACACAAAAAATACTTCCTTGAGAAAGTTACTGTAGTAAAAATGAAACACATAAATAGTACAGCGAGGTAGATATTTTGTGACTTTGAAACAAAGTAGCAATAGGCGTAGATTTATTACTCACATCGCTGTTCATATTGAACATAGCTTCTTTGTATCCAGCAATATTAAAAAAATAACATTACAATATGAAAACGTAATATTATTGGGACAGGGAAACGCGACACATATCTCACTATTACGCAGGCTGCGAAAGCTAATATTGTTTTGTTCCTGTCTCTAGTTTGACAGTTGTTACAATTTTACGAGTGCCCAGTCACAAGTGCGAAAGTCGTAAACGATGTCAAATTGCTTTACCATGACACGGAAGATCTCAGGGTGAAATTCAAAATTTCACTGTTTCACTACATTATCTGTACATACGGCATACCGCATAAAGCTCTCTTAAAAAATTACAAAAAACCTTCTTTATCAACATATAATAATTACCCTATCTATAAAGTATGTACAATTATTGCTATCGATTGTTGCGCTTTCAACGCTTTAGTTACTTATATAAACTGGCTTATTGCCACCGCTACAAATTATAAATACAGTCATAAATGCTTTTAGAATACTCTGTTCAAAATAGACTACCAATATTTGTATTCAAAGAAGCACAAAACCCACTCAAATTGTACTCATAAAATATTGACCAACATTCGGAATAAGATGCGACTCGGATTTGTTTGTGGCATAAGATAAAATAGAAATATCAAAACGGAGTTTCTTTTTTCTAGTGTAGTAGAAATATTTGTTCATTAATAATTAAGAATAACCTCATATAAATAAAGTAATAAAAACAGTAAGTATTTTGAACAGAGCAAGAATCAAAAGCAACTAAAGCTATAAATAAATTGCTGCCATCCATGATATGCTTTCCAATTTATAACGGAATGATAAAAAGCGATTTCAATTTTTTATATGAAATCGTAACAAGCAACTTATATAAATATCTATAATTCATAATAATATTCCGTACTGAAATCTATTTACGATTGAATCTATTAACATCAATTATTATCTTTTATTCACTTTATGTTACTCGAACTTAACAATGTCTCAAAGAAGAAAATGGTTACATTATTGCGAATTTCACTGTGAATATGTCATAAAAATTACAGCACGTTATGTGCATTCAAACTCAAGTCAGTCTTTAAGTAATATGTTCTTATACAAAAAATGTTTGTGGGTACGTCATAAAATATAATATAATTTTCAAAACAAATTTTAATCAATTAGGCAATTACTTCAGAAGAAGTCCAACACAAAGTTACCCACGCATATCTATATTGCGCCGCCCAAAGCACGTTTAATAAACAGATAGTTAAGTTTCAGTCTTATTATGCGTTAATAATATCTAAATATAATAAAATTAAAGAAAGTTAGAACACGCAAAGTCTTCAAAAGAAGCTTTATAATAAAATACAAATGCAAAATGCTTAGTCTAATATTTCGTTTAAGGGAGAAAAATGTTTAATAAACAATTTGGCTAAGTTACTCGCATTCGGGCGGCGCAGATGGTTCAGTGTCGGCGAGGGGTGCGGGCGGCTGCGCGGCTTGCGCACGCGCCCGCGCCAGCGCCTAGGCGAGCGCGGGCGCGGAAGGCCTCGCTCAAGGACGGTGGGGGTGAGCAGAACTTAATGATGAACTACTCACCCCTGAGTCACTACTTTTTTCAGACACACACGGCTCTCCACCAGCAACAAATTTCACCACATTAAGACGATGATCAGATTCACAGGTGTCGTCTCTTGCACCGCCTGGTAGGCCGACACCGCGAACTGTTGTTCGCTCTGCACCTGGTCCGGGATAACGTTCGATTCTGTCACATTCAGCGTCGTCCGGCTGCCGACGCCGAATGGATCGCTTTGCTTGAGGGGCCGGTTCGGGTGGCCTATGGGCCGGCTCGTCAGCTCTGTGAACTAATGGTGATGTGCGAACTCGAACACCTCCAACGCCGACGCCTGCTTCATAACACCCCGAGTCTCGTGGAAACTGTCGTCGACCAAAAGGAGAGTCACCTCCTTCGGAACTTGAACCGCCTCCATCAGCTTCTGCTTCTGCTTCACCACCTATAATAGAGAGAGTGATAATAATTTGCTTAATAGCCATATTACACCTATAATTATTATTTATTTATATTCAGGAAACTCACATTCAAGCTGATGCAAAAGTTGAACTGCAGCAAGAATTCGTGTACGATGTTCAGGCGTCATTATTCCCAAGTAGTCTAAATCTGATGGTTCTATCTCTTTAAATAGTTCTATATCCTCATATCCATTCCTAGCAAAGGCCACAGTATACTCTGGCAAATCTATCCGTCTCAGTAATTCTTCTACAGTACGTGGTCGGGTTTCCCAAAGGCGTTCACGGCTTTTACACCATTTAGATGATCTTGAACGAACTGTGTCCCTGTCAGATAGAACTTCGACATTGCCAAATTTAAAATTGCCAACTTTATTGTTCAATACACCTCGCCATATGCCAGATGCGTTCATGTTTATCACCTCGATGATGTCTCCTTTCTGTTGACAAACAAATAACAGGGTATTAGAAATAGCTTCTAGTAAACGAACATCGGCTATCCCCTAATATTAAGTCGTCTTACCTTGTATCTCAGGGCATCTTTCTCATAAATATTGGGTACGTAATCGACGAGCGCTCGAGCTCGGCACAGCATTTGCGGCACGAGTAAACTCCGCCCGGCTGGACTTAATTCTATGTTTTCTTCTGCCGAGAGAGATGAGTGATTACTACCGGCGCGAACCAATGCTTGTGTGCCTGTACATAAATATTCTGGACTCAGATAAAATACATTTCCACATTGTCGACCAATTTACATTGAAAGTAGGAATACCTGTGTACATCTTTGTTCAACTGTGAATTATAGGTTTAGTTATTTTTAGTGATTTAATGCGATGCGATTAGTAGTATTAGAAAGATGCAACTAAAACTATATTTTATTGAATTTACGTGTTTGCAAGAGGGTATCTGTAAGTAACACATTGGGGCGTTATGGTACAAAGAAAGGAAAGACAAACTTATTTACAAAATTTTTTATATTAACACAAACAAATAACTCAATAAATCCACTCACTACTGCCAGATCCGCTGGGAAGACTTTCGAAAGAACTATTAGAACATGGAAACGCTTGATCGCCACTCGTCCGCCTATCGCTCCCTTCGGGACCTCTCTCTTGTCTTAATCTTGATATTTTTCTTTGTACGTCTTGCCTAAGACCTCGCACTTTCCCTGCGAGGTTTGACACTCCTTCGCATTCATCCGCTGACTGGAAATAGCGATAAATTTTGTTAGTCGGACAGGTTTTCAAAATCAAAAGCAACATTTGTAGTAGCCAGTTTATTACCAAATTTGGCTAAAGAATTTCATATAAACATTTCTTGACGTCTTTACATAATGGGGTAAACTCAAATTACCTTGTGAACGGTGGCTATGTGTTGTGAATCTGTTTCGCTCTCTTGATCTTCATAGTCTGAAGAGGCTGGTGATAAAGGATCGGCATCTATCCGATAGCCAGGCATTTGCCTATATCCTCGTCGTGAGTCTCGTTCCGATCGGTTAGACTCTATAGAGATTCCAGATAACCTTGATCCGATGGATTGTATGTCTGAAGCGGCATAATCCCCACTCTCCCGATCCCTCGCTGTTCGCAAGGGGATCACAGTGGTCGGATAGGGTCCACTCTGTGGAATAATTAATCCTCTTCGAGGGGTCCTCGCTAAACTTATATCACCGGCACTTCTAAGTGATATCACTCCTTCACCTCTCGGCTCATTTCGGAGATTAAGCGTAAAACAAACACGCCCATTTTGAAACGACGCAGCCGGTGCTCCGCCACCCATCAAAAAATCTTCAGGGTCACTCTCGTACGGTGGTTCGTCGTACCAGTGCCCTCTTCCTGATAGGCCTCTTGCTTCGTCGTCGTACATATACGTGTCGTCTGTAAACGAGCCCTCTATTAGACTTCAGTGCAGCACAGTAAAGTTCCCAGTAATGCAAATAAAAAATACGTGCTAACCAAATTGCGAAAAAAGTTTACCGTAAAAATGCTTCCCACATAGTGGCGATTCACTGACAACACTGCAGTTAAAGCTGTGTACGAACATCGTAAAGCCGTGCGTGGTTGCAAAACATTGTTTTTTCAAACATGCATTTAGCATTTTATCGCAAAGTAACATCGATCGTATGAATGATAATGAGTTTTACAACTGATGATATTTTGGTTGCTATAAAAAATCTATCACGCTATCTTTAAGCTTGTTTCCCAACGACAAAGGAAAGAACCAATTATCTTTTATTTCATAAAGTAACAAATATGAGTGATAATGCACATCGAAAGCAAACGGAATGATCTCAGGTCGGACGTGAAATGAAACATCATGACAGGCATTTCGCACAATTGCTCAAAAAAATAAGTTTTAAAATCGTGCAGGCAACATGCGGTTCACGATAGCATTATTAACAATAGCCAAAATCTGATTGTTTTGAAACAAAGTTTGCAATAAAAATATATAGGTATTTTGCGGTAGTTGGTATGCTTTGAGAAATGTTTACATAGAAAAGAATCGCTGAATTATCCAACAATCAGATTTTAAAACATTATAAAAAGAACTGAACTCATTAAGCATTATAATTAATTACATTAAACCTTATCCAAAGTTTGATTATTTGGAGAAGATTACATTATGCCATGCGTTTGCTAATTTACAACGTACCTCCAAAAGGGCCACGAACACCATCTCTTCCCATATTCATAAGACCGTGTCTTATATCTCTTAGAATCTGTAACAAAACAAAAATACTTTTAATAAAAAATGATATAGAATAAGACTTGAATATTTTGGCCAAAATTCTTCCGCACCCCTAAAGAGATAGCATTATTTTAATTTTGTAAGGAAACTGAGCTAGCTATTTTGTAGGGGAGTGAAGAAACAAGATAGGAGAATTTTAATTTTAAAAATAATGAGCAATTTTCATGAGTCCGTTACATTGTGCCTAAACATTTTTGGATTTTGCAATTTTTACCACCCGCTGAGTTCATCCCTAGTATCTTCGTATAAAATAGGAATGCCTTTTAAGTGAGACATAAAAACTTTACCATTTTTATAAGGAAATGAGGTATTCTCATTCGTTCGTGACCATGTACATGTATAGGATCTAGAGAAACTATAAATACGGTCGACGAGCGATAAACGTGTCAAGAAAACTTTTAAAAATATTTTCTTACGAAATATTTTTCTGAATGCGTGAACACGATAATAAATATTCAAAGGGGGCAATAAAAAGACCACTTTCTCGTAAGTAGAAAAGTATTGAACATTAACTTAATTTATGCACACTTAGTTACCAAGACGGCGCAGTTTATACACGAAAGGGATTTACGTGTCGCACTGTTCTAGAAAATGAGATTTTAGCAAAATTTTGTGGTAGTACATATATCGTATATGTGCTTATTAATAATTTATAACTTTTAATTTATGATACAATTTATGATGATTTGTTTTAATTTGGAACAAGAACAAGTTGCAAGAAAACAATATCATAATTTTAGTAGGCGTCAAGAATCCTGGCTGTAGTATCATTTAACGGGGATATATAGTTTATTAGAACAGTAAAATTTCAATATTCTGAAGTTCGACCCATAGTTTTACGAGCGAAATGTGCTGAGCAAGGGGCTTCAGAAGTTTCGTAGGGAAGCGATACAACTGCCTCTAATAGGCTTAGTCCGAGATTAGGGCACGATTAGCTTGGCTCGGTAGGTGCACGTCGAATGCTCGAGCTAGTCAGGAGATTACACGTTGGTGCGAGGCTGCCATCAGATTAGTTTTGGATGTACGCTTCGGAACGAGGGGACTTTTTGTGGATTGTTTCATTGTTTTCGATTTTCGAATAGTGTTAGAAAGTATAAAAACTATTGGAACTGCGATTTCATTTATTTTGATTTTAGATCCATTTTTCGCAGGGATTTACTTTTATCAATGTTTTAACAAATTTTATCTGAAAAAAGTACTGTCTATTATAATTATATTTGTCATTTATTGACTGGCAACTTACTTCTTCTTGTTCTCTTGCTAATTTGTCTTTCTTTTTCATTGCTTCTTGAACTTTTAACTGAAACAAAAAACATTTTATAATCAATTTTTACAACAAAATTATTTCATGATATTTTATTTTACTTCTTGACTTGACCTATTTAAAATAATGACGATTTTCAGACAAAATCGTCATTATTTTAAATAGGTGTACAGGAAAGAATGAATAAGTTAATTAAAACAATATTATCCATGGTAGCTAGGTAACAAAAATAAATTATGCTGACGAAAAACAATTAAAAAGTTCGTATAATTTGAAATAAAAACAAATATGTTGTCCATCGTGCACAACATGCATAAAAATTTTTACCATGCAAAACATTTTCGTGCAAGTAACGCCAAACTACGGAGCTGTGCAAAAATAATATTGTGATTTAATAAAAACAGGAATATGTAATAAATAAAATGAAGTTTATGAAATTTGTAAGAGATGTAATATATTTTCATAAAATAATTAATTAATTTTACATCACAGAGCCACCTCCAATTCTTTGAGCATGCCGATTATAAGAAGCCAAAAATGTTTGATGAGATTTTGAATTTTGAAACCTGTTAAAACTCTGTCTGGCAAACACTGCAAAAGCATTATTTTAAGTAAATATAACTCCAAGTGATTTTTTTACTGTGAATATTAAATATATTAAATAGTTACATTGTGTATACTAATGAGCACATAAACATAATGAATACATAAATAAGCAGACAACATTTGGGTTCTAAATATTTAAATATGAATAGGATATATCTATTGTACGAAATAAAATTTCAGCTAAACATGAATACGATACTATAGACGTGTACATAAATAAGTATACATCTATACACAAATAAATAAGCAAAATAATTTGCCATCCAGAGCGTAACAGATCACGGCATTTTCCTGCAACACCTTTAAGAGACAGAGCTTTTGTTGTACCCTTAAGTAAAAGTTAACGATACAATGACACGGTCTTTTGTGCGATCACAATACCTTTTTATATGATACACTTTGCTATTTTCATTTCACATTGAAATTTAAAATGTAATTTTAAAATTCCTTTGGAACGACAAAAACATAAATGAAAATTATAATTTTTATTAAAATGGCATTTCACATAAAAGTTTGTCAAGCCCAGTCTTTTTCAGATGTTGAAGGAAACTTTTGAATGCTCACCCTATGTATCGTTTCTTCGAAGGTGTTTGGTTGGGCGGCAGACATTTGAAAAAAGCGGAGGCGGTCATAGTCTCGGGGATCTACCATGGACCTGAGAGCCGTGTCGGGACCAGGCCCTAGGCCTAGGCCACTTTGTAGCACGCTGTCTGGTGTGTCCACCTGTCGGAAAGTTGTTACCCTTATAATCCTAGTACTTACTGTCTGAGGAGTTTTATAGATAAATCTATTTCTATTTCTTCACATCTTCATTCTTCAACTAATACTAATATAATATAATCTTATGTAAAGATACATAAAATACACGAGAATATTATCTAGAGAAACAATAATAATTTAACCCGATACTTAAACATCATCTAATTTATGTATCAGTCGCACAATTTGTACTTCGCTAAATGAATATTAAATTTATGTAATAAGTCTTTTATTATCTTTTTCACTTTAATACTCCTTTTAAAAATAAATACTTTTCTATTTCTTACATTAATTTAAGAAACAACTCGTGAAACATTCTTTAAAATTATACAGCTAAAATAATAAACAAAATTAAGTGATTACAAAGTAAAATTTGGATCATTTATCATGTGATCGTCCAGTAATTTTTCTCATAAAGATTTCTTGCAAATACACTCTCTAGCTACTTTGAAAAGTGTAACTTTTTTCCGAATCACCGTATTCTAGTATAAAAGCGGCATGATAAATTATCTTCTCAACTCCGTTAAAGTTTTCAACCTTCATAATTTTAGTGTAAATAAAGTTTTGTAAGCGACGAAGTTCGTAAGTAAATTGTTAGATATTATTAATGCTTAAATCAAATTTATGTTAAACTGTTTGTACAACTGCGTTTTATTCACAAGATATGTAAATAAGTTATTTTTTAATTAAACTTGTTGTACATTAATTATAGTAGTGAAATTACTAAGTATTTTCTCATAACCCAGTTAAACTTATTAAGACATAATACTTCGGACCAATCTAATTTTGTATCATTTACTGTAGCTATTATTTCATTAATTATTCTAAGACACACGACAATACGATACAACATAAATAACAAAATATCACACACGGTTAATTACCATACGTTCATATAGAAGTCAGCAACAATAGATTTTCATTTATCATTTTCACTTAGTAAGGAAAAAGCTGAGGATATCTGCATCACAATGAGGGCATGTATGAATCAATTAATCATAGAATACACAAAGCTCGCCCATTAACTTCTTACTTGATAAGGGAATAATGCGAATACCCTACAATAGGAACTCCTATAATGCGACAGGCGATGCCCGAACTCGATCCTTGCACAATTTATTGGCCCCTTATCAAAGTCACACAGGTTTTCTTTATTCGGAAATATCGCTTTAAAATTATTTGACACGGGCTATTGAAAACTTAATGCTTTGATATTAAAGGCCCTTTTCGATTGAAAGCGATTGAATTCCGTAATTTCATTCTATTTAAAATGGAAGTGAATGTAATTTTTGGGATGTTTCCACGATTTTCGGATGATATGGGCCAACTTGTGTCGCAATAAAAAAGATACTTCAATTTCAATGCAATGTAACGCTTTCAAAATATGTAGTGCTGTTTTATTTTTATTTTTCGTGTGGTATTTGAGGTAAGTACTTATTTAATATTTACAAAAAAGACCTGTGGCACTCGGGGACTTCCGCGGTAAAGCTATTGCATAGCATTTATTATCAACTTATGCAATTATAATTATTTATTTATTTTTTATTTATGCAGTATTTTTTTTCTTTGATATTAATTCAAGTTACACTTTTTGAGCGTGGTGACCGATAAGAAAACATTTTTTTTTCTATTATTGAATAAATGAGAAGTTAATATAGTTTAAATATTTTTATTATCTTACAATACATGTAGGTTATTCAGGAATTTTTATCATCCTACTAAGTGCTTTTACTCCGAAAAAGAATAAAACTGGGACATTACATTACATTGATGCATTATTACACGTTATTCAAATCTTAGTTTCATTTCTATAGTTCTACCAGATAAAATTTATCGCAAATGTGACAAAATATTTGGTTTACGTGTGGTAAAAATTAGTGCCACTAGTGTTTATCCTGAGAAATAAATTTTATGGTAGGCGGAGTGGGAGGTGTTAGGTTTTATTTTCGTTACGGAATTTCTTGATTCAGTCGCCGCGCTCAAACCTCGCGATAAAAGCTATGCAATAGCTTAAAAAATATATAGATAACTTTTAAATGAAATTAAGCAACCTTTGCGATTTTCTCTAGGTGTGTGTAAAGTGTACCAACAATACTCAGAACAACAAATACCTATACACAAAGGCAAATCTATACTTTTATATTGAACGCGCTAATCTCTAGAACTACCAGTCAGATTTAAAAAATTCTTTTTGCGTATGATAGCCCAGTTCTCGAGGAAGGTTATAGGCTATGTAACATCACGCTACTGGCGACGGGAGCAGAGCAGTAAGCAAAGACGCGGATGAAACTGCGCCGCGGAAAGCTAGTTCTAGAATATAAATAAAGCTCAAGAGCTATGTTCTTATACAACTTGGCATTAATTTAAGCAATTAATGTCATTCATTAAAATTACCAGAGGTAACAAATCACTTCACAATCAATATATTACTTGACGCAAGTAACAAGATATTGTACTCAATATATTATCTCTCAAATTGTCTCTTATTTCTATCACATTAAAATATATAGTTGATTGGCAACGTTAAACAGCAATTCAGGCCTGCAACTGACATACTAATTGGTGACAAGCATTGAGAGATATCGAATTATTAATTAATTTTATCCTTTATGCATATTTGTTGGTAACTAATTTATTAATATCATCGTGGCAAAAGTTTAATGTTGGCTAATATTGAATGTATAGCATTGACCATATATTGACACAGTGCCATTAATATTTTACATCGATTTTGACATGCTACAGCACGGTAGTAGATCCACGGTGGTGTCAGCATGAATGGGCCGGATAGATCGGGGAAGTACTACCCTCACATGGTAGATTGACTTAAGAATATTGGTTTTCATGCTAATGTGTTTCGCTCGGTGAGTAAGTTATTTTTCCTTTTCCTTCCTCATACCCTTTTTCCGTGGTCGGCAACGCTGCAACGGCTTGGTTGTGCTTTCTAAGCATTATTACTTCTGCTATGCTTAGCAAACACAGCCATTTCTAAATACTGCGGTTACCACTTACCACGTACCATACTTGTTTGCCACCAAAGTTGTATAAAAAAAAATGCAGTAAATCAATGTTAATATTTTTAATATGAATCTTAAGTCTTTTTTGCAATTTTCAAAATATTACCGATTTTGAAACAAATCTAAACCTCAGAAACGTTGATACAAAATAAAGCACTTTTACTTTGAATAACACCATTAAAACTTTTATATTTTATGACGAACCAAATCCCCGGAAAGATCAAATAAACAAATAATGATTCTCATAAAAGTTTTCCGTGAAAATTAACAAACTAGACAAAACATTCAAGTTATTTAATAATGCTAAAATATTCAGAAACAAATTGCACACAATTTTCACAACGAAACGTGGTACGAAAGTAATCTGTGTCAAAAACAATGCTCCTGAATACATAACAGTAGTAAACTTGATAAATATGCAGCATAGGGTTGTTGTGGCAAAGCCTTACATAAACTTTCTGTTGTTAGGTAGGCTCTAAGTTTCGCGAAATCGATTCAAAGAAAAGCCGTGAATACCGAAACATAACCTTGTATTATACTTATGATATAAAGGATACACATCAATGTTCATTATTCCAATCGTATCATTGTTGTTTTCTTTAATTAGTCAAATATCTATCGAATCATGTTTCAATGATTTTATATTTTTGTTAATAAAACATAGGTACATTTAAGTTTTTGCCAACCCTAAACTTAACGAATAACTTCCTTGCTTGTAAAACTTTAATATAGGCTACGTTTTAATCTATTCTACACGAAAATCTCTTTACGATTCATTTGCATACTTCGCGTTTCGCTTTAAATTGAATTTTATTTAGTTATATACAATTTGGTAATTACTTTGTGAATTTGTCGAAATCTCCCAAATGCAGTTATCTACTGAGAGTATTTGATTTTAGGAGTCTATAAACGAAGTTCTCTAGACATCTGATTGTAATGGAAATTAATGCAGATATCTTGAGTCAGTGATGCTAAAATACTGTTAGATTATTATACCTATTTTGAATCTATAATGACAATAATTCTTTATTTTTTTTTTATATCATAGCCTTCCAAAGTGACTCCACCCCGCCTGATGGTAAGCAGTCAGTGGAATCCAGAAGTGCGGCCACTATACCAAAAGCCATCGTCTTAAACTGCTGGTATGGTGGCCTCCACTATGGCGGCTGGGAATAGGGTTAGGAGAAGGGAATGAGGGAGGTGAGGAAAGAGGAAAGGGGAGAAATCGGGCCTCCGGCGCTCTCACTCACCGAACGAAACGCAGTAGTACAGATACTACTACTCTTAAGTCGATCTTCTATGAGAGGGTAGTACTTCCCCGGACGATCCGGCCCATTCATGCTGAAATCAGCGTGGATCTACTACCGTAATAACTTTTAGAACATTAATTAATTAACACATTAACATTAATACACAATTAATTACAAATTGTTATAGTTAATTTTACTATGGAGTAAGTTGTTATCATTCTATATTAAAAACGATACAACTAATTACAAAACTCAGCTAATACAAAAAAATATGAACAATAATATTTAATTAGTCCTTGGCGTAGCTATTTTTATTGTATTATTTTCCTAAATCTCACGTACCGAGATTGAAATATTAGAAATGTTTCAAAAGTACTGAGCATATTGGAACTAATATTATAACATCTTTATCCAAACAAGTCTTTCCTGTGCAATATTAATCGACGCAACATGTCATCATCATACATAAAATCTAATCAGGTCATCTTATTTACATTCTTTCACCCCAATTGGCTAATAAAGTCTAATTTTATCAACCACGAAATTGTCCAACAATGCAACATGCAATACACATTTATCGGTACAAGATGGTTGTATTTACGATCTTCGAAACGTTAAAAGCGACCGTGGAGCAACTATAACGTTTTATTGCCCTCCATGGAGCACAAACCATACATGAACATAGACCAATAATACCCGCAAGAAGTATCTGAGGCAACGTGCCAATATTCTACGTAAGTTAAATATGACAAATGTTTGCACTAGTCTTTCTTGAAATGGTTATTGTTGGCTGTAGAATTTTGATGATAAATTTAAAATTTTGTGGGTTTAGAGAAATATAGTTCAAGTCCTTGTGATTTTACCGAAAAAGTATACAAGCGTGTGACTGTCTATAATAAATAAGATACCATCTTGTGTTCGTTTCTTCATTACATATTGCAATTACTGTTTCTACTGATTATTATATCTACCAAGCCATCTCATCATTGCCTATAATCCTTAGGGTAAGTAGTATAGAATGCCATCAAAAATAAGTGTACAAGAAGGTGTTGTTAAATAAACTATAATAAACGAAAAATATGATTTTGTAACATAAAATCAAACCTGTCTGTAAAATAACTAACTCTACAATTACGAGATTTGGGAGTAACGCTAAGTTATATACACAATAGTGGTATAAAAATGTGGTAAACGATAAAAGTTATAATTTCTGATAGCTTTTATAACAAAATAGGGTAATAATAACTGTATTCATCCTTTTTCTACATAAGGATTCACGGCTCATAAACGATTATAGCGGCGGTACTAAATTTGAATTACCCTTACAATGGTTAACTGAAGTCATAAAATCAATTACAGGACGTCTGGTTTAAGATATACAGAACTACATTATAAGTACAAGTGCTTGCTTGTTATTAAATAAAATTTAACTTTAAATTTAATAATTATCGTGGATCGATAAAGTATGATTCGGACCATGGTTTGATCTTGGGTTAAAACAGCCAATTTAAAAAAGATCGTTCAGCGATTCATCCCACGGGCCGAATATTTCGTGGTGTGACAGAAGAACTACCCAAAATCCAACCGAACCGGACGTAAAAAAGATCAAGAGGTCTAAAAACAACGAACCTACTAACAAGAGTAATAAGTAAAATATCATGGTTATCTGCTTCCAAGTCTTTATTGCCTATTGCCAAAATCTTTGGCTTTTCACCTAACTACGTTTACTTATTTATTTGTCTTCTCTTTAATTTTATACCTACGTCGAAGTTTTCAAAACCTTGATGTTCTTTATTCTATACAACTATGTTGAGTCTTAAAGATAATCAAAACAGTTCATACGTAAACTTTTGAGGATCTTTTGGCCCAGAAAAAGTAGGCCAAAGATAAAAGAAAGTTATCCCATAAAAAATATTATTCCGTTTAACTTAAACAGCGTATTCCGCAAAATAACGGCAAGGCTAATGAAGTTTATTCGCGGATTTGCCAGCGCAATATCAAGCGATGACGGAGCATGCGACTAAGCAAAATTTAATTTACCTTAGTGAAAATTGGCCTGACTTATTATAAAAGGAAATGTTGCCTGACACTGTAAACTGATTTATGTAAGCAACACATGTTCAATTTCTGCTTTGAAAATTGAATTTGATTTGTAGAATTTTTGGGACTAATAGTTTATTACCGTTTCCAATGATTATGTCATCACCCTGACTTTCAAATAACAGTAAAAAGTACAGCTTTAATATCGTCAATGCGGCGTCATGGACATTAAAGTTAGTACAATTTACACTTTGAACAGCCTTTAAATTTACTATTACAACTGTCCCTGCTTTTCAATATAATACTAGACTTTGTATAAGTCTAAAACATTAAGGGACAATCAACAACAGCAATATTAATGTTAAATTATAAAGCGATGGATACATTTTAGCTACAATTTTATAATTGCAATTGTAACCTTATTATAATGATCGAGGTCACAGCGAGTAATGATCCATCCAATTTCAATATTCTCATGTTTAATCGGTTTTATAATTACAATATTGAATATTGTTACAAACGTATTAATGTTAATAATGTAACGTACGATTCGTATGATTAATTAAAAGAACAATCATCAATAAAACCATTAGTTGGGCCATTAATCGTCAATATTCTAATATCAATAAAGTTAATGTAACTTTCGAGTAGCGAATTAAGGAGCATTACTAATATTACTCATTCAAGTTTGATCCTCTAATCAAAGCTGGACACGGTTCGGCTAATACACAGAAAAAGGCAACTTTTGACAAGACTAATCCTAAGTGCAAGTTGGCCGATAAGGATTATACCGGGGCTCTAATGGCCTTTATCCGTTAGCTCAACAAACGGTCATAACTCACCGTCTTGTGTTGGCTCAACCGACTTAACTTTGGCAGGCGTCATTTCTCAAAAGGCATGCGGAGACGTACCACCCCCTCCCGACTCTGAAGATTAATAAATATAAAGGTGGACGTGGAAAAATGTAGCACTTAATTTGGGTGATGAGTTGCGTATTCGATGCGTGTTTCTTGTGAACGGGTGGCGGTATTCGTATTATTCTTGTAGTTTCCTAAGGGTTGCAATATCTTTTGTCTGAGTACAATTAGAAATGATATCTTGGTTTATACATGCGAAATAAATTGCGTGATATGATACACATAAATAAGTGAATTCCAGAGTTCACTAATTACTGTTGTGTTTGATTGACAACCTAGTCTTTATACGGAAGTTTTAAAATTAAATATTCATTTACTTGAATCTATAAGTTACTACACGAGTATGTAACCTTACAGACGAAAATATGACGTAAGCTCCAAACATTCCAAAAAGAATTAAACGTTGCACATACGTATTGTAGAATCGTTCGTACATACGACGCGTCATACTAATTGCTCGGAGTGCATGTCAAAGGCGCACCGGCGTCGCGCCGGATCCACATAATGGGAGGTAGCAAAAAGGAATGTATGAAAAAAGAGAGACAGACGCCGCTAGCGTGTGCACAAACTAAGATTCGGTTACAAACTGTTGTTACAACTAACGAGAAATCGTGAGATGACAATAGGGGTACGCACCCTATGGTGTGGGTATGCTCCAAGTTTAATGGAGACTCAATTGTTTTCGATTTTATTGTTCGATCAAGAGCCTTGGAAAACTTTCACACTGAAGATATGTTGAGGTTTTGTAATTTAAAATATTTCAGTAACGCAGTTATATCTTTTGTTGGAAGGCTATACTGTGAATTGAAATTTGATATTAACTATGAAATCCTTATGGCTGTGAAAAATCTGAGATATAATTAAAATCTATCTATCTCTATATATCTCAGATTTAACAAAACAAGAGTAATGCGCTGTAAATAGTTACAGCTTGTTTTGCTAAGCAATAAGAATACCTAGTATCAATTAGAATACCTAATGTTAAGAAAGAGTAACTAACTCTTTCTACTATTATTTCTACATAATCTACAATCACATTAGCCTTGTCTACCTAGTCCATGCGCTCTACTGATTACACTATAACAGCAGTTACCGTAACCCCACTAGTAATCAGTGGACTGTTCAATTGTATGCCTTGTTTTAATATAAAAAGAGCTCAAATTAAATTTTATTGATTTAAGCGTATAGTATATACAAGCTAGCCATCAAATATACTTCACAAATGCAAACAATCAACTAAATATAAAACTAAATGATAAAACAAAAATTTTACAAGACAGGCCGCGTACAGCAGCGTGGGTATATTTAACAATTAAATTGCCACCACAAATTACCACCTTCAGAGCAAATGTCGTTTGCATATCACAAAACAATAATGTCTATTTTTGCTTGCAAGTGACCTCAGTACAAGACAGTTGACTGCTGTAATAAGTTTATTGAATTTTATTTTGACGGAATTTATTGTCAAAAGTGGTAAAGCAAATAATATTTGGTATTTGCTACATATCATGTGGTTGACTATTAAATAATACGAAAACACTACTGTGATCAGCAATCTGCCTGACAAGCGTCGCGATTATGGCAATAAGGTCTATGTCCTATATTGAACGTATTTATAAATAAGTACTAGATTTTTGCGGCGTGGTTTTACCCGCGTCTTTGCTTACTGCTCTGCTCCCGTCACCAGTAGCATGATGTTACATAATTTATAACCTTCCTCAAGTGCTGGGCTATCATACGTAAAAATAATTATTTAAATCCGACTGGTAGTTCTAGAGATTAGCGCATTCAAACAAACAAACAAAAAACAAACAAATTCTTCTGCTTTATAAAAGTATAGATATAGTATCAGATTTAGTTACAGAAAATATTTCTAAAATATACAATTTGTAGTTACATCTGTTAAAAGTAATAATAAACTAGCTAAGCTGTTAGGTTATGACCGGCCAGTACGTTTCACAGCATAACAGGCCACCCACACTGCGCCCAATAAATTTAACACTATACAGGTGGTATATTTATGCGGGCTTTTACAAATTATGCCTTGCTACGTGTCCATTCATGTGTATGACCATGAGACTTAAGCCCGTATTATACAGTCGTTGACACACGACGTCTAGTTAACATCGGTACACAAAAAGAAAATAAAAATCTAGATTCAGCTTGATGGTTTGAGCTGTTGTTAATGAGCTAGACAACTTTTATCCTGGGATCTATCCTGAGATATATTTTTGTTTTATATTCTGTTACCTACGTGTTAAAAGACATGCTTATATGTAAATACCTGATTATTATGTGGATAGTATGAAAAAAATTGTACGATCACTAGACAAATATAAGGATAAATATTAAATAAAACAGTGATCGATCTTTTGCCTGCTAATTTAAGAGTCATAAAAGGGCACAAAACTTGTATTATATCTATCCGTGAGATTCACCTCCGACTCTTGTATAAGACGGAGAAAATTTCTAATTTTCTACCACCTTAGAATGAATAGAGTAGTTAAATCAATTTTTATCTAAAGAATAAACACAGAGTAGCTATTTATTATTTGCTTACAATTTTAAATAAGCTTAGTTTTCTATAAATAAACTTACACAAATTTATAAAAATACATATTATTAAGGCACTGTTTCACCAACTAGCTGCTAAAGTTATATCTAACAGATAAAACATCTTCTAGTTAAATCTGTCTTATATTTTTAAGTTGATTTTTGAGTACTATCTGTCAGTTAAGTTAACACGCACTTAATCGGCAAGTCGTGAAACAGACCCTAAGCGTATTACTTTTTAACACTACACAGTAGCTGCTAAATTAAAACTATTACACTGCATTCTGTAAAATACTAAATCTAGACACATACTCTATCTAATGTACTATTAATATCATCCTAGTACTCGTAGTTACTATTCTAATCCTTGAATTAAAGTCCAGGGGCGTACCTTAACCTCTTATAGCAGTATTATTTTAATCTTAATTTGTGTTGTCTTTTTCTTTTGTGCCATTAAAAACAAGGACAGAGTAATAAATAATAAGTTTGCTATAAGAGGTTGTGGTAGGGCTTCCGTTTCTTCAAAGAATGATATTCCATACAGCACACATTACTAAGTTAGTCTATTGATGCATTAAATACATTAGTAACATTATAACATCGTTAAAGATAATAGACACACTCGAGACTATCTATAAAAAAAATCTTTCTAACTCACTCTTTGCGGTGGTAACGTCTGCCGAGGACTATGCGTGTGCTTCGGCGAACAGGACCCGTGTTTCTCTTTCCTATGAGACTTCAACCCTCGCAACAGCCTTGAAAACGTCGTCACCTTCTTCTTAGCTGTTCCGAGGCAGTTATCTGAACAAAATAAGACAAATTAGATTGCAAAATGTTACCTATCAAAATGGCAATCCGTTCGCTAAACACTGACGCGACATCCTGCGTGAGCGATCTAGACGCGAACGCGAAGCGGCGCGGTGCGGCGCAAAAATAACAAACAGTCGAAACCTATCGAAGTGGCCGACATGACCAAACGCGGTGTGGAGAGGCGCGAAATGAAGCGAACGCGATCGGCTAGCTTGATATTTTGGCGCGAGCTGGATGCAGTGCGACATGCCGTCGTGTTTTTGTTTGGTTATAATGCTGTGCGAGACGATTCGGATGCACGTAGGACATAGCCGCCGTGTCGCACCGCATTGCATTGAATTCGCGTGTCAACGCTTCATAATCGCGTTCGTAGGAAGTAACCTGAGTGATGCAAACTTTACTCTTTAGAAGCGGTCTAGGTTCAGCAATGTATATCTTAATGTTAATGACGCAGCTCGCAGTTGCAATACGTACTTTAATAGCTTTACTGATTTAAAATTGGCACCTCAAAAATGTGGCAATTTCAGTATCATTCCATAGGAATTGTATGGCTTTGACAACGTTGGTACCAAATTCAGTCGTACTTAAAAACGAATCCTGTATTTAGATGGCTTAGATCTTCTTGAAAATCTTATACAATCATTTTTAATAAAATAGTAGAGAAAGTAAAATTATTATTTGCGGAATCAGATTTCGTTTAATATTCTGAAAGTAGGTAATACTCAATACCTAACTCTAGTGAAAGTAAACGAGTATTTTGAAAAACACAACTTGCTTTGCTTGGAGCAAAAAGGGTTTAGGCATAAAAAGAGTATTTTGAAAAACACAACTTGCTTTGCTTGGAGCAAAAAGGGTTTAGGCATAAAAAGAGTAACTTAGCTATATATGACTTTCTGAATAATGTTATGCTATATTTAGATAAAACTAACCCAATCTGTGCAATTTTCTGCGATCTAACACAGGCATTTGACTATGTCGACCATAATATATTAGGGTCGGAATATGCACATCACATCATCATGGGCGATTTTAATACCGATCTTCTCACCAACAATTCTTCTCGTTCCCGTAAACTCCTCCAAATAATTGAGTCTTCCAGTCTCCATGTTCTACCTTTACAAGCTACTCACCATAACATTGAAAGGCTTGACACATGGTTAGACTTAATCCTTATCTCCAATCCTTCTCTAGTCCATTCCCATGGTCAAAGTCCTGCTCCTGGTTTTTCTTTCCACGATCTTATTTATCTTTCCTATCGCCTAAAACCACCTAAAACCCGTCCTAGAATTCTGCATACGCATTGTTTTGGGCGAGTGTTGTTCACTGTGTTGTGAAGCTTTGCGTAGGGATGCCTCTGAGACTAATTGGGATACACTATTGGCTGCCTCCACTGTGGACGATAAGGTCCGCATTTTCAATAACGTCATCATTAACATCTTTGACAAACACGCTCCCATTAGGCGAGTTAAATTAAAACGTCCTCCTGCCCCATGGATGTCCAGAGGTATTCAGATGGCGATGCGACGCAGGGATCGCGCTTTTCGTAAGTTCAGAAGGGAGCGTTCAGACGATAACTGGTCTCTCTTCAAAACTGCAAGGAATCGGTGTAATCAGATGATTCGTAATGCTAAACGCCGCTTCATCTTTGACAATATCAATTCCTCTTCTCCCGCCAATATCTGGAAGTTCCTTGGAACTTTAGGTATTGGCAAACATCAACGTATGGAGTCGCAGTTTACACTTGGTTTGGATGATATTAACCAACATTTCTCCACTACTATTCAGCTAGATCACCACACCAGGTGTCAAACTGTAAGCTTCATGGCTGGTTTATCCCGTCCTAACATCGACCCTTTTAAATTTTCTTCAGTCGCACCAGGTGAGATCAAAAACATAATCCTATCTATCAAGTCAAATGCAATCGGCTACGATGGCAACAGCCGTCGTATGATATTGATGATACTTGACTATCTCATTCCACCATTGTCCCATATTATCAACTTCTCCCTAAGCTCTAATACGTTCCCATCCTTGTGGCCTAAAGCCTTTGTTTTTCCCTTACCCAAAATATCCAACCCTTCTCTTCCTCAACATTTTCGACCAATCTCTATCCTCCCTTACGTTTCTAAAGTCCTCGAGGCCTGTGTTCACAAGCAGTTATCTCGGTTTGTGTTTCACAATAATATCCTTAGTCCTCTACAGTCTGGATTTCGTCCTGGACACAGTACCACCTCAGCCCTCCTAAAAGTGACTGGCGACATCAGAGCGGGTATGGAGAACGGCAAAGTCACCGTGTTGGCTTTGATAGACTTTTCTAACGCCTTCTGTACCGTCAGCCACGATATCCTTCTGTCTATCCTTGCCCATAATATGATCTCATCTGATGCACTGGATTGGTTCTCAACATATCTTCGGGGACGCCAGCAGTCTGTCCGCCGAGCTGAGTCATCATCTAACTGGTGTGCCCTTGTCTCTGGTGTTCCTCAAGGCGGTATACTTTCTCCGTTACTATTTTCAATTTTTATTAACCTTCTTACTCCTAATCTTCAATGTGCGTATCATCTTTATGCCGATGACTTGCAGTTGTATTCACAAGCAAGCACAATGGACATATCGCAAGCCATTACCAACTTAAATAGTGATCTTGAGACTATTAAAAGTTGGTCCAAAAGATTTGGCTTGTTTGTTAACCCAACCAAATGCCAAGTCATTATAGTAGGCAGTCACCGCATGATGGACAGATTGGACACTCGTAATTTGCCTCCACTCACCTATGACAATCTGTCCATACCTTATTGTTCAGTCGTTAAGGACCTTGGCTTGCTTATAGACACCTCCTTTGATTGGCGGGCTCAGGCTACCTGTGTCAGTCAGAGAGTCACTGGAACACTTCGGGCCTTTTATCGCCTGAAGAATTTCCTCCCTTCTAAGACAAAGACGATGCTTGTGCAGAATTTAATCCTTCCTGTAATTGACTATGGTGATTTGTGCTATTTTGACCTGAATGCAGATCTACTCAACAAATATGACCGTCTTCTTAATAACTGCATTCGATTCATTTTTAACCTTCGCAAGTATGATCACGTGTCTACTTATGGTTCTGAATTAAAATGGTTACCAATTCGTCAACGCCGTAGCATGCGTGCTCTCACCACTCTCTATTCCATTCTCAACTCACCCTCAGCTCCTTCATACTTAACTCCTTACTTTCAATTCTTGTGCTCCACTCACGACAGGAACTTACGCTCTTCTAATAACCTTCTCCTTGCATGTCATTCTCATAAATCTGGGTTTGTCGACTCTTCCTTTATTATTCAGGCAGTGCGTCTTTGGAACGACCTTCCTGTTGAGGTTGGCTACTAATCGTTTTCGTTTTAAGCTGAAAGTTCGTGCTCTCCTCTTTGAGAAATTGTTGGAGATATCACGTTAATGTCTCTTTACTCATCATATTTATAGTGTATTTATGTATTTATGTATATATGTATTTATGTATGTATGTATTTATATATATATTTATTTATTTATACTTATTTGTATTATAATATTCACTGTTTATTTTCTTTATGGTTAAACTTTGAACTTTATTTTTATACTTTTATTTACATCATAACAATTTTAGATTTGTATCATTCTTTTTCAATAACTGCACCTACTTTGTTTATCTCTGCATCACCTAAGGTTGACTGGTAGAGAATGCTTTTAGCATTAAGTCCGCCTCTGTACCTATGTGCATGAAGTTTAATAAATAAATAAATAAATAAATAAATAAATATACTACTAGACAAACTAGAAGCTTATGGAGTAAGAGGTAACGTCTTAGATCTGCTAAAATCATACTTAACAAATCGAAAACAAGTGACTGTTATTTCAAGAATTAATATAAAAACAAAAAGGGAAGAATTTTTTCAGTCTGAAGAGCGTATACCTAGATTCGGAGTGCCACAGGGAAGTGTCCTAGGTCCTCTTCTGTTTATTATCTATTTTAATGATTTGCCAAAAGTTACAAGACACCCAATGTCACTCTTTGCGGATGATAGTACAGTTGCTGTAGCTTTTAAAGACAAGGAACTATTCAATATTGACATAAATAATACTCTAAACTTAATTATTTAATGGCTCAATAACAATAATCTTAAAATTAATCTTCACAAGACAAAATATAATACACTTAACTCAAAGACCTAATAATTCATTTGACATTAATATATTTCACCAAGATCAATTAATATCCGAAACTGACGCAGTAAAATTTTTAGGATTAGTGATTAACCAAAAATTTAACTGGAGGCTACATGTTCAGGACTTAACTAAAAGAATAAGCAGCTTGGCGTATGCACGATATAAACTTGCTTCAATTCTCAATATTGATGTACTTATTACAGCATACCATGGTATGGTAGCATCGGTTCTAAGATGCGGAATCATATTTTGGGCTAACTCACCTGACTTTGAAGTAGTCTTCAAAGCACAAAAACGATGTCTAAGATCTATGTTCGGACTTTGCATAACAGATAGCAGTAAACTATATTTCCCTCAATATGGAATTCTAACACTTCCGTCTATTTACATACTAGAATTATCGCTATTTGTGAAAATTAATAGTCATCTGTTTCCTCAACTGGCCGATACAGTAAATCGGAACCGTCGAGACAACAGTAGATTAAGGATACATACGGCCAGGACTACACTTATGAATAAAAGTGTATTTTGCATGGGTCCTAAGATTTATAGTAAAATACCTGCAGAAATCAAAACATCAAATATAATTTTATTTAAGAAACAACTAAAACGAATACTAGTTGACAAATGTTATTATAATATAAAAGACTTTTTAAATGACTCATTCTAGACTTATAATGTATGTTCCATTTTCTGTTCGCTGTTGTATTTTATTTTTTGACATTTTCTGTATAATTAATAGATAATATAATGGAAAATAATAAAATAAATAGATTATATATTGGAGATTACTCATTTGTACACCTCTTAAGGTAAAACATGCTGCACTTAAACTATACACAACACCAAGAATACTATCCGATATGAGTGTATGATCACACATGTTAAATGCAAATAAATTATTTTTATTTGATTTGATTTGATTTGATTTGATTTGATTTGATTTGATTTGATTTGATTTGATTTGATTTGATTTGATTTGATTTGATTTGATTTGATTTGATTTGATTTGATTTGATTTGATTCGAGTGAAGAGGCGACAAATCAATGTCTTACTCCCAGTTTCTGAAAGGCTGATCAACGAAAAATTAAGTAATCATCTGTTAAATATCATGTGAAGTACCAATTGGGTTGCTAAAAGCATGAACAATTAGTTTAATTTGATCTAATTAGTAGCTAATTAGATCAAATTAAACTAAATATCCATGCTTTTAGCATGCTTTAAGGTACTTCGCATGAGATTTAACAGGTGATTAGTTAAATTTTCGTTGATCAGCCTTTCAGAAACTGGGGGTAAGTGTGCTCCAACTTTAATATACTACGTAATATTACTAGTTGTTCATCAAATCTAGATAGTAAAAAAGTAAATGGTTAATTTGAAACCTATAACAACTGAGCCTAAACAACACGTAAGAAATAAATTAGATTAAGAGAGTCACGACACTTTCAATGTTACATTATTAGTTAATAAATCAGTCGTTTAAGCTAAACGTTTCAACATTTTCTACATAGTTTGTATTCAATGTTTTTATACATCGCTTAATTGCTTCATAACCATGAGTGACTAATGTAATATTAATTAGCTTATAAGCTAGGTAGTTAAAGATTGCTGTAACAAATTCAGTAAAGTTGATATTACTTTGTACTTACTTATAGCACGGCAATAGTTAGAGTTATAAAGCCGCATCTTTAAGATAGATTTATTTTAGTATCTACCAGTGCTTTAAGGCACTGTAACTAATCAAGTACCTGAAGTAAGTACTGTGAGATATCCAAAATTAAGAATTGTAGATAGGTACTTACGTCATGCAAAAGTAAACTTTAAAAATTAGTCTGCAGAGCACGTTGAGCTAACGAGAGTATGTTATAACGCATTGATATAATAGAAGAGAAGAAAAGCAAAGGAAGGCAGATAATTTAGAAAACAACGTCAGTAATATCCATGTTTACATAGTATTTAACTTGACCAAATCAGAAATATGTATATGTTTATCAGATGCGAAGAGAAACGTGGTATCATATTTAAACCGATTGATGTCCACAGCTGGGCATGGGCCCTTCAAACATCTGCATATATTTTAGAAGTAGACTACCTACATAAATATTGTAAGTTTTGGATATTATTAATAAAATATTTTTCAAATACTTATTATACTTACCGCTAGGCGGGAATTCGTAAAAATACGCAGAACGCGGACTCAGGCAACTGTAACAAAAATAAATTTATCTTAGAACATTTTATTATTTACGATAAAAATGATTTTCTAAACTAATATTACAAAGAGAAAAGATTAGATTTTTTGTATATTTGTTTGTGTCTTTGCAACTATTTAACTAAATTTCTACGTTACCGATTTGAAAAATTCTTTCCCCTTCTGCGAGTAACATAGACTATATTTTAATATTTTTACATATTTTAGCAATTTTCAGAATTTAAATATTTGTAAATTTGCAATACAGTAGACAGCAAAAGTAAATTTGCAGTATGGCAATAATATTTCGCAGACGTAGGTAATATTGCAATCATATTTTAGGTACGCGTTTGTTGTAAGACCAAATGAAACTTTTGATACCGAAGGAAGCGAAGCGAGGATGGACGTCTAGTTATAAAATATAATGAAACTCTTTTTTTACGTCAAAGGGAATGAAGCATAAAAAGACAGATAAATAGGATAAAACTCCTTTTTCTCAGTGTGGTGTCAAGAAAAGGAAAAACATTTGAAACCGTCTGTTTTTAAAATATAATATAGTAATTATGTTTAAAATAAATCGTATAAACTAAAAAATAACAAACAAATAATTACAATAATTCTTGGATATCGCACGAGTTCAAAAAACCAGTGAAACATTACTCGGAAAATGGCAAATTAATCGACGCCGGCATTAACAATACGATGCTAATGATCATTGTCTGTTAAATGAGTGGTTAATGAAATTGTAAATTTGTAAAGAGTTCGATTTGATGTGTCTGCGCCCTTAATCAGTTTCAATAATTGAGCATTTAAATCCACTGTAATATTGGCTATTTAAAATAAATTCACTCATAATTTTAAATGTTATTTGCATTTCGAATATGAAATTTAATGTCAAAAATAATTATACGTAATTTTATTGTTTTTACTATCGAATCAAATGTGTAAAGTTAGAGAAATTAATAGATATATTTTCGGTTTCATAAATTTGTTATTACAGTAATTAAATTAGAGTTCAATTAAATAAGCCTTTACTTACAACTTAGTTAAAACACTAATCTAAAGTCAGTAGAATAAAAATATAAATTGTATCATTCAAGTATCTTTAAAAACAATTTTAGCATTGATGATTGCAACTTTTTTTTTTTTTTTTGTTTCTAATGATATGTAAAATATTGATGCTTAAGCCGTGTTGCATCCCTGTGTTAAACTTTTTATTTTTATTAGATATAGTACTAAGCTATATAGTACAAAGTATATAGTACTAAGCTATTCGGCAACCCATATGATATAGGTAACTGACTGAAACAAGCTTACGTTATTTTTAGAAAAAAATTGATGGCCGCGAAGTACTGATCTCCAATGCTTTTAAAGAAACAGTTACAAATATACTGGTTCCAATTTTAAATATGTAAATTGTTGTGAAGCTGATATCGACATTCCTTGCACTTACCCAACTTGATTTTAAGCGTATTGTTTGTCGCAATTGATAATAAATCATAATAATATTATCAGCTTCTTACTGTGTCGAGCAGAGCAAAGGCCTCTTAATTAATTTCTTTTCAATAATTTCTCATTTCTCTTTAATAGCAATACTAAATTATGCGAAGGTTAGACTCAAATGCATTAATAAATTTAATAAAACCAGATTGCAAAGTTAACATCAATGATAAAAACAAAAATATGCATAACACCTGAAACAATAATTGTAAAAGTTGAGACAAATATTACCAAACAATAGTTTAATATATTATGTTTCGGTTTGAAAAGCCAATATACCGTTTGGGATCAAACAATAAATCAGAATGAACGGTATCATATCGGCTCCATGCACTTGCAATGAATATTGATTCCCAACAATTTAGTTCTACGAATATAAAATATATATTATTTTAATTTTGTATGTTCTTTATTTTAACGATGTAAACTGGATAATTGATGTTGTTTATTCTGTTGTTTACTGTGTATGTGTGTTAGGTTGAAATTAGGACATGTTTAAATCTTTGGACGCTACATCTAAGTTGGTCACCAGTGACTCTAAAACATAGACTGTCTTTTGTGTCGACAGCCGAATTTGAGGAGGGTAATGTTTTTCGGGCGTTCGTATGTATGTAGATATATAATTGTGTTTTAAAAAAAATGAGTTTTTTTCTTTTCACTTTGTTTTAGGGAGGCAGCTATTTGTTTTTTAATAATAGATATACATTGCTTGTAGTATTTTAACAATGCACCAATTCCTATTAGATATTGTGTAAAATAGCTACTTACTAAAATTTGTATATTTAACATCTCAACGTACCTATTTGAAATCTTATCTTGTAATATATAACTTTCATATTGTAGAAGTTAAAAATTTGCAAACTTTTTGTAAGCGGCTTAATATAATAGTTACCTATATGTAAACTATTACCAATAAGATTCTTGCAATAGCTATAAGCATGCACTGACTGCCATAAATAATATGATTAGTTATATAAAGAAAGTGATTGAGTAGATCCCGATAAGTATAGTATACTTTATAAACGCTCAACCATAATTACTATTACGAGTATGTACTGCTTAACTTTTATTACGCCACAAAACAATACAGCACTCGACAGGTATTAAACTTAATTGTCATCTCTCAATACAATTCTTAAGAACTCATCAACTGAAGACGACTCGAGCACTCGAGACAAATATCAATAATTGGTAAATCATTAAACATACAAAACCGGATTTAGATAATCGAACTCAGTGCGACAAAACAGAAATAACAAAGCGCAACGTTCTCGAAAGCACTTAGATAAATTCTGTCTAGTTAAACCGCGTATTCGCAGATCGCGTATCGCGGCGTTTCTCGCCATTTCTCGTATTGCGCAGCCCATAATCGCATACCTTGTTAGTAGAATTCTGTGCGTTAATTGAGTAATGAGTTCATATATCGTGTTTAATGTCGGGACCCGGTTATGAATGTAGCCTATCTCCGTATTTTATTGATTTAAGTAGTTAAACATAGCATTTGATTTCTTGTTTGTAATGCTTGTGTTGGTGGGTAAATATTGTAAGTATGCATAGTGTTGTTAGTACGAAACTTTATTCTTAGAGGTATGTGTAAGAGCCTGAGAAATTATTTGACATTGCATTATTAATCACTTAATCAGGCATACAACAAATTCTTTCGAAGGTACTCATGTTCAGGAAAAAAATGCGCTGATTCTAAAATCGAATGCAATATGAATTGACAGTCATTTTAGTGACAGTAAGCTTAGTCTTTAAAGTTTAACTTGGGCTTTAGGTGTAACTTGAAGTTAGCTGGCGTTTTAAAAAGATTTAGGTAGTTAATATGTAGGAGACGTTACCTGGGTTATATATTTACTCTTAGATAAATTTATACTTTTAAGAGTAATAGGCAGGCGAAAATGATTCTATAATATTATATTCCTAAGACAAGAGTTTTGTTAGCAACTGCAGCAGCTGAAACTGTGTTTAGACCAAGGTCATCACTATTAAGTTGATCATACGATCAATACTAGGTCTACAACTACATCAGATTAAAGTACCTAACTTCAGGCAAGTGTACTTTTCCCAGATGTACTAATTATTACGGTCACAAAACATTAGAAATCCGAATTTCTTATTTGCTTAACAGCCTTCCTAAAGCTATAAGAAACGCGACAAACAAAATTTATTGTACAAAAATGCGTAAAGAGGTGCTACTGGACACTATAAATTATACCTAATATTGTAAATAGTATATACCTATTGATGACATTTTAAAAACATTTTGTATAGAAACTCACATGTCCCATAGTTAAACGACGTAAGTTGTTTTATGTGTCTCTGATTTGTACCTATTGATTGTATCTAGAGATGTATTAGTAGTAAATAAATAATTATAATTGAGTTTGCAAAAATAAAAATTAATGTAAATTATTGAAGCAAATATTTTGAATACGCCATATTCCTTTAAATGGCACGCATACATAATTGTGATGAATAATTTCTCAAACACAATTTACCCAACCTGAAATCTCGAACAAACACAAACACAATACCCAAATACTTACATATGCTAATACTTAGTGTTAAGATGTGCTCGTCAACGTTTATTCTCATCAATTGACACAAATATTCATTTGACACATTTACATATTGCGTGGGTTCGTTAGCTAGTGTTTTACTTACGTAGGCGAATGTTTATTAGTTATTTATTGTATTTAAACTAAGTATACGTCGATTTAATGCTAGTAAATATTACAGTGATCAAGAGAGGTCATGATGATGGTCATTTATTTGAATGTATCCCAGAAAGATAATTTTATTTGTACGGACATCGGAGTTGCTAGTTATAAATCGAATTTACTTATTCATGTTGGTTACAATGTCAAATTTATAAGCCTCGAAGCCTCATTACGAATACAAGTTTTGTAAGACAAATTCCACGTCGCCATTTAAATTGGTAAGTAAATAAAAACACAATTTAAAACAATAGTAGATATGAAGGTTCTTGACTTTCAATTCAATATTGAATTCCTCTCCAAAATTTCGAATGATGAAATAAAACAGCCCAATTGGATTTTGAACGACACATCTTTAAATTTACTTTAACTTCGCGCAATGATTTTTGGATCAAGTTTGATTCCTCGAAGTTTGTTCATACAAGCAAGAGGGTGTCCTTATTTTAATACGTTAAGAAGTTACAAGCTTTGATGCTAAGTCGGATGCGAAAAGTTCTGGGTTCTTAGGGATGTCGTTATTTAGGAATTCCTTCATTTGAAATGAGGGTAAATTTGCAGTAACCCCTAAAACTTTTTGCACGTTTATCAGATGTAGCGTGAGTTTTTTCATGTTGAACTCTTTCTTTTGTTTAATTTTTAATTTATACTAAGCTCCTCTGTACTTATTTCTTTTTCGTCGTGACATTCTTGGCAGAGCGGTCGTGGTCATCGGGTCATGACTTTAGTAGAGGCAGATGTTATTCGCTATCCTGTTGCACTCGTTTAAGGAGCCACCCACAGCAGACTTCACCTGGTCGATCTACCTCATGGGTGACCTTCCTTGCCCTCTGGTATCCTCTACCTTGCCCTGAACGACAAAACGTTTGATAGAGACGTTGTCACGCTGAGAACAACCAAAGAACTTTAAAATTTAATTCTGCATAACTTATTTACGCAGTATAAAAGAGCGTCATATTATTAATTTACCACGTGTTTTGGTAAGAAGTCTGGAAATCTGTCAGAGTGACTATTGGACATAAGCTTCTACCAAGGTTATTGAATTTTCATATCATTACACTTGACTGATACGATAGGGTACTCGTATTATTTAGTATACCTAACGTTACCTCACTCATAGTACGTAACGTAGTACTAAAACATTTTAGATTGGGGACCACACAGGATATATCTTTGCTTGTGTCTATGTTATTACTGTATCAATACATTTCACAATAATAAATAGAAATTGCGGAATAAATTTAATCAAAGTTGACTGGATAATCTATCTAGCCCGTTCTTCTAAAAACCAACAAAAAGTCTGAACAAGGTTTTGCTTGCTGCATGTCGTGCCTTGCTAAAATTACAAAGTTTAACTTTTTCCATAATGAATAAACAAAAATTCCTTTAGTTGGTACTGTCGAGTTCATTGACATTAATAGATAAACCATTATAGTTTATAATCACACTATCAATGTTATTCATAATAATAGTACCTAATGGAAATAGATATATTTTTTTAGAAAAATGACTGCAGTATTAGATATCCAATTACTATATACTTTACAAACAAGAAATTACCGGAGTTGAAGTACAGTTAGCAATTATTATACGAAATACGCAATTTTTTACCTCAAAAGAGCTAAATACTATTGCAACATCGAGGATTTCAAATAAAATTTCAACAGTATTAAATATAGTAAACTATTGAGAACATACAAGAACACATTCACTATTCTAAGGAAACAATATTTAATTAGAAAGATACCTAGTTAATTTAAATGGTATGCTATGCAAATAAATTTTATTGCATAGGTAAGTAAGTGATAAGAAAGTTTAATATGCAAATGCATTCTACTTTTAATGTGGAATAGGAGCTATGAAATGTTTTATGGTTAACTATCATTTTTAAAGATAGTAAATTGCAAATGAAAAAGTTAATTTATCTAAGAGCTTTTTAGATTGCCGACTTAGCCGATAAACGGCTAGCAATTAAGTAGTATGTGTTTAAACACTGCACTAAAACTGTTCACTAGATAGGTAATTATTCGTGTGAGGAAGGATGCGTAAGAATGTGTGTGTGTTTGTTTATAAACTTAGTTATTACTGTGACTACTTATTTTTCTTCAAATTGTTATTCCATAATATTTATAACTAGCTTGCCGAGGCACGGTTTCACCCGAGTGTTTACTTACTGCTTTGCTCCCGTCGCCAGTAGCATAATGTTACATAGCCTTAAACCTTTCTCGAGAACTGGCTATCATACGCAAAAAGAATTTTCAAATCCAATTGTTTCATAGATTAGCGCGTTCAAACAAACGAACAAACAAAAAAACAAACTCTTCGGCTTTATACAATAGTATAGATTAAGAGTTTTAAAAACTTTTCTCTCTAGTAATAATTTTAACTGTGTAGTAGGTAGATATTTTACTGTATAGTATTTCAACACATAAGTACCTACATTTAGATAACTTATAGTACTTGTAAAAATCTTAAGACCTGTTTTGTAACAACTAATTTATACTGGCGTTTGTTATATTATCTATCGTTTTTTACTTTCAAAAGGCTTGTTCAAAATAAGTATAATCTGAGTCAAAAGAAATCCATCGCAGGCACAAAACTAGTAGGTAACAGTTAGTACAGATACAATAGCACACAGAGTCATCGATTACAAACGTTTGTCTGTGTAAGGAATTATTAGCGTGTCGCTCTCGCCAATTTTCCTACGTACGTGAACAACGTAACGGGGACTATTCTTTTTTATAGGGTAGTAGATTTGTGCTAGTTTCAGCATGAATATACTGAACGATACTATTGCATTTTGTTAGACGTGTAAGAGCGCTTGAGGCTCAATTAACCTTTCTATCCTCTTAGTTTTTCCTCTCTTGTTTCATTATTATTATTCATTATTTTTCCAGATTTTAAAACCCATTTGATTGATTGATTATCACATGCTTTAACATAATATATGCTTACTTTGAGTCTAAATAGCGCTGTGTAGGTAATTATTCTGTTATTGTTATTACTAACATTATTTTGTGTATTGACTGTATTTTCTTGACATTTTTTTCGCATTTAGTTGCGTTTGTGGCTTTGGTAAACACCCAACATTAAGGTACTCATATATTTGTTTGACATTTTAATGCTATAAAAAAAACAATAAACATTTTAAAACGTGTTATGATTAGCAGCAATGAATGCGCGATCAGATTGCACGCCATTCACAACTGTCGCATTTATCTTTGGCTGACTTTTATCACTGTATAGAGCCCACACAAGTTATAAGATTCAATTTTCAGAACACCCAGATGTTAAATATGAACATAAATTTCGCAACTAAATATTTATTGCTATAAGTAATAAAATATATTCGCATTTTGAATGTCAATTTGGATTCTAAAGTTATTATATAATTTATAATTATTAATGTACATAAAATTGGTAATTATAGACAACTTTCACGTTGTAGTTAAGTTCATTTAGCCTTATTATTATTAGCGATTGTGTCAATAAAATATCTGTTAAGTAAAAAACGTATCAAAGCTGTAGGTACGATTTGAATATCTTTTTTTGTAAAGACATGTTCTATTATCGTTCACATTTTGATAAATCGTATTACATAATGACGTACAAGTAGCACAAATGTGTGTACAACTGCCTCAGGCTTTCCGGCCTCAATCAGGTTGAATTTTCTAAGAAATGCTGAGTATCATGTTAAACACCAGCACCGCAGTGCTCTCGAGAATGGAAACTATTAGTAGTATTATTACATTGCACGGGGTCACGAACTGCAATGATATATTGAATCAGGTTTTTTTAAAATAATGAAAAGAATACCTTTGAAAGGACAAAACATGAAATAAAAATATTCGAATAGGCATATCGTTCACAGTGATTTATTACCGCTCATTGGTTCTTTTAAACAAAAAAACTCGCAATACCAGCCGAAGTTAGAATGTTAGGGGTGTTTAAATCCTACAAAGCCGTTGGATTGCCTCTGATATCACCACGGTCAACAGTAAATAGCCAGCGGACTATGAGAGTAAGAACACAGTGCATCACACATTGCGTTTACACGGTGGATATTTAACTTAGCTTTTTTTATAATCAATATTGTCATACAGTAATTGGAATTATTTATACTATGTAATCCTAGGATTAGTTTATTCTAGACTTAGAACTCCAAATTAGCTCTAGACATAGCAAAATTCTAAAATACTAGGAATACCTAGTATTAGACATTATTGGATGAAATGAGACTTACTTGTTATTAATTGTGTCATCTTTCAAGTAACCTTCAAAACATACACGAAATTATTATGATGTATTCTACATTACCTGTCTCTGTTAAGCTTAAGCTCGTTATACAAATTGATCAGACGCACCCTTCGTGGAAATGTTACATAAATTCATACATATTTAATATTAAGCAATTATAAACTTTGTAGCTATCAATATATGAAATCCATTTCCTAAAAGGCGTATTTCGACTTATGCTCTTAAAATAACTTTTATTTAAAGTATTGGAATGTAAAATATTGCCGTATTGTACACAATAATGTATTGGTATTTTCTTTATAACATAAACAAATTAATGTTAATGTTGTTGGTTATAATTTTATTAGCTAACGTTGATATTGACAAATCATTGTATGTATAATTCTTTATATGTATATATATTTTTATTGTAAAGGCCTCAACCTTCCACACGAAAAGGACAATTAATAGTTGTTGTTTTTTCTCTGCATAACCCTGTGAGGTTAACTGGTAGAGAATACCTTTGGCATTAAGTCCGCCTATATACTTTGTATATGATGTTATAAATAAAATAAATAAATAAATAGTGAAACTAGCGGTAATTTAAAAGCGAGTATCATTGATTAAGGTAAACGGTCTTTGTTCTACAATATAAAACCACCTCATAACCTTTCGTGTGTAGCATAAGAAGATACTAGTTAACAGTAACATTACCTGCGTACTACTATTTTCTCGGTAGTATATCGGTGGTTTCAGCATGCATGAGCTTCATCGACTGGGTAAGTTCACCCTTAGAAGATCGACGTAAGAGTAGTAGTATCCCTACCTACTATAGCGTTTCGTTCGGTGAGTGAGAGCGCCAGAGGCCTTATTTCCCTCCTTTTCTTTTTCCTTCACGGTAGACAGCGGCTTCGCAAAGTCATTGGCATTGCAGGAGCAATGCCAAAGACTCTGAGTCGTCCATGAGCGGCAGTTACCTGTTAGCTCGTATGCCACTGTCAGCAATAAAAAAACAACAAAAAACTAAATAACTCCTAACTGCAATCACCAATTCACCTGGCCAAGCGTGGTAGCGAGGGCACACTCCTCTGTTAAAAGTAACTGTCCATAATAAATCATCGTCTGACTAATAAGAGAAACTTAATTGGTAGAGAGGCTTATGTTCAATAGTGGACATCATCTGGCTAATAAGAAGATTTTTTTAATGAACGTTTACACCAAGGCATACTTAGCAGTAGGTACCTACGACTAAACAGAAAGCTGAATAATGTGCGTTGACCAATGACACAAAAGGTATCAGTTTTTGGTAGGGACTACGATATCAGGAATTACTATCTGTATGATCAGTTTACTTCATATATTAGCTATTTACTCTATTTATTCTTTGTGGCAACCAATCGTATTGTATTTTGAGATGGTGTAAACCGATAAGGTTCATATTCAAACAGGATTTTTAGTCGTTTTTTAAGAGGGCAAAACTAGTTGGCAAGCATTTTTTTAACGGTATTGCGCTACAAGAGCAATTAGGCCCGGAGATTGTTAATAAAAAATAATAAAATATTTAAAGGTAGTAGATCCACGCTGGTTTCAGCATAAACGGGCCGGATCGTCTGGAGAAGTACTACCCTCTCATAGAAGATCGACGTAAGAGTAGTAGTATCCGTACTACTGCGTTTCTTTCGCTGAGTGAGAGCGCCGGAGGCCCAATTACCCTTCCTCTTTTCTCACCTCCCTCATTTCCTTCCCCTTTTCCATTCCCAGCCACCATAGTGGAGAGCACCATACCAGCAGTTTAAGATGATGAGATGACTTTTGGTATATTGGCCACCACTTCTAAATTCCACTGACTGCTTACCATCAGGCGGGGTGGAGTCACTTTGCTAGACTAATATATAAAAAGAAAAATTAAAAATTAAAAACTATTCCATATGACGCGTAAGGGACTACTTACACTTATTCTATTCAGCTTATGCCCATAGAAAACAACGATTTTGTATGGAGACGCGTACGCATACGTTCAGCTTTCCGCATGCGTACACGTCTCCATACAAAATCGTTACTTAACGCGCTTAATTTACGCGTGTACTTACATCTTCAAAATGTATTGTGTGTTATGATACGTATGTTTTCACATTGAAATACTTAATGTCAGTTACAATGCAATGTGCACCGGTCGACGCCGAATATTTAGTGATGTCATGCAACTTTTTATACTCATATTTTTAAAAATCCTGCTATTAAGCTCCGCGCAGAAGCATTTTATTTTTTACCTCACTCGTATTATTATTATTCACATCATACAGGTTTAATATTTTGTAAAACAAATTTTACTTCTTTGTTAATTCAAATACATTTCATTAACCAAATTGATATGAATCTGATTTTTGAGTTCAATTACCTGCTATTAGATATATATTATTATTTTCAACAGCGAATTAAAGATCAATGAGTAGAAAATCACTATTCATGAATATTTATTAAAATTTAAAATACTTCCTACATACCATACAATTATAATAAACCCACTTTGAAATATCAGGTTACTGCCCACTTATTTATATTAACATAAATAAAATAATCAAATAGCAATAGAAAAACACATTTACTAGTAAATTCATTAGGCAAACTAGTGGTGCAAAGATCTAATTAGCGTTGTAAGACAAGTCAGATAGGGTGTGTGGGCGAAGACGCGGTTTTCCTGACTACAAATTTATGTGAACACCTTCTACTAGCAATGTTAGAAAGTAAGTAATCGTTTTTGCCGTTATCAGGCTATACGATTTATGTTTTAACATCGACTAATGAAATAATACTATTGATTTTATAATCGATAGACCCATATTAAGATAATGTTGTATATAGTGTTATTATAACGGTTATTGGTTGGCAGAAACAGTCAACCCGTTCCCTAACATAGCGCTGAACAATCACTTTGAACGAATTCAGATATACCAATGCTTGGATGGCTGATTTTCAAGAAAGGATTAAGATTTGTCTAAATTTAGGCAGCTATTACTTGAGGTTGGAACTCTATATTTAAACCCAATGATACTATTTTAATTGAGGTATCTAAATATAGAGTGTGTTTTCTCCTTACTTGATAAATTAGGTTAGGCATTTTTAATTTTCAACCCTTTGAATTTTTTTATAAGAAGATTGCATATGATCAAGCGAGACATCACATAGTAAGTGGCAATTTCTGCTTCTAGAACTTGGGCAAGTTAGAAACTATTCAGATAATGTTGCCCTTTATAATAATTAACCATGATAGTACACGGGGCTGCTCTGTATGTAGTATGAAGGAATCAATACATTCGTTGCATACTATAATTATTATGCTATCAAGCGTCCAGTGCAAATTCTTTTATCGAAATCCTGTAATTATAATTACACGCTAGCATGAATAAGATTACGTCATAATATTTTTTTTTATTTATACAATCGCGCAAAAATATTACCTACGTCGGCTTCACCTCATATAATTCCTGCATTCGTTTTCCATTTACCAGAAAACCAGGTTACGCGATGATTGCAACACAATATAATACAAGCCTTCACTTTTCTGCATTTTTAATCCATCATCGGAAAATATTAAAACACGTTGGATGGTTGTTCAAAGACTAAATTTTATTTCCTTAAATGCATAGACAACAGACTAATCATAGACAATACAAATAGTATCCAATGCTATGGATAATAGATGCACTAGAATATATATAATATTTTGATATTAATTTTAACACCTTCACTTATCAAAATAATCTAAATACTATGTATACCTAATTTCATAATGAAATAGTTATGCTTTGCACAATTTAAGCCTTTTGTAAGCAGGTCTGCTGGCATTTCAGATGTCGGCAGATAAACTATCTTTACAAGTTTGTCAGCAACTGCTTCTCTAACAAAGTGGTGACGCACATCAATGTGCTTAGTTCGTTTACGGAACAATGGATTTTCTGTTAATTTTTGAGCCCCCTGATTATCATTAAACAAGGTTATTGTATGATTACAAAAATCAACAATCTCATTTAACAAGTTTTTTAAATATATAGCCTCTTTACAAGCCTCAGTTATCGCCATATATTCGGCCTCCGTACTGGACAAGGCTGTAGTCTGTTGTTTCTTACATTCGTAGGAGATAACAGATCCTGAGAACTTAAAGAAAAAACCTGTATAAGATTTCCTATCTAAAGTATTTGAGGCCCAGTCGGCATCAACAAAACCTTCTAAGTTACAATTATCTTTACTAAACATTAGCCCATACGATTTGGTTTTACTTAAATATTTCAAAATTCGTTTTGCATGCCTCCAATGTGAGAGCGTATAACAATTATTAAATTGGCTCAAAAAACTTACACTATATGAAATGTCTGGGCGAGTTAAAACACTTAAGTACATCAAGCTTCCTAATAGTTGTTGATAAGGATATTGTTTACAAACTTCAACACCTTTTTCTAGCTTTAAGTTACTCTCAATAGGAGTATCAACACCATTACAATTTGTCATATTAAATTTTCTTAAAATATGATCTACAAAATGTTGTTGATCTAATGAAATACAACCATTTTCATATATTTTTATTCTAATGCCTAAACATTGTTTTAACTGCCCTAAATCTTTAATCTTAAATCTTTGCATTAGTTCAATTTTTATCTCGTTTACCATATCATTACAATTAGAAAAAATGAAGAAATCGTCTACAAAAATTGCTATTATAGTCAGTTCCTTTTTACACCTTTTTATATATAAACATGGTTCTAATTTTGACTTAACAAAGTTGGACTTTATTAAACAATCATTTACTTTTATATTCCAAGCCCTGGCTGATTGTTTTAGACCATAAATTGCTCGTTTTAACTTAAGTACACAATTTTCATTACATTTTAGGTTAGGAGGAGCTTGCATGTATACATTTTCGTTCAGGTCACCATTTAGGAAAGCTGTAGTGACATCCAAATGAGTAATTTTAAAGTTAAGTTTTACACTTAAAGCAAATAAAAGTCTTAATGTAGAGTAACGTAGCACTGGTGAATATGTCTCTGTATAGTCCACACCTTCTTTTTGAGTAAAACCTTTCGCAACTAGCCTAGCCCTATAACACACTTTACTATCACTATCAAACTTTTTCTTAAAAACCCACTTGCACTGCACTATTCTATCAGCTTCTTTCCTGTAAACGTACTCCCATGCTTGGTTGTTATTAAAAGCGTTCAGTTCCTCTGTCATTGCCTGTTTCCACTGGTCCTTTTCAGGTCCACTCATTGCTGCGTCATAGCTGAGTTCTTCGCCACATGATTCGAGCTCGTCCACAATACAGAGATTTGTAAAACCATATCTTTCTACAGGCTTTCTTTTACGTTTGCCAAGCTCCATATTCTGATCTTCTAAGGTTAACTCGTCATCACTTTCATACACTGATTGATATGAATCGTCTTGGGAACTCAATGGGTCACAGTTGTATGTTGGATCATTTGCATCTAAAACTGAATTTTCTAAACTTTCGTTTGCTACTGAATTTTCTGATGTTTCCTCTTTGTTTTCTTCTTTGTTATTTACTACTATCTGAGCTGTGTTCGAATTTTCTCTTTCTGTAATAATAACATCCCTGCTCGTAGTGATCTTTCTAGTTTTTGGGTTATACAATCTGTAACCTTTTACATTATCTGGATACCCTACTAAAATTAACTTGTCAGCCTTCTTATCCCATTTCTGTCTTTGTACTTTGGGAATATGCACCATTACTTTACTCCCGAATATTCTGACATGGCTCAAGTCTGGCTTCCTGCCTGTCCACTTTTCGAATGGTGTCATCATGCCTAAACTGGCGGCTGGCGTTCTGTTCATGAGATATACTGCAGTGTTGACTGCTTCACCCCAAAAGCTTTTGTCGAGATCTGCTTCAAACAGTAAACATCTAGCACGTTCAACTACAGTTCTGTTGAACCTTTCCGAGAGTCCATTTTGCTCTGGAGTATGAGGATTAGTCTTCTGATGGACAATTCCCATTTGTTTTAAGAAGTTTTCTATCTCTTGTGAACAAAACTCACCTCCATTATCTGTTCTCAACATTTTTATCCTGTTTCCTGTTTGATTCTCAACTAGAACTCGAAATTCTTTGAAATGCTGGAATACCTGGTTCTTTTCCTTCAAGAAGTAGACATAAGTCATTCTACTGGCATCATCCACAAACAAAAGAAAATACTTTGCTTGCCCAATCGACTTGGTTTCCATCGGCCCGCATAAATCTGAGTGTATCACTTCCAGTAGTATATCACTTCTATGATTAGCAGATGGGAAAGGAAAACGTGTCTGTTTTCCCTCACAGCACACTTGACAGTTCTGGATTTGGATGTCAGCCTTCTTGTCAAAGGAAACCCCTTCCACAGCACCTTCTTTCATTTTCATTAAGGACTTATTATTTATATGTCCTAGCCTTCTATGCCATATTGTCATAGCCAACAACAAATTCTCAGATTTTTGTATTTGTAACTTGTACACACCATTTGTTAAATTTGCAACACCAACAAGCTCATTTTCTTGATTATATATCAAACAGACATCCTTTTTAAAAGTTACTCTGTTGCCATTAGCTATTAACTGGCTGACTGATAGTAGGTTTGTTGTGAGCTTCGGTATGTACAAAACATTCTTCACAATCACATCATACTGAGAACCGTTTACACTTGTTTTAATATGTGTTTCACCAACACATAAAACAGGCACAGTCATTTGATTTGCAACTACTATTTCTTTGTTTTCATGAACGGGTTTTGTTTTTATTAAACAATCTCGATTTGCTGTCATGTGCGCACTTGCGCCCGAATCGACGTACCAGTCTTCCGTGCTAAAACTTCCGTTGAAAAACGCAGCACTAAAAGCATTTAAGGTTTTCTTTGCTTTTAATTCGGGGCATTTATTTCGAAAATGTCCTATTTTCTTGCAATGGTAGCATGTTATTTGTTTGCTGCTGTTTGAACTGTCACTATTAGACGTTGACGTTTGTGACTTGACGCTTCGGTTATTGTTGCCACTTTTCCACCGCTGCTGTTTTGACCAAAATGCAGAGTCCGTTCCAGTAGTGCCAACCTCCTCACACATGTCGAGTAACTTTGTCTTAATGACGTCAGCGCTAATGGCGATACCAGAATGCTCGATCGCCATTATCATCGGTAAAAATTTATCTGGAAGTCCAGCCAAAAGTAACGATCCGATCCACTCATCTGTGATTTCAAAACCTGTCCCCTTCAATTTTTGTGCTGTTTCAACTACTTGTGATACGTAGATAGTCATGGAGTCACTGTTTTCAAGGCGGATTGAAATTAACGTTCGAAGCAAACTGATTTTTCTCTGATACCCCTTGTCATCGAACAGATTTTTCAATTTATTCCATACACCATGCACTGTAGTCTCACTTTTGATATGCGCGTATAATGAAGAGTCAATAGTCATCACGAGTTTGGCTTTGGCTTTCTTCAGCTCAGCTTCACTTATTTCCGCTGGTAGGTTCTCCAAGTCAATTCCTTCGAGTAGCAAAAAGTTGCTTGTCGCGAACGCCCAATCGTCGTAGTTTTCGCGACCTTTGAGTTTCGGCACATTGACTAGGTAGCCCGACGTCGACATTCTTTACTTTTCTGACACAATTAAACTGTTTAACCGCGAATTAATTAGGAAAATACGGGACTGGGCCCATAACCTATTAAAACACGTTGGATGGTTGTTCAAAGACTAAATTTTATTTCCTTAAATGCATAGACAACAGACTAATCATAGACAATACAAATAGTATCCAATGCTATGGATAATAGATGCACTAGAATATATATAATATTTTGATATTAATTTTAACAGAAAACATTTCGCTTTTATCATTTCAAGAGAGAACTACTGCAGTCGTATAAAATTGATTATGTCCCTACTGAGTATCACTACATCAATATACGTTTTTATAAAAATAAGCAGAAGAAACTTGACATTTAGAATACCAATTTAGACAATTTCATGTTCACAATTTCAATTTGAACTTTTAGTTTGTATGTTTTGAGTTTGTACTACAACTTACCATACCATAAACTAAGCCTAAAATTTCTACATATTCTATAATGATATCGTTTAAACGAGACTTTCTCTAATAAACTCTATAGCATAGTTACATTATTAGTTTTAAACAAACCACTATAAAGATAGTTGTACATTTGAATAAACTCGCCTAACATTATTGGTCGCCGGATATATCCATCAGAGTGTTAATTTGAATTTATTTAACTGCGAGTGCAGTAGTAATGAGGACTTACTCTGGGACACAGTGCCTTTTAGATTGACGAATGTTTACATACCTAACGTTGGATGTAAGAACTCTAATGAAACAATTCTAGTTTTATGTCCCAAATCTAATCCTTACACTTGCTTTAACGAGCAAGGTAATAATGACTTGTTGTTGTCTGTCTGGATTAGTGTCAATTAAACTTGGCTTATTTTTGTTTGATATACTGTTTTAAGCTCACAAATGAGCATCACCAATTTAAACTAAAATTTTAATGTTCCTGGTATATTTTTGTACAAACGAAAAATATATTTTTAACTTCATTAATGATTAAGAAGAAAAACATAACAAGAAACGCTTGACCGCTCTCTTCGAGGCAGATAATCTTGTACAAATACACAATTTAAAAACAGCATTTTAAGTAGGTAGAGCATACAGTAACTGTTTGAATAAAAAGTAACAGAACCACATTTTTGTGTGCCTGAATTGAATCTGAAAGAGTGCAGTTAGCCTCTTCTAGTAACCGTGCTTCACTGCAACTATTCTCAACTCAGGGGCCGCTTCTGTCGCCAATCGAATGTCTGATTTCAATTTAGATTAGCATTTAAACATGCAGCGCAAAAGCTTATCTAACGAATACACCTGTTAAAGTCCAAATAATTTATGACTACGTCGACCATTCTCGTTATCGTTAACATTTCGTGTAAGTCGACCGCGAATTTCCTTAAAGGATAAAGTCGTTTCAGTTACGCTGGCATTGTGGGGTTGATTGCAAGTTATTGTTGCAATGACTCCGGCCAAGTCTTTAATTTATTTAATTAGTTCCAGGTTAAATTGGATTCAATTTACTAAGGTTCAGCTTACGTGGCACTTTTAAGTCTCTCTCTCATCTCTCTCTTCCCGGCTATGGTGGGTCCACAAATTCAATTAACAATAACATTTGTCATTATAATTTTTGCGTATTATAGGCACTTTAATGTTCTTAATAGTCGCATTTGATCTATTTGACATACTATGGCTCTACGTGATAAAATAACATTGCTAGTCATAACCAGTCCAATTAATTATGCATTTCGAAAGTTAAATGTTTGTATAAATCAATTTAATTTTGTTTAGTTGCAATTTCGGGCATTGCAACTAAATATAAATTCTAAATTAGATTAAAATTATTCAAATTAGTAATGTTATTACTTTAAAAAGTGCCTTTAAATTGAATTGTTGAATCAAATATCCTCCAATAGTTTTCAGACTAATTAAACCACGTGTATCGAAATCCAAATAATCAAATGGTCAAGATTTTTTAATTGTTAACGACACGAATTAAGTACCTAAGTATTATTCGAAACGACAGACAACTAAGCTTTGGAACTATTGCAACTTAGCGACTTCGAAAATTATATTTTAGCCTATCTTATAATTATAATTCTCACAGACGATATACCCCTCTATTTTTACACAGACCTTCGCTGACTTCGACAAATTGTAAGATGTTACGTACCTTTGATAGTTATGTTGCTGATTGTGCATCAACGGCTGCGTTGGTTGCGCCAATAGTAATTGTTTCTGTTGCTGTTGCCGTTGCAGCATCTGCTTGCCAAACACTCCGTAACCAAACCCGTATATTTCGTCCTCTTCTTTCTCTGTGAGGCAGCTTGAGGGCTGTGAAAGAAAACGATAATTAATAACTATTGCGTTAGTATTTTTATAATCATTGAATATTGCCATAAGCAGTCTAGATTTTCTAATACTTTGTTAGTACCGTTACTGTTTATCTGTATAAAACATTCTTTAAACATGTACATTAGTTTTAATACTAACTAAGTAAATATTTAAAGAAAGAAAGAAAGTTTATTGCCACAATTACATAGAGACACAACAAAAATAATTAAATTAAAAAAAAAAAATACAAAGTACAGTACAAGAGTGTGTCTCACAGATGTGGCAACTAGGTACCCAGTTCAGCATTTGCCAGACCAAAGGTCTGACGCTGGTTTTCAACTAGGTCCTGATCAAGTTTACGTCACGTTAAAGGGTTGTCTCTTAAATGACAAGTTATACTTATGTTGGTGTATAGTAACGTCTATGTAAACACTTAAGTCATATAAAATCCGCTATTATTTTAAGATCTTGTACATTACTTTCAAGTACTGACGTCAAAAATTATATTAAATCGAGAAATTTATTATTACCAAAAATATCATATACAAGTCTTTCGTAAAATACCTGTATTAATATTATATCCAATTTCTAAAACAGGCCCTCTGAAGTTAATCCGCTTTATATAATTTCACGTGTATTTCCAAGGAATAAATTTATATTCACAAAAATGGTTTAGATAACATCGCTATGTTGAAAGCCTAATATTTCTGGCTAATTTTACACAAAGCCACGATTTTGCCCGCTTAGTCTGATTACACGAAATGATCCTATCATTTATTCATGCCGCTTCACTCTGTGGGCCTCTGCGGAGCTCATCATTATGACGTTGTATTTTCGTCTGGGGTCTGATATTGGACGTGTTACGTTTGTCTGATGCTTACCCGTGATTTGGGGACTTTGCTTATTTTTGCCCTGTGATTCTTATCTACAAATTACAGTCTGCTAATTGTGTGTTTATTTTGACAGACTATTTATTATGTGTTGTATACTATTTATTTTTAATGTTGCAAATGTACTCTTACAAAATTAAACAGACTATTTTAAAAGCTATTATTATGATTGTTCATCTAATTAATAATTTGCAGAACAAATATTCTCTTAACAAAGTATTAGACAAAGTGATTTCAGATGTAGTTAACTCAAATAAATATTAAAGCATCAAGCAAGCATTCATTTTCTGGTCCAAGGTTTATAACCTTCTAAATTATCATCTTTTATGATTATCAATTATGTCAATGAATCTTGTAAAGCGCAATAGAAAGCCATACAAAAACAATGTAAGAGAACGAAAAAATGTTTTTTTTTCTGGTCAAACCTTAAAGTTGTCAGAAACTATAGAGAAAAATAGCACTTTATAAGCTATAAAATAGGGAAGTTATTTAACAAAATTTATAATATCATAAGCCATGTAATTGTGATTGAAATTGTGTTTGAGTAATTCAAACAGCCAAGGTTGAAACGCGCCAAAAAAGTATTGTGATGCACTGCCAAAGTGCACGACTTTGTCAGCAAAACATTAAGTTTTTAATTTGTAGCTGTCATCACGAATGGAAATTGCCCGTTTTGTTGAAATATTATTATCAGCTAGTTGAAACAATGATTCACTTACAAAATACTATATCGCATAAAGCTAGTCTGAAGCAAGCAGGCATTCATTTAAAACAAAACACTGATACTACTATGGTCGCAGAAAAAGTTAATCACAGCATTTGTATTAAAAGAAGCCATTAATTCCAAAACTTTATCTGATTGCAACTCACCGAACAAGAACTCACCGAGTATTTTCCAGGCACGTAAATGGGTTGCGAATGCGACGTGGTTAGATTGTTCAGAGCCAAAGATCCGGGACTTGCTGAGGGAGGAGTTTGGGGTGTTCCTGGGCCTCCAAGTACCCTCATTCTAGGAGACATTTCGTCCCATTCATGCCTCCTCAATTCTTCCAAATGGTCTAGGACATCACCGTAATGCGTGGAGAATAAGTCTGCGTATCTTGAAGCTAGACCTTCGAGGTAGCCTCGGTCACCATCCTGTTGACAAAAATGTTTATTAGTAAAAAGTATATGGATTTTTCTAGTGCAAAAATAAGTTTGAGACATCCTAAACGCACATTAAAGAAATTAACGTATTATAAGAACCTCGTGTTCCTAAAATACAATAATTTTATTTTATTATTTGTTACAAAATAAAACTTAAAAATAATATAATCTACATGATAGACAATAATTATGATATAATCCTAATTTGTACCAAAGTAGGTACTTTCATACTGAAAATTCAGAAGCAGTCAAATTTTATAAAAAGTTATAAAACAACAGTGAAGAATAAACATTTATTCAAATTTAATGCTAAAGGTATAAAGTACTGGCCAATAAATCTTTGTATCAGTAAGACATTATAAAGCCCAATTTAACATTCAAATTTTATATTGAGAAAAGTTAATATAACTTAACAAAACATTTAACAAGTTGCTTTATTACTGATGAAAAGGATTTTAGCAGAAAATTGATTGTTCGGCTAGACATTATTAATTCATGGAATAATAAAACATAATATATCTAAAATGAAGTATTTAAAGTCTACAAGACTTGTCAAGCAGGTAAGGAGCAAGAAGTCAATAAGTGAAAGATAATGAGTGACAATGAGTTCATTTCAAACATCTCATTGTAAAATTTCAATGTAAATAATGAAATGCGGAACAAAATTTAGAAAAAAATCATAATTATACCTAGACCTATATGTTCTCAAGTGATCTTTCCTCGCAATTTCCGCCGAGACTCAAAAGGGTAGATTCGACGTAAATGAGGTAATTAAGACGCTGAAAGAATTATGGTCGGGTTTTAAACGTTTAGACGTGTTTGTTGATTCGTAATTGCTTTTGTGCGAAGCTTCGAATACCTCAGGATAGAATATAATAAACTTATCCGAATAACTTCACAAATATACTGCATTGCATCCCTACCCTACCTAGCAATATCAAGTCTTAACTATTGCGGCTCGATGCCGATAAAAGTAAAATTAAAACATAAATAATATCTTATTCTCAATAGTATTCCTATTATAAAATACATAACTTATTTGTAACAGTTTTGTCCCCTTCGAATTATAATAGTTGTTCTAAGTAAATTGGGAGACTTCATATAAAACTGATAGCAAATAGCATTTCATTAATGTTTAAGATTTAATAAGTGGCAACTTTTCTTCAGCTTACCAGTCCCGCACTTAAGTGTCTATAATTTCTTTCTTTGAAACCTCAGACAATTGTCTAAATATCTATGATAAAAAGAGTGTTTACAATTCAAACTCTAACAAAGCGCTATGGAAATTAATTCAAAGACGAATGCAAGAAAGAAGTAAACTTTACGCCAAACGGCGGCGGCAGGGTGAGAAGCAAAATAAACAAGTCAAAATAATTCCGACGCAAAACTCTTTCATTAAGACGGGGAAGAAGATGCGGACTAAGGGCGGATAATTTCTGAAATTCCTTGGCAGATATGAAAGAAATTATCCGACAGTCCCTTTTTTGTACTTATTTTTTCGTTAATCGTGTTGAAGGAGTAGTAAATATTGGTTCATTAGAAATACTTTGGACCTAAAGTTTAACAGGTAACAGAATTATTGCGTTTTTCTCTGAATCATTCGTAGTGAGCAAGGAAACGTTTGATCTTTTCTTAAGTTGACACTATCATTTTACAACTGCAGTAAATATTTCAGACTCAAGTATTTATTGTTGCGATTTATAAGATTTGCCAAGACAGACATTAAGTTTGTCAACATTTATGGCACTTAACTTCCCTGGTGGTCGCTCTCATAATATCTACATGTTGAAAGTTTCATGTCTTACATCTGGATGTCTGATTTAGCCTACAACTTCCACTTACTTAGTTAATATCGAGTATCCTGTACTCGGTAGTAATGTATTGATATCCTGTATTTTCTTTATTACTAATGGTGCAATCAATCACAGGCAATCTATCAATCAGGTAAAAAATCTTAGCTGTATCGTTGTAGACCCGCACTTAGAATTCCACTAGCAGTCGCGCGTAGAGTCAAAGATGGCCGAAGGTTTATTTCCATTTTTAAATGAGAGCGGCTGAGAGCTTTGTCGGCTTCGAGTTTGTGCTCTGCGTTTTAAGTGGATTAAATCGCTCCACGCTCGTAAAACCGACAAGTGCTCGAGCTAAGAATTAAAGTAACAGTTCGACTTTTGCATGAGTAAGTGCTCGCGGAACCTTGCCTCGCACTCACTTCGCGCTATTTGATGCGGTTGGTATTTATTTATTTTTCCGTGAAAGCCCTTCAAATGGACTCTTTGCGGAATGCCACTGCTTTGTGAATACTCAACTAAAGAAATTCATTAACACTGATCGAATGGAGTAGTACTGATTATCGATGCTACCCACGCTCGGTTAACTTTTACGTCCAAATGAAATAGTATGTAACGTTATTCTGACCGAAAGATTCTTAATATAGTAAAGTGGGTAAACTAAGTCAAAGAATTGCCATAAAAGACAATAATAAATAACTCATGACGGTTTAGCAGAGTTACTGCTCTTGAATTTAAATGGTATATTTAGACCAAGACCAGTCGTTTAGAGCATAGAAACGGGTTCATTGAATGGTTTGCCAACGGCAGTTGGAATGTTTACGAAAAACAACCAAACGAAAGTTAGGTAATAGAAACAGAACATGGCATTCAGGGAATTCTTTATATCGTTTTGTTTGAGATTATTCGTGGAATAGATTGTACTTGTATGTGTAGTGTGCTTTTCTACATCGGTTGCCTGGTGTACCTGGACAGGCGTTGTTACATAAATAAAATGTTAATTACCATATAATAATTTTAAAATGTACGTTTTGCCTTGAGTTTCATAAAATAATACCGCCCCTTTGTTAATATAATGAATAGGAATTTATTACAATATTTAAAAAGTAATTGTGTGTTATTTTATGAGTGAACTGGGAACGAAAACAAAAAGTACTTTTAACATGAAAATAAATTTAGAAGTGTATTTCTCTTGTACCCATTACCTGGAATTTATACTTTATTGTCATAAGTGTTAAGTGAAGCTACGCTAAGTCTTAACATAATACATGCAAATACAAATAAAGTACGTTCTCCCAATAAATTGACATGACATGCAAACAGATTACCTTGAAGTAAAAGAAAACATGAGTCGTTAAGATTACTTTAAAGTATCAGATTATCAAACAAGGTGTGACTTAAGAATTAAACACAGCAAGTTACAAGGAAGATGAAATCATCAAGTCGAAAAGAGCCGATAGCGTTAAAGTAATCAATTCAGGTCGCGGGTTACTGCCGAAACGTCTGCGCCATCGAACTTAACTTTAAAATGAGTATAAATTGCAAAACTTGGGAATTATTTGCGTCGTCTCTCCGTAGCAATTTACTCAGTTTTTTCCAGAATTTCATTATAACAAGTTTAATTGAAGAGAGCGTCCGGTACATAAATTCAAACTTTTGGCATGCATTTTAATCTGCTTACCGGTAGTTGGTTCGAGGTAATGGCCACTAAATGAGTTTCTAGTTCGCTTTAAATTGTCGGCTCGTTAATAAAATAGGTGTACGTCGTGGTTGGATGCTCTGGACCTCGCGGTTGCCTTTTAGCAAGTTGCATTGCACACACACTGTTCCCGTGTCCGTTGCATTTAAAGTAACTAACATATGCTCAGCCTGACGTACAGATAATGTTACACATTAGAATATGCTTCGGTATCCCTGTGTGTGGTCTAGTCAACGTATGTTTCAGACAGGTGCATTTGGGAACAAACTACATGTACTTGTGCTTTGATAATATAGTTGTTTAGTTCACTGCACATTGTACAGAAGTTTCATAGCGAGCACAGCGAGATCCATACTAGAAGATTAACACAGCATAAAAACATTATCAATATACTATACTTATTTTTTTTGGAAATTTCCAATGCTTCTGAGATACAACGTCTCCTGTCTGTAGGTATTTAGGGAACTAAAGAAGTTATACTGTTAATCAAAATTCAATTTGGTATTAATTCAGAGAGATTATTTATTGAATATCACTTAAGATGTAGCGGCAATCTAGTCTCCACTACAGACAAAGAACTACAGTTAATTAATTGCTACCTGTTTTTTGCTAAGTAGTATTTTCACATGAACGTTATAATTGAGAATAAAATAAACCAATCAGTCTTGCATGTCTTGAATTCAATTTCTGCGCACAATAGGTTTAATAAAAAAATATAAGCGCTCTACTCTCACGAGATAAGTACAAAATGAATATAATGGACAGTAAAATACTGGTTTAATCGGTAATTTATGCTCATCAAGGGAACAGATGCGGACAAGCTAGGAGTCACTATTAAGGCTCTGTCATAAAACTGGTCCCATACGCTGTGTGGTAAGTATATGCTTTGACTTTTGTACAACTACAACTATATTTATTAAGCCTTGAATAAATAAGTATTGGTACAGGGAATATACATACGTTAATAGCACCTTGTTTTTTTACTTTCAAGACCTCTGTAATTTTAACATCATATAATATATGTAAATACGGTTGTATATTTTAATTTACGAAGCATTCTGTGCTTTATTTGTTTTAAATTAAGTTTCCTAGGAATTAGTCGGGAGCGTTCAATCAAATCGGTCCAAGATGGTCGGCGCCACAAAGTCACAACTCCCTTAATATAGGTATCAAAGGAAAAGGCTTCACTAGTAAAATATTGTACGCTATGTCGTGGGTTATAAAATTTTATATTGTATATTATTATATTTTAAATAAAGTCTGTGGTCTAATAGTAACATGACAAAAACAACGCTGTCAGTAAAAAGGTCAACATTATTTGGATTCTTGGTGTAATCCTCTAGTAATTTCTTAGACACCTAAAGGACATCAACTAACAGTATTATAACTTTATAATTATTAAAGACACATATTAATGCATAAAGTTAATTACTTTTGCCACTACCATGATATTAGTTTTTATGGTTATTGTTTAAACCTGTTTTAGTTCTTTATTTTAATTAAACTTTAATGAATTGAGAATAAAACTTAGATCACTTTAACAGTAAGAAAAATAATAACACAAAAACTAGACAACACTATCTGGTTTAGACCCAAGGTAAGCATATAATGCAATAAGTTGTGATAATGGGTTTTAAAATGCGGTTAAACATACCTATATACTTTATTTTGAAAATTAATTTTTATTTTGTATCTTGCCTTTCGTCTTAATATCCCAGTTACTTACTACTTAGCCTCCCTAGTTAACCGCGGTGGGCTGTGACAGTCCAAGCCTTTGTGAAGCAGACGCCTGTCGGCTCATGTTGTGCCATTACATTCATTGTATGCTGGGTTCAATGGACCCGAGGTATTCAATGCAGTATTAATTATCCGAGAGAGATGAAGAGTTATGTTTTTCACACATGTATGAAGTTACTAAAGTTTTTGAGCTTAAGTGATAATTTGAACTTAAACGATTGGTTTTGCTTTTGGTATTGTTAGGTTTTAGTAAAAAGTATAAAATTTTATCATCATAAGATATCAGCCAAAAAACGCCGGACGTAGCGGGATCCATCGTCCTCTGAGGGACTTTGAACCTTCTGATAAGACCCATAGTTAGCGACCAAGTCTCTGCTCCATATGTCATCACTGGCAACACACACTGTTCAAAGACTTTGGTCTTGAAACACTGTGGTAGTGCGGTGTGTAGAAGATATGTTGTAGCTTCCCGAACGGTGTTGAGCCGAATTGTATTTAACAAGTGACCTCTTTTTCGAAATTGGACTTACCTATCCGTCTGTTTGTCTCAGGTATATGTACTCGTCAACGAATTACTCTAATAGGAGTGGGTGTAATATGGACGTAGGTCATGACTTTAGTCTTTTCCACGTTCATTTTTAGGCCCACTTGTCGAGAGACTCTACTGAGGTCATCGAACATTGCACTGAAATCCTCCACGGTCTCAGCCATGATCACGATATCGTCAGCAAATTTAAGGTAAGTGATGTACTCGACTATTAAGTCCATTCCAGGTCCGAAGCTTGAACACGTCCACCAATGCAGCAGTGAACGGTTTCGGTTATATAACATCTCCTTGTCGTACAATTATAGAAGAAAATTACAATGTTCATTCTGAGTAGAGAGATTATCTGCGTATAACTTTATTCCAAGTAAATTTTTGACGAATAAAAAGTACCTTTGGCTTAAATTTATATGAAAATATAATTTTGCAACAATACTATACTGGTTGAACTCTACAATGGGTTTACGCGCATTTTTTAGGGTGACAGCGTAATTTATATGAAGAGATTTAATTTTAGTACTCAGGGCAAATACTTATCAGAGGCGCTGTCCGATTTACGTACAAATATTTTGAAGCTGCTACAGACTGTAGTATACATTGAGAAATACTAGTTTACTCATGGTATAATTACTATAATGCTATTTATACGTCATTTTAATATTCTAAGCACAAGCACCTTGCAGGAATTATTCGACGCTACAGATAACGCAACATTTGTAGCAGCTGAAGGTCTAGACAAAAGGCATAAATGCTAAAAATTGAATACATAAAAAATGTATACAATTGACATGAACTAACGACAATGTTAGCGTTAGTGTCAATCCCATACATTCTTTAATCTTTTCTATTAGCATTTATGCTACTTATCTAGGACCTCTAATCTGACTAAATGGAATTGTCATCAACACGTCAAAAAATAAAACTTAAAAATGATAAATTGAAATGCCCCATTAAAAGATTATTATTTTGCCTTAATACTAATATAACATTTTTACATAACAGTGTAGTACAATACCATCAAACAAAATTACTAAACTAAGGAAATCATGAATCATGCGAAACATGATTTGCATGACAAAAAGAAAAACCATTCTTATAACTTATCATATGACAGTCCAGTGTCGGTCATATCAAATATAAAAGAAAACAGCCGTCCAACAAATCATCTAACTCATTCAAAGTACATACTTATTATGTCTTACTAGGCATAGCAGAAAATGAGCCTAACTAATTATGCTATAGAGATGTTTTTTCTATATCTCGTGTCTTCTAGTTACGCTTTTCATTAGCACGGCAGATATATTAACCTAGAATTTTGATAATGATTTATTCCAAACAGGTTTAAAAGATCTCAAGTGCCAAAGATTACGATGTAACTTTAATTCATTACAGTAATGACGTATAATTAACATAATTAAGCAAGTAAGTAACAAAACCATTGACAGTTATATTTACGATCAAGTACTGACAGATTTGGTTTAGGTTAGACGAGATACTAAATAATACAAGTGTTTAGTTATTAAAGAAATTAGGGACCTGGCTGATGATGCTATGTGCCAAAATATCAATTATTACTTAACGGTCTTACTAGACTACACCTTATATTGAAACATTATTTTTTAACCGACTGACTACTTGGAATAATCTATACTAGTTCATACTAAAATTTTAATTAAAGTGAAAGTAACTCTGTCTGTCTTTCTGTCTGTCTATCTGCCTGTCTATTTGTCTTTCTGTCTGTCTCTCTGTCTGTCTGTTACACTTTCATGCCTAAACTACTGAACCGATTTGATGAAATTTATAAGGTATAGAAATATACTAGACCTTGAGGAACAACATAGGCTATCTTTTATCGCGAAAAATTGCTTGAAAGGGTTTAAAAAGGAGGATGAAAGTTTGTATGAAAATCTCCAATTTATAAACATGTACTGATAAAAATATATTATGCGATAAGCGACATTTACGCAGGCGGAGCTGTGGGCAACAGCTAGTCAACTATAAATTATTTTAAGAATATTGTGTGAAGTGGAGAACAATAATATTTCTATTGTATTGTCGCCGCAGCTACAGAAGATAGTATAGTACATAATAATGTTCCTTTTGGCGAGTAGCGAGTAAAGGTACAGAGTTTTGGAGATTAAAGGCGATTAAGGTATTGTACCACAAATGCAACGTTTAGTTTTGATACACTGTACTCCTAAGCGAATCTGATATTCATGAACAAGTAACCTTACCTATTTAAAAAAAGAAATATTTCATTCATATTCAGAGACGTAATAATTGACTCTCTTGACTATCTACAAGTAACTGCATTAATTACTGCTAATGTACTTCTATAACTACATTAAGAGATTCAAGAAATAATTCCAATTCAATAAATCGCAGTCTACATCGGTCCTTAGAGTAATAAATAAAGATTAAAATATCTCCTCGATGTGATAAGTTAATTTATGTTATTTCATATGTTAAATTAACTATATTCTATTTTTATGCTAATATTAAAACGGGCACCAACACCTGTTAATTTTAATCTATAATTATAGACAAAAAATTACTACAGTTTGTTTTTATAAACTCAAAAGACTTAACCAATTATAAGGTATTAAATATATACGATCGTTAAGATAAGCATGACCATATATAAAAATAGTATAAAATTGGTTGCAATACAAGTTTTAATCTTTCTTCATTTAGTTTAAATTCATATATGAACAATTATTTAGTACGGAGAATTAAATTGTAGCGTTGGCGTACTAATTATAGAGCTGAGTTTGAGTAGATAAAATTATATTACATGAAATAAGGTAAAATAATGTAGGTATGTATAGTCGACCATAAAATTGCTTTACCACCCTTACAGTAAATGTCGTTTGCATAACACAACATTTTGCTTGCAAGTGACTCAGTGCAGTGACAGTTGTCACTGTCATAATGTGTCTTATTGAAAGTTAATTTTGATGTAATTGTTTGTTAAAAGTGGTTTGTTAAATGTGGTCGACTATACATAATATTATGACTCTTCGGTGACAGCAAAACAAAACTTTATGGAAAAAAAATTGTTATAACAGTTTATACCGAATGTGTTGCTAGATATCGCGGTCACTGATTAACGATAGGGTTGATGTTATTTTTAAGTTAATTACACATCATATTAAAAATATAGAAATACACAAACATTGAGTTATTTCAGCGATAACAATAAATGTGATACGTCATTATAGAAAATGCAAAGAATTAGTACAAATAAGCAAAAGTTTCGTTGTCATTTATTTAAGCCTATACCTGTTAAGCAAGTTCAGTAGCAAGTACTGGAATAACAAACACTATTAAAAGATCACGAATCTAAAATCGAATTGCACGCGGTGCTAGTGAAAAACATACAAAACGGCAGACAATGGACATGGCTTGCATTAGAAATGGAAATGTTTGGAATAGAATCAACAAACAGTAAGAAAATAGTGAAGTTTTACTGCAGGCTTGTCTAGTAGAGTAAGTTGCATAAATGGCTATAGGCTGGCAATATACTACAAAACCTAAATAAACTTAAAATTTAAAAAAAATGCTATGTTAATTTATGGTAAATTTAAATTGAGAAAGCAAAGCAATGAAGAAATACACGTTTTCTTTTTCTTTTACATTAAAACATGACTTAACAAGTCAAGAAGACATGTTTGATCAAATCAAAGGCAAACTGTGTTAGTTCTGTACTCTCTCTGTAACAATAACAGGACTAACATAAAATCAGTGAATGCAATAAAAGTTCATAATATTCTAAAATAGAAGCTACAGCGCTTATCACTGGTTTTACGCCGTTCTAATTGCATACTATAAGTTCCTATAACTTTCGCGATAAGGTTGCTCTTGCCGTTTTGCTAGCTTTTGTCATGCTTAGGTAATAACTATTGGTAATCAAATTTAATTTGAATTTCATACTAATAATAAACATAAGAAAGAAAATAGATTTTGGGAGACAGCATAGGCTATATTTTATCGCTTAAAATGGCTTGAAGCGGTTGAAATAGGATAATATAAATTTGTATAAAAATACGACAACTGACATTCACGCGGGCAAACATTATACTTATCTTGAGATAATTTGATTTAATTGAATAAATGACTCCATATCGAAACTGAAGCTATTCGTACCTTTCTTAGAACAACAGAAACTGTAGGCAACAAAAATAATCGCAGCATGAACATGTATAGAGAAGGCGAGTCTAAAATAACGCGTCTGGTCGGCCACTAAACAAAACAAATGAAACCACAATAAGACGAGGTTCCGCGTGCCACGGAGGCGATGCGACGCCGATACGATTTATGGATGGTTTCACCTGCCCTCTTACTGCACAGAAATGGGTGTTTTCATTCATGCTTCTGTTGTACAGAGACTTACGAGATTCAGAATTACAAATTAGGTTTCCGTTTTAGGATTTTGAACAATTATTAAATATCTTAGCTACTGCTTATGGCACTTTTGACAATAAGAATAAAATTTACATTATAGCAGTCTTATTATTATATAGCTGATATTATTAATATTTGAATAAATCGAGCTACTCGTACCTCCTACATGACAATGTTAAAACAAAGGTTCCGTTTAGCATACTGTATAGTCTACTAGGTGAATAAACTGACTTCTTGAATCCTTCACAAAATTTAATATTAACTATCCCAAATATTAAATTTTCAAAAAACTCACGATTATTTCGTGTTGAACAATGTTTGATTTTTAAACTGTTTTAATTTTTAATGTAAAGTTTTCAATCGAAATATAATATGATTACTTAGATTCAATATTAAGTATACGCAAACAGAGCCGACCCAGTAAAAATTGACAAATATACCTAGTGTACTTTATTATAAAACTTAATTCACTTCGATTTCCTATTCTCAAAGCTATAGATACTACAAACTTTTATTAAGATGTTCTCCAAATAATAACTCGTGAAAAAGACTACAATCGTAAACTTTAATGCGAAGCAAGTATTGGAAAGTCGACTTAAGAGTTATATTTCAAAATATTTATCGTAGGAAATAGCACAGCGTAGCACTTTAGTCGAGACGGAAATGTGAAATCTATAACAAATGTACCGGACGGATATTGAGTTTTGATGTCATAGATGATGCGTGTCTCAAGTATACTGAAGATAATAAAATAATACACCAGTCTCTCGTGTTATTATGTCGAGACAATATTGATAGAGACATTGTGAAATAGAATCAAAATGATAATGTGGCAGCTATAAACTCAGAGCATTTATATTGAGTTTGTTTGGTTTCATAATAGTATTGAAAGCAAGCTTGGTGAGAACAGTGACAATAAATGATTCAAAGTTATTTTTTTAAGTGTAAGAAAGTTTTGTAAAGATATGAATGATCTTTTAAATTCGTGCCTACGTACAACATTATATAAAATGAAATGCTGGTTCAAACTGAACGATTAAAATTAACTTTAAACTCTTACTCTTTAGCCACTCTATGAGATAAATATAATTTTATTTTACCTAACTTTTAATAAATTATTTTGCGTAGGATCTGCATAACATTTAGAGCATTCTTTTCATTTTCATGAGTATAAGTATACTCGTAATTAGAAGAATTGAATAATATGAATTATCTCTGTAGTTATTAATATCTTAAGCCAAAACAAACTTCATTAAAACAACATTAATTTTAAATCAAATACCGAGCGCGTCCAAAATTGTATTGAGGCAAAAGAATATAATGAATTTGAGGTAGAAACGCATTAATTCGATGTGACAGCCAAAGAAATTACTGACAAACCGGAGGTTATTTATTTAATTGGCCCAGTGGAGATTGACAATGACGTATTGTTTCCTCTACAAGTTGAACTTGCAGTACATTGATAAACGTGGGCTGACGCTGGTGATAATATCGCATAATAACAAGCTTGTGAAATAACAACGGATTACGTGCGTGACTCATGGGGCTTACTCTATACGGTTAGATATAGGATACGGTATCCGTTTATCTTTGTCTGATAATGGTATTTCTATTGATTGTATTTATATTATTTTTATTATAATCAACTTTTATGTGACTACCATTAGTGTTTATGATAATGTAACTTTAAATAGCTCATAACCTCTACTATTGTAATTTTTACTTAACTTTAGATCGTATACTGTGATCTCTATACATTAAAATAACTTAAAAGAAAAAATGTTTTCTATTCAACACTATCTTATTTCAATATACCTATGATTACCATAATTTTCATTCATCCTGCTCTAAATACCTGCTTATGTGCTTTGTCAGTAATTGTTCAGGTTTCTTCGGTAGAAAGTTCTAAGAAATAATGACTAAAAAGTCACTATAGAACTATCAACCTCGTGCAGCAGATGCTGGATTCGTAATCATTTTAGCCTTCATATCAGGTGAAAAAAAATTGTACCAAGAACTATAATTCTACTATAATTATGTATAATTTAGTATGTTGCAATTTGTGCAACTTAATAAAATTGATAGATGAATTTGTAATCAGTAAATATTCATTAAGCAATTATGATGATGTTCACGCATTACTCAATACTTGAGTTACATAATTGCCAAGGTGTTAATTATAAAAGAAAGCCGTTTATTTTATCACTTGTAAATAAAATTATAAAACTCGTACACAAATTACTTAATTCTTATTTTCAAAATATAAAGTTCGTTATTCTAAACACTATTTACTCTATTACATGTATATTGCAAAATCTCAAGCCATCCCATAACACAGCTTCATGCATAGCTACAATACTGGCTCATAAAATATTATATTGTTAGATTCACTAGATATTATAAAATATTTTACAACAGAGGTCATAGAATCGCGGGCGTGCTCGGCTGTCCATAAACCACGTGGTGCATAAACAATAGCATTTGAATATAATACGTGGGTAGCGAGTGACAGCCGAATGAAATCACGGCACACATTCAACAGAAACTCAATCGTTTGATCGTAAATATTCTCTATTCGTATATTTTACTGCAAACATCGAAACACTGTCAATAGAAAACACATATAATAATTGATATTATTGATATCGGAAGTCAAAACTTGTTCTTGCTATCACCTTCTATGAGCCCATAAAATTCAACGTTGATATTATTTTAAATTTACTTTTATCAGTTTTAGAATTTTAAATAAAATGTGAACCGTAACTGTATACAGTCGGCAACAAAATAAACATTTAAATCGTCACACAATATTTCATTTAAAATTTCAAAATAAAGGATGAACATTCTAAATTTAAAACGTCCAATCTGTCAACGGTTGAGCGCGCGTGTTGTTCGACGACGAATGGTTGCAAACGATACCTACATCTGTTGTCTATTTTCAGATTCGTCATTGGCGAGACGACTGTCTGCGCCGGAACTCTCCTCAATCCTTTTTTTTACATCAAAAACTTCTTTAGAAGTAAAGAAAACCACACAATCAACACTTTCAAAACTTCGATTACCCATCAGTTAATTAATTTTTTTTTTCAAAATGTTTTGATTAAAAATAATCTAAGCGATCTGGTGGAACGAGCAGCTTCCCCGTTTCCACGCTTATCGCAAAGCTTTGTATTCCACGCATTAAGCTAATTTGAATGGTGAAGGGCTGCTCAAAAACCGTTGTTTGAATTCTTCTCTTTAGTCGGACGGTTGCCAGCCTGATTGTGGGAGCCGACGCTGCATGGATTGCATTCTGTTCGTCGCACAAGAAGACAGGCTCATTGATGGCGGCTTTTTGATTTAACCGACTATACGCGGGCCGGCATTCGGGTATTTGCGTTGTAAATTTTAAATACTCATTACTTTCTTATGTTTTATTAAAGTTGAATACGATGCAATTACAGAAAACTGCTACTGCAATTAAGACCGTATGCTATATAAATCACCATGGTTTGAAAATAACCAACGTTGATGTTAGTTAAAAATAAGGCTTTAAACGATGAAATCAGATAAGCTCGTAATCTTAGGTTGTCATCACAACTACTAATAAGCTGAAGTTTTACAATATTACTTCTTATAATGCAACAGTTAAGGTTCATAATAATGTTAAAAGACGATGATGTTCACAAATGTCCAAGATGTTGTGCTGTGGGTGAAATCACTGACAAACGACTCGCTCTGTCACATCAGTGATAAATAACTGATTATGTTACGGTGCATTTTGACTTCATAATTAATTGACAACTCCTATCTAAGCGGTATTACTGTTTCAAACGGCCATAATTATTATTCAGATCACTTGCGACTGCATTTAAAATTTTACCCGTCCATTATTATAAAATAACTGACAATTATCGTCAGTTATGGATGAAATGTAAGCAATTTAAAGCTCTCCACGGTGGAAACATGCACCCCGTTGAGTTGAGTTTATTTTTTATTGCTTTATTATTTTATTGGCATTGCAAGTGCAAACTGCCTCTCGTTTTTACGATTTACTTTTCGACCGGCTTTAGTACCATAAATCTGCGAGCTTTAAACGAGCACACGCCTCCAGCTAGAGAAGCTACCGCATTAATATTGGCCGAGATCATTTGTTATTTCTTGCAGTTGTTCGCACAGTGACGTTAATAAGTAACTAGTATTAAACGTATATGAATGGAGTCGTTTCGAATAAACAAATGGTTGCTTATAAACTATTTTCTTTGAAGTCTATAGTGGCAAGTTAATTTGTAAATTCCCATCCTGTAAGTATTTGTTGACTAAAAAAGCGTAAACAGTCTAAAATAACGAGCAAAATAATCGTTCAACCAAAATAGTGATGGTTATTCCGGTGTCGTCGTCTGGTAGTTAATTGCAGCATTTTTTACGCAGCTGACTGTCACAGATTCCGTAATTTGTCTTCTCAGAAATGAGTCGCGTCGTCGAATGTAAGCGACATGTAGATACGACTCGAGATTTTTTTTTCTGTAGATACCCCTCGAATTTCGTGTGGCGTAAATTACGTTTTAGTAGAATCCCCTGGGGAAACGTTAGACGGGTTCTTTCGTAATTACTGTTTTAACTGCTTGGACAGAAACGTCAAACGTTACTTATTTTCGAGGATGAAATTTCCTCGGTTGTTTTTTGTTCGGTATTTTGTCGCCGGTCCAATTTTTTGTGCACACGTGAATTTAAACCATGGGGTGTGATTAAAAATGGATCGGGTGAATAATTGAAAACGGAGCGGCACAGCATTGCGGTCGGGGTACAGCGCGATATAATGCAATCAATACATTGACGTTCACATTGTGGTTGTGCTTAACGATCGCTCAGAAGATTTACGCTTATCGCTCTCGCTATTTACGCGCACCGCTTTTGATATTTACGATTACGCTCACGCATATTATGAAACGTAAGGCTGGCCGTGACCTCGCGGCGCTTTCAAAATACGATAGTGCTTAACCGCAACCAAACACGTTACTATATCTTTGGGCCGGTGCAATGTGCCGAGCTTTATGAGTTTGTCTATTGAATCACCTGCCACAGGTAAGATTGTAAGTTTATAATCTATTTTAAATATAGATATTGCATTTTTCATTACACTCCACAGCAAAATTTCAATTACTTTGTATTCTTATAAATTTTGCAGTTATCATTCACGTACGAGCACAGATCTGAATTACAGAATGATGTCGTTAAAATAGTACTCAAGTGTGTTGCAATTAAAATATTTATGACTTTTGTCTTTGATGTTATACATGCATGTGGTGTGTTTCGGCGCTATACTTGAAATTGATGAGTTATTGCCAGCGTTCAAGTGTTTGTGCATTATCTAGAAATGCATTAAGTCAAAATAAAAAGCAATTAAGATAAGAAAGAAAATAGAAGAGGATTGTAAATAGAACGTTATAAACAGATTTGAGGTAGTGTTTCACTCATTTTATGAATATGGTTGAATTTAAAACGTATTACAATAAGTATTATTGCAAAGTAGTATTTTAGCTTCTATACTATCTTTCTAATCGGAGATTTATTCCATTTAGATAGGACCCTCAAAAGATGGACCAATAGGTGACATGTCAAAGTCGACGGCGACGATAAATAATGAGGACGAGGTCCGATCAAAGTGAAAATGGTTGCGGGAATCCTATGTACAGTAGTAGATGTGTTTCATCTAAAATGATGATAATTCCATATTTTACAACACTCAAGTAAAAAGATGGAATGGTTCCATATTTGTGGCCCAATTTCGCCCCTTTCCTTTTTCCTCACCTCCCTCATTCCTTTTTCCTAACCCCATTTCCAGCCGCCATAGTGGAGGCCACGATACCAGCAGTTTAAGACGATAGCTTTTGGTATGGTGGCCACCACTTGTGGATTCCACTGACTGCTTACCATCAGGCGGGGTGGAGTCACTTTAGTAGGCTAATTAATATATATAAAAAAAAATATTCTTGACTGAGCAACCAACAAAAATTACCATTGTAAATACTGTCTTTCGTATTATTTTAGTGATATGTGATACCACGGACCCTACCTCAGCTACCGTTTTCGAGAGCGTTTTCTTTTTCACTTATTATACCATCATTAGTAAAATCGGTATTAAAATATTATAATATTTTAATGGAACAATCATTCATAAAGACACTGCAAACATACGAACAAAAAGGCTGACTTATTACAGCTCCCTACAAATTACAGTTTGCATTGTACAGTCAATAATTACACTACGATATCGTCTGTAATAATCTAGCCAGCAAGCAAGCTAAAATTGTTTTATGTACTACTTCTGTGATGGATACTTTTAGTAGTTCTATTACAATTGAATGGATTAATTATTAGCAATTTTGTTATTAATGTTATTAGAACTGTCTTTGACGATGTTGTTAGTAAATTGTTGATTGACGAAATTGCACTTTTGAAATTTGTTGTAATTACAAAGAAGGCTGGTATGAAGGCTGGATTTATATATATATATATCACATTTAATTTTAAATAATTACGTACTCGTTTGTAGTAGAGTTTTCTTTTTTCTGAACGTACTCAAAATCACAAATATCGGGATAAATACATTTTAAAACTGATTTTTGATGTCTTTGTGACCTATGTATTGCTATATACCAGAATAGCGGTTGCCAGCGGCTTCGCCCGCGTGGGCAGGCATACCACAAAAAATATAGTCTATGTTAATCGCTGTTATTGTAGCTTTCTTTATGTCAGAGATTTTGAGTTTACCCATAACAAACAAACATAGAAACATACAAAAAATCAAATCTTTTCTCTTTATAAAATTAGATAAGATAAACATTAAGTTGGAGATATACAGCTATTTTAGTCGATATAAAATTATTTTTGAAAAAAAATGAAAACCGACTTCAAACAACACCTACATGTTCAATCCTTAACTAAAAAGTAGAAAATAATATTTTAATTACTTCATAGCAAAGAACATTAAAGGGGAATCAACGCAATCCTTGATATCTATAATACTTTACTATTTATAGTTTTTAATCAGTTATTTTGGAGTCGGTGCCAGCCAAGAAGGATCATAATGACCTTCATAAAAATAACCTAACCCAAATCGGTTCATAAATGACCGAGATATGAGGTAACAAACATACAAAAAAAAAACATACGACCCGAATTGATAGCCTCCTCCTTTTTGAAGTCGGTTAAAAATAAAAAGGATCACTTTAAAATAGGAGTAACTATAGGTAGTCTAACCGATAAAATGTAGAAGTTTCTTCACCGTCTTCGAACGGTACCGGTAGAAATCGTACTTATCAGCAGAAAAGATAATGATTTATTAAATATATTTTTTAGTAATGAGGAAGTACTTCTTCAACTAGGTTGAACCAAATTGAGTGTTAATAATCTCGGTGTGGCTTAAACGAGTTTATGTTTCGATAAACTGATGCTTTGATTTACAAGTATTAATACAACTAACTAAAATGTTTGGCTTGACAAAGTTTATACAGATGATATCGATAGTTATACAATTAAATTTGTTTGAAATATCATTATACATTAGATTAATTTACAACTAACCTAATTTAATTAAAAGTTATAATAATTTTAATTCGACGGATCTTAAAACATTTTTAACTAATGTTAACGCCAGACTCAAGACAGTCGTGTGTAATATAAAGGATGATTCAATTCATCGGTTACGTGCAACACAAGGACCGATAAGTTACAATGCCTATTCATAAAAATCTGTAGGTTTTTACAAGTCTTTGACAAATTTTGGTAATCATTTACGTATCTAAACCACTACTTTCTTGTAGATCATTTTAACTTGTTATTGATATCGCGTACATTTCCAAATATAATATCAATGTTGTGTATCTTATTTTTATTTAGCTGGTAAAGAGATTTCGCAGTAAAGTTCTTGTTTACCAGCTGGTCTGAACATCGCTATATATTATGTATATTGTTCATATCTGTACAATACACATTCAGGCCGACATAACACGGAGCGATATACCTAAGGCAGAATTTGTTTCTAAATATAGTACAATGTTCTTTCATCATTAACCTAGATGTTCCAACTCGAATTTAGTTGTTCATGTCCAGCATTAGCAATATGACTATAGTATAATCTCTATTTAAATCCAAGTAAATTAAATATACACTAAAGCTTTAGTTCTATTTTCAGTTTACTACGACTCGAGATTAGTATTCAAAATTATTTTAATGTTAACCTAAGCTGTTTATAATAAATATGCGACATATTTCTATTAATCAATATGTTATGTTCTTCAATTCTCACTTCTAATCTGACTAACATTTTATTTTATTTTTCTTTGATGTATGCTTCAATATTTACGTTACGTAGTCTGTGTTGCCATTTGCAAGTTAATAATAAATAACACAAATGCTAGTTGATATTCTTTGAAGTTAGAATAGATTTGAATCGATAAACTTTCCATTAGGTTCTATGCAGCAAACCACCTTACTCGGCAAAAAGATCAGCCGCTATTCAAGTACAAAACGTTTCAAAGGAAGTGAAAACCAAGCAGCTAGACTCATTAAATATTGAAATATATATCCAAAGCAAGGGCGAGTGAGATAGAATCACCTGGTGGTAGTATATTGACATAAATATGCTGAGTAAGTGTGAGAGGGACGGCAGACGTGCTTGCAATATTCAGGATCTTGGCAGACACCTTAGTTTGCAGAACTTTATTTAAGTCGAGGTTCAACTGAAATAGTTTTGTACCTTGCACAACTCTCTGTCCGGTAGGGTGAAAACAAAACGATGTCTTCGAAAAATTTATTGGAAATATATTTTACAGATTAATAATATTAGACAGTATTAAAATTCAGATCGCATAAAAATACATCAAAACCTAATCTGAACAATAATAAGACAATAAAATAATGGATAAACGAATGTAGACGGGAATATAAAAGAAGTTTAAAATAAAATATTTAAAAAGATAACAATAACTTTATTGCAATAAAAGCTAAAGAATTCCGCAATACGTGCAAAGTAAACAATTTTAAAGAAAAGTTCCAATAATATAATTCTTCATTCGTCGAAAGTGACGTATAAAATCAAACCACTGCCAATAAAATCTTTCCCGAAGTTCACTTTTTAAGTATTTCAACAGTTTTCATAGCTCATACTGATTTTACAATATTTGGCACAGTACGATATTCCCCTATATCCTTTTATACAAATTCTGCGATTCCTTTGCCAAGTTATATAATTTATTTTGTAAGAATAACTGTGAAATAATAGTCAGTGAAACCGTAAAATTATACTAAGAAAACAATAGGACGATTTGTGTTTGAAGTTTTCGATAAAGTTGTAGCATGAAAATTATATTGTTAAAGAAATTTGTGTAAGATAGAACTAAGCTTTTACAAAGTAAATAAGTTTTGGTTAAAGGAATACTATTACTTGCTCTTAATAAGCTTATATTTCGCTTATACAAGCTTAACCTTTCCAATACTTATAACCTGTTTGACTATTTTCATCCTATACTCTACAGTATAAACTTCAATCAAAACGCATATTTCATCTTACTATAATTTGTCATTAACAAGAATATCGACAATTTCAATATCAATATAAGGAAATTTCAATATCAAACTGCATAGGTTATTGAAAGGCAACCGAATGGACTATTAGCGATAGTTGTTAGCAATACGATGGTCTAGATCTGTCATGTTCAGTGCAGTCTGGATTTACGATTTACTACGAATATCTTGTTAGGGCTATCATTGTAGGAACAAATTATTGATTTTCTATTTCTATATAACTACATGGAAATCACAAATTAAATAAATAAATATTTTTTTTAAGTTAAATAAAATTATTATTTTCTAACTTAGTGCACACCTATTTATGCAACAGTACTTAAAACTTATCTAAACTACCCTTAAGACGAACTTATAGCGAGTTGAAAATACATATCTATTTCAAGACCAATGTTCCTTCAAATATAATATTCTTGTACTAAAGTCTTATTGCAGTAAGTTGGAGCAGGAATTGGTGCCAAATTGCTCCGCGTTGCCTTGCACGCGTCATTTACTTACCGCTTAGACCAAGTAGAATAAGCTGTGAGTGAAGTTATAGGCACACAACGGTTTAGAAACGTACATACTTCTTAGTACAATTGCATACGCTATTGTGTTTCTTTACCACACCATATTATCGAGCGTGACCTAGCCTATTGGGCTTTTCCAAAGAAAATGTACAAACTTAACAGCTGTGCTGCTTATTTTATATGTGAAGTATGTGTTTCAGACAAAATACAATATCTTGTGATACATTGTTACGTATTGATACAATGTTGTTTTATAATTGTATCAGTGTTTTTGATACCATATTATTTTGTCCATATAGGTTATGATGATCCAATATTTTTAAAACTGGCATAATCTAAAAACTATTTGTTACATTATAATAATATATTGATGGTACCTATATTGAAACTCGTCTCTTGAAAAATACCCTTCAGTATGATAAGATAATTATAATTGGAAATTCAAATGACTTTTTAATGTTACTGCTGATTAAATATTAGTCAAAAATACTTTTGGGAAATATTTTACTGGTATGTTATGTATAGAAGCTTTCATTCGTCATCGTGGTCTCATAATTCATAGTTAGAAGTAAAGCCACTGACGTAAACTATATATTAAAACAAACGACACCAGGTTGTTGTTAACTAATAAGTGCCTTGACTTCCCACACTATTGTTAGAGTGTATATGAACATTATGTATATAACCACTATAATAAATATCCCTGCAAGCTTGTTATGACGTCCACAATGAATAATATACGGTGACAAAGCTATACGTACAATGACATAATTACCGTCACTCTGAGCTGTTTACGCCTCCGAGTAATTAGTAAAGACGTTCAAGAGCGTATTATCAACAATAGGGCGGATATGCGCCTCGACGCCGCTTCCTACCGCTCTGCCACGAATTATCGAACCTCCGGCCTCTCACTCATTATGAATACAAAAGAAGGAGATGCAAGATCCTTTCCTGTGTGAAGCAGGTGGCTAATTAAATTTTAATGCTTTGATGCGATTCGATGTAAACTGAATCGATTGTATGCGGACATCGGTTGTTGAGTTTTCTAACACCGTACTTTTAATTATGGAGTTGATTTTAGCATTTGACAGGCTCCGTTTATAGACGTTAATAGTTCAAGCCACTTAATGGTAATGCTTTTTGCATAAAATTACAGAGTATAGGTAAATTATACTACGTTTCTTAATATTTTTTTCATGTATATTTTTTATGTTTTGTTAGTTTTCTTTGTTTAACGTTTTCATTTGTGTGACCTTTGACACAAAATGTTGGAAGTTGTAATTTGTACTTAGTGTTATGTTAACACAAGTTATGCATAAGTTTTAAATTTAAAAATACGATACTTTTGTTAAACGACTGAATTCTTGTATATTAGTTATCACATGATATCGCTATTCACTTTAAATTGACTTCAATCCTCATATTCTTCATGCAATGTAAATTGAAACATGTTCGTTGTAATCAAATAAAGTTTTACACATTTATGTTACTAAGAGACAAAATTATAAGACGGAATCTCAATTATCCTCCTTTGCAATAATTGCCGTCTCTTCCTTTATATCTCCTCCTATGTAAGTACACGAAATTAAGCTTGATTAAATTATAAAATCTATCAAGTTAGTGTTATTCAGCTATAAACTGGCTTCACCAGTAGCATTATTTAATAAGAATTATGTGAAACCCATGTTTTTCTATTTGTTTTTAATCCCCATGAAGCAAGCGTGGCGATTAATGTTTATGCCTTCTCTAAGAGAAGAGATCTTTCCCTGGAGTGGGATAGTAACGAGCTAGTTTGATGATGATTTTTGGTTTATACTAGTCCACTAAAATGACTCCACTATGCCTGATGATAAACAGTCAGTGAGATCTCTTAAGAACCATCGTCTTATACTGCTGGCATGGTGGGCTCCATGGCGGCTATACGATATGCTTTTTCCTACATTTACACCGGAACTGTAATAAAATAAGTGTAGATTCATATAGTTGCTTACGCAATACGTATACGTGTTGACTGAGTATACATCTAATTCCCATGTTATTTCCCGCTGTCCGGCCCCTCAGACAGCTTCATTAGCCCTACGTGACGCCAATTGCGTGAACAAAAGACACGAAGGAAGTTGTTGTGATACTAACGATTGCTGAATTGACAGCCTCGTGGAGGGTCGAGAGGAAGGAGGTATCTAGATTGACATGTGCGAACATCGATTTTTTTCAAAGATTTTTTGGCATGGGATATTAAAGTTTGTGGACTGTTTGGTGAGACTGCGCATGCGTATTAGCGGGTTGAGTTATTTTCGATGATGGGGTTCAGTAAAATGTGCCGCTTTTTACTTTGAAATTATAATGTATGGCTATTTGTTCTTCTACCTAATATATCTATAATAAAATTGGAGTGTCTGTTTGTAATATTGAAATAACCGTTTTTTACTACATGTATATGAATATATATACGGTTCATACATCAAACTAACATGTTTTTAATTTTTATCTGTCTGTCTGTATGTCTGTTTGTTCCGGCTAATCTCTGAAATAGTTAGACCGATTTTGACGGGTCTTTTATTGGCAGGTAGCTGATGTAATAAGGAGTAACTTAGGCTACGTTTATTTAAAAAAAATAACCGACATTTACGAGGGCGGAGCTGCTGGCAACAGCTAGTTATTAATATAATTGAGCTAACTGAATTGACATGATAAAATATGAGTATTAACAATCACTCGTGAAGCGCCGGTGGTCAATTACCCCCCTTTCTTTTTCCTCATCTCCCTCAAACCCTTCATTCACCTAACCTACTCCCTTTGTGGTAGCCAGTCTGTGTCGTCCATGAACGGCAGTTAGGTTACAGTCATCACGTGGTTTGTTTGCTTGTCTGCCACTGTTGGCCTTAAAAAAAAACTCAACTTTTATAAGTCATTTGTCACAATTTCGAGCATGTGCGAGTTAAAATTGAGCAGATGAATCGGTATTAAGTCTGTTTATAAAACTCCCCACGACACCGACCAAAACGTAGGGTTAGTCCTCTAGTGTGGGAGTTATAAAAAAACAGTACCTACATAAAATGATTTGTATAAATCATATTTTAAATAACTCAAAGTTGTCACAAATCACTCAACGTTCTACAGCTTTATGTAATTTCTCACGAGTCTCAGCATGTGTGAGTTCAATTGGGCATATGTGTAGTAAATGTCAAATCGAGAGCAGTCCGCCATTGAATAAAGGAATCACGTGACATGTTATCACATTGATATATTGCTATGATAGATTTAAATAGTATGTCATCGTCAGTAGGAATATACTAGGTATATTCCTACTGAAGAGTATAGGCATGAGCATTGGATACCAGAGAGCCTTGATAAGTGGCATAAATGCTATTATAATAAAATTAGTAGATTGAAAACGTATGGGATTGATATAAGCTAACGACATTGTTGGCGTTAGCACTTGTCTAAGGCCTTCAGTTCACTACGCTTGTCTGAGGGTTGGAGACTTTTAGCCTGAGTTTCCTCACGATGTTTAACACCAAATTAGTAATAATTTCCAGGGTAAACTTATTTGTACGGATGTACGCTACTGGCGACGGGAACAAAGCAGTAAGCAAAGACGCTGGTGAAACCGCGCTGTGCAAAGCTAGTAAATCGATAAAATTGAAACACAAATGTTTGTCTAACTGTTTACTTCGTTGAAAGAATAAAAACTCAATCTAATTTATTTTATGTTAGTTAAGTGTAGAACGTTTGACATACTACCTTTGAAATAATTGTAAATTTTATCTCTTCTATCTTACATTACTGCTCTAGTTTAACTAACAATGAGCATTGACAATAATTTTAATAGTATAAAAGTAATGTTATGTGCGTAGTAATAAAACCCTTTTTTTAATATTTAGCACTTTAAACAGATCGTTAATTACAATACGGGGTAATTAATTTAAGATACGGGTCACGCCATTGCGGTTAAAAATTATTTTAACAAAATTACTATTACCTGCCTGACTAATTGCCACTGTTATTCGTGATTTATTAATCACTTTAATAGGTAATTTAATATATTTATTTTAACAAAATAATATTGTATTAATTTTGTACTGTACCATATTTTCTTATAAAATATATCATTATTACAAGGTCTTTTTTCTCTACCACTCTACGGTTTGCTGATAGAAAACTCATCATTGAGTTAAGCTCGCCTTTGTACATCATATTTTCTTTATAATACTATGTAAATGCTATTATGTGTGTACAATAAAGAATTAAAGAAAGGTCGGCGACCCGCGATCAATAGGCGACAAATGAGTCGTATGCCTAAAAATTTTACGATCTCAATACAAGTCCCACCAACCCTAGCTTAGGTCTTCCCCTTTTCCTTCTCATTCCGAATCATAGTCGTCATGTCATGGCCTAGTCAATTTTTTTTTTCATATCGATACGACTTTTGCAGCATATTATAGTACTAAATTGTCGCAGCGGTTCAAGAATTGGGCTATCATACGCAAAAAGAATTATTCAAATCTAACCGGTAGTTTTAGAGATTAGCGCGTTTAAACAAACAAACAAACTCTACCGCTTTATATAATAGTTTAGAAATAGATAATAAACCGATAGCACACGGTTTTCATACTATTTTGTTACATTAGTAACGTACAGTAATAAGTTATTGGCAATTGAGCTGTATGCTTGACTGCATTTAAGTTGTTTAAAAATGAAAGCTAACAATCACGAATAATGAATTACAAACAAAGTTTTTGACATAAATAGGTCTTTTAAAATATCATCGCAAACAGCGTTTTTAAATCCAACATTAATAACTTATTCAAAAGTTGGAAGTTTAGATTGAGTAATGAGTTGTGGCACGTAATGGTCCTATTAAATAAGGCATGCTTGCTTAATAATGCACAAAAGACGTCATCAATTACCTCTCGTCCCTTGGTCCCGAGTGTCTCTTTGATCTTATAACAAAAGGGATAGTTGTGTGTTCGGTAGTCTACGCACGACTATATTGGTACAAGTTTAGGAAATTAGCGGCGATTATTATTCTTCTTAGCGTTTCGATAGTAAACAAAAAATCTATGACCAATGTTGTGCTGGCCCAGAACGCGGCTACGCTGACTGCATTGTCAAAAGCAGCTATCGAGTCCGTTCTGCGTCCAGCGGAGATTGAAGAGAGGGGAGAGAAAAATCTCATATTTAATAACAATTGCACTGGAAAATGCAATTTTCATGTGATTATAAACCTTTATGTAGGTAAATGAATTAATCAAATTATTGTTTATTTATTGCTCAATACAATAAACTGAATCTAACTTACAAAATTTTAGGATCACAATAATAATAAATCAACCTTAATTCTCATACAAATGACGATGTCTAAATGAAACGTTAAAGTTATTATAATATTCATTGGCCATTTTATGTGCCCCGAATTATTTATAATCTATTGCTATACCAGTATTATAAAAAACAATTTAAGGACAATTTTTATAGATCTTGACTCGTAAATGCTCTTTCGCCAGACAAAATCATAACTATTCGCCGTTTGCGTCACACAGAAAAATCTAAATCCTATACGTGTATTGAAATAACAACTGTTTAAAATAACATGTTTTGTTTTGGCTAAACAAGCATACCATACGTTGGCTTATATGCTTTTATTTTATTAAACGGAATATAAATACAAAAGTCGTGCTAAAATTGTATAACGGATTGTAATCAATAAATTTCACCAGTTAAGGCAGACCATCAGTTATCGCGACAAGTTTATGCCTTGAAGTATATTAATAACAAGCTACGTGCCCACCAGGATCAATAGAGGTTCAAAGTAAATGACAATGAATGGGCAGCCTATGGCACGCACGTTGTCACATACCTACACATTGAGCGCGTAACGAGGTATTTGTTTCATCAAATTTATGTTGTTGATGATCTAAATGCGCGATTTTGTAACATGTGTTTGAATTTTGAGTTTAAACACGATGAATGGCGTAATGATTGTGATTAGTAGTACCGGTATGTTTATTTTTTAATATTCATTGAGAAAAGAGAATTATTTAAATGCTTTAGTCTTTTGTTGTTTTTGTATAATACCTACGTCTTATTTTCATTGACCTACACATTTTTTTAAACGTGGACACTAAGGCAAATTACTTGTATGTTTTACAGTTGACGTTATTAACGAAAGAACGTCCTTAGACGAACTTAGCTTATACAGGTACCTACCTATAATACCTATTTATAATGTAATCGCACCTTATTCCCATCCAAGTAGACAGACATCACAGACTTCTACTTAACATATATTCGCTTCATCCACCCCATCAAACCTACAACTTCGTTAGCTAAGGGTGCTCTTGACCCAATCTTATTTGCGACAAACGAAAATTTACAGCTGCCGAATAGTCACTGAGCATTTCTTAATAGAAAAATTCAAAACGATTTACCTAATCTGATGATTTTATCCGTAAAACTTGCAAAGCAGTCGACTGATTGAATAAAAAAAAAATGTCACATCTTTTACTTATTTTCATATGGTGGAATATTTTTGTTATTTTCAGTAAAAAAATAAATAATTCAAGATAATTAACTCTTTATAGAATATCGACTTTTGTAAATAGTATCCCCTTGCTTCTCATTTTTTTTATAACTCCTTATTTGATTTTCCCTCCAGGTAAGAGCTTGGTTGAGTTTTATTAGGATTCTTTCTAGAATGCTTAGAGACCACAGCTTGTGCATAGTTACATGAACTGTATGCTTATTTGCCAACCAAGTTGTACGTAATATCATCACAACTGTTCAGATTCGTTACAACAATTTAATGCACTAAAATCAAACATAGGTACTACGTTACCAAATCATACGATAACTTTGTAGTTCGTATACAAGGATAATGTTGGCAAAATTAACACGCTTCGCGTTGAAATCACATATTGCGGGAACATCGATACGCAATTTAGTGTCGGAAATGCTACGTAATAGCGTACTTAGTCGTACGTGTCGTACTATGAATACGTAAACTTGTTTGGCGTATGTGCGTATTGCTGTTAAGTTTGATGTAAACCTTATTTATTATTTGTTGCTGCTTTTAGGTTACATGTGATTTTAGAATCAGTGATTTTTTGCGTGTGGTGTGTAGTAGGTATTGAAATATTTTTTATAACATAAAAAGTCTGTTGTCTTTTTTTACTTTGTGTAGATTATTTTTAATTGTCTGTAGTCTTCATTGTGTCGACCTGATAGTATATGATAACCATCGTTCATGTCTCCTGCTCACAGACTGTTATTTTAACTTGCGCAAAAAGTTTCATATCAAAAATCATCTTATGCTCTACTGACTCTTTTAATGCATACGTAGGCTTCTATCAAGCTTAATCTCTATTTCTTGATGTATAAATGTGTAGGTACTACATTTAATAAAATATTAGCTTTTTTGCCGTCAACATAATTTTCTTTCACGAACCAAAGCGTTAAAAAATAAAATACAAATATTTTGGATATTTTAAAATCTTCAAAACTGGTACAAGACCTTCACCAAACAAAAATTTAAAAGTCATTTTCCTTACTTCTTAGAAATCATACTAAAATAGGTCTAAAACCTTATTTTAAAATTTGATCATCGAAAGGTGTTCTATGAATTATAACCTCATTACGTAATAGCACCAAATATCGTCCAATTTGGACAATTTTGATATTACAATGGCAGCTGTCCTGACGTGTCACCCTTCTTTATACAAAAACAGTCATCAAAATGTATTTTTGACACCCTTCACTCTAAAGTTGGTCAATTTTAAAATTGCTCCACTTTACCGTGGGCAATAATGGGTTACAAAAAAATAAGTGCCGGACGTTAATCGTCCATTGCGTCTCTTTGGGTGACAATCAATATGTGTCCTGTATTTACTTGAAATTAAATTTCTCACTTTTAGAGTTTGTAGCATAAGATCGTATTTAGATTCTCTGCTTATATGATGCATATGAGCTAAGGGATCTAAGAAACGTCACAGACATTGGTATTGATGCAGTACTTTCACACTGTCCTTGTCACCATGGCAAAAAACTAATGACGAAAAAAATAGTCAAGAATATATAAAAAAATACCTGAAAATTCTCAGTATTAGCCCTGAGTCTGGAATTGTGCCCGTTAAATAGCAACAGACTCGCCTCCTGTTACATGAGACCTAAAATAAAATAGCGAAAAGTGCGTAGTTAAAGACCTCTGCCTACCCCTTTGGGGATTAAAGACGTAAAGCTATTTGTGTACTTACGTCAAGGATATTATAACACGACATTTTTTTACGAATGTACTATAAAATATAAAATTTATAACAGCATTTATCCATATTTTATTTCACATTTTACCACGAATCATCTTATACAACAATTAAATACATTTTCTCATTACAATTGCATAATTATAAGTACGTAGACAAGTGCTAGTAATAATACCCACACACGCTCTCAGCTTATCGAAGCCTTAAGCTACTCAAAAGTAATGATGTAAGCTATATTCAGCATTATCTTAATGACCACGGCTACCATTAATAACTGTCCGAACGCTGCCAATTGATGTGTACTAAAAATACCAACTACACTCTATCGTACACTGATAATAATCTAGTAGACAATAATAAGTAAACACGAGTACAAATATACAGACTTGGTATAAAAAACTGTACTGTACTAAATGATATGGGTTACCCTAACTTGCATTGTTATCAACATTAATTATTTCTTTTCAATATTAATCCTGGTTCTTTTAAGCGAGACATGAAAAAGCGTCTTATAAAGCTGCTTTAGTAGAAGCCATTATTCCAGCAGTTTGTTACGATAGCTTTTGAGATGATGTCCACCACTTCTTGACGTATTGTATATCAACAGAATGAAGTCATTTCGGGATTTTATATAAAAAAACGGTACCTTGGTCACTTCATTAATGTTAGCAAGTGTCCTATGTTAGTTGTGGGAAAATATTTGTGCGACCCTTAAATATTTGTTTTAAAAGTTTCGGTGTACTTTGTGTCGAATAATTGAATGTTCGAAAAGTTTGCTAGCACAAAAGTTTTCCTTGGTTAGGAAAAGTCGGCTAAGATTCGTAGCAACTGAAAAATGGACGATATGTTAGTGACTTCCACTGCAGTGTTAATCAACGTTCGGACGTTATATATATTATATTCTTGCAAACACTTAACTAATGCTATCTTCAAATGTTAGAAAAGATTTTAAGTAGGTAGGAGGACCATTGAACGACTACTGACTACATCTTAATAGATAATATGTCTATATTTATCATGAAAGCTGATTAAATCTAATGAACATCGACAGTACTAAGCCACTTATTCTATTATACCAAAGTCTGCTATAATCATTTATCCTTAGAACTCGAGGCACAAATGCAAAGTGTGAGGAAAATCCGCTAAGTACACATTTTTTAAATGAATTTCTAACAAGCTTAACTTGAAATAGGAACAGCATTATACCTACATTATGAGTGTTACTTTCCTTGCGTGTTGAGAGGGTTAAAATACTGCTCAACATTTTTACGTTCAACTGAATAGGCGAGGTTACTTACCAGCACCGGTTATGACTAAAATACCTATGACTTATTCATAAGTTTTAGGCGTATCAAAAACCTTTTTACGACATAACCGTCGTATGCTTTTATTTATAATATTCTGTACTGATATTTTATTGATGTTGTCTTCTAGCGTCGGGGTAAAAGCCAATAAAACTGTCCACCTAATATCAACTTAAAATATAAGATCTTAGTAATAGACATTTCTTGAAGTCTTACAAGAATATAATATTATGAGAAAATGTGCACATGATATTGATTCCTTACATAATTCTTAGTATAACCTTAGAAGAATCTTATCTAAACTAAAATTTTAAATTAGATTTTTTGTATGTTTGTTTGTTTGTTTGTAACGATTTAACTTAATAATTTGCAGCCATTTTCAGAATTTCAATATTTTAAGCGCCTTCGTAAATCTAAATAATGCACTATTGCTATAATATTTTCCGTAGGAGTTTGTTGTAAGATCGAATGAAACTTTTTATACCGAAGTGAAGTGTGAGCGGACCTCTAGTTTACTATAAAAGTCCAGTATTTTTTTTGAAGAGATAACCGTCAAACAACATTACTGTATCAAACAAAAACGAGTACAGAGCGAACGGTAGATTCAACTTAACCTTCCCACACTAAACAATCACAATAATTACCAATACCCCTAAGTTTTTTGTCGCTTAATCGTTGCACATAAAATATTTTGACGTGACGATAAGTAGCAAAGGGGCCGAACTTGGCTTATCTTATCGGTGTTGAGTGTTGGGCCGCTAATGACCGCTCGCCTACCGCCCTTCACTTATATTTTCGAAGTTTGGAACGTAGTGACAACTTTATTATTAGAGTATTGGCTGGCTGGCAAGTTATACTTGCACTTAATTTGGTTTCAATTACAGAGTATGGCGACTAATACATTACATTGTAACGAAATTTTTAATTGTCAATAATAGATGACCAGTGTTTAGATGGATGATGTAAACACTGCATCGAACACTGCATTGAAAGTTGCCAAATTTTGGTCCAAAAGTATATAGAGGAAGAAATTGAAACGAAAGATTGAAAGATCTTCTTTGAAGATTGACAATTTTTTAAAAATATGTAGGTTATAGTCTTTTTTGTCATCGATGTAAATGTAGATATCCTACTTTATTATTAATTTAAAATATTGAGCCAATTTTGTTAATTCTTTAGTTACACGTATTATTTTTGATAACATGATTTGGTTTTTATTCAATCAAACGACTAGAATAAGGTTGAGGAAAAACAGATCAAACGATAAGAAAGTCGATTAAAAACATTTTATTTCTAAGTTTTTAAGTAATATTAGTTCGCAGCTTCGAAAACTTAGTCATATATTATGAGAAAGCAATATTGTGCATAATATTAAAATAAAATTTTGGATACGTTTTCAAATATACTGTTTCATATACTTGATCAAAATTTAAAATTTTGGTAAATTAATTTTAACGAATTTTTAAGTGGTCTAAAAGTAATAATCTTTGTACTCGTAAACTAGCACGAAATATTCCGAAGGATTAATATGCTCTAATTTTAAAAGCAGCAAGCAAGCACTATAATAATACAATAAAAATAGATTTTTGTTGCGTCCTAATTACTGAATCAATAATACATTAAGAATTTTGTATTTGGTCATGAACTCATGATACAAATATGTAGTATAAGTTCATATACGTATATCATCTAACGAATACCCAACTAAGTCAAACAAGCAACAATAAATTGACAATAATATAAGGAACAAAATAGAGTTGTAGTTAATCTTCTAGAGAAGGTATTTCCCGACAAGATTCAGCATTCGTGCAGCGTAAGTCGGTTGGCTGACATGTGATTTATTCCTTTTATCTTAGAGAAGTCGGCTTTTCATCTGAGATAAGTCTGTTCGTACGTAAATCAAAGCGTGTGTGATTGTTCGAGCGATGAAAATGTAATGCAGCTTAAAAGTGTGACGATGATATGCTCAGTGGACTATTTTAATTCTGTTGAAATCTCGTTTATATAAAAAATGTTACACATAATTTTTTTTTTTTTTTTTTTATATTAGCCTACCAAAGTGACTCCACCCCGCCTGATGGTAAGCATTCAGTGGAATCCAGAAGTGGTGGCCACCATACCAAAAGCCATAGTCTTAAACTGCTGGTATGGTGGCCACCACTATGGCGGCTGGGAATGGGGTTAGTGGAAGGGAATGAGGGAGGTAAGGGAAGGGGAAAGGAGGGAAGTTTGGCCTCCGGCGCTCTCACTCACCAAGCGAAACGCAGTAGTACGGATCTTAATGAAATGAAATGAAATGAAATAAAATGAAATGAAATATGTGTTTATTCATTTAAGTTAATTAAATTAACACTTATTGAACGTCAAAGTTTACAAAATGTCAGCAAATTAACCTACAGCCAGTTCGCTGACGAAGTAGAGCCATGAGAAGAACTGGAAAGAAACTCAGGCCACTCTTTTTAATCGCCAGGTTATTACAATTTTTGTAAGTTAGTTTCAAGTAGCATGCAAAGTGACGCAGGCAATACACTTAACTCTATAGATACTTAATTACTTACAGCTTTTTATGTTGTAAAGAAAAATTAAAAAGTTAAATGTGTGCTTCAGGCTGCCTCAATTTGCATATTGCTACAAAAGGTAAAGGCAACATGTGAACTGTGATAAATGTTTCTATGTAGATATTATATAAACTGTTAATTTTTGGTATAAGTATAAAGTAAGATGAACTTAATTTACCACAGGAGATCACAATGTACCTCTATTTCACAAATCACAATGTAAAAAAATTTAACAATACAAAATGTGTCTAAGTATACAATTTTAACAAAACAATACAAAATGTGTACTTAACTGTTCAAATATGGCTCGGGCATCGGGCGTCATGTCATTTAAAATTAATACAAAAAAAAAACATTTTATAAATTATGTCAAAATGTATCAATAAACTAATGTCAAAAATTATTTGATAAAGCATGTCATTCATAATAATCATAAAAAATGTCATTCATACAATAATTAACAAAAATATGTCCTTGAAAGTATAATGTCATTAAAATTAAGAGTAAAATTAATTTACTCCTTCGTCAAGCGAGCATCCCATGACTTTTATCGTTCAGATACTCATTAACAGTGTAGTAACCCTTAAGTATTAAATGTTTTTTGACAATTTGTTTAAATTTGTCTAAGGGTTTATCCATTATGTCGATAGGTAATTTATTAAATAAACGTACACCAAGTCCCGTAAACGAATTATGGACTTTATGTAAGCGATAGTGTGAGCCAACCAGTTTATGCTTACCCCTGGTGTTAATCTCATGCACATCGCAATTCCTAGTATATAGACTAATGTTACTCTTAACATAAACAACATTAATATATATATATTGAGATGCAACTGTCAATATACCTATCTCTTTGAATCGCTCTCTCAGGGAGTCTCGTGAACCTAGGTTGTAGATAGAACGTATAGCTCGTTTTTGAATAATAAAAACGGTTTCAATGTCAGCAGCCCTACCCCACAACAATATGCCGTAAGACATAACGCTGTGAAAATAACTAAAGTAGACTAGTCTGGCGGTTTCCACATCAGTAAGTTGCCTAACTTTCCTGATAGCAAAAGCCGCTGAGCTGAGTTTACCTGCGAGATACGAAATATGGGCTTCCCACTGAAGTTTGCAATCTAAAGTTAAGCCCAAGAAAACTGTGGACTCTACGATTGAAACTGACTCATTATTTAAAACCAGGTTTATACCTGCACTTTTGACATTTGGCATAGAAAATTTTATACATTTTGTCTTCTTGGAATTAAGTAGAAGATTGTTTACCGTGAACCAGTTCAGGACTTGCGCGAGCGAACCATTTACAACGTCGAAATTAGGGTATTTACGGTTAACTTTAAAAATAAGAGACGTATCGTCTGCAAATAGCACTATATCGCAGAAATCCTGCATAAAGTACGGCAAATCATTTACATGCACCAAAAATAGAAAAGGACCAAGAATGGAGCCCTGTGGGACGCCCATAGCAACAGGTAACCCTAAGGACCTATTTCCATTTACATCAACGTATTGCACTCTATCACTTAGATAGGTGGAAACTAGATTAAGTGCAACATCCCTGATCCCATAGTGACTGAGTTTTCTCAAGAGCGTATTGTGCGACGACGCAGTCAAATGCTTTAGAGAGATCACAAAAAACACCAATAGCATCCATTTTATTTTCCCAGGCGTTAAAAATATGTTTTATTAGTGTAACGCCTGCATCTGTAGTTGAGCGACCTTTCGTAAAACCATACTGCTCATTATGTAGTAATTTATGAAAGTTAAAATGGCTCTCTAATTGCTGCAATATAATTTTCTCAAAAATTTTACTAATAGCTGGCAGTATAGATATTGGTCTAAAATTACTAGGGTCACTCTTAGAGCCGTTTTTAAACAAAGGTACTACTTTACTATGTTTCATTAAATCAGGAAATACTCCTACATCAACACTTTTATTAAAGATAGCAGCTAGATATGGTGCTATATTAATAATTATACTCTCAACTAATTTAACTGAAAAACCCCACAACTACAACACTTACGTCGATCTTCTATGAGAGGTTAGTACTTCCCCGGATGATCCGACCCATTCATGCTGAAACCAGCGTGGATCTACTACCGTACCAATCATTGAGTTACTCAAACTATTAGTATTGAGGTTGATCTAAAACGCAGATATCAGTGTAAATTCAAACGCCTACTAGATGTTAGAAGTGATTTTGCAGTGACAACAGCATATTTATTATATTAAACTAATAAAATGTTAGATTAACATAATCTCATGATGCAACTTTAAAACAGAAAAGTTCAGAAGCAGAATGTGTAGGCCTTTTACCTGGTAAATGTAGCAACTACAAAAGAATCGATAGGGCTGGGAAATAAAAATAGAGAAGCTTATGAGGTCTACTAAACAGTAAACGTCTTTTGACTGAAACGTAATGCTTAAAGTATACTACTTTGTCGCAGTATTCACACATTTATGTTAAAACCATTACTTAAAATCATACAAAACCTTCTAGAGGTTCATTAATCAACTACATAATGAGTCATTACCAAAAATATAACGAACACACGAGTCGAATAAATAGTTCGAAACCATTGAGTTAGCGTGAGAAATGCTTCGAAGCTATTAAAAAAATGTCGTATGCAAACTAATTTATGACACTTAGTTGCTTTCCTTAAATTATATATAAAAGGTATTACAAAACACACTTCAGAGTTGAGTACCTCTGGCTATCAAGTGCCATGGGAACATTACATTGTGTGACACTGTGTAATATGAAGTAGGTATGTACTTATTATTGACACAATAATCTATGCAATATAAACTGAAATTGATTTTTACGGTACCTCTCTAAACGTAAATACGGTTATTACCCATTTATGTATCCAACAAACTTTTTGTTGGGTTACTTGGGCTTCAATTCGCTACAGGTAAGACGGTCATTCGATCAACTTTTAACTGCATGTAAAATCCTACATGGAGCTATTGATGCACCTGATTTACATGCCGAGCTGTGTCAATTTTTTGTGCCTGATAATTACAACAGAGCCAGGCAGCATCCTTTTGTTTACGATACCACGCTGTCGCACGGTTGCGCGTTCCATGTCTCCAGTACCGCGTATGTTAAAGGGGCTCAACGCTCTGCTGGCGTCAAGTCATGGGCTGGATCTGTTTGCTGATGAATGGAAGTTGATCTTGTCTGAATGTATGAGGTATTGTGAGACGTCAGAGTAAAAGTTGTTATTTTATATATTTTAAGTTTTTACTGTGTAATCAGTGTAATTGACTGTAATTTTGTCGTTCTGATTATAAATAAATAAATAAATAAAATGATGACCTCAGTATACATACGGTCATTATATAAATGAGTAGGTAATATTATTTATTAAATAAATTGATATTTTGAACCACGAAGCTACTAACTATTGATTGACTTTATTTGTGAACTTTAGTTATTAACTCATTTCATAGATAATTACAAAACAACCTTTATTTTTTAACAGACTTCAAAAAAAGGAGGAGGTTTCTCAATTCAACCGTATATATATATATTTTTTTTTTATGTGTGTTCGCGGATAACTCCGTCGTTTATGAACCGATTTTGATGATTCTTTTTTTGTTGGAAAGGAGATATCTCGAGGGTGGTACCATAATAAGGAAACCAGGATCTGATGATGGCATCCCAGAGAAATCGAGGGGAACTTTCGAAAATTGTACTGACGACTAGAAAGAAGAAAGAAAGAAAGAAAATCTTTAACTGGCACAATAGTCACAAACATATTCAAACTTAACACATAAGTACATTTGTAAAAAAGATAGAAACAGTAACATAAAGCTGTGCCAATAGGGTCACAACTCAGCATGTGTTGGATGCAGATACTTCTAACGCTGGTTTTCAGTTGTGACTAGTGCATTTGTTATGTTTTTCATTAAGTATTTTAAGGCACTACTATTTAGTGAAGGTTTGGAGACGATCTGATGATGCACAAAGACAGTTGAGGGAACTCCTTAACGATTTATAGCAATTACTTGGTGTTTGGACTTAATTCGTTTCTAATGATGAGAACTTTGCACCCATATGGATTTTAAGTGCCATTACAGGTGACCATAGACAGTCGAGGGAACTCCTCAACAGCAGTCATGTCGGGCTTACTTCCTACGGTTTAATATGCCAAAATGTTTAGTGTATACAAAAATAATACCTAAATAAGTTTTAGGTCTACCCATCACTAAAAATGGTAAAATAAAATATTTTTTAACAAAAAGAAAACCGACTTCAAACAGGAAAGAAACTAAAAAGTAAAAAATAAATTTACATAGCACAAAGTAATTCATATTTTGATTTAGTTAATCAGAAATAATTAAATAAGTATTTTATAATTTTGAAGTTGGTGCCAAGTAAAACAATAACTAGGTACTTATTATTTATAGGTATTATCAATTTTAATTTGCTATTGTGTAGTAAGGTTCTTATAATATTTACTTAGTTATTGAGTATTTTCTTCTTATAATATTTACTTAGTTATTGAGTTCTACTTATAACCTGCCCCAACATTCCAAAAAAACTAAAATATACATTCATAGTTAATTTTTTAAACTTTATAATTATTTTCAACAAAAACTATCAAAGCTCCATAAAAATGTTAAAGCTGTTTAACCCTGCGGCATGTCCGTAAAACGCGCTAAGCTTTTAATAACTATAACGAAATATAAACAAAGAGACAAACACGTAGGTGCCTCCATAAAACGCCAATTAGTATACAGTTTCCGTGTTCTAATAAATCTTTTAATCTTAAAACGTTATCACAAAAGAGCCGAAAGACTGTACTCCAGCCATTTAATTTATTATATCAATTAAGAAATTCTTCACACGCGTCTCTGCAATTACGAATGGAACACTTTATTAGAATATGTGATGATTGTTTTGTGATTCCCTCGGCAATAGAACAGACCAAATAATAAATTCCCTTTAAGAGATATATCACTTTTCCGAGAATAGATTACATACGAATACGTTTTTATTTGAACAATCTATTAGATACAATATTTTATCTAACACTTGTTTTCGTATTTTCCTTGAAATGTTATGTCACAAATATTTCGAATTTAGTCTCGTGCGATCAGAGTTTACCCTTGCTCCTTTGGGAACTGTACATTATTCTGGGATCAAAAAAATCCTGACACGGATTTGTACAAAAAATAAGTTATTGTAGTTTCAACTCTATAGTAAAAATAGAAACTTAAATAGTAGTTAAAGTTTAAATAAATAAAATAAAATAACACGCCATCAAATCCGATCACGTGTGAGTTACATTTGCCTTGAAGTTCAATGTTAGTGCCTATTACTAACCATATTAAAGTCAGTATCTAGTGAGAAAGTTCGCTGTTGAATATTCTACATAAATCTAGTGGACTGTTAGCTCGTAAATCTTCAACAAAAAGACACACAATATAATGCAATCTATACTGCTATTTAAGCCAATAATTTCATATTTCCCTAACCGCGATGTTCTTCATATATTTAGCCATTAAAATCTAGTTAGTATATCAAAGGATTGATAATTATTATGTCGTTCATGATTATGAATATCCGATATCACACCATCAATGGTGATTACGCCAGTCACCTTCAGAAAGCGTCCTTTTCTGCAATCCATTACCTTCGTTAGTCGTTAATTATTAAACGTGGTCATAAATAACTGGATATTAATTGTGTAATTTGATAAAATTATTAATTATGACAGATAATCTGCTGAACGCTCTTTCGGGCGATAAAATTATTTAAACTAGGTATGTCAAAATATCATCGGCGGTTAACTGAAAATAGACTTTGTATTTCAGTGAGAAGTTTTTATATGATTCATCTCTCTATTTTATGTGCTTCAAAAATCTAGGAAACCAGTAGCTGTAGCGGTTGTTTCAAATTTCTAGGTACGTTGTATTTTACGTAATTTAAGTAAATTTATACGGCAATCATAAAATTATATTGCAATAAGATAAATATATAATATTAGTCAATAATAATCGTAACTCATTTCCATAATAACCGACATCGTTTATGTATAAGCTAATACAATATACAATTTTATTAAGACACGCTGTTTCACGTTCGAAAATGATCAAAGTAAAATTTTAAACGATCATAAAGTCACTTTAGACTGTAATAATCAAATCGCTAAAGCGACATACATTAACTTGAAATATGTCGCGCAGTATTTGGTTTCAAATTTAGGTATTCATAAATATTTTATGTATTAATGTAGAGAACGTGGAAGATGAACATCTAATATGTTTAATACTCAAAAGTTTTACTGTCGATTCTAAACTTTAATAGCAATCATATATCGAACAATCTTAACTAAATACATCATTTCATCTTGTTTATTACTAAGTTAAGAGGAACTAATTCAATGCCACATTAAGCTTGACTCTGCTGACATCTATATACGATATACTTTTTACGATTTCTCAGTATGAAATTTATTACTTTTGTCACTAGAGAAGCAGTAAAATCATGAACGTTTTATTCTATTTAATGTGATTCGAACTATTAAAGTTTACGATTAGTTTGAAGATAATTTATTAGACTGTTTAATGAAATGTTAACACTCATAATCAATGTTAGGACCTAGCAAAATTCCTAATACTAATTACTAAAGTTTAGTGACGTAACAGCTATATCTCGGCACCTACTGCTGAACTACACTTTTGTGACGATATTACGAGTATGTATCGTCACAAAAGTGTAGTTCGATCTTTGTAAGTGGATACACTAAAAGATGAAAAGGAATTCATCAATACAAATATACTTTGTCAAGAAAGGTATCGTAAGTGATATCATGTTGACTCCCAATAGCGGAGGGCCTACAGCTTGTTTGCTCTCGCCACCATCTCAGATTGGTAATAAGATGCGACACATGTATTATCCCGATTAAATCCCCTTGGAAAAGGGGCTTAAATATAGTGATGTCTGTAGGTGACGTCCCTCTATCACAACCCGCCATGTCATACGGTTGTAATAACATTGGAGTGTGTCAATCTTGAAAAACAAATTTAATATGTCAATTTAGAACTGTGTAGGAACGAAATTATTTAAGCGCGTTTTATTGGAATAAATATGTAAAAAATAATGATAATTGTACAGAGTCTACTGGATTTTATGTTACAATTAAGTAATTTAAGTATCTACTTAATAATATAACATTTTATCATAAATTGTAAATATATTTAATGAAAAAAGTACAGTATCAACTTATTATTAATTACAAAATAACGCAACTCTATATACAGAAATAATGCAATTTATCGATATCGACATTTAAGCGAAACAAATCGGCATTTAGCACCTCACCCGCGCGGCACTACTCGATGATTGATCGCTCGGCTTCCCGCCCGAGCTTGTCAAGGCGAAGAATAACATTGTTACGGCTCTTGTAAACGTCTCACTGCTGCGAAATCCTCTTAGAGCCAGTGAGAAACAACTAAAATAGAACTGGAATTGTATTATCAATATTTTATAGGCAGACTCGCACATGGACGATTGATAGACGCAAGAGTATACTAAAATGATTGTGTTAAAAAAGTAAAAATCAATGCCCTAGTCTAATTTGTTTTTATACGATGTATGCGTTAACATCTGTATTTGATCTGAACCACTCACACCAATATTATGCTTTATACTACGTTTAGGCGTTTTAAAAACATGGCCGTAATCAAATTTTGTTTGAATTTAAAGCTTGCATGCTATCAATATTTAAGTGTTCTATAGTAACATTTATGAACTCTATTTTGTGCGACATAAAGCACTATACAAAATACATATCTACTACATAACATAATCATTAATAGACGGAAACAAATGTAATAAAACAACGTATATTATCTATCATCTATACAAAATTCGCTTGACATAAATTACCTAACCGACATACAAAAAAATCTTCCAAACCCGCCGGAAACCCAACCAACTTCACAACATCTAACATTTTTATAACACATCATAAATACCGAAATGATCGCAAACAAAATATACCAATAAAGACATAACCTGAATCGAACAAACTGCTTACCATAATGGTGGGCTATGATCCTCTAATGGATAATGCGAATGGACGGAAGCCGTGTGGATAAAAAGAAGACGGTAAATTTAGACCACCGAGCTAGTGGACATCAAAGGACATACCGATGTATAATCATGGATATACGACCGCTGTAAGCGATAATATTTTTAAGATATTTTTTGTACAAATGTATTTTTAATAATGTTTACATCTAATAATAATGTTTATAGGTAAAACTTTGATGTTATGCACAATATTCGGTGGTCACCAGTGACCGGTATGATGCGGCACAAAACTGCAACTGTGGCAGATGTTGTTGTTACGGATACGGCATTAAAATTGTACACATTTAGATTGAAGCTTTTAGGTAACAAAGTAAATAAAGTTCAAACAAAAAGGATTAATAAGTCCTGCGTTTACGACAAAAACGTCCTTTATCACAAAGATAAAGCATTATCCTTGCTTTCAACCTACTTGATACCACTTATTACACAGTCAATGAACACTTCCAGTTATACATCATACATGCATCGCTGTTACTTACATGCATATAACAAGGGCGTGTGTTTCAAAGTAATTGTGACGTCATGACTTGAACTCGCAAATATTGACAGTGTGATGCGGCATGTGTGAGCTTACCTGAGAAAGAAGGAAACAATGATATTAATATATGTAAGCTTACAAAGTTAAAAGAAAAAAAATATAAAACAGAAAAAAAGAATTTTAAAGATTCACTACAATTATTTACATACTGTTTACTCTTTATTTTAGTTATGTAAGATATCATTTGGATCGCAGCAAATGGCGTTCTATAATCTCTGCTTACCCCATTAATAGGAGACAGGCGTAAAGTTATGTATGTACGTAAAGAAAATTACTGAAAAACGTTTGCCTGTGTATATAAAAACGATTTGAAAATATAGATTTGAATATTAAGTTTTTACTGTTAAAAGTATAATGCGTTTTTCGAATAAGGTTTTCGAGTTAGGCCGCTATTAGACTATCATAGTGATCAAAGATGTGTAAGTCATTTTTAAATGAAGAACATATGGCGGTATAATAATTACATGTGATGATAATAATTTTTATTTATTTATCTATGATCATAATTTGAGGGTAGTCGAACTATGATCATAGAATTTGACAGATATGAAATCATATTTATATGATAATGTAATAATAATACTTAAACGGGAGCCGAGCAGCATAGATAGGTTATAGTGAACCAAGCCGGGAAACTCTAAGCTTTGATAGCGTTGAAGCAAGGGGAGGTCTCTAGTGTAATATCTTTATCTTTACAAAATTGAATTCGTTGTAGACCAAAACACTTCAACCCTTATTATGTATTGATCTATATTTTTGTTATTGTTTTATATAACGTTTGTTTCATGTTTCCTTATATTTTTCTAAAATTTATTACAATAGATATGTGAATATTCATACTAGTACTTAATAATAATAATAATAATATTCTACCACATGCACACAGCGCCATTTAGCCCCAAATTAAGCAATTATATTTGCTTATTAATTGTAAATACATACATATTATAGATAAATTACACCCAGACACAGAACAAACAAACATGCTCATCACACAAAGGTTTGTCCTGGTTGGGAATCGAACCCACGACCTCCGGCTTAGCAGTCAGGGTCACTAACCACTAGACCAACAGGCCAGTCTAAAAGTACTTGCTCGTATACCTACCCTCAACATGCATAGTAGGCGGGTACCGTAATATCTAAATATTTACTAACACGTATTACCGATAGATTATGTAAGTGGCACGTATAGACTTTTATTCAATGTTTGGTAATCAGTCAACTAATCACTTATAATATTAATTCAAGTTGTTTACATTAATATTAGTACTATTAATTCCACTTACTTAAAATCTCAGTGGGAAGTCCCACTGAGATTTTAATATGCAGTACCGGGCAAAACATTTAATAATCTTATAACGAAGCGTAATAAATAATGTACGAGTATAATACAGAATTACCCATATATCAATGTGACTTTGAAATGTTAACTATGTTTGAAGCCACCGCTTCATCACTTGTACTTTAAAATAAAAGAATACTGTTGTATGTAGGTGTATAATTAATAGTTATTTATTTGAAAAATATATGTGCAATAATGTAAATACTACCAACGGATTGTAGGTGTAATTGCCTGAAACTGGTTGAACCGCTAATATGGCATTTCTCTGGCGTCTAAAACTCTTTTGTCATCATAAAAGATAAAAGAAAATAGTATTACAGTGCAATAATAGCCGAGAAACGAAAAGTTTTCATAAAGTGCACTTATATAAGCTCTAAACTGTTTTTAAATATTTATACTCTATACTAAGATGCTACAAAACTGTGTAATGATATTTAAAATAACTAATAGGTATTGTTTTAAAAAACCTTAACCATTTGGGAAAATGCATCTAATAAAAAAAAATATAGTTGCAACTGTAAACTAAATTATGTATGCTGGAATATAATAATCATAAGAATATAACTGAAACTTAGCTCTTAAAGTGAATTTGTGAACCTTACATTTTAATTCAAGATAATTCAGCCCCGAAACAAGTTAGTTACGATCTGATCTTATATGCAAATTGTCGATTCACTGAACACAGTGCAAGCATTTTATTTCATTTAGCTCCAATTTTAATATTGAAAGTTTACCGTTGCCTTTTTAAATTGTTTTTCGAATAATCCAGAACACTAGCACGGTTAATTAACACGACACGTCAGAAATAATTACTCGCGTAATTTGCATTGACAAAAAATATCTGTAATAACATTAACCACAATTGATAACATTTTTACGTCGAACGCACCTGAATTTGGCTTAATTTGTAAACCTCAAGCCAAATAAGTTTTGCACAGATATGAAAACGGCGGCTTCACGTTGCAACTGCGGTTGCGTTCATAATCCGATTGTCGATATGGCAAACGCAAAGTCGAACAATCCTATGCAAAACAAAGAAATAATAAAGGTGCGTTTTATACTACACGATAGTCTTAGCCTTTATTGCTGGCGGAGAGGCGACAAGGCCAATAAAACATTTTCTCTGCAGAACGCCATTATGGAACCTGATATTCGTGTGGGTAACAAACGTACACGAAGTTGGTTCGGATTATTCGATTTTTGAAATTAAATCTTCATAAACGTGGGTTCGGGAATTGAGTGTTTCGTAAAGATTTAGAACGTGTTTTGTAATCGCCAGAGATTCACGTTTTTAAATCAAATATTTGGTCTGTTGAAACATTAAAACTAAATTATTGTGTAAAGATAAACTGTATTTTACGAGTGTTTCCATTATTTCCCTTTTTACTGATATCTTTCCGCGTGTATGTACAAAACTCATTGTGAAATTAACAACATAAAGAACGCACAAGTACTGTTTCAACACCAATATACGATACGATACGCACAAGTAAGTTTATCTCTTTTCTCTATAGAAGAAAGTTTAAAATTTGATGGCATTTAAAAAGATTCTCCAAATAGCAATAGTATGGCGTAAGTTAGTGCCGACTCAATCTGCGTAGGTATCGTCTGTGCAATAAAATAAAAAGAGGGTGAAACGCGGTTTAATTGGCGTCGGTGCGAGGTAACACGATCATGAGTTCTGGGAAACGTTGAGCCCTACTCTTATTGTTACTTAAAAACAATGTTTGCGTAGAATGTGTAGTAGACCACTGTTTCGTATATTGTAACTTTAAATATGCACAGAATAAAAATTGTCGTCATAAATTATCTAAATAGTTACATACCCACTGAAAACCTGTTATAATTGCAAAAAATATCATTTAATCGATTTGATGCCACGAGTCTCTATACTAACTAAACAATGTAAATAAATTGAAGCAGTTCATTATCAGGCTCTGCAAGGTTTATCCCACAGAGATCCTACACATGAACGTACGAAAGAAGAAAAACGCAAAAAAGCAGTACAGGGAGGAATTGTGGCGAACAAAAGACGAATGAGACCCGGTTTAATCCTGTCCGGCCGTCATTTTGACGTCGTGGGCGAGAAAATTGAATTTATTATCGTTTGTATTTGAGTGACGTGTTATTTTCACACGAAGGAGAGAGCGCCGGAATCCAATCAGTCAGACGCCGGATACGATAGCTCCGATACTGCGAGTCTACGGCTGGAAATGGCGTTTTCTATTCCATGTGTTTTTACAGGATGATAATACAAGGATATGCGATATTTGAAGTATGTTGGATTTTAGATTTCTATTAGTAAAAATATAGTATAGTAATTTTTTGTTTATTATTCCAAGTAAGTTCTTTTATAATATCTATAATGTTGAAATTCATTGATTTTAATGTAAATATCGTTGAGACTTTTTGCTTACTTATTGCTATTATATCATTAATCTTGTCTCATAATTATCATTTTCTAGACAGCTCGTTGCTGTGCTCTTAAAATTATTTCATATGATAACTTTACTAATATCGAAAACTTAAAAAAACTCTGTGTTACATTTCTAAATATTAAAATAAATTTTAAATTTTTGTTAAATCAAAAAAACGTCATAACTTTATTCAAAACAACTTATTGTAGGTAATAAAATAATATATAATTATTACGACTTATTGTTCAAACTCGATCAACACGGTAGACTATTATTACTTACGAACAAAACAAAGCAAAAGGCGGGGTTACACAGAAGGGGTGGTAACTGCATAGCACGCTAATTGGTTGAAATACCTTTAATATAGACGCTGTAAAAGTTATGGGGTACTATCAGCTAGGTTATTTCATTAGTATATACCTAAAAGCAATTTATTTATAACTGGACACTGACTGTACAAAAATGGAATTTTATTTATATTTTAAAAGCTATAATGCAAGAAATTTATTATAGTTCTAACCTTTTCAAATGTCTTGTTAAAAACTTTTAGTTACTAATAAAAGCTGCTTTAGTAAATCCTTTTTCCGGTCGATAATCACTGTGCTTATACGTATAGTAACATAATGATTTGCGTCTAACTAACGATCACATTTCCTGGCTGTGTAAGCATAAGTATCAACTTCAAATCATGTATTACAGTGAAAGGCTTAACCCTTCAGTGGTAATCTATACGTCACAGAAACGGTGGGTACCCACTAATTTATTACCCCGCAAGGCTTTCCGGACATTTCAAGGTTGTTCAATGGTGAAACCCGTACATTACAATTTAGGTATTTGAATAAGCTTGAATACGGCCCTGGTTTTTGTTTGCAGTTCATTGGTAGTTATTTATGACGTCATTTACAATGCTATGATTTGTAAATTAAATCTACCAATGTTATTTGATTCATGAATTAATAATGTATTAACACTTAATATCAATACGGAATGTAATTTAATGAATTTAAGCGACCTGAACAAATATTCTGACACTAGGTTGACCATTAACCACTCGATAAGAAGAAGAAAGATACAGAATGTAAATAATAATGTATAAGTTGAAAGTTACTACTAAATAAAAAATAGGTACTTTATACAAGATGAAACTAAATTAAGGCATCGAAACTAATCTAAGAAATGATGCAATTTCAAAGAAAGTAAGTACATATTTTCCAAGCAGGCGATCACAAAAATGAAACTGGTTTTGTTCATCCAATGGGATTTGCATAAAACTTGTTTAAATGTTAATCGGTATGCTTGGCTGGATTATGACGTGCCCTCTGACATGACCGGCCGACGTACATGTGCACTTAAATTATTTTACTTTCACCTACCCTTTCAGGAATAACTTTTGGAATAGTAACTATGGGTACTGAACCTTTACTGAACCTCGAGTTTTGATATTTCAACGTTTATGACGTATGAATCGAAAACGAAATTTTAGTTGTCATACCTGCAGCTAGTAGCGTTAAATAAAATTAAAGTTTTACGTTTTACAAACTTCCTACCAAATACCCAACCAGCTTTTTAATTATAGCTATAATGGCGATCACTAAATACTTTCTTTAATGATCGCTGGACTTCCAGCGATCATTAAATTCATGAAAATTCCTTTTGATTTAATTACCGGGCACATTTCGGATGTTGTAAAAGTTTCGATGCAATTTTTGCGAATTGTAAAAGAATGTTACATTATTTATTTTATTCTCGAATTTAATGGTAATGGTCGTATTGATTTGGTTAGCAAAAGCAGAACAAACTTCTAATATTGTACGTCTGGTCTAGTAGTTTGACATGATCGCCTTAGCTACCCGAACCAAACATTTGTATGTAAACCACAAATGTTTGTTTCGGTTAAAATTAACGAGTATAATTTATTTATATTGTGTAGTCCCTCGCAATACAGGGCTTCATCCTGCGTCAGTTATCTTTTCATACAAGCTTTTTAAGAGCTATTATAATCTTTGATTTATAAGACAGAAATAAATAAACACAAAGAATTTTATTATCTAGCTACAGTACCGGATGTTGCTGGTAAGATTGTTTGCCACAATTGTTTTTATTTATCAGACTATCTAAAACTTTAATAATAGGTATGTATCCTTAATTTAGTACTAAATACATATTGAGTTAGCAAGACCATGCAAGAAGTATTTAGGTCAAGTGACTACACACATCCTTTATTTTATCTCTGCATCACCCTGTGAGGTTGACTGGTAGAGAATGTCTTTGGTATTAAGTCCGCCTATATATACTTTGTATAAAAAGTTGTTAAATGAATAAATAAACCCCTGGCGATCAGATTGTGAATCACTGATCGTTTATGTATTAAATAGTTGAACTACATTACATTGGCGCAGTCTAGTAATTTGATTGTGAAGGTCAGACGGTCTTGAATTGAAACAAGGCGCAGAAGATGTCTATTTATAATATCATAGTTACCTTTTTATAATAGTATTGTATGTAAAATACTTAACTCTTTAGCATTCCTGTATTCGTACTTTTATATGCGTAGCTGCTTATTTTGTCACACTATCCTACATTAAAATACTGACCATCATAATTACATATTGCAACCTCATCAAATCGGTTCCCAAGCTTCCAAATGAACTCAAATACCAACGTGAAGTTTTTGCTCCCATCGTTTTGAACCATCTACAATTTATACAGCTGATTCATGGACGCTACTTATAATGGAATATTACCGAATACTAAATTACTGTGATCTTGGACAAATTACGGCGGGTAGGACGCGTTTCGATGTAATTGGTGGTAGTCACTTCTGTTTTGGAGTAAAACATAAGAAAAAGCGATCGTAAAAATGTTGAGAATTGATGATATAAAAAAAATACCCTTTTTGAGGATGATTTGATTTCAGTGTTATGATGCAAATAGACTAATTTTTAAAAGCGTAATCTACGGATACAGAGAACACTGAGGATAAGATTGTTTTTAGCGCAATACGATATGAGTGATTTTCAAAATATTATGATTTCTTTTTTTTTTTTCAAAAATACTTTTATTGCTAATAATAACGAATAAAAATGAGTTATGATTATATACTACATACTTACATATTTTGTGTTCTGTAGAAAATGTAAATATTTAGAGGCTCAGCTCAATAGAAATTGAAGATGGAACAAATAAAACAATTTAGCAAATGTTCGAAACAGTATAAATAAATAAATAGAGAGAGGTCTAAGAAATGAAACAAGATAATATTAGAATTTCAAATGTAATTCATGAGGTGCCACTAATGATCTAATTGTTGTAAAATTCGCTAATCGCGTGTAACTCAGCGCCATCTCCCGATGTTTCCGTGTATAATGATGATGATCGTTGCCAAATAAATAATGGACCAGCGTCAACGTTGCACAGATTTGCTCTGATGAATGAATATTTGACGACCCAAGTATAAAACGACAGGAAAAAGTCATTTAACTTTTTCTACTCCAATAAAATAACAATGTTAGTCATAATAAGAATCATGTCCGCTATTTTTCAAAGAGAATGCAAACGTAAATTAGGTTTTACTTTTGCTACATTTGATACAGTTAAAATATTTTTTTTTATAAATGACCGTAGTTTAGGTTATTGATGCAACAGTATGAACAGTTGAATCATGAAATAAATATGTGTTATATAGTTATAAAATAAATATTTTATATATATTAGCCTACCAAAGTGACTCCACCCAGCCTGATGGTGAGCAGTCAGTGGAATCCAGAAGTGGTGGCCACCATACCAAAAGCTATCGTCTTAAATTGCTGGTATGGTGGCCTTCACTATGGCGGCTGGGAATGGGGTTAGAAGAAGGGAATGAGGGAGGTGAGGAAAGAGGAAAGGGAGGAAATTGGGCCTCCGGCACTCTCACTCAGCGAACGAAACGCAGTAGTAAGGATACTACTACTCTTAAGTCGATCTTCTATGAGAGGGTACAAAATATCATCTTGATTTGGTCACCATTCGCCTGATATACATGGTATTTGCAAATTTCTGCCTTTGGAAATACCAGCAGCATCTAATGGTTGATTAAAAAACATCTTTTACTACTACTCAGTGAAGTCAACAAGACATCTTACATCTTAGTTCTGTTGTATCAATTTGTCATACTTTTTCTAAAGCCAATCAAAGTTAAATCGTTGATTCACTCTGTTAGTGGCCAAACAAAAGAATAACCACTTACACACCTTTCTCTCGTAGTTGACCTGTTGACCTGAAGTAGCAGGCTACATCGATAGCTACACTCCTCGACGATCGAAATCATTTAACGAATCACATCGATACGTACAAACTGGATATGAAATTTAATTTTCTTAATCATAGTTTACATTTTCAGGTAGATCCAGCAAATGTAAATAAATAATGTTTACTACGAATTTTATTTTAATGTTGGACAATTAGAAAATTCTGTATTTGATAATTTAGTCGTATTTTAAGCAAAAGTTAAGCACCTGTAGAAGCGATCACGTTCTGCATATCGAATTTATGTTTAGTATTCGTTAATCACTTTATGGTTAACCTAATTATTATAATAAACCAATCAGATGCTTTGAATTTTTAAGATTAACTAATCATTTTTAATTATTGATATATATCTTTGCTTATGTATAAACCTGCTCCAAGTTTCAAAATAAATATTTTGATATACTACTTAGAGCTTAAAATATTGGTACCTGTCTCACGTAATGGTAATATAAAGAGTCACCAATTTTTATATTCGTGAACTTCATCAAAAATTAACGAATTATTAAAATGATCTTTAACACGCTGTACTTATGGTACAATACTGCTCAGCTTAAAATCCGTAACCTTTGGAGAGCCTAAGTTTAAATATATGTGCTACTTTATACCGATTTATAATCAGCAAGCAATCCGAAATCAGAGTCATCAATAAAATATTTGAATTCCCTTGAATCACGAATCAAGCAATATTTTGAAAAGTAATTCAAATTTTGTAGTAAATACTGATTTGAGAGAAATTTAAACTGTTAAGTCTCTTCCAGCTATACTCTACATCGATCCAAGTATTACCTGCGACCGCGAACAATAAATCGGATTGGAAAGCAGGCATCTCGACCGTTGTAAATCAATCAACTGATCATAAAATATGATCCGTAATATTAATAATATTCCACTCAGTGGATCGAATTTTGTTGATTAATATTATTGTTTTAATTTTAGAATGCAACGTTTATTTTATTTTTTTGATTGATTTCGTATTTTATGCGTAGGCGTAAGTGTTTAGTAAGTTTTATTTAGATTTTATTTTATTTATTCATATTTAGATGAATGGAAGGTATTATATTTTGAGAAATTTTCTTTTTAAGTATTACTCGATGCACGTAATAGTACACTTCAAGAGTAGTAATTAATATAATAATACTGTCAACTCTAGGAATAATAACCTAATTACCTCTGGTTCCTTTTACTTGTCCACCCTCATTCTCTTATCCCAACGGTCGGCCACGGCTCGGTTGTTTTTTAGGATTGTTTTTGCAATCCTTAGAGAACACAGCCATCAGGTGAACATTATGCTGCTTAATATTATACTTCTGTGCCAGTTAAATTGTACCTCTAATGAATTTTTTTAAGTTGATAAAATTATAAGGACAGAAGCCGGAATACCCAGCGTATGTGTATACAATTATGTTAAAACATATATATGGATTGCTTTTTCCGTGTACAAGATCCATAAAAAATCAACTACAAGAAGGCAAGATAATCTAATACAACATTATTAATGTATCAGCTACAAAATATTTTACGTCACATAAAGGTTGCTAGAACTTTTTTCCCAGTCAAGTTGTTAGTAATTTGTGAGTAAGAAAAGTTATTTATACACAATAATGAACACCTCCACCTCGGCTATCTCGGTGCAGCGGTTATAGTTCTGACGTCCGGTGAGCCAAGTTACGATTTATTTACTTCACAAAGTCAGAAATCTGAACAGTGGCCTGTTGTTTATTAAACTAGTTGGAAAAAGGTTTTTGCGATTATGTTTTTTCTTCGTTGAGTTTTTGAGTAGTTTATTCTTTGACATTCAGCTAAGTTATAATTCTTACGTAAATTAAGTTTCGATTACATAATAAGTTAAGATTTAACTTCAAGAATCAGAACAGATGACCTGATATATATGGCAAACAACTAAAGGATAAGCGTGACTTTGAAACGGCAAAACGGTCAAAAAGCCATGGGGAGGCCTAATTATGTCCAAGGAACGATTTTAAGCTGAAATGATGAAGAAGTAGTTTTATTTGTATTTACTTACACCAATTACTAATTACGCTGAAGTAACATGCATCGCTGACACTACCATGACAATATACAGTAAGCTCTCTTGCTTAAATCAGGACAAAACCAATGCAAAAAATCGTTCATTTTACAGAAACGCGTGGGGTTAGGATAATGCGGTATATAGGGCTATTTGCCTTAACTCTCTACTACGAGTACGTCATTATCTCAGAAGCCGCTAAGGTCTTTGTTATATTGTACCGTTATGTTATTGAGATAACTCACCTAGTTCAGTTTCTGGTTTCGATACGTGATTTGTGATACGTTTGTCCGTGATAGACTGTTCTTTTTTCTAGTTGTCCTAACTACTGAAAATGACAGGAAAGTTTTCAAGCAGCCTGCAAGACTGTGTTTTAAAGTTAAGTTTATGCTGTTGAGTACTGAGTTCAAATGCTTATACGAGTATAAGAAACGCTGTATCAGCTGTTTTAGAACAGATTATGTATTTTAATAACAGTAGTGGCAAGTGGAATACTTTTAAAACTCTCGAAATTTAAGTAAATGTAGGTATGGTCGGTAATAGATAGGTAATAGTACCTATCTATTACCGACCATACCTACATTACATGTTCTCGGCTCAACTATAGAGTTGAGCCGAGAACATGTATAGATATAGGTATATACATTACTAAAACTAATCACGGTATTCAGCTAAAAGATAAATTACTAAAAAACTTAAATAGACAAAATGTAGATTTTACAAATTTTAATAATAAATTACGGAACAACATAAATGTCAAAATAAATAAACAAACTGATAAACAATGCAACAAACAAGAATATCTTTTATATCTTACGAACAACAGTATGCAATAAATATTGTATGTTATTATGTTCATCTTGACTGATTAACTTAGTGATAAATAGTGTTATTGGTACTTTTGTTTGTTGTGGTTACGGACTGTTGTTTAACTTAGTGTTGAAAACTAAAGATACTTTTAAACATATACTTAGCAATAATTATCTGTGTAAATTATTTTTAAACTAACACACATTTTTAAAACATCTCAAGACAAAGGCCTCTTTTAAAAGTAAGGGTTCGTTTTAGCCACGCAGTTGGTGCGTACATATTTTAAAAAGGAGACTACATTCGATTTAAAACATAAATATAACATCAATTATTTACAAAATAAACCCACAACTAATTTACTTTTTCTTTCATCTACTAAGCTCTAGCACTAACAAACAGAACTGCAAAACTCAGAACCCTGCCAAAACTTCATACCGTAATTAACTGAACTTTAGTTTTTCTACCAAAGGGTTGGCAAAAATTAACCCGTTACCATGACAACGCATACATAAAATCACTGTTATTAACAAGGAGTTGTCCATCATATAGCAATTGAGCCGTAATAAACGATAATGTATCGATTTTATACTTTTACTGTCTCATTATTTTAATTGGGTCGAGATTATGCTTGGTGCACTTCAACATGGTTTTTTTTTTTTTTTTACATTCACACAGCGCCATCTAGCCCCAAATTAAGCAATTATATTTGCTTGTGTTATGGGTACTAAACAACTGATATACTACTTATATACATTTTTTTTTGTAAATACTATACATATTATAGATAAATTACACCCAGACACAGAACAAACAATCATGCTCATCACACAAAGATTTGTTCTGGGTGGGAATCGAACCCACGACCTGCGGCTTAGCAGTCAGGGTCACTAACCACCAGACCAACAGGTCCGTCAAGTTAGCTTCCCGCGGCGGGGTTTTACCCGCGTCTTTGCTTACTGCTCTGCTCCCGTCGCCAGTAACGTGATGTTACATAGCCTATAACCTTTCTCGAGAATTAGGCTATCATACTCAAAAATGATTATTCAAATCCGACTGGTTGTTTCAGAGATTAGAGCGTTCAAACAAACGAACAAACTCTGCCGCTTTATATCATAGCATAGATTATATAATTAATTGCTTTTTGTATCAGCCGAAATTACTAATCATGGTGAATGACCTTGAACTTGTAACACTGCGGTATTGCAGGCTTGAAATTCTTTTGTAGCTTTCCAAACACTACTGACACTACTGAAATCAGTCTCAAAGTTGGATCTCTTTATCTAAACTATTTAACCGGGCATAACTTGTGTTATTAATTGATTATTTAATATTAGTTCTGCATATGTGTAAGATAAATTATGACAGATTTGCAATAAAAAGCGTTCTTGAATATGAATTTATAAAACAAATTATTCATCCACAATATATTATTAATGCGTCGCCATCAGAGACGCAGTGTCAATGAATGTATAATATATGATAATTATTATCTCGAATAACAAATCATTTGGCTATGAGACAAACTAGTATGGATGATATAATTTTCTTGAACAATTTGAACACGGAACCTAGAAACGCAATTTGTCACTATAAATTCAAGATAATTTTACACCAAGTGGGTGTTTAAATCAATTGGACGGCTAAAGTCGGGAATGTACTTGGATTATTGATAACGACATGCAAGCACGAAAGCTTGACTATTCGATTTATTTTTCCAATAAGGTACACTGAACGATGTCGCCACAAAATGAAACAGCCCCTACAACCGACCATACGATGAAATCGTCTGGCCGCATTACCATGATTTATTTGCAGTCTAGACATTCATATTTTAAAGGAAACAAAGTTCAAAATAAAAAGGGTTAAATACAATTTTATGTCGGCAAAGTATACGTGCTTCGCAAATCAAGTGCGTTGAAGAGGATGGGAGAACCACGTCTATGAAAAATCGTGACGGGGGTGACACAATGAGTGAAGTGAGGAAAGGTGAGGGGGTGAGCAAGGTGCTTTAATCTGAAATACGTACCCTTCGAAACTGCAAGGCTAAGGGTGCGTGTCGAACAGACTACAGACGCTGGTCGCAACAAAAAATAACAAAAAATATGACGGAGATTGGACGAAAAACCCAAATTATTTATTTTGTGAGGTTATTTTCCTGAATAAGATAAATGTACTTCAAATTAGGCCAAAAATATTAAGAAAAGTACTTACATAAGGGATAAATCTTAATTCCTTTAGGCTACGCTCTTGTCAGCAACAAATTGGGAATCCATTAGAGTCCCAAATCAATTTTAACGTTTAAGTAACTTCTAAGTGAAGTTCGTTCTGCTGAGACTACATGTTTAATCTAGTAGAAGTTCTTTCAGCTTCTTGGAGCTTTACTGATAAATATAGCAATATTTAAAGACACCCGTTGTTTTAACCTATTATATTATATATACAAACAAACAATATATATATATATACTATTATATTATTATTTGTTTTTTTGAACGCGCTAATCTCTAAAACTACCAGCCGGATTTGATAAATTCTTTTTGCGTATGATAGCCAAGTTCTCAAGGAAGGTTATAGACTATGTAACATCACGCTTTTTGGCGATGGGAGCAGAGAGCAAAGACGCGGGTGTAACTGCGCCGCAGAAAGGTAGTAATATCATAAATCTTTTGGCTAAAATTACGAAAAGAATAAGAATAATTAATTTATCAAGTTTACAAAGTGTAGAGTTATTACAATGTTCACGATTTAAATTATGATAATAATAATATACTAACAATTGATTTAATCATTCATCATGGCAATATGAATTGTTTTCTTCTTTTCTTAATCTCTAACGTATTTGTTATATTTCTTTAGTGTATCGGACAGAATTAGTATCAGCGTAAATGTAATATTATGCATATTATTATTTAAAACAAAAACAAACTTGGGTGGCCATCACTTTCCAAAATAATGACGTAGTGCCATGTAGTTGACGGTAGTAGATCCACGCTGGTTTCAGCATGAATGGGCCGGATCATCCGGGGAAGTACTACCCTCTCATAGAAGATCGACTTAAGAGTAGTAGTATCCTTACTGCGTTTCGTTCGGTGAGTGAGAGTGCCGGAGGCCCAATTTCCCCCCTTTCCTCTTTCCTCACCTCCCTCATTCCCTTCCTCTAACCCCATTCCCAGCCGCCATAGTGGAGGACACCATACCAGCGGTTTAAGACGATAGCTTTTGGTATGGTGGCCACCACTTCTGGATTCCACTGACTGCTTACCATCAGGCGGGGTGGAGTCACTTTGGTAGGCTAATATAAAAAAAAAAAAAAAAAAAAATAGTTTGTCTATTTAACAAATTGAGCTAAAAAGCAACCAAAATTACAACAATATTTCGTGATTAGTAAGTTCAAACAGCTTTAATTGTGTATGCATAAAACAAGTTTCAAAATCTGGCAGTCAAAGAAAATTCGTTCTTATTTAAAGTGCCATACGTTTCAAAGCCAATATTAAATAAATTATGCATCCACATGCTACCGGTTTCACCCCTAGAGTGAAGACTAATGAATTAGCCCGTCAATAATATCAAAGCAAATGCCAGATGTCAATCTTCTAGTGACAACCGTTTTAAGGGTTAAGTTTCTATTCAGGAATTTTATATTTAAAGACTTAGAAATTAGAGTTTATTTTGACTTGTATAAATAAGTTACCCCTTTAGAAGTAGGTGCAAAGATTTTATGTGATTGATTACGTTTATAATGTGATATTTGCGTGTGATATATTTATAGAATTCCGTAATATATTAATTTTGTAAAATAAAATGTTAGGTAATTCAAATAAATACGATAGATGTAATGGCGAAAAGAAAGTTTCATTAGTTTATGTCTTTAGTAATTCTTTACGATGAATTACTTAAATTAATAAATAGTCTACAGTAGCCTACAGTGGCAGACGAATCAATAGTCTACCTGGTGGTAGGTAAGTAGTAACTAATACCAGGGACTCTGTGAAGTCACTGCCTAGTTTCAATCACGTTTGTATAAGGACGTTTCATACTGTTATTACTTTATTGCTATGTTTTGTTAGCAATAGAGGCTACAAATAGTGCTGTAGCTACTTACGCTAGTAGTAAGAACTCCACAAGCTTCCGTAGAAGCCAATTTCTCGGTCGAAGTGTGTGCGACGTGTGGTATTTGCCACATGTTGCTTGTCCACCCACATTAGCATATCAAAGCTCTATCTAACTCTCAATTACGTTCCTAGGCACTGTTTGTGCTCTTTACGTGGTGTTTATCCGTTCATACAGTGTAATTGGTTTTAGTGTTCATGTTTATGTAAAGGAGGTTTCACTAGAATAATTCTACAGACATCCAATTTGAAGTTATTAGACCATATTAATATTATTATATCTAGACGATCTGACCTTTGTTATGACTGCTTTCGCTTAATTATTATGGAATTAAAAGCATAATAAAAAGTTAGGTTTTAGTGGTGACATTTTTCAGTCTCGATAGGTCATTAAAAGTTCATTAGTCAATATTGCTACAACAATGTTTGGTATTTTCGAAGGGTAAAACCAGCCAAGTGTGATTCGTAGTTAAACTTGTTTTACAATTTGGCCTAACAATGAACTATTTTAGAATTATAGATTTTGAGAGAATTCTATTCCATTGTCGCATAAGACTTGAAATTTCTCGAAAAGTACAATTGTATACCCACTTGAAAAATTATGCGAAATAATGGCATACCCTTTTCTTTTCCCTTTTCCGGTATACTAGATTAGTGGACCGAAGGGTGAGCCTTGAGACAGACCGTAAATAAATAAAATGGATATAATGTACGGTAGGTAACGTGACATACAATTTAAGCTTTAAAATATTGCATTCTTTGTTGCATGGTTATTTTTGTTTCGAAATAACATATTTTATCCAACAAAGCTTACTTTCTTGATGGACCATTTGTAATGCATATAATTAAATAAAACAGCAGGACTTGAATAACTGTTTCAAAGATTAGAATGTATAAAGATAAAAAAGGGGAAAGAGAACCCTTTTTGATCGTAAAACGTCAACTATGCGAAATTAAAACGTGCTGATTTTAAAATGTAAGCGCTTTACGAACTCTCAGATTTGTTATAAGTATAACATTTCCGTTTCTGTAAGATGTTTTATTTTTCAAAAGATACATTACATAGATATCACTTACAGAGAAAAGTATCCACTTATATAATAACAATGTTAATAGTATGTATGTTGCATATGTAAAATTCATTGTTTTATTTTCAGCTGTTTCATATTCTTATTCGATTCTAGTCTTACGTATTATACAAAACATATTATTGTGTTATTGTTTAAGACAGGTAAGACACAGCGAGAATTCTCATAGGAGATTTGGAGCATTGATTAAGGTACTTTTACTATAACGTATACGCAGTTTCAATAATCTACTATTTTATAAAGCGTAAGAGTTTGTTTGTTTTTTTTAACGTGCTAATGTCTGGAAGCACCAGTTGGATTTAAATAATTCTGTTTGCGTTTGATAGCCCAGTTCTTAAGGAAGGTTATGTTCTATGTAACATCACGCTACTAGAGTCAGGAGTAGAGCACTAACCAAATAACGCCGGTGAAACCGCGCTGCGAAGACCTAGTTCAATACAGTTTATTTTGCTCGTGTTGTGTTGCTGCTTGTATTGTAAGTATTTTCTATCACAACAAATGTTTACTTGTGTGGAAATACTATTATAGTAAAACTATAACGTAAAGCAACTTTCTTCACATAAATACTCGTAATGTAATTTTAACCTGTATTATAAACAAACGTACCATTCCCCGCACCCTGCGCGTCTGTCTATCCCTTAAACTGCTTAGCAGCGGTAAAGTTAAACTAATAAATCAGTACACACGTCCTAAACTGCATGCAGTCGGCACAGAGGCACCTCGAATTGGCAACCCGCCACGCACCCACACTAAGTCGATTCACACATCACAGGGACTCCTGGGCTGTGACGGGAATAAGTTACATTTCACATTCTCCTCGAGGTCGAGTTCCCGAAATGCTGAGGTTTGTGGTTACGGTGATGTCATATTTCAATTATTTGGAAGATAGATGGTTTGTAAGTTTGACTCCAAATGTTGTATTTAAAAAAAAATACTACTTTAGTTTAAGCATTGCTTTTTTAATAAGATTTGTTTGCGAAATTAAGTTTAATCTGCCTGATGGTCAGCAATTAATTGGGACTAAAGTGCATGTGTGGTGATAAAAGTGTAAACAAATATAAGTTACACAAAATTCGTTTTGTTTTTAATGGAAATAGTCATTGTGATTGCTATTAAATTTATAGTGCATCGTAACGGAATTGAAAATAATAATAACCAGAGGTGGATAAGGTCTGCGTATCCGACCGGAATAACACGGGATATCATAATCCGTCTCAAACCTATAGATAGATAGACAATATATTTTACATAGCTCTATAGTACCTTGCCATAGATATCGTATCTATCTTTGTTGTCGTGTATATTGATAGATAATGTTGCGATGGCGTGATAGTTATCTGTTCTCATATCAGTAAATATATTTTCTTTTAACGAAGTATTGTTTACTTGATGATACATAGACTGATAATTTACACATAAAATAGTTTTAGTGATAAATGATTACCTATTGTTTTTTCTTACGTGTATTCGGTAATTAAACTAAGTATTACATTTTACCTTAATTCGAGTAAATACATAATATGATACTTCTACTTCATGAATATGATAAAGGTAAATGTATCTTTACTTAGCAGACATTTAAATTATTGCCTAATAAATACACTAACGTCGCCACAAAGTAAACCAGACTCAAAAAAGTATCTGTGGTTTAATTAATAGACTTCATTATAATCTAATTCCTATCCCTAATACGACGCTGTGGTTAAAAAATTGCCGTTAAATTTAGGTATTATTATTATTTACTTCAAATTAATAAAAAGTTCAAATATTTTTTGCATCGTAATTATTTGAATCATTCGTATTAATTATAACAAAAACAATGACAGGAATGACACGCGAGCAAGGTTGCGTCGCTGTCAAGATTATCTCAAATATAAAAACAAATACAAAATATAAAAGTTTATGCGAGGCGATGCGACTGTTGTCGAGTGTTACCACGTATCAATTCAATTTATTCAGACTGCGAGTTTTACATGCAAAAACGTTGTAACAAAAAACTTGCACGACAGTTGAAGCGAAGCCCTACCCGGCTACGACGGAGTTCGACTTGGCGAAAGTAATTAGTCGCAAGCTCGCGAGCTGTCGCCGCGTCACAACGCATCAATTGCTGAAAACTCACTCTCCTGGAAAATTGGAGCTGCAACGGCGACTCGAACTACACAATCGCCATTGCTATTGAGCCCGTAAGATCAGAAATAGATCAAAGCTCAAACACCTCCTGCGATATTAACGCATTTATTGATTTAGTAATGCGACATCGCAGTTCATGATTCATACAAATAGAATTAACTGCTATAATTTATATGCCATTGTTGGTTGTAAGTAATAAGAATTAAATAGGAATATATCTTTGTCGTTTTGTTATTCATATCACATTACCGTATCTTCCTTTTCCAGACGTTTTAAGCGTTGATTATTCAGCGCTATCGCGGCGTACCATCTGGTCTGACAATCTTCTCGAATTCCAGTTTTGTTGTTCTAAGAATAAGGCGTTTTTTCGAGTGCACTCAAGGATGGAAGAAGGTTATAGTGAGGAGACATTATTTTGTCACAATGGTGGGTGCCGCCCACGCTACGGGCAGCAGCAGCGTAGTCTTCGGTGATGCACTGCTTTAGGGAACGAATAAATTACCCAGACCATTCACAAGACGTATACCGCATAGAGATGCAGACTATCTTTTAAAATACTCTTTGGAATAATAGTGTAACGGTACTTAAATGTTTTGAAGCTACTGTGAATATATAAGTATTTCTAAGTCAAATAAGAATGTGTACAGTTAAAGGTGAGGAAAGAAGTGTTAATAATACCTTCCGCTTGAAACAATAGTAGGAATTCGGATTAGACACGTACGCGCTAGAAGCAGCATGTACCGTGAGAAGCTTTGTAACCACAATGCTTATGGTGTCTCCACAAACCGCAAAGAGTCCGTAATCTAATACACGAAGCTCAGCGACATTGGCTTTCACGGCCGCAAATCTCGTATTACACAAGTGAGCTGTTTAATATAATAAAATTATGCAATTATAGACTGAATATCAGTGGAACAAGTTGTGGTCATGGTGTTATGCGGCGGTAAAGCTATTGCGGGCAAAGCGGCCGATTCATAGATTGCTTTTTTGTCGAGGCTCGGACGAATAAAAAGTAGAAACAATCCGCTTCACTCCGCAACGTAGGTGGCTATCGTGTGTCGTGTACGTTTTATGTGAAACATTTATAAGAATTGGTATTGCCAAATTGAAAAATGAAATAACCTTATATTAAAATTTTTTTGTCCGCACGGTTGTATGAAATATGTATGGTAGGAAAGAGCAAATGGCTTTAACGCTTAGCGGTTTCGCAAATGGATACAAAATAAGTATTAATTTAGAAATACAAAACCGAATACTTCCACGTTTTACAATTTAAATTTGTGAATAACAACAGACATTTAAATAAGCCGCAAGCAAAAACAACTTCTGTAAAATAGTGACAAGAATTTTTGTATTACAACAATGAGATTTACGCTCTGCACAACACTCAAAGCTAAGCTTTTAAATTACAAGAATCTTATTTCACCATCACTCGAACATAAGTAGCAAAGACCGAACAATTTCTGTCTCTCCGTTAAATCTCTAGAGACGTATACAAAACGTTTATTCTTCTTGTCTACTGAACAGACGCGCAACAATATAATTTATTTAATATTATTTATCAGATAATCTCAAAACACAAAATATTTTTTGGAAGATATTATGTTTTAGGTATGTCGACACACGTGTTCACGAAAGCTTTACGGACGGTTAATCAAGGTCAGCTTGTTTGGTATCAGAGTATCGTTAACTAATTTTTTTTGGTTAAAAATAGAACCAAAAATAAAATGTGTTTAACCTCTAAATCGACAAGTTTCAAAAATATTTATATGTCAAGCTGAGTGTAGAGGGTAATAGTGGATATTAAGAATAATTAACAATTTAATGGCAACTACGAGTAGGTATAACCGATTACGTCGTAGGTTGGCTTACTGACGATGTAAAATAAATTCGCGTTTTATCACCGCGTTTAGGTTTTACTGCAAGATGTAACTCTTAATTACCAATCATAATGTTGGCGATTCATATACAATCAATAACCACTTCATCAATAATCTATAAGCACTTCATACTTTGTCGCTCAATCTCTTTATGCAGCGCATGTGTTCCCATCTAATTTTGATCCTGGGTTTTTTAAGCAGGGCGTGAAAAGTATGTCACTATGCCGTCATAGTGGACGCCACTATACCAGTAATTTGGCTCTTGGAATGCGACTATTTCTGGATTCCACTGACTGCTTACCATCAGGCAGATTGGAGTCACTTTGGTAGGCTAAAATAAACAATGTAAAAAAAACTATAAAATTTGGTAACAAGCAAAAAATTAGATAGTGAGTGAGTTCGTTGAAACCAAAGATAGTTTTACTGATTGGATTTGTACATCATATAGTAATACCACTAATTCTGTATTTACATAATGATATTATGTAGACATTAAAAATAACTACCGTCTCGGGAGTCGTTTTACATGCTCAAGTATTTTGTAACTATAAAATTTTACTACAATACTTTATCATCGTTATAAATGTCATTAAAATACCTACAAAAATTTTTCGCATGCGTTAACAAATGACAATTTTTATTCGTTTTCTATTATAATTAATAAAATGAGTGACGCTGTTAACATTTATTTGTATTTAAATGTTTAAAATACACCAAAACAATAACGAGGATAATAAAATAGCTTTTATATCATAGACATTTGCATAATTAAGCTCTGTGTAGAAGTCGCTTTGGATGTTCGTTATGTTAACGGCTTC